>CM057005.1:46045126-46753309 GCA_029891345.1 Dryococelus australis
AGCGAAGAAAGTTGGGTAGAGAAGAGAAGAAAAAAAATTAATAATCAGTTAAGCGGGGGCCTTAGTGTTGGGTGCTTGACCACTGTAGCGGCGCACGCTCTGTGTTCTCGAGCCGGCTGGCGAAGGCAAGATGCTTGGGATGCAGAGACTGTATCTCTATCTCTCGTGATGGGCGGGCTTCCTGTCTCTGCTCTTTGCCCAAGCGGTGCAGCGATCGCCCCCTGTTGCAAATATTATTGTCAGGAGTGCCGCAGTTTATCGGGTGTCCCACCAGACGACTTTGTTTTTGCATGCCATCGACAAACACTCAGCATAGCGCTGTGGATATTTACAAGATAATATACAACATGAACCTGAAATAAAAAGCACTTAAAAATTACAGCATGCAAAAAACTAAAGGGAGTAAAATATTATGCATGCCCGACTAGGTAGACTAACACGCTTGTAGAGGATTTTTCCGCTAGACCAAAAGTGTTGTGATCAACTCTGGTTACAAGGCGTGTGGCAAGGGGTGTTGGTTACTGCTTACTTATACTGTCGTCTTGGGTGTTGTTGGTGCAGGTTTCACCCAATAGTGGCGAGCTCCTTCCACTCCCAAGCGGCGATTCCATTTGTAGGCTGCACTACTCCAGAAGTTCAGGTTGGCCCAGCCGTGTCTTGCCTCAGTTTGGTTTAACAATTCTCTTACCACAGATTGACCTGACGGATGAGTACGAAGGCACGGCGATAAGTAGATTACCATGACCGGAGCAGGCGTTACTGCTTGGTGCCTAAGTTGGGGAGCGCGGTCCCATTCTGCCTTCCTTTCCGGCGTAGGAAGTGGTAATGCCAACCACGGTTTGATAGCAAGGTGAGCTAGGTATTGTTCCCTATGTTTCTTGCCACTCCTTACCCTGTAAGGCATAGAATGAAATGGTTTGACAGTTTACTTAATGCACTTAGACAGGAACAGTTACTACCATGTAACCCAATAGTGACTTAATGGCACGAGGTTGATAAGAGTCCCCACTGATCATCCACGAATGCGGGCTGATCAGGGACGTGGAGCCATGTCTACCACCAAGCCTCTTTTGGTTGTGCGTTCGCACAGGGTTGACCGGCAAATCCCAGGTTAATGTCACTTCAGCACTAATTTAGAGCTCGAAGGGAGAAATAACCTGAACTTATAGCCCCTCCCTATGTGAAGGTGTTTCTAGTGGTTGTGGCATCACTGTATCTTCCCACTAGCACTAATTTAGTTCTTGGGTGGCTGGAAAGAAATGGGTAGCCATATAATGTGGATGTCAACAATCTCTCGGTTCCTGTCGGCAGTCACGTTGTATTACGCCTCTAAGCGTTAACACAGACAAGTACCCTCTAAATGAAAAGCGAAAGAGTAGTGAATAATGAGTAAAGGCCTGAAAAAGTAGGTGTATGTGTCTGGCTGTGTCTCTCTCTCTCTCTCTCTCTCTCTCTTCTCTCTCTCTCTCTCTCTCTCTCTCTCTCTCTCTCTCTCTCTCTCTCTCTCTCTCTCTCTCCCCCCTCTTTTTTCTCTCTCTCTCCCCACACACACACACACACAGTGTGTGTTGTGTTATTTTTGTCATAAAATAGGTGTTATTTTCTTGCTACAAAAACACAGGCTTCTGCATGAGAATTGCTCCATTTTTTAATGTGCTCCTTAAGACATGCATAATTTGAGATGTGTCTATATTCATGAAACCGGAAATTGGCGGTATTTTCTATCTATTATTTCCATGCAAAAATTCCTAACTCTCAAAGAAGTATACAGTTATGGTTTTAATACAGACAACGGTTTATACAACATTGAAAACAAGTTCAGATTTTAATTAAATTTTTGTATTCTGCCGATCACCTGGAACAACAAACGGTAGCAATGCACTGGCAAGGGCATACTGTTTCATGAAAAGAATAATGTAAACAATTTATATACATCTATTAAAGCACTGTTTAAAAATATAATAAAAAAGTGCCTTGTAGAAACAGCAAAAAAAAAAATTTGAGAAATCTGCCTATACGTTTTTGAACTATCAAAACTTTCAACTACAGATTTTTTCGTTAAGCCCGCTGACAAAACTTTTGTTTCTTCAAAATGTCTCATTTTTTACCACATATATTTACAGAAAATGTGTATGATAAAAATACAGTTTACTGGACGAATACAAGTTTACAATATGTGAAAAAATGGTATTACAAATATATTCTACTTAAGTAAATGCATATAAACACATTTTTCACCGCCAAATCGCTTCCAAAATGATTTACAAATATATTCTACATAAGTAAATGCATATAAACACATTTTTCACCGCTGCATTGCTCGCTAATTTATTTACAAATATATTCTACGTAAGTAAATGCATATAAACACATTTTTCACCGCCACATCGCTCTCTTTGTAAAAAATAATGAATTGTTGGTTAAAACGTGACGATGATACAATACGAAAGTAAACAAGGTGTGAATTCCATAGATAGCATGGTGCTTGGTGGATGTGAACACTACAACGGTGTGTTTTCCTAATGAACAAACTTTTGCAGGGCTGCAAGTGGAATTTTCAATCACTTGTGCTTATGTTACCTATGGTCGTAAATACACGTGATGGAAAGTAAATATATTTTCGTTTATGGTGATAAATCGAAGAAATACTTTGTATTAGAATATCCAAAAACACAAAATACGTCTTAAGAAGCAACTATGTGATGTAAAGCAATAATAATTCGCGAAAATACTACAGGATTTTGTACAATTCGTGAATTACAGCTGAAATTCTCAAGAATCACAATTTTTTTTATGTCAAAATTCACGTTATTTTTCGCTTTATCGCATTTGCTAATTTTTAATGTGTCTAACAATGAGTGTTTATTGAATAGTCAATAAACATGTGATCTGTGCTACCTCCTACCAAACTGTGGAGAGCTGAAGGTATCTGCACTTCCAGGTGTAGGTGACCTGTTTCGTGGTTAAAAAGGGGAATAGTTGGTTCTAGATGAATACAAAGTTAAACTGAACTGAGTAAAAGGTGTCTAAAAGCGACAAGGTGAAGTTAAATATGCATGTACATGTCCGCTTTATGACTGGTTGTCGTTGCGTACATAGATCTTTGGAAGTTCTAGCAGTAGGTAGTGCTCGGGATGTCGCGAGAGAAGAAACAAGAATGACTGCCGAGCCTGGCAGTGTCCGGACTTAACATAGGTGAAGCATGTAGGCTGCCAGCGCGGGCTGCGTGGAGGATGAGCATCCTGCCCTTGCTGGTGCGAGTCGAAAAACTCGGGTCAGCAGTATTCAGCGTTTCTGTTTCGGCGGCGCTCGGCCTTGCCCGAGGTCTGGGCAGCTTGTTGGCTCTCAGCACGAGAAGCTAGAGTAGGCAGCCGAGAATTCATGTATAAAATTCTCTGTGCGTGTTACTTACGTCTGTAGCAGCGGAAGTATGAACCTTAGTAATGAGTCGTAATAGTAATTAATTAGTAGTAGGAGCGGCACACGTCAATTACATATGTTCAAGCCTTACTCGCGGAAGGTGGGGAGACGCCACTATCCTGGAGCTTTCTGTGGTAATTAAAAAGAAAAGTAAAATCTTTCAGGGTACCTTGGGTCGCACAGCAAGCTAAACAGTTACATGTGACAGGGTATTAATTCGGCAACTGCAGGCCATTCAACGCCTGGGTTGACCGGCTAAACGAAACAAATGCGAGTACACTTTAAAACATGCATGAAACGCGGGCAAATGGCGCACGTTGGTCACTAAATTACATACATACAATGCAATATTATTTGAAGCTGAAAGTATCTTGCCCCTGTATTTTACCGTAGTGAGTTCATATGAGCTTTTTGGCTCAGTGTCTTTGGTTTGATATGAGTTGGTGCACAGGATATTGCAAACAAAACACACACACTAGAAAATCATGAGCATAACATAAAAATTCCCTGCTACAAAACTGAATTTTTCTTGTAGGCAATCTTCTCAAGTACACTGTAAAAACTCAAGTTAATATTTAAAATTCAGTGTACAAAGATCTAAAACTACTAATTCCGTTGCAGGAGTCTTTCTTATCTTAGGCAAATACTAACATGTATGACATCAAAGTCCCTGTCTTCAACTGTCACTGGCACTGGTCAGCATCAATATGTATATGTTATGTGGGTTGTCTGCCACTTATATTACGTAACCTTGTAGTCGGTGAGGTGTAAAAGTCTCTTTTCACTGGCTTTAAATTACGTACAGCGTCATAACTGCTGTATATACATGTTCAGTTTCCTCATAGTCGAGTGTCTAAATAACTGTCGGTTGCATTTACCTCAACCGTTCCTACACTTCGCCCGCTAGATGACAGCTGGGTAGTCACTTTTACTGGACACACGTTATTTAATCTAGCCTAAATGTGTGTCTTTGCCAATCTCACTGTCTTTGACTTGTCGGCTAGATTAAATGTAACGTCAAAGTACACACAGCCATAACGCCTGTACGGCTACGTGTACCTTGACGTAGGTCGCCACTGTGATTCTCAGTACCATCCAGGCATTGAGTCTGCTTTGGCAGCATGAGGTGGCATCAGGTGTCGTGGTTCAGCAAGTGGTGTTGTGGCATCTGCTTCTGCCAGAACTGATAAAGAGGGCACATCTACAAGGGGCATTGTGGGAGTTCAGGGGAATGACTCCAGGTCCTTCACCCCGACTGCATGGGTTCCTACGCATAGGGCAGGATGTTTCTCTGCTAGCGCAGGGCAAGGGAGTTGCGGCAGGAGACCACTTTTCACCTTGCCTGCGGATGCATCTCATCGTGGGGCCGGGTCGTTGAAAGCATCGACTATCTCGATGTCCAGGTCCCGCGACGAGGCATTGGTAGGGAGAGATTTCTCGACCTCCACTGTGGGTGTTGCTCCAGATGAGGGGTAGTGGGAGGCGTTGATGGTCTCGACGCCTGCTGTGGCAGCTTAAGGGAGCTGCGGATCACCGCGCTCGGCCTCAGCTACGGATGGTGCGTCTCGCAGTACGGCTGGGTAGTTGGATGCGTCAGTGGTCTCGGCGTCCAGGTCCTGTGGCGAGGCAGTGCAATGGAGAGGAGTCTCGACCTCGACTGCGGGAGTTGCACCAGGTGTCAGGTAGTAGGATGCATCGACTGTTTTGATGCTCCTATCATCTATGACCAGTTGAGCGGGCCTCTAGTCTTCAACGGTGCCGATGGGCGAAGGTTGCTGCGTAGAAGGAGGTTCTGATGGAGCACTGCCATATTCCATACTCGACATCTGCTGCAATTTGTCTGCAGGAACAGTGGTCGGCTTCATGGAAGGTGGAATGACCTTGACTCCTGTCCTGTTCCAGATATTTCTTGTTGCTGTGTTTGAACTAGCTCCATGACATGTTCACCTTCTGATATCTAGTGGCGTAGGCCTCCAGGCCAACGTCGTGGACAAATTCCGGTGGTCTAGTGGTGGCATCCACGTTCCCATCTGAAGCGTATTCCAGTAGTCTATTGGCGGCCTCCGTGCTCTCGTATGGTGCGTATTCCTGTGATCTAGTGGTGCGCAGTACTTCGTCGGTGTCAGTTGTCATTGGCGTTGTTCTACATCCAGCTTCCATGGCGTGATGTATCTAGGTGCTCTGTCGTACGACTTCCATGGCCCGATGTAGCTAGGAGCTCTGTCGTACAACTTCCATGGCCCGATGCAGCTAGGAGCTCTGTAAATGAAGATGGGCATTAGCTCAGGTCTCACGGAGGGTCCTGGCTCGATACTGGGAACTACCCTTCTGGATGGAGGTTCGTCCTTGTCTTCGGATTGACCAGGTGTCAGGTGTTTCTCCTTCTGCATCATCGTCCTCAAGTGTCGACATGTCCCCGGGTAGGGTTGTATCTGGCCTCAGGTGACCTTTCGGATCCGTCCTCGTACGTCTTCGGCCCAATAGACGTCTCTTTTGTAGACAATACAATATGGACCGTCCCACTTGTCAGCGAGGCCACCGCTGAACTGGTTACTCGCCTTGCTGAGGGAATGTGTCCTGAGTAGCACCATTTCACCTAGGGAGAATTCCCGTACTCCTGTCTTTGGTATACGGTACTTCTTTCTAATATACTTGTCCTGGGCTTTTTGGGTAGTAGTAGTTCGGGCTAGGGCAGCTAGCCGGATGACCTCGGGTTGAGCCACATCGGTGAGCTCACTTTCCCATTGTCAGTCTCTTGGTCGGCGGAGTGTTTGGCCCAGAAGAAGCACGCTAGGTCTTGTGTCGACCACTTCATTGGTTCTGTGACGATGGGCAAACAGAATTGTTGGGGTGTGTTTGTCCCAATGTTGGTGGTCATTCCCCGCACTAATACGAAGGCACTTATTGATCTCCTGATTCCTTCATTCTGTGGGGTTGGCCTGGGGATGGTATAGCGGGGTAGTCCTGGTTTCTACTCTCCATCCCTGGCAAGCTGACTGCCATTGGCAACTTGTGAATTGAGTGCCGTTGTCAGTTAAAATGGCCTTTTAGGTATCCCCATCGAGCAAATATCTCAGTTTCTATTTTCCGTACGATTGAGGTGGTTTCTTGGCTAGGTAGAGGAAAGACCTCTACCCACCTTGAAAACTGGTCAGTTACTACTAGCAGGTAACGGTTTCCTTGGTATTGCGTGGCGTTGAAATGGGGCAGGGGTGTTCTTCGACCTAAACTGCATTACTCGGAATTGAAGAGTTTCACCCTTTGGTGTAATGAATGCGGTGTACTTGCGGCTCTCCGGAAGTACCGCAATCTGCCAATACCCGGACTCCATGTCCAGGGTACTAAAGATTTTAACATTGCCAATGTTACGCAGGATATGAGTTAGGTCGATAGCCTGTGGCCGGGGGGGGGGGGGACAATAGGGTGTGTTATTTCGTTTAGACCCTTATATTTGACACAGAATCTTAAGTTTTCCATCTTTCTTCGGGACGAGGACTACGTGGGAATTATACGGTGAATTATAGAGGGTTCCACTATCTCCTGGTCCTTCATGTCATTTACTTGTTCCATGATTAAGTTATGGCAGCGTGCTGACGCCCTGTAGGGTCGGTTGTATACGGAGAGGTCGGTTGTCGTCCAGTTTTCTTGTTGGATGGACCTAGTCTGATGCAATATTCCCCCTTGTCAGAAGGCACTAGCATGTGCATTTAATACTTGGTGTAGCTGACTGAATTCCATCTCACCAAGCTCATGATTAATTTGGTTGGGTTCGATAGGCATACGTATAGGCCATTCATGGTAAAGTGAGCACTTTTTGAGGCCCTTCCAAATTTTTCCTTTTCAATAATTTTTGTCTTTGTTACTTTTTCATGTCAACATTTGCTGTGTGAGTGATAAATAAGGTGTATACTTTCACCACTCTCAGAAGGTAATTCCTGAGTCTGCAATGAATCATACTTATTGGAGGCTAATGGCTGGTGCGAGGGCCTTAAAAATTGCTCACTTTACCGTGAACAGCCTATACGAGTCCCAGTTCACGGTGATCCTATATTTCTCATCCATGTACACATGGCGTTGCCCATGGTCTACGATGCACTGTTGTTGCCGTAGCCATGGGCAACCTAGTATCACTGCTTCAGAAATTGCAGGTGATACTATATATTCAGTAGATGCAGAGAGGCAATGCAGATTTACCTGTAAGGTTATTCGGCCGTCAATCTAGAGAGTAGTATCATACGGGGGCATTCGTACAAATTTCCGTTTGGGGCGCATGCCTGCTAGTTGCTCAGCAGTCAGGAGGTTTCTTCGGATAAAGTTCCCTGTTGCTGCAGAGTCAATTGGTGCCACCACTCTGTTCCCGTTTATCTCAACTTCTATAAGAGGAGCTATGGGGACCGATGCTTCCTCATTTAAACCCTGGATGATGATGGGCCCTTGGTGTCCGTTGATGGTGGCCCACTTCGCACCCCGGCGGTGGCATTTCCTGTCTTGTTGTCGGAGTTGGTTTTCCATTCGGTCCTGCTGGGATAGTTGCTGACGTTCAATTAACATCGTTGGGTAGAATGGCAGACCCTTCTGGTTTCTGGGGCAGTCATTCCGGTGGTTCTCTGGGCAGAACCAGCATTTTGGTACAAATGCCATGTAAGTGGTTGGAGCTGGTGCACTTTTAAGGGATGCGACCAGCAAAGCTCATTCCTCAGGGACCTTGGTCGATACGGGTTTTTCGAGACTTTCTTGTGTTGCAAAGTTTTGCTCTACTTCTCGGGCTCTATCAACCAGTTCGTCCAAGGTGGTAGGTTTAGCTGTAAGGAGGATATTCCTGAGAGTAAGTAGTAACATCCGAATAATGGAACGAACAGCGGTAGCTTCGTCGACTCCGGGGAACACGCGTCGAAATATCTATTCCTTCCTCCGTATGAAGATTTCATCTTCTTCGTTGGGTACCTAAGTCTGGCAATAGAATTGAGCCGTCAATCTGTAATCTGAATGTTGTCTATCCCGGTTGCTGGATGGCCAGGTGCCGTCCCGGTTGTATATAAATATGGGACGGCTTGGATCTGTGGGAGTGAGAGGTATGCTTTCGTCAGCACCTCTCGCACTGATAGGCCATCCCGGACATAGAGACGCGTTCGTTGGGCCACCCTATACATAAGTGAAGGTAGGGTTCACTGCATGACGTGCACCTGATACGATTAATGCCTCATCTGGGACAAGTGATTTCATTGCAAAAGCTAGTGGGTTGTTGACAGCAGGCGGCACATCTATATTCTAACCCTTCTGTATCACGGGCCTCTTCTGGCCAGCCTAGGCATGCTTAATGGAATATCTTGGTGCAGTATGTAAATTCTATTTGCAGTGAGCCACTGCCTGGACAGTTGGCATGGCTACGCTGAGAGTCATGTATGTCATGCTCATTGTCATAGTTTTCGCCTGTAACGGCATTGATCTCTGAGACAGACATTTTAATGGTTATGGGCGCCACATGGTGCTTTGTAGACTCTCCGAAGTCCGTTCGGCTTCTCCGGCTTGACCCTTACTTCTCTGGGCTCTGGCTAGTCTAGTACGGCCGTTCGCTGCATACAGTTAATAGTCTGATGCCCCACGTTGGGTGTCAGAAAATCACTTGACGTGTGCCCGGTTAAGGTCTGCTTCGCATAATCGCCTAGGATTTGTACATTAGACCAATAACGTGGTTTTATACAGGTTTATCAGTGGCTGGCGAGAGGTGTTAGCTGCTGACTTACTCAGATGTCCTCCGTGATGCTAATGACATTGATGTTTCGATCCGTGGTCTCAACTTAATGGAGGCTGCGTTTCCCCACGCCGTATTGACGATTCCAGGCAGCAGATTCCCGGCACCAGAATCTGGGATTGGCCAGGCCGTACTGAGCCTCGGTCCTGTAAACCAGTCCTCTCGGAACTGGGCAGTAGTCTTGGCTGGTGTGAATATGCGGCGGAAAATATACAAATACCACGGGAGCAGTCGCGATTGCTTGGCTTGGGCCTGAGCGTGGCAGCGCGGTCCCGTTCCACCTGCCTCTCCTGCGCGGGTGGGGGAAGTGCAGACCACTGTTTGGCTGCAATGAACGCTAGGTTTTGCTCCCTACGCATTTGGCCGTGCCCTACCTTGAAAGGCATAGTGTGTTGCTGCTTAAACAACACATGTAGTGATTGCACCTTGACGAGAAACAATTTAACAGTGTCAGTCCAGTAGCTGCTTGCTGGCATGAGCTCTGCAAAAGTCTCCACTGATCCCTCACGCTGTTGATGGGCTGATCAGAGACGTGGAGCCATTTAGACCACCAATGTCTCTACTGGATGTGATTTCAGGCAAGGGTGAACTGCAAGACTCAGGCTATGGTCACTTCAGCACTATCAGTGCTCAAAGCAAAGGAATAACCCGGGCTTGCTGCCCCTCCCTGGATGAAGGTATTCCTAGTGGTTGTGGCTCATCTGTTCCCTCCCTCCAACACTATCAGTGCTCGGGTGGTTGGGAAGAAACAGGCAGCCGTCTAATGGGTGTGTTAATTCAGTGTAGGAAAACTCAGTTCCTGTCGGCAGTGCACAATGTGAATTGCTCCTAGCGGGCAAAATAACAAAATACTCTGTAAATGAAAAAGCGTAAGGATAGAGAACAAAATTATGTTTATTGAAAAATCAATAAACACGTGACTCGTGCTACCTCCTACTGAACAGTGGAGTGCTGAAGGTTAGCGACATTAGCCAGGTGTAGGCAATGGTCCTATGTTAAAAAGGAAAGATTGTTCTAGACATGAAAAATACTTTACTACCAAACTGTACTAAAGAAAGCGGGTGTCTAGAAAAGACAAAGTGAAGTTAACGAGTGTTAGTGTGTTTGCTGTTCGTTGGGTGACTGGTTGTCATTGTTGGAAGTAGCCAGTGGGGGCATACTTAAGACTTGGTAGATCTGTGGATGTCCCAGCACTGAGCAGTGCTTGGGATGCCGCGAGAGAGGATACAAGAATGATTCTGGAGCCTGCTGCACATGGACTTGTAGAGTGCGAAGTCTAGGCTGCCGCAGTGGGATGCTGGGAAGGCGAGTGACATCCTTCTGGCTTGGGAGTTGGGAACCCTCTTGTTAGCGTTCCTTGATTCGTGCATCTTCGGCGGCGCTCGTCCACTCCTGAAGTGGCTGAAGCTTGTTGGTACTGAACGCCTGGGCAGGCGAGGGGGCGTGCCTGCTGGTTGCGTAACCTTGTGGCCACGTGCTTGGCCACCCGGGAGATTTAAACGACAGAGAATTTGTGTGCTAAGTGGTGCATACACAACTCTCGCATGGGTGTTTGAAGTAGCCAACGCTTACGTAGGTTGAAGTAGTGGTATACTTCATGTAAATAGCGATGAGTCGTAATCGTAGTTGATTAGTAGTATATACAGCACACGTCAATTTGAACAATTCTATGTATTTTTTGAGAAATGCGAAACCATAATTTTGATTTTGGATTTTACAAAGATTTTTGTCTTGACCTATGCTGCGTAGTAGATCATTGTAAAGATCATGAAAAAAGGTGTAAAATGACACCTCACCAGCTCTCTATCTCAATTAGGAGAGCTTCCAGAGCAATTAAAAAATTGTATGTTCAGCAATTTTTGAAAATTTTTTGAAAACTTTTGATACCTTGAGTTTCCAACGTGTTGATGTTTTACAATAAAATTTGATGCGGTTATTAGTCTATATGAATGTACCTCCCCACCAAATTTCATCTGATTCTGAGATGGTGAGATTTATACACTGTGTTGTTTTAACGTGGAATGGCCCTTTCCGTAAGCCACTTCACATTATCCTGTCTAGAGTTCGCATGTTATTCCTTTTATTGAATTCTTTTAGGAAAGTTTGTGCTTAGAGTAAAACCTCGTTAATTCGAAGTGCTCGGGATCTAATTTTTCGACTTCGAATTACTGTGGAACCTTGTAATTGCAACGTTTGATAACAGTAAAAAAAATCCTTGTGTCTACGAGTACTCGTAGTAAACAAATGTATGCATTAAAATAAAATTCGAAGAAACTAATGTCATGTGTTACTAGAAGGGCGGGAGTTGTATTACAATGTACCTTGGTTGATATCTCTGCTATTAAGAAGTAGGAAGACAGATCTGTTTTTATTAGGAGGAATGTGGTATGTAATTACTGTGCGAGTTATTTGTGATCTCTGGATTCCACGATTTTCACACGTCACCACATAATATAGTAAAATAATTTGGCCGGCCGCAATGAACGAGTAAATGCACAGCCATCCACCCATCTCTTGTGATATTTTTATATGTGTGTGCACTGTTTATGGCCATGTTTCAATTCGCAGTTTCGGTTAACTAAATGGTCGCGTGACTCGTTTTAGTATACGAAAATAATGAGGTACAGTAGAACTCTGTTGATGTTTTTCAAACAACTGGATGCTAAAAACTTCTTATCTGTAGGATGGAAACAACTTGCATGTACAGTACAACGAACTTTGACTATCAATCACAAAATCAGCAACAGTTTAACGAAATTTTGTATGCAAATAACAATAAGAATTGACAATAGGTATATAAAAATAAATTATGCACATGCTTCCTAACCCTAGGTTTTTACTAAAAACAACTGTCAATATAAACAAGGGCTTGAGCCAATGAATGATAGCCAGCGGCACGTCCACCTACATCACTTTTTCCCCACTGTTCCAAACCTTTTCCAAATGTTTTAATTAGGGATGGGTTGAATGACAACAAATATCGGTTCCGGTACCGATTCTACAATTTAAATATTGGTTTCCAGTATTCTGTTGTATTTTGAATACTTGCCTTTTGCTTGCAACTTCATTACATCAATGCTGGTAAAATTCATTAAATGTTTTATGTAACCTACAGAAGAATTGAACCATAGCAAAAATGTGAAAATGAGATTTTTGTATACAGATAAACATATTGTATTAAATTTATTTAAGTTTTTTATTCAAAATAAATAGCATCTTCACTCTGTGTGGATCTAAGCAGTTTCTCTTGGAGTTGCAAATGAATCATGCAGTGCTGAAAAGTCTCTGACTGCAAATTGTAGCAGGTGTGACACATAAGTACTTTTTTGAAAGTGTCTGAAGTGGTTTGCAGTAATCTCTTCTTCTCCAGTATTCATTAACAGAACAGTCAGGTGTCTTCATTTCCTCACTAAAATACTGCTTTAATTATTCTACTATAGACAGATGATATTGGCACTATTAATTTTAGAATGTGCAAACAGGTTGAAATATTGGGACCAAATTGGGTTTCCTGTACCTGCTTGCACCTGAATTTTATCAAATTTGCTTGAAGATGACTGGAATAAAAAATTAGTGTTAACATAAAAATTAATTAATTTGTAAAATTAATTCTTTTTAAAATTTTAGAATAGTGATCTAACCAAATGCTCAGGACTTTGTAGGGTTGATGCTTCGTCCAACAATCTGTGTTTAGCAGGATCTGCCTTTGCCTTATCTTTAAAAGGTGCTTCTTTAAAGTATGGATCCAACAGCATAACAGATGTCAGAATGTCACTGTTTTCATAATTCTTAAATCTTATTTTCATGGAAGAGTACAAGTCAATTTTCAATCCCTGCAAACGAGAACCAGCTGGGGCAGGTTTTTGTAGCTCTTTTTCAATGACATTGATAAGAGGAATAACCTGAAATACAAACAAAACCAGTATCGCTCACTGAATGAATGACATTACAAGCAGATTACAAAACAGTGCATTAAATTTAAACCTCTGCAGCAGTCACATGTTCCAAGTTGATGTGGTTTGTTTCTAAATCGAATACATCAATAGGGTCTGGCCTCTGAAAAGGTACCCCCCCCCCCCCCCGGCATTTTCGCTCAGGGACCCATTTACAGTCTACCCTCCATTGGCTGTCTGCAATCCCTCACCTTAGCCAGCCACCCACACCCATTCGCTTACATCCTCCAGCCATGCCCACACCACTACTCTCCTTCTCTCTCTGCATCATCAAGCCATGCCCACACAGCACCAAGCTTCCTTCCTCCCTCTGTCACAACAGGCAGCCAGGAGTATTCTTTGTTCTACTCTCCCTAACTTATCTTTTCACCTCTTCAGCAGGTGGAAGAGACAAGGAAAACCAGTCAACAGACGTGAAAACTCTCAATGACATCACTGTGGCAGGCGGCGGCAGTAGCTGCATCAACTGATTACCGTGCCGCCACCCATTGCTGGTTTACGTGCGCGCACCCACAACAGTGTAGGGGATGCATGTTTACGTATTATCATTATTATTATAGCTTTGATTAATTAATCTGAACTTCACGTACATTTGTGGTTGAAATCCAACTTCAAATTACATAAAAGGTGAATTTCGAACTAAACAAACTTAGCATATAAAATCATCCTATTCTTCCGTTTGGGGGCAATTTCAAATTGATCGACTTCGAATTAACGAGGTTTTACTGTAGTAACAATGGTTGACTAGGTCAGTGTGTGCTGCCCCCAACGTACCTGCTTTTAACACTTCCATCATTGACTTAGGATTTGTCTCTCTCCCCCTCCCCTCTACTTCTCTTAGCCTTCTCTCCACGCCCTCACTCTCTCTCCTCTTCTCGACCTCCCTATCTCTTTCTCTCTCTCCTCTCCTCGGCCTCCCTTCCTCTCTCTCTCTCCCCATTCTCCCTCTCTCCTCGTCCTCCCTCTCTGCCCGGCCTCTCTCTTTGACCTCTCTCTCCTCGTCCTCCCTCTCTGTCACTCATCTCCTCTCTTCCTCCTCCCCTCTTTCCTCCTCCCCTCTTCTTTCCTCCTCCCCTCTTCTTTCCTCCTCCCCTCTCCTTTCCTCCTCCCCTCTTCTTTCCTCCTCCCCTCTTCTCTCCTCCTCCCCTCTTCTCTCCTCCTCCCCTCCACTTTCCTCCTCCCCTACTCTTTCCTCCTCCTCTTCCCTTTCCTCCTCCCCTCCTATTTCCTCCTCTCTATCTCCTCCACTTTCTCCTCTCCTCCTTTCTATCTCCTCTACTTTCTCTTCCGCCTCTTCCTACCTGCTGCTTCTCTCTCTCCTCCTCTTTCTCCATTCTTCCTCTTCATATATCTTTCTCCTCTTTTC
Organism: Dryococelus australis; assembly: GCA_029891345.1. Taxonomy (NCBI): domain Eukaryota; kingdom Metazoa; phylum Arthropoda; class Insecta; order Phasmatodea; family Phasmatidae; genus Dryococelus; species Dryococelus australis. Next base: position 46,059,618 of record CM057005.1, read on the forward strand.
CTTTACTACATCCTCCTCTCTCTTCCTCCTCCTTTCTCTCTTCTTCTGCTCTCCTCTCTTCTCTCTCCTCAGTAGTTCATCTTCAGAGGAATGTAGGTGATTGGTCCTGCGCATTAAAAGTCTATAGAATGACTGAAACGTTGGTATTTAGCAGCATATAGTATTCATTTTCAGATGCGTTCTGTTTCATATTAGTTTTAAATATTGCCATCTGTACTTAATGTGAACTTTTGATTTAGACAGGGAATGGTATATTTCATTTTTCAAGAAGTTCCTAGACAGTGAAGAAAATTTCAGCCAATTATAAAATAAGGAAAGTTTATCCAGTCCATGTCTTCTCTATCCAGGAAAACTGTTGTTACTGTAGTAAAAGATTATTTCCTGAAATAAGTAACCTGCCCGAAGTTCATGTACCCAAATTCTTTTTTTTTTTTTTTGTTGGAAAAAAAATTTGTCAGTAACGTGGTTATTTAAATTACTTCGTGGAAGACTGAAGAATTGGCACTACCAGAAATTCATTGTTATATGTTGACTCGCGCTTTTGCATGGAAAAAGAGAATGCCGTAGGCAACGACCATGCGCACTGAATTTGTCTTATATGCGAGTGACATATATGAGTTCCAAGTATCAATTGCTGGTTGATGTGGGACGCGAGTTTCTATATACATAACCTAAACATTCACGTAAAAATTAGCAAGTGCACAATGAATGTTTAATTCGACCCCAAAGGTTTAACTATTTTACTGATATCTAACATGTTGCTTTTTAATATGTGTTTGTTTAAAACTATTCGTAATACACCTACAAATTGTCTTTCTTTCTCGTTCTGAATGTGTTGGTTTTGGTGTGCTGTGCTCACTTGTTATCGTAGAGACGTTGACAAACTCCAAACGTAGCAAATTTCCTATGTGAAAAATATAATTTATTTATTTAGATACTTTTCATTTTGTTATTGATGGAGGAATTAGCTTTGTTAGCATACAGATTCTGTATGTTGCATTCATAACCTGCCCTATGCGACTTGCCTGTGATTGCACTACGTGATTCGAAATATGTATGTTCACAGACGTTAAAAGTTCCACTGAAAGTTATTTGCGTAAATATATGTCATAATACACACATTTTACTATCCATAATAGATCGAAAAATGGAAAAGTTCCTAAGTAGACACCATGAAATTATAAAGAAAATAGCAGCGAACTGAAAATATCAAGGCAGTGTTTTTAAAAATTTAAAGTGATTTTTGTTTTATCATGTCGTAAGTCCAATTTTTTTTTATTATTAAAAAAATTTTATACTGGTTTTTTCTATTAAAATTGAAACAAGTATTTTTAAAAAGTGATCAAAACCCAGAGGATTAATTCGTAGTGCAACAACTAAGTGTATAAAAATATAACACAAAACGACTTTTCTAGCTCGAATTTAATTTTTCGCACATACGGTCACTATTATATGTTTTTTATTTTGTTTTAATGAAATAGGTCATGATAGAATGTTATTCACCAAGTCTAGCAACCCACAAAGTTCCACCTAACCTAAAATATTTTCCCGAATTCCCCCGGGAGATTTAAGTTTCCCGCCCAAATTTTTCTTGGTTGCAAAATTCCGTTCCTGCGCTTTAATACATACACAAAGTAATAGAACCCTATTATGTTGAATCACATTGTTTATATACACAATTTGAATAAAAAGTACAAACTGAGGTGTAAAGACATGAGCACTGCAATTAATTATTCTGTTTTGTGTGTTCCACACTTTGCTGAAAATATGTTTAGTTTCTTGTTTTGTATTATTTTGTATTTAGGTCAAGAAATATGCTGATGTAATGAAACATGATTCCTTTTGTAATAGCTATGCTACTTTTAAATGTTTCATAAGCTTGGATTAATTTTCTGTTTGTTTTTTTAGATTTGTTTAGCATGAAAGGTAATACGTGTACTTACATGGTAAAAAAACTATGACAATTTTATTTTTTTTTTGCAAATCGGTAGAAAATATTTCTTTTTTATCTGCTTTTTACCTAGCTTGTAAAAATGTATGTAGTTATTAAATTTAAAAAATATAATTTATGCAATGTGTACTTGTCAACAAATCACTTTGAATTGATATTCAATTCAAATTCATGAATATTTCAAGTCTGTTGCAGTGTAATTCAACTTCACTTATGGTATATTCGTTCTGTTAGCAGTATATATGGTATTTGAATGTTTCTGTCGTAAAAATAATTAAGGGAAAATGGTAAGATTCTACCTGGTAAACAGGGAAAAGTCGAGGAATTCCAAAATTGAATTTCAGTGGACATCCTGTGTGAGATGACAATCTACCAGCTTAAACTTGAAGGGTCATTTTTATATCAAGTGGGGGAGGGAAGAGTAAGACTGTTTTCTCACCTGTACCCACCAACACAGAAAAGAAGAATGAATGACATACGTGAATGTAAATATAATCCAGATTTTCTGTCTCAAAAATTTTTTGTACCTTTGTCTTTAAATTCTTTGACATATTGTTGTACCAACACACACAGCAAACAAGATGTTTTGTACATCAGTTTTGTATATTATAAGAAACATCCAGAAAAACAGGGACATAATCATATTGCCAGCAGACAAAGGCTCCACTATAGCAGTTCTTAAGAGACTAGTTCTTGAAGCAGAAAACTGGCTGAAGGACTCGTCCACCTACTGACTCCTGCCAGAAGACCCTTCAGCCAATTTCTTTGACCACATCAAACAGTTTCTTGCATCTCAATGCCCCTTCCAGGGCCTTTCTCACAATTCCATCCAACTTCTAACCCCAGAGAAACCCACCACACCATTTTTAAACTTGTTCCCAAAAATCCAGAAACAACTGTCACCTCCAGAAATCCCATAGTATCGGGATGTGCCAGTCCTACAGAAAGGATCTCCACACTTGTGGATACTCACCGTCAACCTTGGGTACAGATGCTCCCATTGTACATCAAGGACACTGACCACTTAGAATGCCTAAGAAATCTGGATACCTCCCCTCAAGATGTTTACGTGGCCACTATAGATGTCTCTTCACTGTACGCCAATATTCCCCACTCATCAGGACGTCTCCTGTAGAATTCTATTTTAACCAAAGACTTTCAAATAGCAAACCGTGCACATCATTTCTGATTGAACTAGCAAGAGAGACACTACAATAAAAAAAATAGTTTCAGATTCCAAAACAAGCACTACCTCTTATGCCAATCTGTTCATGGGTAGGAGCAAAACTTTGAGCTGTCTGCCAATTCAGCCACTCTGCTCAATGTTTTTTATGGAGATATCTTTAACTGAAGACTGCCTCATCCACTTCCTCTACAACCTTAACTTGCACAGCCTGCTCAAGTTAACCAGGATTTACTCTAAATTGCACACCATATTTCTGGATTTGGAACTAACCCTTTACAATGGGAAAATTTTAACAGCTGTTCGCATTAAACCCACCAATAAACACCTACATTTTGACAGCTACCATCCATTTCATTCCAAGAAATCTCTGCCATACATTCTTGCAACCAAAGCTTTCCTCAGTCGATGTTTGTTCCTTATCATGAGGACATGGACAAACTTGGAGCCATTCTCAACTGCAGACACAAAATTCTGGCTTTATCACCACTCACTCAAAACTGGTTCTCCGAATGACCACAATGCTACAGTTGGTAATTTTGCCACTCCTTGATTAGCCCATGTTGTCGCTCTTGTGCTATGCACCAATCTTCTACCTCCTTCACCAGCAGGCTCACCAACTATACATTCTATCCAGGGCAGCTACAACTGTGCGACAGAAAATCTTATCTACCAGCTACAATATGTTCTCTGCAATGCAGAGTACATTGGCCTGACTACCAACAATCTCAAACAGAGAATGAGGGGCCACAGAACGGACACCAAACAAGCCATAGCTGGGGTGGATGTAAATTTACAGAAACCAGTTGCAGCACATGCAATATCTCACATCCAGAATGTTGACTCTTGTTACACAGCCAGAGTGGTGGGGGCCCTGCAGAACTGTAATGCTGGGAACTGGCCCACTAATACATTACCAAATCCAGACAAAAACCTAGCTTTAATATGAGATAACCCCTCCATCACATTTCAAATTTCCTGCCTTGCTGTAGTTGGCCTCCTGGACACTAGGTTCACTTGTGTCACCCACCACGCAACAGACTGCAGTGTGCGACCGCTCGTCGCCTGATGATGCTGGCTTAGCCAGCAAAACATTGTGACCACGCATCCTAGTGAGAAAATGTGTTGTCTGACTCATGTTTGTGTGTGTGTATCCATGAGTAGCGCTCTGCGAGTAATGGTGTACTGTCTCGTTTTTATGATTTAATTTGTTCTTATAATTAATTAGGCATAACACCCGGACCACCGGGTACACGTCGTAGCCGGTTCACATTGCGTTATAGAACGCGTAGGTACCAACTGGAGATGCCAGTTTTGCTGCATGATGGGCGGCTTGGGCCTGCCCCCTAGGGGTGTCTACTGGTGAAACTAGGTTTGCCACAGACCTGCTTGGCAGCACTGAACTCTGCCTTCTTAATTGTTCTTTGTACTCAGTGCCTGCTGTTGAATGGCATAGGCTTACAGTGGATCAGATTCCCAGTAGGGGACAAGCAATCGACAATCCCTGGTTTAGAGTGTAAGCCGACAATGGCTGGCGATGCGCTCTTTGACTACCTAATAGCGCAATCCCCTGGAGTCGTGGGTTGCAGACCGCCTTCCTGCCACTGCCGGATGTAAACACAAACGTAGGGCCTCCAATCCCCCACAGCTATCTCTGCCAGCACCTTGACTAGGTGCTCCGGTCAGTGATACAACTGGGGTTGGCTGTCCCGCATCTGTGGTGTGTGTCCTAGTGGTTGGGGCTCTACCGTTCTGAACATGTTGATCGAATACTGGTAGTAGATAGGCTATAGTACTGCAAGAAGAAACTCGTGGATACGTTTAAGAGTAAGTATTTATTCAACAATAAATACTTTGGTGACTAATGCGTGCTACCAATAAGTCTGTGCTGCAGAAGTACTTAACCTACGCATTAACAGGTGAAGGTGACCCGTTCCTAGAATTCACTTTACTGTCGCAACTACACTATCTGGGTTTGCGTAGAAGAGGCCCTAACCTTAACTGAGGAACCACTACCAGCAAGTTGTGGCAGCTGAAGAACCGAGAGGTATTGACAACTAAAGTGTTGTCATGTTTGATGTCTTCAGGTAGAAGAAGCTTCTGGTGACGTCAATGCGAAGAGGTGGTAGAAGCCTCTGGTAAGTGGGCCACAGCCACTGAAGAACTGGAAGTTCTTGGAGAGGACCATGAGGGCTTAGTGGTCAATAGAGAGCCCCAGCACAAGAAGTGTTGAGGCTAGCTACTGGATATGAACTCCCGACGTTGGCCGTGCACTTCCTTATATACTGTTCCTCTGGGATGTACCCCTGTGGCGTCTGCCTGTAGTGCACAGGGTGAGAGAACTACCCACTCGCACTAGTGGTATAGCCTCAAGCGCTAATCTGCCTTCTGCAGTGTGGCAACACTGTCTGCCTGGTGCTTCAGGGGGGCATCTGGTAGTTGGTTCCTGTGGTTGGAAGTTTGATGTGGATGAGCTGTAGTCATTTATAATATAATACTGTAAGCTGCACACGTCACAGTACCTGTTTTTCAATTAACTTTAATCTTGTATATTACAGAATCAATGCATATGCAAAAAACTATCCACCTGTTTTGTTTCAAAGGTACCACTTGACCATCAACAGTAATGAAACATGTCGCTTTTCGCATGCTTAATGTTTTCCATGTTCACTGAATAAGTATACCTCTGATCCTTTTTTCTTCTTCTTGACTGTAAGTTACATGGTTTGCTGCATTACTGTATTTTCTTTTTGGTCACTGCGAACATGAAAATGTAAAAAAATTGCTTTTAATTGTGCTGCATTGTTTAAGTTGATGCATGTTGCTTAGATTAGTTAGTGTTACTTTTGGTGAGCGCTAGATCAGGTACGCTCGGGTACTCAATTACCGTGATTGAGTCGGCTTTCTACTAGAGACTAGCACTGGTCGAGTAGGCTGGCAGCTTGGTACGAAGTCTGCCGTGGGCAATACCGCAATATTTCTTACTACCACCTTAGCCCGCTGAGGCAGGGCTGACTTACCAGAGTACTCACTCATCAAACTCCTGGGTTACGGTTTAGAGGTATGCCGACTGGGGCCAACAGTTTCGTGGTTGGTGCTAGTTGATGAGGTCCCGTACGGAGAGCCAAGGTATCTCTGGCTCCAGTCAGCGGCTGCACTGCTTCCAAAGAACGAGTTAGCTATGCCCAACAGGGTGTCACCAAGGCACATGTCTGTGCAAGCAATCGACGGTACCCCTACTAATTGTAAAGCCCAACAGCTGTTGACGGCACGAACCTTCTGCTCCTACGGTTCTGCTCCTTGGCCTACAAACCTAGAGCGGTAGGTGGTTTGGTCAGTCTTCCTATTACTGTCAGGATGAGGTCCAGCAATAGTCTGGCATTCCAGTGCCAGGCAAATACCCTTGCCGGCATCCTCTGCGCACTGGTCAGCGATACAACCTGAGGTGACTGTCCTGCTCCTGATGGAGGTGTACCTAGTGCACAGAATGGGTGGGAGTCGAAAGTGGTATGTGTGTTGATGTACAAATACCTGAAGATCTGTAATCCTACACTATGATTCGTAATGTTATTACACCCGGTCGCTTGCTTGCTCCATCTAGAAGTAGTATCAAACAGGATTTACCTCTAAACAAACTTACTCTCAGGATAGGATTGAAATTATATTTCTTATTAATAATAAATACTGGTGACTCGTACCTACTACTAAGCAGAGTGAGAACTGAGGTAAGCTACACTTAACAGGTGGAGGTGACCTGCTCCTATACTAACCAAGTATAGAATGAACTCGACGGCTATAAAAACAACTCTGGTGCAGTTACTCAAACCTGGGGGTGTCTAGAAGAAACATAACAATGGGGGCCACTACCAGAACGGCATTATTTGTAGTTGCCACTTACCAGGAGGGTCAACAGCTGAAGTGTGGAGTTTAGTTGAGTAAGCTTCTGGTGTTGAAGACTTCTGGGAGCTGATGATGCTTGAAGTGTTCGGGAGCTTCTGGACAAAGTGGTCTCTGATCGTTGGTGGCGGTAGTCGCTGGTGGTCGTTAAAGAACTGGAAGCTCTTAGAGAGGACTGTAAGGGCCAATGATCAGTAGAGAGCTCCAGCACAGAAGTGTTGAGGCAAACTACTGGAGAATACAACTGGCATCTTTGGCCGCGCAGTTACTTATATTGTGCACTCGGCCGGCCCATGCCTTGGCTGGAGTGGGAGGTGTGGCGTCACTCTGTGACATCTGCCTTGGAGTGAGCAGGGTCTGAGAACTACCCTTGCGTTCGGCTAAGTGGCCTCGGGCGCTCTGGCAGCTTCATGGCTGTGGCGACAATCTGTCTGCTGGGTGTGTCTGGAAGGCTGAGGTGTTCTGCGGCTGCTTGGATACTATGCTTGGTTTATGTGCTAGAAACCGCCCACTAGGGTTGGAGCGATCATGTGCACATTCGTGAATAACGTGCTGGGTTTGACCCTTCCGCGGGATACGTAGGTACCAAGAGTAGTGTGAAGAAGTTTCTTCTGGTACATCAGGAAAATACCATGTGTCTTTAATTGTCCCTTCCGCGGGAAACAATCGTGTAGCAATCTATGGTTGTGATTCCTGGTAGATGTAACACATTAGGATGAGCCATAGTCGTGTTTGCTATATTCATATAAATGAAAAGCTGTTTCACACATTTGTAGCACATGGTGAATCTGCATATTGGCATACTTTTGTGAATCGGCACAGCTCTAGTTATGAGAGAATATTTTTGTGAGGCTGCAAATAATTGCTTAAATTTGGAGTAACTGCTCATACTCTGCTAATTATGTACACATATTTTGGATGTTGCAGCAGGGCCCTGCCTCCACCTCCTGCACATCACGCCAGTGCAAGACCAGTACTGGCAACCCATGCATCCCACCCTTTGCCTGCTCACATGCAGCCTGCGGCTGTTTTTCCTGCCCACCCACAGGTGGCAGCCTCGTATGGATTTGCACCACTCAGCCCTGCTAAACCTCATCAGTACCAGGCCAGCCTTTGGTTTGCTGAGTAGGAAGGGTGATATGTGGATATCAGGCACAACAGTGGGTGTGCATTTGACATTTGATTATGTTTTAAAACGTGATGCTCACTTAGATATGGTGTTTTGTATATAGTGTGATTACTTATGTCGTAGTATCCCTGTCACTTGTTTACGAATTTCATTTCAGTGAAATTTTCCTAAGTTGTAAACTGGAAATTTTTTATGGATGATAATCTTGAAAATATATTTCTACGCTGACGTACTACTGTTGCATTAGGACCAGCAATTTCGTAGCTAGTTTTGTCACACAAGATGTCTCAAGTACTTCAAACCAGCCAATTGGCATTCCACAATTCTATGTGGTTTTTAAGATAACGTATCATGGTCCCAAACCACCTTGTCCTTAGTATTCCATACCTACGTAGGGAGATAAGGGTGTAAACAGTTATAACATGAGCCAGAGAGCCTAACTCTTCAGCATATTTAATGACATCAGTGCAGTTGCTTATTGTTCTCTGGGACGACAAAATTATAAATAAGTGCACATGGTTAGGGACCATGTTTAGCTGCCTATTAGGTACTAACTGTCGTGAATATGTGTATATTCTTTAAATAATTTTATTCCGAATACCATGTTCATGACATAACACTTGCAAGCCAATGTGGAAAGGAGCTGGTCAGTGGTCATAATGCAATGTGTGGGTTTGTCTGCTGATTATTTTCATCATGTATAGTAGTTTCTATAATTTTTATACTACTAATCCTATTTTATATTATGTGAATGTATGGTATGAGAGTCTAGTTTTCTTCCCATTTGATGGAAATTACTCTATGCCATAGTACACATAAGAAAAAAGTATTTATTTATTTTAAATTGTGATGTGTTCAATCATTCCTTTTGTGTTTTAGAATCAATTCAGCTAATAAAATTAAAGAAGTTTGATTTGGTGTGTATATAACTAAAAATAACTTGTTAGTGAATAATTTTTGGCACAATGAAAGAAACCTTAAACATTGTATAAAGTAGTGTTAGTTACGATGGGCCTTGTTTCGAGGAGTTGTGATGGTAGATAGATCTATTTTATTCATGTGACCAATTGAAAATTACTGGTATGTATCATAGCCAATTAAAATTTTTACTAATGTAAATCCCAGAAATCAATGTGCCTATTTAATATATCAACTTTTCTTGTGTATATAGAACAAATTTGCCAATATGTTAATATAGTTCTGTGATTGTTTTAGCAAATGACCTTGCATTAGTGACTTCTGTTTGTAATGACTTACCATGTAAGCTGATTCATATTGAATCAGTAAGCCTTGTAGGAAATACATTCACTGATGAAAACATAATTTTAATGTGTTCGCAAACTTATCACTCTGTTTTTATCAGAGATTTAGAGGGTTTTTTGAAAACCTTTCGCTTCGAAAAGTTATAATTTACTGTTCTTATATAATAAATTTTTTGAGAATGTTCTGGTACTCTGGTTATAGGGGTTTTTTTAAGCGAGAACTTGTTTTCCTTTTAGCAGTTGTAATTTGTTTTGCCATTAGAAATATAAACATTTTGTCTTTGCAAAAATTTTTGCTGCAATTGTTTTAATTTTTTACTTCAAAAATTGTTTAGGTGTAATGATTTTTGTATTTGTCTCCTATTGTGTTGTGTTAGTGTGGTGGAAGTATGACTATCAGGACTTGTTATTGTGTACATGTTTGCTACCAAATCCTTTACAAGTAAATATTTAATATGTGATTGATTCTGAAAATTTTTAATTTTCACATTAACAGTAATATGCATTGCATTTATGCTTCAACATATTTAATCTAATTTCTCGCAGGAGTGTGTTTGGAAATAAAGCACAGTACAAAATAAATATTAATGGTTAATATGAAAATAAATAATATTGGGAACTTACTTCATAATTGCGTGGAATGGCTGTGATTTAAACAAATAGTATGATTACTATTGTCTGAACAGGTGACACAATGCCGCACCTTTTATTTTATCATACACTTCAACTCAGACTACCAGCTGCTCTCTACATGTTGGTGCAGCAGTGCCTTGATGATTTTTTCTTTAATTTATTTTGCTATGTTACTGTATTTTGTTATAATTGTGTATTGGCTTTATTGTTCACATGATGAAGTACAGTAGAATCCGTCTTTATATATATATATATATATACACACACACATAATTTTTTTTTTTTTTTTTTTTTTTTTTTTTTTCTCACATTGTCTTTCATCCAATGTAATGCCCGTACAGCATAAATTTCCTTTTTATATTTTCTTAAATTTTGCAACATTTTTTCGTGGTCTCTTAAGATGTAAAAAAAAGGGACTACTACTGAACTTGGTTTGTAATTTAGTATGTCTGTTATTAATCCAGCATAACTTAATACTACAAAATTCACCTGGCAAAAAGTGAAAATTCTATGAATTTAAATACAGTAATCCCTCGCCAACTGCGGGGGATACTTTTCTTAAAAACACAGTGGTTGAAAAAATTGTGGTAGCAGAATATAAGCTTTTATTGAAGAAAATGGTATAGGTTAAGTCGGTCGACTAAGCGTTTCATTACTAGAAAATCAGATGTATTATGTGCAAAATAGTAACTAAACACACTGTTGGAGATGCCTTATGTTTGAAGTAAAACACAGCACTTTATTTATTGATAATAGATATGAAGATACATACCTATTACAAATTAAAGCACTGGTGTGCTGGGGCTAGCAGCGAAAACATTGACGTGTGCACGTAGCTGTGACGCGGCCAGGCACTGAATTTTGCTGCTGTTGCTAGGATCTAGATCCTCGGGCTCGGAGTAGGGGGTGATGCTCGTGTCAGGATCACCCTGAGTGCCTCTCAACTGTTACTTCTTCCTGGGCCGATAGACATTGCTATCGTTACAAGGCCGGTTCACTTCGTAACAGTGGCCCATTGTTGGAAAAACTTGCTGATAGACTGTAATGAGCCACTGTTTTTACAGCAAAAGAGGAGGGATAACAGAAGCGAAAAATGACAGAGAGGGTAAGACAGAGGTGGCTGTATGCTACTAGGACGAAGAATTATCTCTAACCCGGCCTGAAACTACCCCACCCCAAAACACCCCAGTCCTCCTCTGGCATGAAGTAATTTATTGCTTCATTCAGCTTGGGACAACAAATTTCAAAGTGTCTATGAGGGCAGTTTGAGAAATGCATAACCACTAACATTATCAGTAAAGGCTAGATTTCCATAGACTGAAAACAGTGGATAACAGAAACTTGTTCCGGGTTGGAGATAAGGTCTACAAAAACAAATTCGTACATAACTGAAACTGTTTCAAGTTACCACGGTTGGCGAGGGATTACTACCTACAGGGTTTGAGCTTGTGATGTGTAACTGGAAACTAAAAAAGTTAAAAGCTTATATATCCGTGGCTTACAGCAAGTTTTTAGACAGGTTGCTTTAATTTTCTCAGTGGCATACAAGTTGGCTGTGTATATATGTTACAACTGTTGACTCTCTCTTTTCGTAAACACTCAACTCTGAACTGTTGGTGTCTGTTTCAAGTGTTTCTAAAGTTTGTGTCCACTCCTGCCGTAGCATTTAAACAGAGTGTAAGGCTTTCAACATAGTTGTTATGTTTGTGCGGTAACTACACTATGCAGGGTTATTTGCTTAGACACAAGAGAAAGGATGTTTTACACACTTGCCAGTTTTTTATTTGTTGTCACTCGTACGAATTACCATAACCTTAAGTAATGTTGTGATCTTCTATGCAGTGAGCTGTACTTTATTCATAATTTATTAGAGCTGTGTGTATATAGATTCATACATAAATATTTATGTATACGCAGTAAAATATATTTGTAGTATTTTCATGTTAAAATGACAAGTATTTGTTCAGATTTATGTGCGTGTAGTATAATATTTAACAGTGGTTCAGTCTTTTAGGGGGCATGCCATAACTTGCACATCTCTAATGTTGCTTTAAGTTCTGAATAATGTATGTTGCCAAGTGTGAGCTTCCTTATCAAGCAACAGTTTTCATGTCTCAAGTTTACCTGTAATACTATTAACAAAATTAAACCGTAACTTTTTTCAGAGTCCCAAATTTTACTCTTCTGTCATCCCCCATCCTATCCATTCACTTTAGTGTCATTAGTCTCACATTAAATTACAATTATGTACTTTCACAATTGAATACTGGTATCTTTCCACACTTTACGTGATCATCCCAAAAACAAAAAAGAAAATCTACATAATCACAATACATCAATTTTTCATTGTATATAGTGTATAAATGTCTATTATATAATATTTATAATGCAATCCATATTTTACTCCTGTGATAGTTTCTTATGGCCAGCAAGGTTACTCGTTTCCTTTCAGCTTATTGGCATCAGTAAAATACACTACTTTGTATATTTATCTTATCCAACAGTTCTTCTACAGGCCAATTCTTATGTCTAGAGGAGGGAGAAAACAAACTCGTCCGCATGGCCTCTATGGCTGGTTAATGGTACATTATTAATTTCAATACTCTTGTCTGGGATAGGCACAATGTCCACAGACAGATCTTGCAAAAATTTAGTGGTAAATGGGACTAGTCTATATTCTAGGTTAATACATGTCAATATAAGCAACACAGTTCTTTTTTTTTTTTTTTTTTTTTATGTCACTAATTCACAACACAGTTTGTTATTTGAATAAGTAACAATTTTGAATTATAATGTTAAGCAACTAGTAGTTGTAGTATTGTAAATTATTATGTGACTTGAGTACCTGGTGGCATGAGCTGCGTGAATTTCATCAAAAATTAACCTATATATCATGTTTGTCTGTTCGGTGATAAATTATTATTTTATGACCATAATTTAGTCTGTCTCGTCTCAGTCTGTTTACTGAAAAGTGCTTTGTTTAAACTAGTATCTATTGCTTAGTTTTTCTAAAATTAGCTCTGCCTTCCATTTCCTGTATTTTAAACAAATTCTCTCCCATGTCTGTATATAACGTGTACATAAAATGTCTGATTATCACCTTTATTTTGCTAAATACTCTGAATATAAACATCACATATTATTTTCAGTAATTTATAGTGTTGTGCAATTCTCATGAAAATAACCATCGGCTCCATAATCATCCAGTATTTCTGTTTGATTAAAACAGTACAAAATATTTATGCTGCACTGCATTGAACTGTCTGGGATTAACGTGGAGGTAATGAATTCTGGTAGTATATTAATTTTAATGTAGCATTTGACTTCTTTTCAACACTACTCGTACGACTTAATGCTTTGATGTGTATGTGGTGTGGCTTTTCTTCTACATTGCACTATTTAGTTACTATGATAAAAATAATGCTAGAAAAATGTCTGAAGTTTTCAGGATTTTCTGCACCGTGGAGAAAAAATACAAGATTAAAATGTTGTATTGGTTGCTATTACAGTTGGAAGTATGGATTGTTTTATTAAAATTTAGTAATCTCAGTAGTGATGTTGGAAACCATTACAATTAATCACAGAATCTTTTAAAGTTACCATATTTATTGTTTTTTAGGGGTCTGCGAATGTTCAAAAATTACTCGTTATTCATGAATATTTATTATTGAATTTGAAATCTTTATTCAAATCAGTTTTAAAAAAAATTGAAAATGAAAAACATCTACTGATTCCCACCACAATTACATATTATATTGTGCTATATTTCCAGATAACCTTTAAAAACTATAACATTGTAAATAAAATTATACCCCATATGTGGGTTCTTGACCTCCCATTGTCGTCAAAAATTTTGAAGCGTTAGTGCAGCAGATAGTTTCACCAAGCGCAAGGTTAATTCTCAGTGGCTTCTTGAAATCTGAGGATCTGTTATTTAAATATTAATTTATTTCCATAGATACACAGCTTCTGAATAACCTGATGTCCTGAAAGGGCATGTAAAACATTTTTTTTCCCCCAAAAAATGTATTACGCACCAAGTCAGAGCGTTGTGTTAGCCTGCTGCAAGATGAAGTGCAATCGTATCGGAAAATGTCAGATGCGATTTTGAATTATTAATTGTTTATTGCCATAGAAAAATAACTGTTATTTGCAGTAGTTCGACTCTGTCTCAAAAATATAACAAACTTTTAAAATGAAATAATAATTGCTCAAAAGGCGTATGCCAAATATAACCTTAGCGTTGCATACTAACTTGTACTGAGTGGCTTTGCTGTGAACATTCGTATGAACTATTGGCTTTGAATGGTAGGGATATTTAAAAACAAGTAGTGTTTGCAGGAAATTGCAATTGTTTCAGAATAGGTGGGGTATATTATTATTATTAACCAGAGGCATTTTCTTTAAATGATTATGCAAATGTTCTGCTCTTTTGTAACAAAACTCTCGGCACACAGAACGCAAAGTGTGGCAGATAACGTCTGACAAAGAAGTTTTGTGAGTTTGATAGTTTTGGAGCATATGGTAGCCTTTTAACTGCCGCATGTATATTTTGTTTTCAAGATGATAATTTTTAACACAAGGTGGGATTTTATAATTTTCCTAACTACTAACAGCAGACAGCGTGAACTGCATTTCTTCTTTTTCTCTTTGTTACACATTTCCCTTTCTCTTGTGTGACACCATGTCCTTTCACAAGCCCTCTTCCTCTTCATGTAGTGTTTCATCCTGCCCTGCCTGTTACACATGCTGATGGTTCCCCTCTGCAGCATGCTCTCACCTGTTCAAGCGCACACAGGCATTAAAAATCCTGCTTGCATTCTCTCTCGTACTATTTTCTTTTTGAGAAGGTTTTAAACTTTGGAATCTGCTTCCATTCAATTATATACTGTAAAATTGATTGTATTTTGTTTGCAAGCCTCTGTTCCTAAAGAAAAAAGGTATTAAATGCTACAGATAAGTTTTGTTAATTAAAGTATTACATGACCATAAATTTAAAAGTCCTGCATAAAAAAATTAAATGGGTTTTGTTTATACAAAAGTGACCAAATAACATAAGTGAACAAATCAAAAATGTGATTTGATTAAATATCAGAAATGCTGATTCGCAGACCTCTACATATTTATTTGTTCGAGTAACACAATCACATTTTTTCTGTGAAACAAATTTGATATGTAGGGGTGTAGGTCTTGCACCTCTGTTGATAACTTCTGTAAGATGGCTTTATTGGAGAGTTTTGGTGTTAAGAATGGTAATTTCTTCTATATTTTGGTGTGTTGCATTACAAGTTTGTGTGGCAGGTACAGTTGAGGGTTCGTTTGGGATCCTCCCTAACCCAAAAAACTTCCACTGAAGAAAACTGATTTGTGTTGTAGACCACCACTATTTTAATTCTATTGTGTGCGCGTGCGCACATATATATATATATAAAACACATACATGCGCGCGCACACACACATTTTACCCCTGCAACCTAGGCACTGTGGGATTTGATACATTCAGTGTAGCGATGGTTCCTGTGTATTATTGTCTTATCAATTCCAACTGGTATTTTCTTGTTAGTTTTTCATTCTCAAACTTAGACAAATGTCAATGCAGTTTCAGTTGTTACATGAATTGTTCTGATTCTGTGCCCCATAAAGCCTGCTGGTCCCCTTTCCCTCCTCAACCCTTTCTCATGTAAGACAAATTTTGTTATTGAATTTGGGTGTGGTCTGGTAGTCTGCATTTTGTCTGTTAAAGTATCTTTAGGGCTGTTGTTCCATTTCTTGCACTGATTTCATTACATTTTCCTCGTTATGAAGGTGTAAAATTCTTGTATAGATCATGACTACATTGCCAATCCATATGGGCATGTAATGACACCAGTGTAGCGTGTATCTGAGGACAAGGATAACTTATTTTAGTAAACAATAAATAAAAATTGTATAACAGTTGGGTGAATTTGTTTTGTTGTGAGGTTTCACCAAACCAGGAAATGTGAAGTATGTGCCCTCATTGCCTGTTTGGAGTGATGTGGTAAGATTATAAAATATTTGCATCAATTCATACTGAAGAAAAATTATAAGAAAAATGTGTTAACTCAAAACATAATTTTGCCCAAGAATATGAGTCTGGTAATAATTTTTTTCCCTCGTGATTGAATGTATTATGGCATGCCCTCTTTTGATTTAATTGCTGCTGTTGAAGTTTTATGTTTTTGCACGTTGTGCTACTTACCGCTTTGCTTATTGCAGTATGCAACTATGGTTTCAAAGCAAGAAATGCAAGCCACCTTGTATGGCTTGTTAAGGGGCTAGGTTTCCAATATACATTGTTGTGATATAACTTAAAAATGTAATTTAATTATGTTTAGTGTAAGTGCTTAAAGCACAATTTTTAATTACAGTAAAGTGTGTAGGTTTTTTCTGTCTGCGTGGATGTGTTCACTTTTAACATTTGGAGTGAAGTTGATACTAATTAAATAAATTATGTGATTTTTGTTGGTGTAAATAATGAATACAGGAATATAAAATATTTAGAGCAATGGTGTTTTTTACCTGTAAAGGTATGTGTACAGAATATTAACAGATAGAGATTTAAAAAAAAATTATAGTGTAATGGAAGATTAGCCCTATTTTTGGAATTAAATGTGATTTTACATGTTATGTGTTGGATGTGTTTTCTGGATAATATAGTCAATATTTACTGGGTGTCTTGTACTGATGATCATGTTAAATTGTTTTGAAAAGGGGGGGTAGGTAGAAAACAGCCATTTTAATAGGTATAAATTTTTCTGCAGTGACATTGAGAATTATATTAATTTAAAATAAAATTGTAAATATAATGAACTTGCAATGCTGTGTTTTATGCAGTGGTGATATTTTATATTTTGTTTTATGGTAATGCTAAGTACTTTTCAGAAACATTAACACATTTAAGTTAAGACACGTTATAGTATCAGTTAATACACAGACACTCAATGCACAGTAGCTTTATTATGCGTAATCCATATTGCCTTAAACTCCATTTTGTGGTTAAGGTAGTTTTGTTTTGTATTTCTCTTCATGATATTTTTTATCTTGAGTAGTGATGTAGTTTGTACCAAAGACATATGTTCCTGCTAAACCGTGATGGTGAAGGGCAAGGGAGTCTGACTGTTAATACTATGTGTATATAGATTACAGCGCTGATGTGTATGTGCTCCAAGCTAACGCTTGGGCTATGCAGTGTTTGTCTGCTGCATTAAATGCATTAGTTGTAATTGAGCTCATCCATAATTTTGTACATAAACTCAATTTGTATGATACATGTTGTAATATTTTGGATTCACATTAGTACCTTAAAGGGAGAGAATTAACTTTTGTTGACTAGTTAATGCTTGATTTATTCATCCTTGGTTACCCTAATAATGTGTACAGTTCAGATTACTCTTTGTCTTTATGATAACGCTCAGTAAACTTTATGTAAATGATTTAAGTACAATGATAATATTATGTGAAATAAATTTAATCTAAGAAAAACTTTTGTTTTGCAGTAGGAACTGTTACCATCTGATTGTACATTATTTAGCTACAAAGATTTGGTTCCAAGCAGTAGTTACAAATAAATACAACATGATCTCAGCTGTTACGGATCTTGTAATTCATTGTATTACAAGGTAGTTTCAATTTTCTATTTGTAAGCTTCTGTTAGCATCCTTTGCTTTCGTAATCAATGATTTAGAATTATTTATTTCCATCAAACATTCATACTGGGGACAGACAAGAATGGCACACTCATCGCCTGACGAAGCTTGTCTAGCCAGCGAAACATCGCACATCCGCTTGGGAAATTTGTTTGTCCAACATTTGTATGTGTGTATCTATCCACGAGTACCTCTCGGAGAGTACATGTGCCGTCTGTCTACTTTTCATAATATAATCAGTAATCAAGCTGCCTATTCCCACCATATTTCATACTTATCAACAGTTTATTTTGAAGTACTTAACACTTGAGAATAATTGATTTGTAATGCTATTATTTTGAAGTGTAAATTATTTTTTAAAAAAAGTATCATTGCATTTTTTCCAGTGTAGCATGTAAAAATAAAGATTGTTTTTTAGTGTAATATTGTTGAACCACACTATAAATGACGATTATAAGAGGCCACTGTAGCCAATGTTGGAGTTTTGGTAATTGTTTGGTTGTAAGAGATGTTGCAGATGCTATTCTGGAGTGCATTTTATTCGGAAGGTGTAGTGTGTATTAATATGAATTAATATTAAATTGAAATATTTTCTAATTTTTTTTTCAAGAAACCTTCAAAACTGTTTTTCGTGGAAGAATGTCTCTTGCAGTCTAAAGGTTAGCTGCACCAATTAACTTCTCTGTATTTTGGTATTTAATGGTAATTAAAAAAAAGGGTGCTTCATCAAAAATCAATCACTATAGGCACTGTAAAGAGTAAATTATATTTTTGGACCTTGCACAACATAGTTTGCCACTAATATGGGCACATGGTAATAATATCTGCACCAATTAATGTATTGCAGTATTATTTTTGTAATTGTACGCGTGCAGTACCATTAAATATAACTTGGCCATCTTAGGTGTGTGATATATCACAAAGTGGTAAGAAAGGTGCGAGTAATAAGTTACAAAGAATTTGCATGTTTGCCAATGTGTACCAAATATTTTAGTTTGTATGCAGCTGCCCTACCCAGGCACAGCTAGCCACGGACGATGGAGGGAAGGAATGGTTAATACCATTCTTTGGGGGGGGGGGGGGATGCAATACTTTCACATCTTTAAAGTATAAAATTTTCAGTGTGTGTAGACTTCAAGCAACCAGTTTTCATACTAAAATTTAAAATGAAAGCTCTGATTTTTTGCTATAGTGTAGGCGTACCAAATATTCTTAACAAACATACACATTTCAATTGGTAATGCTAACTGGTTGATCTCAAGCCTATGCATGAGTGCATAATTTCCGAATTCAATATTTTATATTGTTCAAAGTAACTTGCAGAGCACTTGGTATGTGAAATTGCTATGTGATATGTTTTTCAGTTTGAAAATTTCTGTAACAACTTTGGTATTTAACAATGTTCACTCAACATACTGGTGCATATTATGTGGGTTTTTTCATTGTGTGGAGAAACTTGAAGTTGCATTGTGTTTATGTACATGTTTCATAAAGAAATTTGCTGTAACTTACGTTTTCAGAGTAATCGCGCAATTTATATTCGCAAAAGTTGCAACATAACATAAATTTTCTGTCACAAGTGTTTTGTAGTGAAGAAATTAAGTCAGAATTTATCATGTTTGTACGGAATCATGACTTAACAATATTTGCAGGACTACAATTCAGTGCGGCCTATACTTGAAATATTAATTATCCCTAATTGTTTATCCAAAAACTTCTAGTGCGGCCTATACACGCCAAAATACGGTATTTCAGAATAAAGTGCTACAGATGGGAGGAAATACTGTGCCTGCAGTAGTCTGATCAGTTACAAATGTTGTGATATAAGCTGTTTGCTGTTAGTTGAGAATTTTTGAAAGCCTGAGGTCTATATTTTCCCTCGTGTATCCTTCCACCATATGTAAGATTTAAATTGCAGTGGTCCTAATCACTTTTTCATGCATCACTCGAGTGAAAACTTGAAAATGTTAATATGCGTAAATGTTTGTTAAGGTTGAAAGTAGGCCGCTAGGTTACCAAAAATATATAAAAGGACAGGGATTCAGGTACTCACAGTGTAGTACTTATCGACAGGCACATACACACAAAGGACGACGACACATTTTCCACACAGTTACGCGATCTCGACATTTCACTGGTTCGGCCAGCTTCATCAGGATGCTTGTTGTAGAACACTGCAGTATTGTGGAAGGGTACTGTTTGGTAGTAAACATAGTGGCCGGTTGGCGAACTAGGGTGCGGTGGGAAAATGGAAAATTTTCCAGTATAGCTGATGCGTGTGTTTGGAGCTTTGCAAGCTGTGAACGTGCAAGTCGAATCATGGTACTTTAGAGTATAAAGAAACAAATATTCGCACCCAACAATCACTTTTGGTGTCTTGCAAATTATAAATGTTATGTTACTAAAGTGTTGAAGTTGCATTGGAAAGACAACTACTTAGCTACATGCATTGACACACTGTTGTGTTGTTCAGCTGTAATAAAACCCAATGATGCACAACATGCTGCTTCCTCTTGCTGCCTGTGTGGTGGTACCATGCAGAGCAACAGATAAAACACCCAGAAACCTACCAGGTTGTAAGGGACAGGTTCAGCGTGACACAAATGCATACAACCATATTAAAAACTGCAAAGGCCTTTTTATCTCGTGGCACGTCACATCTTTAGCAGAAATATGCATAGATATGGTACACTTGCAATAATTTATTCACGCAAATACTGTTTTAAAAATGTGTGTGTGTGTGAAAAACAATACAGTAGTTACCCGAAAGGAAGACGACCCTTTCTTAAAAAAAATTTTGTGATGCAAAAATATTTATGCTTGAATTCAAGACTACACCTGTGAAGTGCTGAAAAAATAATTTAGGTTGAAAGTATTTTTGCATTAATTTATGACAAACCCTTCAAGAAGAAATGCTATTATATGAATACTATTATGTTTTATACACTTTTAAAGAAAAGCTAATCACAATGAAATACGTGTGTCTAATCTGGCTGTATAGTAGCAGCATCTTTCTTACACTGTAAAACTTTTGTGGGTGTTATATTCGTGACTTGAGCCATTTTGCTTCTCAGCAAAGCGCATCCTCTTTGCAGCCATTTGGATATTAATCCTGTTAGTATTAGCCATTAATCTGCAAAATGTATTGTTTAGACAATCCCCACTAACACGTCATTCACCTAGTGAATTAGAACCTCCCCGCCCCTACTACTCAAGCCTTTTGTGTGTCTAGGGGACATCAGATAAGGAGGCCCTTGTCAAAGTTGACAGGTAGTGTTAGCACTACAAAAATACATCCAACCTGAGGTATTTAAGCATGAAAAGCATTTGTCAAAATCCTCTGTCTCATGGCATGCCAATTTTGGAGGATTAACTGCTTCCTGGATATAAAAAATTATGAATAGAAGCCCGTAATAATGTTCTGCATGTAACACAAACTTAAATACTGAACTAGCAGTGTCACACATTTATGGTATTTGTGGTCGTAAGTTTTGAATTGATGATACCCTTTATTTTTTCTATTCCTTTTCTGTCAAAAAACCTCGTCTTGCTTTCGGGAGTATACGGTACTGCTACTATTAACAACAGTTTCAAATGTGGACTGTTTGTTGGCTCACCCAGAGCTGGCATGCTGACCACTGGACCAGTCTGATAGCTACTCTCCCATTCCACTCCTGCAACAGTTCCGCCCCCCTCCCCCTCAATTGTATACCTTAACCTTCTTACCTTTTTCTCTCAATTGTCATGTGTTTGCAGTTTCTGTTCGTTTCCTACCTCTGTAATTATTCACTCGTCTGTGGGAGGGAAAAAGCAGCACTGCGAATCACTCAACTAGGCAGGGAAACTAGTCCCAGACTTTTTTCTTGGTAAACTGTGACTCTTAGAGGAGGAGGAAATTATAAGGAATGGATGTTATATCTGTATACATAATTACATATTTACATTTATGCCACAAACTCGATTTTAACTCAAAAATGTTACACTTAACTTGACTAGTGTGTCATACAACTTCACTTGACTCGGCTCGAAGCTGCGAAAATCAAATTCGCCCGTTACTGCATGTTAGTAATGTGCCAATTCATGCCCTAAAATGTATGTAGTAAAAAATGCCATTGTTATCTTTACATAATATAAAACAGTCGTCCGCCACGTATCTATGTGTATTCAGATAAGGCTTCTAAACTACTTAATGGCTGTTGATGCGGTTTTCACCATCATTTAGAGAATGTCTTGAGGAAGGTTTAGTTATATAATACATTAATATTTAATATAAGGATAGTCGAGAAATGTCTTAAGTTTTCTAATTGAATCGGAAAAAGCAGCTTTTCTGGCGTTTACGTGGCTTGCGCTAACTAAACCTTAAGAGATACACCAAATTAATGTACAGAATTGCAGATCTGAAAAAGATCTTCAAAAAAATCAGTGCAGCTTATGTTTATCTTTTAAGGATGACCCACAGAAATTTTTTTTTTTTTAAAAATATTTCACTTGTGAAGCCTTTTTGAACACACGGTGTTAATCCTATGTTAATTACCTTAATCATTTAGTGTGTATGTGTGTTGTAAACCTAAACGCCAAATTTGCAAATCACACCTGAGTGAGTCTGGGACGGGTCACTAGTATTCCATAGATTTAAACACTATGCTCAGTTCAATGCCAGTGTTGTATGGTAGCATAAATGTAGTTAACAGACTGATATTTTTCTAAGGTTAATTTCAAGTGCTTACTAATAGTATCTTAGGAGACCGCTGTGGTTTATCACACACATCCCACTGTAAACCATTAAGAACTCCCAAATCTCTTGCTTACTATGCAGATTTTTTCATAAAAGATTTATTGTGTGTTCATCAATGGAGTTATTGTTTTTATTTTTATAAGTATTCTACACCCCGAAAGAATAATGCATCCTTACCATGCATATTCATGTAAAAGGATTATTTAATAACATTATGCAACAGGATAAGACAGATCATTACCACAGATACAAAAAAAATTGTTTTATGCTGTATACAAATACGTACACACACATGCATTATTTATTAATGGTTATCTTGTAAAAATGGTATACTGCACTTGAAGCTGATGTATTATTTGTGTGGGAATGGTTTGTGTAATCATTGGAATGATATTTATTTCTATTATATACAAGTGAAATGAAATTTTTATTGGCAGCTATGTATTTGACTCAAAAAAAATAGAACAAAATACACAATTCGTACATAACTACCTTTTAAGTACTTAACGTCCTAGAGGATGCAAGGATACAAGTCTTTCCATGTGAGGATTCAATCCTGAACGCCAATGCAACTCATTTTATGGGCACTGAGTTGGTAACAAGTGGTTTAAGGCCCATTATGTCTGCCTTACTGCATATAACTATGCAACATGAAACCCATATTTTAATGTATGCGTTTGAATTGGACATTGCGTGATACATGTTATTTTCATTCTGTAACTGCCTTTGCAGATTAATATTTACATGTACGTCATTGTCTTTGTCAGTTCGGTTTATTTAAGTCTTTAAATTCTGCAAGGGAATTTTTTTTATGTTGTTTTGGTTTGGTTATCATTGCGGGGCTTCCATTTTCAAAATTTAATTAATTCTCTGTGCTGAATAAGTGAAAAAATTCAGTAAGTTGATCCTTCTGAAATGTTTGTTTTTTGTGAACCCTATTACGTGGCATTGCAGAGCAGAGTAAACTGGGTTGGGAAAGGGGTTGCATTTTAGATGTTGGTCATGTCTGTACTTATGCAGAAGAGTTTAATGGGGGAAAATAACCAAGATAATTTTGTATTTTAGAAACAACTTTTCTTGTTGGCAAACCATACCGTAACATGCAGAGTTTCTCATTTTTAACACCGTGATTATAATACTGCTTGGTACCATCATAATAACTGTTAGTTAAATTAGAAACTGTAAACTACGTTAAATTGATCTATATTTATTGGTGTAATTGTATGCTAACAGTTGCCATCTTTTATTGTTCCATTTTTCCACTTGTATGATATTACTCTCCTAATTAGAGTATTTTGTCTATGTCTATTGGGTGAGTGGCTGTAGATTTACTATGTCCAAATGAATTTAATAGTATGATGGTTTGTGTGTGCGTGCACGCATGTGTTAGGAATGATTTTCTGTGCCAATTATAAGATGTAAGTGTCTATAGTTTTTTACAGATTATGTAACAGACTCTTATGCAGTGAACAATCTGATGACACATTTGCTGCCATTTTCCTGTAAAATTAAACTGACATCATCCTGACAGGGAAGAGACTGTGGATTTGAAAGGAGCCTCTTGTGTACATACAATTATTGTAGATGGTTTTCAACGTACTAAACATATCATTTGTTAGTGGGCTATGTTTGTACCATTGTAGTTAATATTTAGCAAAAGAAAAGTCTCTCTTAACATTTTTGAGCAAAAGTGAGGTATTAAAATGTTTTGTGTGTGAATAAATGTTCTTAAATGGTCTGATGCTGGTTCAACTTTGTCTTTACCATTCCGTGTTAAAACTTTTGTGGTATTTGGATGTTTACTTAATTGTTAGAATCTCTTGCATCTGCTTTATTTTTCACCATGGGTTTTATTCAAATGCATATTTAATTTGTGCACAGTAGGAATGTTCCAAATTGTTAGTACTTGGAGTAATTGTTGTAATAATGATGGGAGTGAGATCTGAAAAGTCTTGAAAATAAATAGAACTTATGCTACCAAAGGGAACAGGCTTACACTTGCATTTTCTATGTTACCCTTCATTTGGAGCTTATTTTTCCATGGTTTTCAGCTTAAGATCTTAATATTAATCATGTTTAGCAATTGACGGAAAGTTGATAATTTTAAGATTGTAATTTTTTTCTGTTTTCAAATTATGTTTATATATATATATTTATTGAAGAGTATGTTTAGCGTTTAATGTTCAGTAATTTATGTTTTCATAAGTCTCACCACTTCTGTTGTGAGAGGGAAGTGTAATTGTGAACCCTTTGGCTGCACCAGTTTCTCTGTGTTGATGCTTCAGTCTGCTTAGGTACTTCATGTTAACTTTCTTGTTGAATGTTGCTATGTGATAAGTGGATAGAATATTTTGGCTCCTATGAGAAAATTGCTTTTTTGAACCTAATACTTTTTAACTGTATCAGTGTGTAAAACTAAAGGGTATAAAAAGAGATGCTTGCTTGAATATCCGTCTCCTAGTCAGTAGAATGGGAAAAGGTTGTAACTTGAACAGAATTAAATTTCAATAGAATGGTGTCACAAGTGTGTTTATTTATATACCTCCCATTTATTAAAATCTACGAACTCCGTGGTGGTAGAAAAATTATAACAACATTTAACCCTGGGCTGTCGTTTTTACAGAAGATATCCGTTTTATGGATTTTATCCATTTTTACAGGTACCACCATCAGAACTTTTAACATACAATGAATTCCCATGTTGCAATAATTTGAACTTTAATTTAGTTTCGTACCAACTTTGAGCAGTCATTGACACATGTACGTGCGTTGCAAGTTGCAATTAACTTACAAGTCTTGACAGCTCATTTTCCTCGCATTGCACTTAGCATCTCATTGGTTATAAATTTATGGACAACAAATTATGAAGTATTATAGGTAATACAGCACTTGTGAAGTACAGATTCTCTCTCCTCATGTGAGGCTTTGTGTTGAAAAAATATTGATTTCTAGTCAACAAGAGTTTTTGCATGCATAACCCATTAATGCATTGCAAGAATGCAGCCAGCTAAATAACGTATATATAATCATGATTTAAAAATATTGTTCTGCTAGAAACAATTTGTTACACCAGCAAGATCTGTTATTAATGTCTGGAATGTGTGTTCATTCTTCCTAGTTGTGTTGACCTGGTTTCACATTAGTATTTCAAAAGTTGCAATAAGTTTTCGGGAATTGCAAACATTAAGTTGATTTCTTTGTGCAAAATATGTGTGAGTATGCATAACACTGATGCATTATGCAATTTTGCACTTTTATTAAGTACACTCTACCAGATGACTTCGCCCCATCTTGAAGTGGGACATGCCTACAGGATACATTGGCATGCCCAACTGCTACTACAGTGATGTGCACCTAGATTGTACTGTTCATCAAATTCGCCCTGAAGCAGTTATGTCAACACTCCTGTCTGAAGATTGTACTGTCTTCTGAGCCATGGGATCCTGCAGGAAGGTCACGCCAGTTCCACAGTGCACCGCTGGAGCGCAACATGCAGTGTACTGGAGTGCCAGAGCCTCCCACCGAGGCAATAAGATACGGCATCGCCTCCATCACAGGCGATAAGAAATGAAAGGTACTCCTCTGAAGCAGGAATTTTCAACCCCCGAGAAGCGGGAGCTTCCTCCTGAAACTTCTGAAGCCCTACAAGCTACAAAATTTAGTATAAAAGAAGCTACGGAGCCAAGCCTAAAGGCAGTTAGCTGCACTTCCACCACTGTGAGGCTGGAGAATATCTGCAGGGTGCACCAGCCACTAGATCCTAGATTCCAATCGCTATTAGGGCCAGGACCTCATCGCTCCAGTAATTGACATCCACCAAAGATCTGCAACATCAGCAGCCTCCAGCTCTTTAGCACCAGCAGCTCCTGGACGCAGGCACCATCCTGTAGGTCCTGCCGACGTCGCCACTCTGCGACCTCCCGCTCCCTCCTTGGTGACCCCAGAGCTAACGTCATGATGACGTCCTGTCCAGACAACCCCCTTCTGTTCTGAAGCAAGCCACCTGGTATACTGACACTATATCAGTTTTACCTGACGGGTACAATTTGGAGTCAAGCCTAGTGTGGGTGTTGGGAGGGTTTGAACTAGAGTTGTTCCGATACCTATACTTGGTATCGGTATCAGATATTAACCTATTTTCCAATGTATCTGTAACGGGTATGGTATCGGGCCGATACATTAGTATCGGTTATAGACAACGAAATTGGGTTATTACTTTATCTTAAGACATAAATTATATGGTGTGGTTGTATGTTTTACAGTATTGATCACTCGTGCAATAATTTCTTCAGTCACATTCATAAACAAAATAACCATCCCGCACACGTAAAATGTAAATAACTTGGAGGTCGGAAGTAGAAGCTGTACATGCAAAAGTGGCTGCTGCACACACAATTTGATACAGAACCTTGTACCACAGAGGTTCTGAGACCCTCGCACTCCGAAACCAAGCGTGTAGTCTGGCTGGGGTTCCACCCATACCCCTAGTGCCTTTCCAGGGCACAACTGGAGCCGATTGCTGCTCACCACCCAGTCTTTCCATAAGAGTGGGAATCTCTCCAGACGTCCTCCAGCATATGGAATCAACCACTACCAGCATGAGTCCAACCACAATGATCGGTCACCAGAGAGAACCTCCAGTGGGGCCAACCGATCATCCCGTGCTAGCACTTAATTTCCATTGCACTTTTGGGTTATTCATGACCGACTGCCAATGGCATGGCAGAGGAAATCCCTTCCACACAAAGTCGTTAAGAACACCTTACTGGCCATAAGCCTTACACCCAATTAAGGGCCGGTCACACTCCACGCCCTGGGAGCTACCCCCTGCAAGGTTGGGCCTTACCATGACCCAGAATGGCTACTACCCTGGTGACTCGGTCACCAGGGAGAAGTCAGGGCCCCTCCATGGTTCAACATAAATAACGGCCCTTGCTCTGGCATTGGAGAATTTATATAATCTATCGTCCTACATTCTCCAAAGTTTCATCACAGCATCCGAGCCATTGCTTCCTGTCATCCGACAGCTCCTTACGTGACATGTTTCCAGTTCGAGGGAGCTGCATTGGCCACACTTCATTCCATGCCTTCGTACTTCTACAGGCATTGAGCCGCAGCGGCCTGAGTGCCAAGTGGTCGAGAGTAGGAACCATCTAACGGCCCAACCATCACTCCAGATACCCCTGGCCAGTTACGAGGAAACTGGCTACCCATAGGGAACGAGCTGTGTAGCCCAATTTGTGGAATCAGGGGTGGTGCTGGAAGCCTTGAGTGGAGAGCTGCTATAAGAGATGCTTCATCCACCTGAACGGGTTGTGTGCGGTGCAACTTGGCTTGGCTTCTATAGCATGGTACTGCCAAACCACCTCTCATGCCAAGGACCTTCCTCCTAGGCTACTACACCCCAGGGATTTATCACGAAGAGTGCCTCACACTGGAGTCACACAACCCTACCCCTGCATGGCTGCCTCAAGTGCACATGGATAAATGCAATTTTGTGAATTTCACTGCTCTACAAGATAAAGCTTTCTTACGTAGTTCGCATGCCTGCTGCAGCACCACAAGTATACATGGATAAGATGCAATTTTCTGTAACATGCCATTTTACTTTCTCAAGTCACACGTTACCATCTATGGAATAGTAATCCTGCGACATATATATGTAATCATTACAACATATTAAGAATTTTCCATCACAAATGAGAAATTGTAATTTATTATGCTTGAATGGAATCGTGATTTAACAATATATAGAGGAATACAAACATTTAGTGTGGCCTATACAATCCAAAATGCCTATGGATGTAAGTGGAGAATTTTCATCTCGTTCTATTGGTGGCAATAATGGGAAAATCTCTGAATTCTTATTATTTCTGCACAATAATGGTGAGCTGTAACAACAAACAAAATGTAGGTCGTCGGTGTCTGGGTATCGAAAATGGTATCGGTATTGGAACAAATCTAGTTTGAACATTGTTACCCATTACACTTGAGGGGTCACTAAAGTTGCAAGGAACTAAGGAACGCCACCTTAACCTTGGTAGGAATCGCACACAAGTCCCAAGCTAGGTAGCTGGTGGGTCGTGATTTCCCCACATCTAAGGAACTACTTATGGGATGTCTTGCGGGCGTTCTGTATTGCCGTTAGCTTGGGGGTTGTAACCTGTATAGCGAATTTCACTTCCAGAGTCCTGTGATATGCAATTCGGACCTTGGTGGCAGAGGTTGCCTTTAAATAGAATTGCGAAGCCATAATCGTGGGGATCATGCACCAAGGAGAGCCTTCTCTCGCTTGGGTAGCGTACCGGTGTACAATGTGGGTCTGGTAAGTTTGCGTGGGGAGACTTGAGTCTATGGAAACAGGCTCTGTGATAATGCCGACTCTTAACTTGCTGTATGCACAGTGGTGGTGTCGGCACCCTTCTCTTTGCAGGCTGGCTCATGGTGCGGCTGTTGCTGGCTGCGGCAGAATAGCACTGGTGCTGCAAGTGGGTTCCTGCGGTATGTGTGTTGCTATGCAAGATTCTGGGAGTAGGACGAGTTCAAGTCCAATGATATCAAAATCAAAGTGTACTACTTGCAAATGCTCAAAAGAGAATCAATGTCACTGACTGCAGGGAAGAAAATTGGGTTTTCAATATCTGATGTAGCAAAAGTTGTGTTGTTGATCTTGTCCTCTAGATTCCTTAATGTTTGATGTTGTCCGTATTTCCTACCACTCTTAGGTTGCCGCCGCATAAGGTCATTTAAGTAAGCCACTGATTAATCAAATATCATGCAAGGTAAAGCTGGGTTACCTACCAAGTACTTCAAAGAGCACGTCTAGCCACGTTATATATATATATATATATCTCACACAGCTGTTTTCCGGCCTGGCGGGGTTCCAGAGTATTGGAAGCTCCAGCTCATGTCACAGGTGTTATTTCTAGGCGAGTTTTCCACCGAGGGTTGAGTAGGAATGATAAGTCGCTCGCCGCTTAGCCGTTCTCCGACCAGGCAGGTTAGGACATTATCAAGAAAACAAGATTCCAAGGCTGGAAATGTGTTTCTAGTGCTTTGGGCTCTGCCGAAATTAATCTGTTGACTAACCTCGGGGTTGCCTCTTAAAATGTGTACAATTGCATTGTTGGCTTTACCTTAACATTGATTTTAAATACTCAAAATTCATTAGACAGTTATTTAAAGGTCAACACAAGGGGTATGCATAAGCTAAAGAGGAAACATTTAATTACATTGCTATGATTATGTTTTATTCCGGCGTAATAAAAGAACATTAATAGTGGATTCACAATATCTCAAATAAATAGAATGAGAATAATTAAAACACCAAATGAATTTATAATAACCAGAAGCATGTCACTGCCAGTTACTTAAAATTATTATTCGTCAATATCCTTTCTATTTGAATAGGGTATGCCCAAAAGGGAGGTGAAGTGTGTTTCAAAAAGGGGAACCTTACCCAAGTGGTAAAGTGTGGCCGGTCTAGAGCCGTAATATGTAGTCCAGAAGGCAGCATGTCGCAGTTACCTTCAATATACTAGGCTGGTATGTAAGAAAGGTTGTGATTAAGGATGGGGTGGGACGGTGTCACTGGTGCCTCTGGTTGTCATTAACGATGGTTCGAGCGATGGAAGGAGCCGAAGAAGTGGGAAGCCTGTGGATGGCGGTGGCCCTCATGCTGGGGCAGCCAAAGAGGTTGAAGGCTTCTGTTGGGTGCGGTCCTTCAGTTGGTGTCGTCAGGACCACTGGTTAACTGCAGTCACCGGCACGGGTGAGGGACTCATGCTAACACCTCTGCCTTCACAGCTAGGAGATGCAGCAGAATCACTCCTGAGTCCCAGGCTGAGAACTCCATTTATACTAAATTTATTTGTTACCACTCTAAAGGGTGTGGGGGAATTAACCCCGCCTCTAGGGGATGGTGCTTGTGTTGCCACATTTGAGTTCCTGGATCCTTTTCTGGAGTGGCATAAGGCGATGACATATCTTGCGCTCATGGTGGCAATGACTTTCTGTTGGGTCGACCACCTCCATGGAGCGGCACAATGTTTGAATCATGTGCTGTTGCTGTAGCGGGAGCAGCAAAGTAGAAAAGGTTGCTTCTTCGAGGAGGGGTGCTGATGTGACGACTTCTTGTAGAGAATTGGAGACAGTAAAAGCAAGGAACATGTGTTATTTAAGATGGGGCGTAGTTGGGGGCCATGTCGAGTATGCTTCCTCTTAGCGAAGAATGAATCATGCATCGCTTCAAATCACAAATTACCCTTCTAGTAAGTTGTCTCCCCTATTAGGTTCCATCAGAACATCCCTACTTAAGTTAGGTTAATTTTATCTTTTCTTGCATCAAAATAATTGTCCATGTAATAGTTAGCTTTCTTACCAGGTCATCTTCATCTGGCTGAATAATTTAGGTTTAACTTCCGTTTACCCTTATTTTATTATCATTATTTATATCAGTATTAGGAGAGAGTAGAAAAACATGTCTAAAACGTTATTCAAGAAACATTTTCTTTTTCAATCCAAATTTTACTTAATCTTTTTTACTTTTGCTCAGACTCCTAAAGTTAGGCCTTTAAGAGAGAGTGGGAGAAAAAATTTTGCCGTGCACAGGCTGTTAGTGTGGATGTTTAGTTACTTGTAGGATAGCGCCACACGGCTACAACGTACGTACGCAGCGTGATCTAAGCGGAGCTACCTTGAACTACAAACACAATGCGTACGAGGTTTGTTGTGAGCGGCAGAGGGGAAAATAAGAGTGGAGAAAGATGATAGGCAGATAAGTATATCTGTAGGCAGGTGGCATGCTTGTGATGTGAGTCAGCGAACGGCTTTGCAATGAGCAGCTCACATTTATACAACTGAACCAACCAATGGTAGAACTGCTCTACCAATGGCAACTAAGGCCAGTTGGCCTGTTAATGTACTTTTTTTTATGTAAAGTAATCTGTTTATACCCTACTAGCAATTCGAGTTTTATTCATCCAGGAAGTGCTGCGGTAGTGTAGTGGCTAACAGTGCTCGTACAGGTTCAAATACAGGCAAAGTCAAATCTGAATTTTTCACATTTTTTTAACCGAGGCGGTTGTTGCTGTTAGCTAGTAGGCTTTCTCTGGGTCTTTGATGTCGATCAATAGTATAAAAAGAAATACTGGATGGCCTTAAAATACATATTTTGAGCATTGCGCTTTTAGATACTCAGAACTGTAAACACTTTCCATCTGTGACCGATTAAACAGTACATTACATGCTACTTCGAAGAAACTGCCTGCTCCTTCTGTGAAATTTTTAAACTACCACGTATTCGTGTAACTCTTTTGCCAATTTAATGCATAACATTTTAAGGCATTTAATACTCTTTAACAAGTAGGTAGATATATTTTATAGGTTTCTGCCAAAACTGCATTGTCATACCTGAATAAATGTGAAAAGGTTTTTCTGATACACTGCTAATAAACAGCATTCGTATCTATGTCTATAAACATGATCAGGACACGTTTTGGACAAACTTATTTCTACCTACTGTACACCTGGACCGAACTAGGTGGCCCAGGTTTAAAACATTGAACTCACTTTCGGGAGGACCTGGGTTTGAATCTTGGTCCAGCTATCCTAATTAGGGTTCTGTATGGTTTCCCGAAATTGTGGCAGGTGGTAAGTTAGATGTGATATAAATGGCGATCAGGAAACAATAATTAGATACAGTTATCAGGGCAAGATAACTGATTATCATAAAATTAAAGTTATTTTTTTATGTAATCCCATCTTGGTGAAATATTAAGTTACTTGATATTTTATATTTAAAATCGTTAATGCCATTTTTTAAGTGCTGACATATTTGTGAACCACCTATTCAAATTAATGTTATTTATTCCGGTTAATGAATTGTATTGTATAGTTTCTTTTAGTTCATGTTATGTAATGTTGGCTCAATACTCTCCAAGGATTACTTACCTAACAGACTTACTACTCTAAGTTACTGAATAAAATATAATGGTGGAATAGATTAGAACATTAATATTCCGTGTTCAGCCCTTGCGAGAAGCTACGTGTTATACGTTGGCCATATTATATTTAGTAATTAATGAAGAGTAGATTGCAGATGATAACAAACGGAAGATCTCGAAGAAAACCTGTTGAACTACTGCATCGTCCAGGCAGGATTCCCACATGCGAAAATCTGGGAGTAAAATTGACGGTTAATGAATACTACTAAGTATCTCCGCTCTGTATCTTTCACCACATGAAAAATTGGTACTGATGGAATGTGATTCCGACATACCATCAACTAATTGTGGCCTCCGATTTTCTATAAATACACTCTACTGACACCTCTCATCCTAAGCTGTGTTCCCAATGTAAACGGTCCTGAGTTAGCTACATAATATATTAAAGAGTAGTCCAGGTCTAATTAGAGATAAATATCAGCTCTATTCTGTCAGCTTCAAAACACTTTGCCAGAGTTCTCTACGGACACATGAGAGCTATTGTAGCTCTAAATCTAGACTTATAAACGTAGCTTCTCTTATGTGTTGTCTGAAACACTGTGCAGAAAATCCAAGTACGTACTGAAATATAACGGGCAAATTTACGCTAATGGGAACCAAAAAGTAGAATTGCTTACCACTAAGAAACATAGTAAAACCTTACAACCTGCACGCAAGAAACACTAATATCTTTAACTGGAATGTTTCATGGCTTCACAGTCCTCTATGGTGGCGTCATTAAGGACAATGTTGCACCTTTGCCCTAAAGGGTTTGAAACACAGTCGCTTAACGTAATTTGCCACAATCCCAGGAGAAAAATATTAAGCCCAGCCTGGTTAATTTCAATGAACCTAATAAACAGTAAGTAGCAATACGTAGAAATATGAGCAGAATAAAAGTTATCGTAGGCTTATTTGGGTGCATGTTCACCGCTATCTTTTAAAGTTTGTATGACAAAAATGAGCAACACGATTTGCGTTTGACTGGTTGTTCCTTCGTTTTAATATTTGTTCCAACTGAGGCCGTCCTTTTAAAGAAATGAACCAACACATTTCAATAACTAAATGATAATTAGTACAGCCCTTTATCTCGCAGTTGTAACAATGTTAAACACAGTCGTGGTAAAATACTAACGTGCATTACATGTATTGAGCTATGTCGTGGAAAACAAATATGTTAATGTAATATAACTGTAAGAACTGTCATTAATTCTGGCATTTTTAAAACGTCATAAAGCTGGCCTAAATAATGTTAGAGGCCTAAACTGTGAGTATTCATACGGAAAGGTTTTTTGGAATATGACAGAATTTATTGATAAACTCTAAACAGTAAACAACATATTTGACAGGTATAAAAGTAGGTCACATTTCAATGTTTATTTTTCGGTGTAGCGAAAGTATATGAACATATGTACACACACAATGGAATGTAAACATTGATTTTGAAAGATGCTACATGGCAGTCACATGGCAATGTTTGTTTACATTTGGCGGAAGGATACGAAATAGGCCTGCAAATAGATATTTAGCAGAACTCCGAAAAAGTTGCTTCCAATGGGGAATGGAAAAAAATATATATATATATATATGGCACTTCAACAGCAGATCAGGGTGAAGTATGAAGTGAAGTGAAGATGGAGCAGTGATGGAAAACATAACATCTACGTGTGGAACAAGCGTACAGTACCCCGAGAAAAGCCATCCCACACACCAATGGCAATGTCTGCCGCGTTTTTGACACGTGAAAATTCTAGTGTAACCCGGCCGGAAATCAAAATCGAAAGCTTTGATGGGCGGCGAGAACTATAGCCGCTAAGCTATCGTAGCCCCCAACTCCAACATAGTTCAAGGGAACTGAAAAAGGAACCGGCAATAGTCTTTAGTAAGGAACCATCTTGACATTTGCCTGGAGTTATGTCAGGAAACCATGGAAAGCTGAAATGATGATGCCCGGACAGGGATTCAAACCCTGGCCCGCAGCATGATAGCTCAGTGTTTAATATTATTACTACTTGATCAATCAGTTTGATTTTACTAGTTCAGCTTTTATTAGGACAGAAACAACTAATCAAGCTTAGTCAGTTAACAAAGAATTTACTTAGAATGTGAATGTCAAATAACGGTATTTATCAGTGTTGTCATTAGATATACATAGGCTGAATATATACACACACACACACCGCGAGCCAGTGATATTAGTTTTAAATGCATTAGTCACATTATCAATGCTGTTTTACACTTGTTTCAATAAAGATGTTTGAAAACTATAACCTACATGCACAATCACAAAATATTATATTTATACATCAAATAATTGTGACTAGCAATTCGTCGCATCCACGTATTCAACCCAGAAAAAAAAATTAAATACTGCTTATAAGCATAGATTCTAATAAGTATAATTTTATTACATTTCGTCTTTTATTGGTGCAAAAATTTCACAATATTTCATTTATAAGCTCTCAGCTATAATCTATTTCTTTTTTATTTGGAATACTACTGCATTTGCGTAAAATTCAAACCGCATAAATCTATGAATAATCAGGCATAAGCAACAGTATTGACATACCTTTATTCACTTTCGAAAATTATCATAAGGACCACATATTTCTGTTATTAAATATTATTTTTACTTACCTTTTTTTCTTCGACCACGCTGTTTTTCACCTATCTATGAAGACATTATCATAAATGTAATTTAAAAAATTCAAAATTGAAAGTTCCTGTGGAATAGATGCGGTACCTATGACTCTGCTAAAAAAATGTCCTTATTTAATAAAACTACATTTGACTTACATTTTCAATGGATGTCTTGCCCAGGGAATTTTTTCAGATAGACTCAAATATGCAAAAGTAGTACCAATACATAAAAAAGGTGACAAGGCATTGATGGATAACTATGGGCCTATTGCCCTTCTTATGTCCTTTTAAAAACTTTTTAGAGAAATTGATAGCAAATAAACTGATCCAATTCTCAATTTAAAAAAACAAGATTATTTTATTGCATCAGTATGGCTTTGTGGAGGGCAGATCCACAGAACAAGCTATTTACAGTTTTACTGGAAAAATATTAACTTCTTTTGATAAAAGACAATTCTCAACAGGTATATTCACAGACCTTTCAAAAGCGTGTGATTATGTCGACCACAATATTTTATTGCAAAAACTTGAACAGTGTGGAATAAGAGGTATTTAAATCATATCTTGAAGACAGAAAACAGATCACCTCCATAAGATATGACAAAAATACATTAAAAATGTTATTTCCAATACCAGAACTACTCGATTAGAACTGCCACAGGGATCAATACTGGGACCAATTTTATTCTTAATATTTATTAATGATTTCCCATAAATAACCAATGGCTGGCTCAGCTATAATGTTTGCGGATGATGCAAACATTTTGATAACTACTTCAAATAACGCTGTTCTTGAAGGAAATATAAAACAAACAGTGATTGAGATGTTAAGGTGGTTACAGTATAATAAATTAATATTATATGTAAACAAATCTGTGCTCATGAGTTTCATGCAAAGAAATAAACATACAATGCAGGATGAAAGATGCATAACAATAGAAAAATACGGGTTACAAACAGTAAATAGTACTAAATTTCTAGGACTCGTAGACAGTTATTTAACATGGACTGAGCATGGTGATAGTTTCTGTAAAAAACTGAGTTCAGTGTATTTTGCAGTACATACTTAAAAAAGATTTGTAATGATAATACAATACAATCGTACTATTTCTCAAATATTCAGTCCATAATAAATTATGGAATCATATTTTGGGGTAAATCGACAAAATGGAAAAAGGTGTTTATATTACAGAAGAATATAGTGAGATTAATAAGTAATAAGGAAAAAAATAAGACATTGTAGGCTGCTATATAATGAGTGGACGATCTCTGTCTGTCTGACTGTCTTTAAAATCTCTAAGTCCCTTGAAACTCAACAGAAGTTCTTCAAATTTTGCAGAGTGAATCCTCAAGGTAAAATACATGTCAAGTACGAATTTCAGCAAGATCATATGCAATCATTAGCTTCACCAAAAAAAAATTAATTACTTTCTCCCTATGTAAAGTTTTGTATTAATGCATCGCGATATTAAGGTAATGGAATATAAGTTTTGTTTATTTTAAGTGTCTCGCTTCAATGTTGAGTTAATAAAGTGGGGCCTTAGTGGCTCAGTGGATGGAACTATATTAAGTGGAGCTGCAGTGGCTAAGTAGATACATATGTATATCAAATAGGGCCTTAGTAGCTCAGTGGATAGAGAGATTCCATGAGGGGCTGCAGTGGCTCAGTGGATAGAACAATATTAAGTGGGGCCGTAGTGACTTAGTGGGTAGAACTACATGAAGTGGGGCCGCAGAGTCCAAGTGGATAGATACATATAAAATGGGGCCTAAGTAGCTCAATAGATAGAGAAATTACATGTGGAGCCTCAGTGGCAAAATGGCTAGAGCGATTGCAAGTGGGGCCTTAGTGGCTCAGTAGATAGAACAATTCAAAGTGGCGCCACAGTAGCTTAGTGGATAGAACTATATCCAATGTTGAGTTAATTTCACATCATATTTTTTTTTTTTTCCAGTCCTTGTATGATAACAAAATTTTGTAACATCGTAACTGTTCTAGGCACGTGACAATACTAAAAACACTGTCACTGGCTAACCCCTAGTTCATAAATAACAAAATTATCACTCTTCCATGGCATGTAACGACTGTTCTCAATAAAGTGAGCACTTTTGAAATCAACATTAGAAAAAAGTCACTGAACGTACCTGCATATATTTTAACGGGCGTTCTGAGTGGCATGCGCCCAGTAAAGTTTATAACGATGGAGGGAAAGTAGTTCCATATTTTAGCGCCAGAAAAAAACTGTTAGGCAACCATTTGTGACTTAGTATTTTATTCGCATTCTTTTTTTTCTAATGCAAGGGACTGAAAAAATTAGAAGATTTGGAAAATATTTACTTTTATAATAATTTTACAGTTTCACTTGATAGATGCATGAATAAAGTGGTGAAGCCAATGACAATGTTAATTTTGCATAAGGCGGACGATTACACAGCATGTATAAAGTATATCTTGGCAGGGATTTCAAAAGTGCTCATTTTACCATGAACAACTTACATATGTATCATAGTATTATTTTTTTTTTTTACATGGAAAACATTGAAAAGTTAAAAATAGTGATATACACCATTATTACAACAGACAAGCTAGTCATCTTCACCTATTCGCCTACAGAACCTCAAAATGTACATTAAATCCATACAATGCTGGGGCAAAACTAATAGATAACCTACCCAGTCATTTCATGTCAATTAATTATTTTGCAGTAATTAAAAAGAATTCTTAAATTGTACTTTTTAAATAAGGTCTTCTATTCTGTAGAAGAATACTTAAATATAGATGAATTTATACAACACAGAACAAGACTGATATAAGGAGACTTCATGTACTACATTGTGTTTCAATCCAATGTAGACTTTACATATTTATACTTTAATATCTATCTGTATATCAATTGTAATAACTTGTACTGCAACCAAAATGTAGTCTTTACATGTTTGTAGAGCTGCTAGAATTAAGAAGTGTATACATTATATTATTTATCTGATATATGTTTTTATGTTAATGTAATTTGTGTGCAAATATCCATATTGTATAAATAATATTTCAAAAAAAAATTATAATTGACAAGTCCTTTCCAATGTGTATTGGAATACGGCATGCGAATAAATAAATAAAGTGATTTCCCTTGGCTTCTTTTCCACCATGCAGAGCAGAAATAAGCATGTGTCCTCTATCATTGTTCTTTTTAAATCGTGTCTTATAAACACTCTTTGTGATGTCTCCCGCCAAATTCAAAAGAGTGGTTTGGCGATACTATAAAGCAAACAATGACGGCCTCCAACATGTGAGACACCTGTGATGCATTACTGTAATGAATCACTGCGCGCAGAGAGCCCATCACCTATGGGTGTACACGTGAACTACGGTGTATCTAATCAGTGCGAAATCCCACATGAACCACTGTTTTCAAGGCTCGAGGAGTAATATATTTTACAGCTTGTGTTGCTTCTACATGCATCCTGCAATTTTCAACGTAATGTACACAGATGTGTTGTGGATTGGCACTTTTCAGTTTTCCATTTGTAATGCAAATTTATTAGTTTTCGCCTATTAAAGTTAGTCATATTGATGGCTATGTAATTAGTAAAATAAAACATATTTGAAATTTCGGGCAATGGAAATCTAAGTTACAACCTTACACAGTATCTTAGTATTACCCTGATTTCAAAATAGGTTACGGTTTTCACAGTATTTCTTGCGTTACGAACGTCGATTCCGTGGATCGCAGCCACCTGTCCCACGTCCTCAAACTTAAAGTTATTTTAGCTTGCACTGAGGAAAAGCCAGCCATCCCACAAATAAAGCCACTAAGGTAAATACCCACAAATTAAGAGACAAACAGAGTTCTGCCAGCTTGGTAGATTTTCGGGAGCGCCTGAATCACCCTAGGAACTCCTCCGCACAAGGAATTGAGTGACTAAGTAGTTTTCTACTCCGCTACCACTGGGTAATGGCCGGATTGGAGAACGAACTAACTTGGTCACTTGACCCACCATGGAAACCATACATGGAAATTTCTGCATAAAACGACGTGACATTATCCAAAGCTCTGTTCCCACCACTGGGTAATAGCTGGAGATCTCATCCACTGCTTGCCAATGCTGGGTTGGGCCAACAAAGTGTGATACCACATTGTAAATCCAATGTTTTCAGAAGTGTGCAATAGAGTCCGTTACATATCCTGGTTTAGCTTGAGAATTTTTGTACTTTCTTTTTTTATTACTCTCCACATTGTCGTACTCCAGGAAAGGAGGAGCCTTAAATCGGCTAAAGCAGGAACTATAACCCCGTAGAGGAGATCAATACAATACCACCAGTAGAAGTTAATGTCATTACTCTTGTTATTTTCACCCCCAATTATGATAACAGAAGGTCGACATCCCACCATAGGAATGATGCAGATATACGGAGATACCATTTTAGGCCTATACTGGCATTGGAGAGAAGCCCATTCTCATGAGACCCCTTCCCCACTCGACCAGTCATCACTACGTCTCTAACACCACTTCGCCACAGCCACTATCAGCTGCTGTTCAGTCGCCGACCTCCACAGCGAGCCAGCCAGCCAGGAGGAGCACGCTGCACTCCCTCTTCAAAAAGGTGCAGTCTCGGCTAAGGGTAGTGTGTGTGACCCCCGACTTCCTGCCTGTTAGGAAGCCCACTAAAAGGCCCACTTAATGCACTGGATGGGCACCTAAACACACATAAATTATCTTAACTCATTTCAAAGCCCACCCCCCCCCCCACCCGGAAATGGCATCGTGTTGTTTGAAGTCGACATACGTAATTAAAACTAGGACAGCCTATAAGAACATTTTCAGAGTTAAATAGGACTTGGAAATTAATATCCGCAGTTATCGATTCAGGTCGAATGCAACTAAGCCATCAGCATAAAATCATGTTCCAATGTGGAGAATACCACCTTAGCCGGTGCTTGTTTGAATTCAAGGGTGTTACGTAATCCACCTACTCTAGGATTTTAAATTCGTATTTTCAAGAGCTTGTATTCGACCTCTACATTAGCATATATGTATTAAGATTACACGACTCGCCAGGCTGCAATTAGTAGCAACCAACATAGGGTGTGAATCCATTTAAGCAGTAAAATATTGTACCCATGGGCCACATACCTGTAGAATAAAAATTACGTACCTTTACCAGCTTCAATTAGTGATGCCCAACATGGGGCATAACTGCACGTAGTTCAGGATTGGCTGTTAGACGTTGCCAGGCACGCCCCTGTTTCACAACCATTTTGGTCAGTGCCATAACCTTAACGGTTATAGTGGGCCTAGCGGTAGCTAGATCCCCACAACCACTCAACAGTATAGTGTTTAGCCAGATGGCTAACTTACTAGCCCACCTTATAGCTCGTATAATTCGTTGTACGCACATTATGTACACATTATGTAATTCCATAGAGTCGCTTAGGGCTTGGCACAGCCTAACTGACAAACACTGCAGATCTATCAAGTTTAGCATCCCCTAGACGGGTCTCGAAACCTCTACCAAGACTTTAGGGAGTCCAAAAAACAAACACCCTGTGGTGCTCAACATCAGTTGGCCCATCATGTCTGACACTGGACAGAGCCTCCAAGGCTCCAATGACAGAAATATCTTTCTCGATGCGATCGAGAAGTGCAGCATGGACTCGTGTCCTGTAAAAGGCACCCACATAATACACTCTGCACATTGCCTGCCGTGCTTTCACTACACCTGGTTTGGGTGGGACGACGTCCCCTGGTATACAGATGGCCTAGAATAACTTTGTAGAACCTGCAGAGACCATCAAGCAGCTAGATGTAGCTGGCTTGAATGTGATGACGGGGTATATTTACAGTCCGATGTATCATCTGTGCATCGAAATTTCATCTTTCATGTATAGGCTGGTCGGACGAGACCACCGTTTGGATGTCGTCTTAACATGACACATCTGTTCTCCAATCAGCAATGGCAAGACAGGAGACAACCAGGATAATTTTATACCCTAAGTACTTTTGTTTAATAAACCTTTAATGCCGACTACCTTATAGAGAAGAAATGAAAATAACATAATGAATATGACGGTGTGCTGTCAAATGACATGTGGTTGAAGATTGGAAATGAAGCACTAAAGACAATGCCACGCATTCGGACAGCCATTTGACGGCATTCAGATGCTCAGAAAAGTGTGGACTCAGGCCAGTGGATGGTGGTCCAGTGGTCTGAATGAAAATTAGAAAATCGAGGAATGATTTTGTCTGGTGAAGTGATTAAAATGAGTTATATTACCCAGGGCGCGAGTCACTATCCAGACCTAGTGCCATTGAGGTGGTAGAGCAGACTCTTCTTCACTCTGGGTCGTGCAGCCGACGACCAAAGGCAGCTATCCTTCTGTTGTGCTACATCACTCCTCGTGCTGAATGTTGAAATGGTGCATGTAATACACTGTGAATTATTCAGGCTATCCACATATCTATACTACTTTACATTATCCTGTAAACACTTGCAAAAATATACTCAACTAACGTCAATACAGACATGCGGGTTGGCAGGACATTACAAGGGCCCGTCCCTGAAACGTCTTGCGGCTTACCTCAAATAAAAACGCTCGGTACAACATAGTGCCGTTTATTTAGGCACTTGATTACAATGCCTCTAGGGTAACCCTTTACATTAATTTGCCAGACATCAACCGGTTGGCAGCAGTGATACTGAGAAATGGCACAAAAGCCTGTGCATGACTTAAGTGCGTAATAATGCTTCCCCAGGCGATGCAAGCACTGGAAATGTGAGCGGTGGTGTCACGATCAGATTGTGAAGAAAGGTTTAAGTTGAATGAAATCTAATGGTTTGAAAATAGGGCGTCTGAAAAGTATCCATTCAGAATGGTTATCATTCTGGAAATTTCGCATCCATACTTGCGCAGAAAAATCCTGAACGGTAACCATACCGATTTTATTAGCAAAGCACTTCATTACTGAATCCTGAAAAGTATCCATTGTAGAAATGGTTACCATTCTGGATTTTTGATCAGACATTTACATCCCAAATATCCTGAAAAGTGCCCACAGTAGGAATGTTTACAATTCTGGTATGTGTGCAAAACACACACATATTATTTCTCAATGCAAATATAAGCTACACATGACAATCATTTTTGGGGAAACTCCAAGCTTCGCTGATGCGTGATACTTCGCGTCACCACCTAACAAAAATTGCTGGCACGCGTTGAATCACTGATTTAGGGATACGCCCCTGCAGGCGCTGGGACTCTGACTCAGTGCATAATGTTTGGCTACATTTTTACAGTATTTTTAAGTGCGAGGGGTCTACGCTTGAAAATCATTTGTGGGGAAACTAACAAGAGTAAAGCATTAGCTTCTACTGGTGATATTGTATTAATCTCCTTTAAGAGGTCCTTCAGTTACTGCTTTAGCCTATTTAAGGCTCCTCCTTTCCCAGAGTACGGTATGTACTTGGAATGTGACGTGACGGGATTATACACTCCACACTAGCCCAGGCCATGATGTGAATTGCTTCTATTATATAACTTATGATCTTCAACGAACAATGGCGGATTCCTGGAGGAAGCTACATTCAGGGTATTCGACCACATGGCCCAACTCTACTAGCATTCATGTATGCTGTGCACTGGCGCCCATCCCAGTAATTATTAGTAAAAACCATCTCTCCTGTAATAGTATTCCTAGTTCCTCCAGAATTCAATTTCCCTAGCCGTCAATTGTCGCCCCTCCGTGTGGCAACACACACCCGCCAAAATTTTTCTGAATTTTTTCCATGTGTTATAGTGCATAACATTTTCCACAACATACTTGTGTGGTCTCTGGAACACAAGTCTCCTGTAATCTACCGGAGACTCATCCTAGTGCTATTATACTCCAGTTAAACAATGCTACAATATCTATTCCGGAAATGTCTATCC
The DNA here is from genome assembly GCA_029891345.1 of Dryococelus australis. Classification (NCBI taxonomy): domain Eukaryota; kingdom Metazoa; phylum Arthropoda; class Insecta; order Phasmatodea; family Phasmatidae; genus Dryococelus; species Dryococelus australis. The sequence continues at coordinate 46,102,626 of CM057005.1, forward strand.
TGGCGTCCTTTTCGAAACATTACCTTGTGCGCCACCTGCTATCACGTGCCCCCACAATCACCAGTTCCATTGGGCCATTACTATCCCTATTCTTCACTACTGGTGAAATTCCTGTATTTTCCTCTCCATTTTGCAGGAAATGGATGAAGGAAATTGATCTGTAGTAACAAGAGGAAACTCTTGGAGCCAAAATCGGTATTTTCTGATCTTCTTCATCGAGCATGCAGTCATCATGTCAGTAATCCACCATCTAGGGCATGTGACCGGCCGAGGGGTAGTAAACCACTTGCCACCCTCTCCACTCGCACGACATTGTGCCAGTAGGAACCACCCCTCCCACACCATGCCGCACTGGGTGGTGCCACAAGCCGAGAGTCGTGTGGCCCACCATTAATGAACATCATGGAAACTCTGTGCAGCTGTGGCGCGATGTCAACTGCTAGTGTGCGAACTTTCAGATCACCAATGGGAAGCCTTATCAGTTGTGTAAAAAGTGTTTACATTCCACACCAAAACCAGACCTGTTTTCGCTCATAGGTCTGCAGGGGAACTCATGTGTATGCAATAACGCTGCAGTGTTACGACGACTCCATCTGGGCCGAAGTTGAGGAGACCAATGCGGAGCTTCAGACCAAAGCATGGTCACATACCATTGCTGGCGGACCGGAAGACCTCTTCACCAGCTGCTTCAAACCATGCCAGTCCAGGGGATTTGTGAACCCCATTTGGGTGCCCAGCCTTTGTGTCTGTGATGCCGCTCTATCGAGCCCGCCTTTATCCCTGTCATGCTTCCGAAGAAATTTGAGAAAGTGTGAAAATTTAACAATGTTGATATAGTGGGATCAGCCATTATAGTGTGGCGCCCTCTATGTCAGAGGATGCAAGAAGGAGGCAAAACTACAAGCCCAAATTATCATCAAAAATCTGAAAGAGAATATACTTCAGAAAACACCTCTATGAGCAAAATTTTCAATAAGAAAATATGAATTAACATCCTGTGCTTTATTGTGTTTCATTTTGATTTTTTTTTGTTTTGTTTTGTTTTCAAAATCATGCAAGTAGATCAACAATTTGCATCACTGAATAATGTTCGCACAAGATATAGAGCTGGATAGAACATACTACATGAAATTCTACATTCATTACATTTTCGCTCCAACACAACTTTAGAAAATGCATTTTGTTTGAATGTTAAATTTTATCTTTCAAAAGTTTAAATATAAGTCAGTATTCAAAGACACTGCAAAATAATTTTTTTACTTTATATGTTAACTATGGCTGTGTTGGCAAACTTAGCCTTATCCACATCCAAGTTACTAAATATGTATTAAATATAAATAACATGCTGGAACAAAATAAAATATACAACAATCTCTATAACCCTAGGATAAATAAAAGGGAAACAACTGCTCCCCAAAATCTCCCACACGAGATTCATTTAATACAGCTGCATTTTCTTTTTAAAATATTAAAAATTCTGATCCTAAATTTTCTGACTTAGCACATGTTGTAAAAACAAAGGGAAACAATAATACTTAATGGCCACTAAGAAACCCAAGGCCAACAAGGAATTTTTTCTTTTATTAATTTTAAAAGTCAAGTTATGGCCACTAGAATAACAAAGGACACCAAAATGTTTATTTTACGAATTTTAATTCAATTTTCTGGCCAATAGATCTGATAGGCGCACCAACAAAAATGCTCTATTTTTGAAATTATTAAACATTTGCTGGCCCTTATTAATGAAACCTGAAGACCGCCAAAAATAAATAAAGTTGGTTTTACGATTGACTTAACAGAATAAATTAACAGTATGCTCAAGATATGATTCAATGTTACTTATTCAAGGGTATTAGTTATGACTGCCATGTGCGTGTCTACCAGCCATTTTTAAATATTTAACCATCTTTTTAGATAAATATTGCCATGTAAGTAATAAACATGGTCTGTAAATTCTACCGCACACGGAAGTTTTCGCCTAGGGCCGAAATAATATAATTATTGAATGCTATTCCCAAGGAGAGATCTTCCAAAAGTGCTCACTTTACTGCGATTTTTCGAAGTGTCCTATTAAGGGCCTGCAACTTGGTCCTTCCTGAACCTGACATAATGGCTAATATTATTATTATTATTATTATTATTATTTTTTTTTTTTTTTTTTTTTAAGAATATTCTACAATACTTACCTCAGCTGAGTGTTCGTACCCACGAGGAAGCCATATCTGGCCAGACAGCGCCCTCGCAGGTCAATTTATACTCAAAAATTTCAATTTCCCTTAGTGCCATTACAGTATTTGAAAGCCCATTCACAGGGCGTCGAAGTATCCAGAGACAAAAGTCCGTTTATAGGTGCACATCACTGCGATTTGGGAGCTGAATGCAATGATGTTCGTTCATGCTTCACGTATCAGTCTCGCGTAATTACTCTAAGCATATTAACCACCACCGACTGTCCAACATACATGGGGAAAAAAAAAAGGTAAGTACATATTATTATAGGCTCGTAGCAAAATCCATCTCGCAATTTTCACAAAAACGTATTTTCTCAACCAAACACTTTGGACTTTTTGAGGCGTAAAATGGCGCTGTCCAACATGCGCAAAGATAAGTTCCAGTTATTTTTTAGACAATTGTGTCTCACCCCCTCCCCACCTAAAGGGAGTGACTAAATGAAGAACATCAGGAAGGTTGACGCTTCCTCGTCGAATTGGCCAACTCCGATGAAGGTCCAACCATAATCTCCACGAAAACGACAGAGATGCGGTAAGCTCTGCAGGTGCCTTCACAACCTCCATCGATCAGTGTCAGGACCAGAACAATGAAATATTCCTTGTGCACACATTACTGATGTCAACTACAAGAAACTGTCAGTCCATTTGAGCCAGGATGCCACCACCAGACACAAACCACCCTGGCAATCCCATGGGGGAAAACCACACAGTTTGGGACCCTGATTTTAAGTTAAATTAATTATTTTTTTTACACAGTCTGTTTTAGAGCAGCCTAAAATACACCTTAACCTACATGAGCAATGATACAACCAACACGAGATGGATATGCATACATCTTATTACTATATGAATATGGTTTCTCTGATGAATGTGAGCATGGATACACTTTCTTACTAAGTGGAGATAAAAAACACTTATGAAAAAAGAGCCCAAGTGAGAGATGACAATCTCTTTGGGATGAACCCCACTTACAGTTTAAACACAAACCTATGGATTGTAACATAGCAAAGAAAACATGATGAAACCATAAAAGAGTGATAAATAACACTAGACATATCAAAATATTACACGTTATACTCAAAGAATAAATCTTTCAGTTGTTGCACAACAAAGACCACAAACGCCCTCATTGAGAAGTACTTAACTTTAATTGCGAAAGATGTGCCTTATTCTGGCACCCTGGATGGGCTACATCTTCTAACAAAACTGTCACTGGAGATAAGAAACGTTTAACTACAAAGGGACCTACAAATTTAGTGCTTAACTCTGCCGCTTTATTGCTCAAAAAATGGGTTTCGAAAAACACTTTGTCTCCTACTTTTATCTTAACTGAACCACTTGACATGTGCCCACGTGACCCCTTCCCCTTAGCTTATTTGCCCGCCGCACCAGGTTCCGTAACGTAGTGTGTGTGTGCGCTTGCTTTACGACCACAAGTGCAGTTTACTGTGGCAAGGAACCACGCTGGTGCAGAGCAGAGGGAGCGCGACCACGTGCACGTGACACAAGAATCCCAAAATAAACCCAGTGAAATTTCTGTTATTTAATTTGTGCAATAAAAGGGACAGGTAAGTTCACGCAAGGGGATGCAACTAACATAGACATCTGCCTTTGCGGCCCAAAAGCCCTCAATGCTATCGAAATGTCTTTTTGTAATTTTCTCAAATGTTCATTCACATATCTTTCTTCTCCACATCATCCACGCAGTGCAATGTTTTGGTATAATGAGTAATATTTACAGGGTTAATTTTAAGAGCAATATGTAAGAACCAGCACGCAGGGTACATGTCCGATTTGCAAATGTTGTGTGCAAGGAAGTAGTGCAGTGCGGGGTGCCAGCCCGCCAAGCCAGCTGGCACACTGCGAAGAGAAAGTCAGTAATCATCCGTCTTTGCGAGCGGTGTGCTGAGTCACATCGGGGCTCGTTTTTCGTGTGCTCGGGCAGCCATCACCATGTTGGACTAATCATTTTACAGCAATTGTTACTACATCATACCAGAACCTTTTTTGTATTTATACTGCCCGAGATTCCGCCGCCCCTCGGACCAACCATGGCTTGCATCGCCTGGGTAGGCTTAAATTGTACTTAAATTATTTAATGTGACCACGTGTCTTTTGCACAGTATTACCCGAGCTGAGGGGTTCGTAAGAAGCACTCAATGTAAGCTTTTCCCGGTGGGAATGTAATCATGTACCGAATAAATCGCAGCAGTGTCGAGTTACCATGTGTGGTTTATTTCCATTCGCCGTAAGGCATTTAAGGTATTGGCCTTTTCCCGCCAATTAGCACAAAGTGTAACTTACTGTGAAAGTATGATTGAAATAGTCACGAGTCGGCATAATATGTAACAGTACTTCGTATGGGCGTGTGGGGAACCCAGATATTCCACAACGCAACAAGTAAGGGAGTTATTCAGTCAGTATTATTTTTTATTCTACGAGGATACAACAACTGCACTTGGAGGATTTGCCGTGGTCGTCGGCCGAACGACCCTGAGGAATGAGTCCAAAGCTGCTATCCAACTTCATGATATTGTCAACCCAGCAATATCTGGAGCCACCTAAATTCGAAAAACTGTACTCACCGCTGCTCACCTAACCAATATCCTTATTGACAAACACCTTGCCACTAGTTACCAGCCTTTTGCACATTAGACTAACATCAAATGGCTTGCCCGAATGTGTTGTAAATCTCTACTGCTGTTCCGACACTTTAACTAACATCAAATGGCGCCCAACTTTGGGGCAAATCCTCATCTTAAAACCGGAGTAATTTTTCCTACAATTTTCCCAAACCAAAACAATTTTTCCAAATTATCCCAACACTTTTCCAGTATTTACCCACAATGTGGGGGGAAACCAGGTGACCAGCACGACATGTTGCAGCGTCGAGGTAGATTCTAGACGGCCCAACGACGCCAGGGCAGATGCACGTGGCCGGCGAAGAAAGCGCGCCAAAACAGCTTAGCTCCGCCATTACTTCAACACAATGGGATAGTGGCGGGAATGTGGCTAGGAGCCGCCATATTGGGACAGCGAAGTGATGTCACAGCAGTGGTACGAAGGACAGGGCGTGTCGAGCATGCCAACCCACTCCTCTGCACATGTCGCACCGCACCGCGAGTAGGAAGAAGGAAAAATGAGAAGCGGGAGGAACATCTAGCCTCTTGTCCTCATGCTCCCCAACACGTGCCGAGCGGAACAGCTGAGAGCTCGCAGTCTGTTAACTCCTGCCAGTGCCGTGCAGGACTGCTGCACTCCCGCGATACTTCTGTGCCACGCAACTGCATGCCTCGTTTCAACGTAACACACTTCGATATACCGCAATTCCACATATCATGCTTCTGCATACTGCGTTTCCATGTACCGTGCTTCTGCGTACCGCACTTTCACGTTCGTGTGGTAGTGTTGTCAGACCATCATGGCTGGCCAGATGCAGCACTGTGCACCAGGCTCACTGTGTCTGCGTGAAAAATCACTAGATGTGGTAGACAGATACGAAATGGGCCCCGATTTTACAAGTGCGATCGAAATACAAGCCCGGCAAGCAACCACATCACGACCAAATGCGGAGAAGAGCACGTGACAGAACATTCGGACAGTATCAACAAAATCCAAAATTTACCCCAGTTACATTTGTGCGGAAGATTGTTATGCACAGAATCGGGAACCACACTAAGCATGTGTGCACGGTGCCATATGCATGCACATCAAGAATGCATAAGGCCCATGGAGTTACACACCGCAACCGGATTGTGATTCATATGCGACAAGTGCATTGGACAGTTGAAACCGATCGTGATTACTAACATTTCATCCGACTTACTTATGGGCAACCAGCCCAGTGATTCATTGTGCCAAACAGAACACAGCACAGGAAACATAATGCAAGGAATGCAAATGGAGGGAAATTGCATTACCATGGTAAACACGCTATGTCACATCGAGAGTGAAGGAACAGATGAAAAGGGAACGCAAGTCGAGGATGTAGACTGCAAGGTCGAGGATGTCTGTAACATGTCACCTGTGGAGGTGTCCCATGACAGCTGTCAATAATCCAACACTGCATAGCCAGTGCTCGCAACCACTGCTAAGCCTACCACTGTTGCCTCTACCACTCCCACCAATGACACCTTACCTACCACAATTTTCTGCCTACCAACCGACACCAGTATTTCGACAACGAATTCACTGCATATTTCTCATGTCTTTTCGGAACCTACACCCCTCACATCATTTCCCGCACCCAGATACAAAATCGACACAACTCCTAGCTGGCCAGGAGAGCAAAAACAGCACAGGAAACAGAAGAGCAGTCATTACAATTTTCTTTTTGTTTTGATTTTAACAAGCAAGAAGTGTATTTCCCATAGTTAACAATTACGTGCCTAAGTGTAAACATTGTGCAAACTCACACATATATCACCATAAGTAAGAAGGGCATTATTTTCAGTTTCATAGTGAGTAGTATAGAAATGCCGATTTTGCCACAAATGGAAAAAAAAGTGGCTCAAAAAGCTGCGTTTGGGAGCAGTTGCAAAAAAGTGACTCAAAAAGTTGCGTTTAAGCACAACTGCAAAAAAAAGTGACTCAAAAAGTTGTGTTTGGTTAGTTCGTAGTCTTAAGAAAAATAGTTGCGTTAAACTTTGCGTTTGAGTGCATCTGCAAAAATACGCATAAAACGTGGCAATAGGGCACAGTTACAAAAAAAAAAAAAAGTGGCTCAAAAAATTGGAATAAATAAAAAATAAAATATTGTATACAATAATTGATCACGATTAATAATCAACTGATGTATATTATGATGACGACCATGGCAATGAAAAAGGCTAACGCAACTGGTAATGTTTGGAATGAATATAAATTTAAGAAGGATATTTTTGTGAAAAAAAAGTAGAAGAAACCTTAAGAGAAGTATGGTAGGTGTGAAACATGTAATCACTTTTACAAATCATCTCTCATAAGAAGTCATCTTAAAAGTAGATTGCACAAAGGTCTTGCACCAATACATAATAAATCACATGAACCAACAAATGCATGGGAAATTTTAAAATACCACAACATTTAATATCAAAACAGAAGTTCCCACGAGAGAAACAAGTGAAATGGGAAACTTGTAATCACTATTACAAGCCGTCTCTCATAAGAAGTCACTAGAGAAGTAAAATTCATAAGTACACACTTAGATTCAGTGTAGAAGAAATCGAAACAGCATTTCAAAGTAGGATCAAGACTTATGCTGTAAAGAATGTGAATGCATACAAAGACCCAAATCATTTCCTAAACGTTGTAAAAGAAACTGTCACGGGACTAATTAATAAACATTTAAAATCACTCAAGGTGAACATGAAACTCTTCACTGAGTACAAAAGGGGAATTGGTGAGAATATTGAATACGTAGCAAGCTCCTTTAAAACAAAGAAAGAAATTATACTGAAATCGACTAATCTGGAAGAATATTTTGCCAACAGCATATCGAAAAGCATAGCTGAGATAGGGGCTTTCGAAGCAAAGGGATCTCAGTGTGTACTCAACAGAATATTTAAACTAGAAGTGCGAATAAATAAATATGATCCATTCAAGGGCAGTTCTTATGCTGATCTCCCAGAAAAAATCAAAGTTAAGCAGGAGGTAATTAATGATAAGAATAACGATAAAAAATGATTTTTTGTGGTCTGTTCTATCTGCATTGCATCAAGTACAGAGAAATCCCCAAAGAGTGAATAAATACATAGCTTACGAATATGAGTTTGATGATGTACTTAAGGGTTTGGAATTTCCGATGAAATTGGATAGAATACCAACCTTTGAGAAAAGAAGTGGAATATCTATTAATGTATATGCAAACGAAGAAAAAGATGGCGAAAAAATATATAATCTCCCCATTAATAACAACAAAAATAAGACAGATAAACACATTAACCTACTCTATATCAAAGGCGAAAAGAACGACCTCTACTGCTGGATAAAAGTATTTCGAGACTTATCGCATCACAAGAATCAAATAATGGTCACAAAATATATGTATGCGATAGATGTTTGCAACATTTCTACTCTGTAAGTAAGCAAAAAAAGTTCACGAACAAGACTGCCGAGATCATGATGGTATTAGAGTTTAACTACCATATAAAGGAAAAAATGACTTATTAAGTTTTAAAAACAAAAATCATTCTTCGAGAGTTCCGTTTGTGATATATGCTGATTCTGAATGTTTGTTGACTAAACTTGAAACTTGCAACCAAAGCCCGATGAATACTACACGAAAACATACCAAAAACACGAGCCTATTAGCTTCTGTTACTATGTAAAATACGAACATTGATACTGTAAACCACCAGTAACTTATTAAGAATCTGATGCATCTAGTGTATTCGTTAAAATGCTAATGGAAGAAGCGAAGTCTATTGGTGATATATACACAAATGAAAAACCAATGCTTCCACTAACTCAGAAAGAACAAATTGTTTATGATACAGCTATCCATTGTCATATATGTGTAAAGTCTTTGGATGGCGATTCTATAAGAGATCAAGATCATCCTATGGGGAAATTTAGGGGAGCTGCACACAGAGATTGTAACTTATCATATAGAAATCCATGTTTTGTCCCAGTGTTTATACACAATCTATCTGGGTATGAAACACATTTATTCATAAGAGATCTTGGCATCGATGAAAATAAATTTTATCCAATTCCCAACAACAAAGAAAAATATGTTTCTTTTCCAAAACATGTATGTGAAAGTATAAATCTTATTTTTTTCGACTCATCTTAATTTATGGCTAGTAATATCGATAAACTCTCTAGCAACCTTTCCAGAAGCCAATTCGGAGAAACGTGTAAGAATTTTACAATGAACTTCTTGACTTTGTTATAAGAAAGGTGTTTATCCATATGACTATACGGATAGTGCTGAAAAAATTTGTGAGACATGAAAATAATGGTCGATCATTTTGATACTTCTGACTATAAAAAAGATCATCCATATGGTATACTGTTAGTTAACAAAAAGATTGTTGGCAAAATGAAACATATTTATAATGGAAAAATAATGGAAGAATTTATTGGATCGAAATTGAAAATGTATGCAATAAATGTGAAAGGTGGTGTAAAGAAAAGATCATAGGGTGTGAAAAACACTGTAGTCAGAAATGAGATTAGTTTTGGTGACTACAAGAATGTGTTTGTTTGGTAAAAAAAAAAGTGCTGTACAAAAGTACGAACGTTATTAAATGTAAGAAACATGAACTCTATACGATTGAGATGAGAAAAAAAGCATTAAGTTTCGAAGATGATAAAAGATATATTCTTAAAGATGGCATTAATACACTACCATGGGGGCACTACAAAATTGAGAAAGAGTGATACTATGAAAAATTATATAACAGTAAATGTTTTAAATGGATAACCATAAACTAATAACCATACATGTTTCGCACTTTGGACTTTGGTGATTCTTTCACTTTTAACATCATAAATTAGGTTTCTTTGGCTTACTAGTACCACATTACAAATAGTTGTAGCCAATATTGTGTTTTTAAATTCAGCTGAAAGTTTCAGATTAGTTCGATCTTTTACAATAGTGGTTTTTCTGTAAGAACAATCAATAACATACAACGGTCTTCTCCCAATAAATGACCCAGAGTTGAAACGCAGTTCATTATTATGATAAGCAGTATCTAGTTTAGTATTTGAATTTCTAAAATCAGTGTAAGCAATATACATCTTATCAAAAAATTTATCATCTATGTTTAAATTCCAATTCTCTTTGGGAAACACTTCATTCTGTCCATTCCTAATAGAAATATTTTTGACAAAACAAGAGTCAAACATCGAACCATGTGTGAATTGTCCAGGATTTTCTTTTCTGTTTTTCTGAAAACCAGCAATGACAAATTCTGGCATATCGAATTGGATTGAATTGAACTGATATTTTATATCAAACTGAAATGAGTTTGCAATAGTAGGTACTGGTTTTTCAAGAAATTGCCAATAATTAAAACTAATTGGAATCTTGGGGTGTTTGTATAATTTTGCTTTAATTTCTTCTCCATAAATAGGATCGTATTCAACGATTGGCCACAGAATTTTCATTTTCTCAATAACAATTTTAGCAGCATCTGGTCAATTTTCCTCATCATTAGATCCAAATGCTTTCTTTGGGGGTCTTCTGTAAAAAGAAGCATCATCATTAGACTTTCGAATGAATGTGATCTTGTACCCACCTTTACAGAATATTTCATTACAATCTCTCATAAACCCAGACAAATATATTAATGGATAGGTAATTTCGTTACACTTTTCTTTTCTAACATATTACCTAGTTCTATCCCCGACATTTGGAAATATGCTGATTCTGATTCCGAACCTAGCAATGTATGCATCATTGTTGAAATGATGCCAGGGTTGTCAATACTTTCGATTATGCAACCATGTTTAGAGATATCTACTCTTGAGTACTGAAATGGGAACAAATTCTCACAAAGATCAATAGTTAAAGTTGTTTCATAATCTGCATTTGTATCTCTTTTAGTTAGCTTATACTGTTGGTATAAATAAGCTTCATTCGGATATGAAAATGCATCGCCAATAGGAATATCAAACTCAATGCGCTTATTGTATTCATTCAAATTATTTTTGTGTGGTAGTTTGGCGGATACGACTGACGCTCATAACTTTCAATTTTTTGTTGTTCCATTTATTATATAGAAAAACAAATTCTTAAACAACCACACTTTTCTTATCACCCAAGAATTAAGACTAATATCAAAACCTAACCATTTAATTAGCAGCTTATTTCCTTATCTTCGCAAAACTTTTTCCACTAAGTAGTCTTTATCATATTTGGTCTTAAGCAGCTCTGACTCGTAAAAAATAACTTTAATAAAATCATTTTTTAAATCTTTTATTCTATATGTCATGGAGTTTGTGTGCAATACTTCACACACCTCAAATACTTCAGTGGACCAATTTAGTGTATATCCTTTTTCAAACAAATTTTTACTTTTATGTATACGAACTTTATCTCCTATTGCAAACTTTGGTTTAACCATTTTTCTTTCTCCTCCATACATGTGGATTAGAATAGAACTTTCATTTTTTGCATTTACATTGGTGGGTTTCATTCCGTTTGTACTGTGAACAGTGTTATTATATTCACTTATTAATTTAGGTAATATAGCCACCCATTTATATATTCCCTGCACAGTAAATATCTTCCACATTACCTCCTTCTATGTTCTTCAAATCTTTCTTCATCACTAGCTTTATTTTCACTGTATGTTGATTAGTATGTTATGTTGTTATTGGTCATTAATGCCTTAAATGATTTATTGTAAAATTCTTTCCCTTTGTCTGTTTGTAAATGCATGGGTTTGCGATCATTCAAAATAGTTTTAAATGCTAGGGTAACATTTTTACCAGTTTAAATCTTTGATTGGCATTGACCATGCATATATGAAAAAAAAAAACATCTATCACGGTTGACATATTTTTAAACCCTTTGTTAATTTTGTGTATACCTTTTAAAGATCCACAATTCAGCTCAACTAAATCGGCTTGCCAAAGATCATCGATGCCAAAAGAGAGAACAGTCCTTCTGGGGAAGTTTTTTTCGTATTGGTTTATGAATTTCATTTATAATATCGTTTTTTGTACCCCCACTAGTGAATATCGAGTTATTGGTAACACGACATCTGCAAACACATTTAATTCTTACTTTGTTTTTATTTGTAAGTTCATATGAACTTAGTATATTTTTCAGACATTTGAGACAGTATACATTTAAGTTATCAATGTTCAATTTATTTATTTATTTAATAAATGAGACAACAAAAAATTGTAAACAATATAGAGAAGAATATAGAGAGAGGAAGACAGCTAATTGAAAAGTTTAGAACTTTTAGAAAATTTCGCCAAGATGAATATGATAATATTAGAAAACATGATCAACCATTGATACATGCGATAGAATATTTGGAAAAAAATTGGACACATAACAAATGAGAATAAGAACTTAATAAAAGAACTTGTTCCATTTGTTGTTAAGAATTTAGACTACCCACAGACACCAACAGAACCATCTTTTGAAAGAAAACTGTTTGGTAAAAAAGACACCGATTAACGCTTTGATGATGACGATGTATGCATGAGAATGAGCGCTATGACGATGGCGTTAAACGCATTGACGATGATGATGAACCCTATTACGATGACGAATAACACAATGACGAAGCATTGGGGCATTTGAAAACTAATATCTCACAGTTAACTAACTACAACAAGACATATATTGACAAGAAAGTGGCCGATTTCTTAATTGACTGCAAAGACGATGTTTTTGGACTAAAGGCTGATAAAGGTAGATTGTATTTTGGTGATAGCGAAGTAACATTCAACAATGGCAAATTTACTCTAAAAGGCCGAACATACACTGGAACTGATGGTTTGATGAAATTATTAACTAGTAAGAAAGTAACAGAAAGTGACTACACTGCAGCCGACTAGGAACACTATAGTTGTATCCTAGCAGATACAAACACAGTTTTTCAAAACAATGATCCAAACTTGGGAATGCCAAAATCGAGTAAAGGGAATAAATGGAAAATTTTTGTTAAACATATTTACGATTCGATTAAAATGAAACGTTTTTCACCTAACATCAAAAGAGGAAAGTTATAAAAATATACAGACTATCCCAAAGAATACATATGGATGGATGATGTTAGGATGCTTATTGATAAACTTCTCGTTATTTATGGCAAAGAGAATGCTGAAATGGTAACTATTACAATGAAAAAGTTGGAATAATGAATATGCTCAACAACAAATTTAGAGACTTTGTTGTGAATAATCCAAAAGGTATACCATGTTATAGGTATACAAATGTTAAACACAATACCACATACTTTTTGGGAGTCGGAGCATCACGGAAAAGGGTTACTCAATGACATAATTTTACAGCAAAATAATGAGTTTTGAATTTGTAATTTAAAACTGAAAAGAGATTTTAATGTTTGAATACATATTTTGATATATTTAGATATGATGGCGGGGAAGTTACCAAGTGAAGTTGCCAGACGTGGCGAGCCATGACTAGGCGTGTTGCTTTTTGCCAAACATTACGTAAATTATTCTTACACAGAAAAATACTTAAAATTACCACATCCGTTTGTAGACGTGTTGTTTTCTAAACCTACTAAGGCAAGTTACGATGTTGTTATAGATCTGTGTTTCCATGGCATTTATATACTGTGATGTGTGTTTCGTTAATTATTGCATCTTGTAATAGTGTACCTTTTTGCATCGTGCTCGATACACTGGCCCTGTGTGTGCATGATTTCAAATATTTGATTAGCACTATTTTTACACTTTAACTGTGAACTGTTTTTATGACGAAGTTAATTATTTACATCCATGTCTGTTTATTTATCACAACATTGTACATTTGCCCTATGGTGTTTGCAACATAAACGTGTAACACAATTTGCCATAATCCCAGAAGAAAATACAAAGTTCAGCCTGATAAATTTCAATAAACCTAAAAAACAGTAAGTAGCAATACATAGAAATATGAGCGGAATAAAAGTTATCGTAGGCTTATTTGTGTGCATGTTCACCTCTATCTTTTAAGTTTGTATGACAAAAATGAGAACCACGAGTAGCATTCAAGAATTTAATGTGCCTATTTCACTGGTTGTTCCTTTGTTTTAATATTTATTCCAACTGAGGCCGTCCCTTTAGAGAAATTACCCAACACATATCAATAACAAAAGGATAATCAGTACAGTCCTTTACCTCATAGTTGTAACCGTGTTAAACATAGTCGCTGCAAAATACTAACGTGCATTACATATATTGAGCTATGTTGTGGAAAACAAATATGTTAATTTAAAATAACCATACGAACTGTAGTCAATTCAAGCATTTCTAAAATGTCATAAAGCTGACCTAAATAATGTTAGAGGCTTAAACTGTGAATATTCGTACGGAATGGTTTTTGGAATATGAGAGAATTCTTTGAAAAGCTGTAAAGAGTAAACAACACATTTGACAGGTATAAAGGTAGAAGTCACATTTCAATGTTTATTTTTAGGTGTAGCGAAAGTATACGAACATATATAACACAATGGAATGTAAACATTGATTTTGACAGATGCTGCATGTCAGTCACATGGCAATGTTTGTTTACAATTGTCGGAAGGATACAAAACGGGCCTGCAAGTAGATATTTAGCATGGCTCCGAGAAAGTTGCTTCCAATGGGGAATGGACTATAGTGCATTGTAGCTACCATTAAAATAACTGCGATGTCATACTACTGCTTGGCATGCTTTTGAAATGTGGCGGGTTATTTGAATATATTAAGTTCTAAAAACTGTTCGCCATTTGTCTGGCTGTTTTAAATTGTTCCACAAAAATTACTTTTAAAAACACCTCATAATTGTGGTGCCTACTTTTATCTGCAATGATGATATTATTCAAAATACAATACAATACCAAACATAATATTGGCTAAGCAGGGATCACACGATGCAATATGCATTTCGAGCAAGATTTAGTACAAGAATGCCAACTAAATTGCATGCGAAACGAGTTCACATGCAGATAAACAAGACGGCTACTGTCTTGCATCCAAATTAGTTGATAGCGCTGGTGAGTGCCAAACAGCCAAGGTATCATAATATAAAATATGAAGTTGCTTACCTCAATAAGGTAGGTATTTGTTTCAAAGCTATTCCTCCAATATATAACTGTTATTATTTCATTCTCAGTGAACTGTCAAAGTTTCAATCCACTTTTTAAAGATATTTTCCAGCAATGTTTTATTTCCCTGTATTCCTCTTCGCACACCTCAGATTATGATTTCCTTTTACGGTACGGTGAAGTTTACAACAGGTCACATGACCAGCATACAAGGACCAATAGGATCGCAACTTGCATCGCCTTGCACGAGAATAATAGGACCTGCTCTATCTCCTCATTTCGTGCAAGATGTACCATGCACAAAAACTTGTGCAAGAAATTCTCGCGCGCGGTCGGCTTCTCGCGCAAGATTGGTACTCATCTTGCATCGTGTGATCCCTACTTTAGTATTTAGTGACTTAAATATGCATGCCATAATTATCTTTCCAAGATTAGTATTTAATGTAATTTTTGCTATGCTCATAACATATTCACTTTCACAGTTATGCTAATGATAAATATTGGATTCAGTGATATTGAATGGGAATAAATAATTATAGGTATATAACCTTAAGTCATTATATACATACATTTGTGTTTTTTGGTCTTCTATTTCAGAAACTACAATCATTTGAGAAAAATTACTACATTTGCATTGTGCTTGAATGAAGCCCTTTTACATTAAACAATGAAACACACCAAGAAATAAGGCTATAATCTAAAAGAAAGATGTATGTGAACTATGAAAGAGTGATTTAGTGAGGAATAATAAAATTGCAAAAAATTGTTACTTTCCCTGTCTCACTGTCTCATAAACAATTTTTTTTTTTTAGATATTTTATGCATCCATGGAAAAAATGATGGCAAGTGTTCCATTTTCATTCACTTAAGAAGTTGTAATTTTGTAACCTGGAATGGCATTTACAAAAAAAAAGTTTATTACGGAAATTGTTTTGGAATAAAACAATACTAGCAAATTATGATTGTAATTTTGGTAACAAACGGAATATTAACCTAATGTCCTCCTTGCATTTTCACTATGAAGAAAGAGTGGAAATATTTAAGAGCCCGAAACCACGATGTTTACATTTTTCTTATGATGTCACCAATATGGCGTCGATGTCGTAATTTTTTTTTTTCTATTGCCCCATTCCTTTCCTACGACATTCCCCACAGGGCAACCATGGGAATGTGGTGGTTTTCGGGCGGGGGACACTTTTCAGCATTTTTTAATGATGGTATCCGCTCTATTAAACTACCTGATACCACATGTTCATGATAAAGTGAGCACTTTTGAAAGTACTGCTAAAATTCTACTTTCTTGTCCATTATGTATCCTTCCACCAAATGGATACAAACATTGCCGTGTAATTTCCATGTGATTGCCACATGTTAATAAACTCAATGTTTACATTTTAGGACTGCTAAATGTAATATGTATATTATATATAAAACATGTAACATATATGATGTATATAACACATAATATATATAATGTATATATGCATACATGTATGCACATATATGTATATATGTATGCATATATATGTGTATATATAATGTAAAATATACAATATATGCAAAATACATAACATAAATAATTGTTTTGATCATCTCACAGCTCCGATAGATAGAAAATTTACACACCAAACAATTGAAAAATGAACGCCTTAGCGATGAAGTAATGGAAATTATGAAAAAACAAACATTAATATTTTGTGGTGAACAAGGACCAACACGACATGTTAAAAAAGGACATACTTTAGTTAGCCGAAAAATAATTTGGAAGGGCAGCCAAATCCAGATTTTGAAATAAACTAACACTACTGCACACCCAAGGTACAACACCACTTGTTACACAAATGACCAAACATCTAAAAACTGAACCGTAATCTTAATGTTTCCATGACTCACCGTTTTCTAAGTGCCCCATCGCTCTGTAGCGTGACAAGTAAAACATCAGCTCTAAAACATGGTAGCAGTATATGGTCTCAGCTGACTGAAGTTAGGTGCAACTAAGCCATCAGGAAAAAACATACATCCTGCAAGCATAAGGTAGCGACATAACGTAGCAGATGTCTGAAGCATATAATGTAGACAGAGCGAAGCCGTGCAAGGACTTAAATAAAAAAATGACAAATAAAAAAAAATGATGAACGAAGGGGAAAGGGGAAGGCAGTGCGGCAAGGAAAGGCGAGGGGATCTGAGAGTACACCACTGCACAGAAGTAGATGGTGCTAATAAACTTAACATGATGGTGCAAACATGGCAGTATATAAATATATGTAATACATATATATATGCATGTATATGTACATTTTAAGGACAGTTTTATATGCACCTTTATAAGTGGAGCTAAATATATTTCAACATAGGACTATAATATATATATATATATATATAATAAAAATAATTTACACAAAAAAAAAAAAACATGTCAACAAATGCAATTTTGTATATGTACATATAGTTTTTTTTGACACTGTTACTTTGTGTTCGTACCCTTCTGAGACCTTAAAACAAGAACTGATCATTTATACTGTCAATTGAAGTGGTAAAAGAAGGGTATGCCATGCTTGTAACTGGCACCACCCTAATTTGTACAAAATAAATATAAAAATATTTAATATTATTTATAGCTAAGTGAAATGCCGATCCAGTGATGGCCACATTTCCTGTGTCTCTTGTGGCCCAAAAAAGTGCGATATTGCCTTTTTGCAAACCCACACAGATCTAGAGAAACCAATTTTACAGGTAAAGTGAGTGAACTCTCATCCTTGTTGTGGTTCCTTCATTGCAATGACTGCAGCAAAACTGAAAACGTAAATGAGAAAAGGATTTAAAGAAAATTACTATTCTTACAAAACTGGTTCATGCATACACACACGAAGCTAAAATTAATGTCTTATTATTAATGTAAAACCAATATATATCCACAAATGACAGCAAAATGATAAAGTAAAGGACAAATTATAAAAGTAATACTTATAAGCAAGTTACTGTGCATAGCGATAAGCACTTGGTTTAACTTCCCCTGTTACTATAGCTGTGCATCAATAAACAGCCACTCAGAAGACCCGACACTTATACTATGTTATCAATTGTAAAACTTATTTACAAATCAAGAAAGAGTGTATTTTGACTTTATTCCCCGGAAAGATATTTTCTTTTGTTTATTTATGGATAATCACAACCACGGAAGTTTTGTAACGTTTTAAGGTAATGTTTACAGTAAAAATTGAAATGTAAATAATTTACCATTTTAAAAATGTCTCAGACAATTGAAAATTTTTATTTTTGAAAAAACCCACTACCAACTCTATGTACATACCTTAATTTCTTCGGTACAAATGTAGCAACATAAACAAACTAAAATTATTATCGTTATATTAATTGTAGCCAGGCCACTGTGTTTTTGTGTTTTGAATGAGCTTATCGCAATAGGTGTGAAATGTTTGGTATGTCAATTGTAGCCCGGCCCTTACTGAAAGCCAACTCATACAGCTTCTTTAGAAAAACATAATTTAACACATACACTGCATAATGTAATCTAACCTTTATAAAACATGCACTCGCAAGTAAACAGGAGCTCTGGGAGTCTGGGGTGTTGATATGATGTGTAATTTACAGTTGCATTAAATTTCAATAACTACAATATTTTTGCGGCCAAAGTGGCAGATATTACAAACGATTATGCCTATTCAATAACGCATACTATCTTTGTTGATATTTCTCAAAAGGTAGCAAGTTGTCTTGTCGAACATCCATTTAGAAATTTAAACATGGAATTGTTCTATAGGCCTAACTGTTGACAATTAATGGTAAATACTTTCTAATTCTTATTACGGCAAGCATTACCAAATAAAATAATTAGACCTACACTTGCATCACGAAAGAATGCCACACAGACATAGGTCTATAGTTAACAAAACCAGCTTCAAGATTTTATAGTTTATATGTTGAAACACCTTTGGCGTAGCATCAAACTGCGACGTTTATGTAATGTTAACAATACTAAAACTTAACGCTGTGACTTGGGATGAATAACTACATTAACACAAGTTTTAGGTTAGGCCTACATTACAGAATAACACAGTGATTAAAAAATGTGTCAAATTAATGTATAATTATTGACAGGCACATTTGCACTTTATATCAAGGAAGATTTAAGAAAGGTTACATGGCTGGGCGTAAATAGATATGTACAGATGTATTTGAGATTAGGCCTACATTACAAAACCACAAAGCGATATAAAAACGTGTAAAATTAGCGTATAATTATTGACTGCCCAATTTGCATTTGTTATAATGACAGATTTGAAAGAAAGGTTAAACAGATGGGTGTAGATAGATAGGTACAGATAACTTTTAATATTATTTGTTAAACTTAGGATATAACATGTATTTTACAAACTCACTTGAATATATTAATGTTTGCATTTCTGATGTCCTTCATTTAGTTTATAATTGTTTTTTAACTTTCCATCAATAATATCATGTTTCTAATTGTCGATTTAAACTTGTTCTTTTTCACTTTTTTTACTGGGGATAAGTGGCTAAAACATGTCGAAAAAACACATTTACATTTGCCTCCAGACAGTTGCAGTTGATATTTTCATAATATCTGCAACTCGTTCAATCATCTTGCACGTCTTCATCTCTCCTTAACGAATTAAAAAATTTATACTTTCGGCGAGATTTATAACGTCCTCCTGACGCTGAATATTTGGACGCAGTTTGCTGGAACTCATAACTTTATACGAAATCACAACACAATTAAACACTATACGAATTATAATAAATCAATGCTGATTGCAGATAAGCTGAAAAATAAATGAGAATTATTAAACCACAACAACTTCCAGTTTCCAAATTTGTAGTTTGCCATGCAACCACTTCACACAAGCAAAGTCAAGCAACAAGCATGAAGGAACCACAACAACGCACCGTTTGTTTTGACTGTTGCACCCATCACGTGACACAATATAATAATGAGTTACAGTAAATACATTATCTTTATGCTAATAATTACTTTGAAGTGTATAAAATAAACTTCATCAGCTTAAGTAGCCATAAATTTAAACACTACACTTGCAATACCACGTTATTTTGTAGAACCACTTTTCACATTTCACTGCCAACATAACCGGGTGTGTTCATCCCCAGCCTGTGTGGTGATACACATGGTTATACATACGCAGTCGTGGGCGGTGGTTTTTTTCAAAGGTTGATTTCTAGAGTGCTCACTTTAATGCAAATGGCCTTTACCACATATGGTGTCGGGTAATATGATAGACCCCATCCACGCTATTGTACTACCCGATACCACAAATGGTATCTTGTAAGTACACTTGGGCCCATCCGCTCAAGGGTACGTCGCGGTACCACATTTGTATCATAGTCAATATTTTACTGTCTTGCTGCCTAAACAAACGTTTAATATTTGTAAACGACGAAACACATTTTTCGATAAATCAGCCTTACCTTTTTTTATCACAGGTTGTGTGTGGGCGAATGACTGTAATGGATGCATATTTCAAACAAAAATATTATATTATTTACCAACTTGATGCCTAAAATAATGTGTATTTAAACGACGAATCACATTTTTTGTTGTTAAGCCACACCTTGTTTATCACGGCTCGTGTGGATGATTCACTCTAATGGGTGAATATTTCTCCTAAATTATATGCTTCACTTTATCGAATACCGCCTAAACATACTAGGTCTACCCTATCCTAACAGGGCCTACCTACAACAACATATTTCTAAATGTCACTACAAACATCAAACATACCCAATTATTAATTACAAATGGTAAAGACTAGGTGTCTCCTACAGAATCCTTCTACAGAATCCTGACCTAACATGACCTAACTACAACACTCGTTATTATACCAGAAACTCTCATTTCTACCCAAATGTATCAACATTTATCTTTACCAAACATATCCATTTTCTGCTAAAATGAAATACCATGCTCATTTTCATTATCCGACGTGGAATATATCGTTTGCACAATTTTACATATATAATTGTCATTCGAAAACTCCATGAAGCACCTGATATTTCTTTTTTAGCTCCATATTATATCATTATCTTCTGAATAACACCATATATACACTATTATTATCATACACTTATTTCAACAAACACTTCAAACAGTATTATTTCCTATAAAATAGGCAATATGTCACTCCTTAATCTGACACATCGAAACCGGCATATTACTGTCGTTAAACCAAACTCATACTAAACTCACCTGTTGCATTTTCTCTAACGTTTATTTTATTCAGCATGAATCCCTGCTGGAAAGGTAACTGTCATTTCACAGTTACTCAGTCACAGTTGTTCATAGTCAATGGTGTAAAATAGCATATAAAATTACAGTTATGCAACTGCATTTTTGCAACTGTCAACTGCATGTTTTAAGTTGGACAACTTTAACTCTATAGTTAACAACTATTAATCTAAAGTTGGATACAGTAATATTAGTGCTTCTGACTGTGAAAGCGCAGTTGGGTGACTGTTGTCTTACAGTTGTCAACTGCAGAAACACAGCTGGAATAACTGAAGTATTTTTTACTAACTGCCAAACCATAGTTGGGTGACTGTAGTCTTACAGTTGTTGCACAGTTGACAATTTCAGTAAGCTAGTTATGTAACTGCTGTTTTTCCGCCAACAACCACAGTTTGACAGTTTCCTTGTGTAACTGCAAGTCTGCAGTCAGGAGCTTCAGAATTGTAGTTAAACAGCTGTCCTTTTACATTAAATAGTCATAAAATTGTTGTTACCTGTGGCCACACAGTTAACAGTTCCAATTATAAAGTTAAGTAATAGTAATGTCACAATTAACAGCCAAAATCTTGCAGTTATATGACTGTGAAAGTAAAGTTGCCAACCTGGAATTGCAGCATAACTGCAAAAGGGCAGTAATTTTTGTGAAATAACTGCAAAAAGGCAGCCATTTCTTACAAAAGTAACTGTGAGTTGCCTGTTAAAGTTCCAGCAGGGTATACAGTCATGCCACTCTCGAAAACTTAACTCCTAAGTTGTTGCATTTTATTGCTTCACTCGTATAATCTATTACCAACCTAATAAACCAAACATTCAACATCGCGACATCATTAACTTCATCACACTTATAAACAAATGTTTGTTATTGCGATCTTGCATATGCCCAGCAGAGTCTTTGTCAATAACAGTGTGTTAATAATAAATCAACTGTGAAGTTTCTAGAGCAAACTTGTTATCAAATGGCCCAGTACAGCTATAGATAAATAGCACATAGCATTACCTGCAATAGTTCAAAAACGTAATTTATTAGGACTGCAATATTAACAATGCATGTATAATGATACATTTTTTCACACTACAAAAAATGCAATGCAAGATTCTCGTGTATCTACAAATAAATAAAAACTTGATTCCCAAAACTAAAACTATAATCACCCATAACACATTATAAATACACACACATTCTTATATTTTCATTTTGGGAAAACTGCTAAATGATGTTAAGTACCAATTTTTGACAATCACAGCGACTATCAGGCTGAGACCAGGCCAACAAGTTCAAATATCTTTAGTAAAATGTAGTAATTGAAAATACACTCAACACTTCAATTAAATTATGACAATGTGTAACTAACCTATTTCCACCAATATTTGAACTGATTTAAGTTTGATACATATACTCTTGACACAAGTTTCAATTTGTTAATGAAATAAAGGCAATTATTTTTGCTGAAAAACTAAGCATTTCGGATTCAAAGAAATCTGGACCCTGAGTACTTCTATAGTGCGCCTCACTCTTAGATTGCAGTGGGTAGCTAATCAAACAATTTTATGCTAATACACTACTATAGAATTTGAATTTTTTTTTTTACATATTAGTGTACCTATGAACTTATTCTGCCAAAACAGCATAATTTCTTGGATGTTGATAATCACTAGCCATCTGGAAACAGCATGTGCAATGCACTCTTTACTGCAATATAAGAGTGAGACTGACTACAGTGGTGCAGGCAACTGCCTCAGAGTATGACAACATGAGAGACGGAAAACAGTCTGAAAATATCCATAAAAAGCACTGTCAGGAGAATCCATTAAACATAACATTTAAAACATTTCCTGGATGTAGGTTACCAATATGGATATTGTAACTGTATGATTTAATATGTACCTGTATCATTCAATATATAAAGAAACAATAATTATATATCATACTCCAAATACCCCTGTATTTGTAGTTCGGCTTAACCATGGAACAAAAGCATGCTTAATATATGAAGAAGGCCAAAGTTCATGTTTCAAATTTATTAACAATTTATCTCATGGAAAATATTCAGTTCTCCAAATACAAGTACATTTAATACAACCACATGAAGGGTCAACGAAATATATTGAAAGATTGGAGTCAATTTTTTTTAAGTATACTAAACAAAAATAAAAAATTTGAACTGTAAACTTCTACAAAGGATTTCTTCCAACAGAAAACTGTTAGTTTAGCTGAGGGAAAGAAACATAATCAAAAAAAATTGGAAAATACATACTTCTGGAGAGGAAATTGTACAAAGGAACAATGAAAATAATAATTTTTGAAATGTTATTTATTTAATTTAAACACAATACAACAACATGATAAAAAGGCCCAACAAGAATTACTATTCAACACAACTGATGGTACTGCATAATAATTCAATTTCTCTTCTCCCTGGTGGTGAAATCCGAAGGCAATCACTTTTAACTGTCTGTAAATGACAAATAAAATTATCCTTGACATGCTTAATAAACTACATGGGAAGATATACAGGTAAAAGTCTATAATATGGGATTTTTTAAAACAAAAACCTAGGAAAGTGATTAAATTCTGCTCTACTAATTACACAAAACACGAATTTACTAGGGGAATCAATATATGACCACTAGAAACCCCTAAAAGAATAGTTGGGAGGGTTGTAAATATCAGGGAAAATGTGGGGTAAAATAAGTGAAAAATATGTGGGCCTACACAATTGTAATATTTATTCACAAAAATACATTACATTGCAAAAAGACCTTACCAAACAATACCTGAATTGACATTATTACCAATAACGCTACAAATACGATAGTGAGGAGGGTTATGAAGATCACGGAAATTGCAAGGAAAACAAATAAAAAATATGTAAGTTTTCATGATGATTTTGTACACATTAATTTCGCTCCATTCCATGGCCCTCCCCACTATTATATTTGTAATTTGTATTGGTAATATTGCTAATTCAGGTATTGTTTGATTAGATCTGCTTGCAATAAAACATATTCCTATTAAGTATGATTATTAATAATGATATCTCACATATCCAGTTATTATTTTCCGCATTTTTAAAAAAGTCTCTACTCTATAAAATTACCGACATACGACCACCTTAATTGTAAAAAAATAAAGTCATTTAGTAAGTACATAAACAATACAATCTTCAAGATGAAATTGCATTGAGAATGCTGTGGCTAGTTAAACTAATCATGTAGGCCTACTCCAATTACTCTGAGTTGCACTAAGTGCATACTATCACAGTGCACTTATCTACAATGTCACTGGGGTGTTAAGCCCCGTAAGTGTGCAGCGAGTGCTGTTTTTCTTGTACTATCACTCCAGTCAAAGTATCTGTTTTAATTGCCAATATGCCCGATAATCAAAAAAAAATTAAGGCTTTGACAGCATAATGTAATCTTGTGTAGTTTCGAGGGACCACCAAATACTCACCCAGTATAATCTATTAGGAGCATTTCACTATTTTACTGTAATTTTACACATAAATGGACGAAGTTCGAAACAATATACAGTTACTCCACTACCTCACAATCAGTGCACAATGATTACTCATTATCATGAAATATAATCGTATAGGCACAGTGTTAGTATCCCAATACATCCTTTGAAATCCACTTTTGGAGGGCATTATAAGCAACAATTTAATTGAAGGGTCAAAATGCTTATAAATACAATACAAATTTGAAATGCTAAATTTGAAATACTAGTTTATATATTTTTTGGACTTAAAAAAGATTTTTTTTTTAAAGCTAGATTACAGGGCCTATAAAAATCCTTATTTGCCAAAAAAAAAAGTCGCATAAAAATTTTGGCTAGGGTAACCCAATAAAAATAATTATCTTTACATATTATAAATTCTTCTATAAGGGAGGTGATCCAAGAGCACAATACTTGACAGGTAAATTAACTAAATATTCCAAGGTCTAAATGTGGTATAACTAGAAAGACATGTCCTTTATTAGTCTTATAAATTTACAATTCACCAGATCAAGAAGTATAGCCAATGAATGTAAAATTGTTTCTTAAAACTAAAAAAAAAAAAAAAAAAAAAGTTACCTAAATAGGCCACTTTATTATCTAAGTGAACTCAATGTAGAGCCCCTCTAGGATGGAAACTGTGCTTTTAAATATGCATTTTAATAATATGTTACTATCATTTTTACTATAAATATGTATATAATCTTGTGACTTTTTGTTTTAGCTAACTCAACTTTATCTGTGAAATGTTTATATTGTCATAATATTTTGTAATGTGCTACTATTTAAATGTCATTTTTTTTTTTCAGTTTTTTTTTTTTACACAATCAATTCTGGTTGTAACTGGTAAAAGACCTAACAATAAATTTAAAAATAATCTACACCAAGAAACACATGTAGCAATACTTTTGGGGATTTGAGGTGGGAGTACAGGAAATGAATCACAACAATTGTGCAAATATTGTCACATTTAAATCATTTTTTATTTACAATGAGACCCTTTTCCTCATCAATTAAATCTACAAATGTTATGGAGATGTTTATTTTAGTGATAGTAAACAATATAACACTAAAATACTTTTAAAAATGTGTGCCACCTTATACTTGATGTATAAGGTGGCACACATTGTTTTAAATAACAATTTTAAAAAAAATTGTTATTTAAAAACGGTTGCAACTGAAAATAAGTTTGTTTCCTCGATTTACAACAAAGCTGCAGTTAAGACTGTTTCTGCATTACGACTGTTTCTGAATTCTCAAAAAACTGCATACTTTTGTGTTCTTGTCACCTGAACTGAGATCACTATGTGTATACTAACATTGTTCAAATTCCCAGTATAGTACACACAGGAAGTATACTTGGTAAGTATTTGAAACTGAATACTAACTGGGTATACTTGAGTACTTCGACAGTCTCCATATTGAATTTCAGGTGAGAAAATTAACTTGCATGTTTTGTGGGTATAAAGCTCGCAAGTTTTAAAAGTTGTTGTAATGCTGTTCTGTTGTGTTTGTGTAAATAACTGTCAGCTGGTAAATGTGCTACAAATTATTAATTAAATTCTAAGTGTTTTGTAGGCGTCTGTAGCATATTTCCCAGGTATTGCTTACAAATAATATTACATTTGCTATCCACATTCTCAAGTTATTACAAACCCCGTTGAATTGCATTTCTCTTTCTTTTGTTATCAATGTTTACATTGATGTAAACATTGATAACAAAGTACACCAAGGGATGAGGAAATAATGCCAGTTTCTGTGTAATGCCACTTAACATATGATAAATAAATGCAACAAATCCCATAATAGCTGTCCTACTTTGTTTACAATCTTCCGATTACATGATAAAGCAATATCCCAAGGTTATTGGTGTATCCCTTGTGCCCGTTTGCTCTTTTGCAGCCACATCAACCACACAGCAACACTTGACTGATCGACCTTAGGCCACGATCTCGATCAGTGCATGTCTACAAGAATGGCATTTACACTTTTCTTACCGCCCTGTAACTCGTGGCCATGGGTAATAATATTTAACATTCATCACAAGAGGTAACTCTCATGATGAATAGATATGTGGCCTAAATGAGGGTGTCCCGGGAAGTCACGACCATTAGATGCAATAGCCATTGGAGGGAACACCGGGATAAGCGGCGCCACTTATTCCCACAGATTTCCTATGTGCACGATGTCGACAGTCCCTGTGGCCGAGTTCGGAGTGCGCCGTGGCTCCAAGTGGTATGAAAAGACGGGGAATCATATTCTTGCAAGAAGTGTAAAGTGGGGAGCGGTTCCCTAGCCACATAAATTAATAGGATCATTTTTAGTTATTTTAGCAGTGATTGCACCACAATTAACTAGGGAAACCTGCAGCAAAGAGAGTTCATAACATTTCATAGAAGACAGAGCGTAGCTCCGCCTCTAGTTATGAAATCCATGTGTCGTCACATCCATTACGACACACGCCGATATAAATATGTTAATTATAAGAGTGGACACACGCCGATATAAATATGTTAATTATAAGAGTGTACATGTAATCATCTATTGAGAATCAGCCACCTTAGGTATCATTTCATTTAATATCATCCTTCAAGTGTGGTGATATACTCGTGATGTATATAGCCATATCTGGGGCTGCGACGTTCATGGGTATGTCACAATAAGTTTTTGTTCAGTAATCATAATTATGTACAATGTCAGTTTCAAGTATCACGTTAGTTATTAAGTTCCATTTTTTCATGTTTTCATTTTGGTGCCAGATTCGCTGGACATGCGGCGAAACTGACGCCATGTCGTTAATCAGACTTCAGCACTCGAGACAACCAGAAGGGCAGACGGTAAGCTCCGTGTTACTCCCCTCAGCACTTCAATTTAAGCTGTAACCTTTCAATTCAATGGTTAACGTAATCCAGGAACATTTGATAACTTTATTTAGCTGAGAGGAGGTCTCCCTGCATCCTGAGGTAGCATACTAGGATTTCATGCATGAGACACATTTTTATGTAATTCTAACTTAAAGCCTACACCTTATTTGCAACAGCAGTGACCACTGGCAGGCCCATAGTGCGGGGTACATTTAACCAACTCTCCTGAATTCACCAGGGACTGCGCCCTCATAGCAGCATCAACTTTAAAGTGCCTTTCAGAGTATGTTTTGCATTTACAGGGCTTGCCTTCCTCGAGCAGAGTAAATTCAGTGATAATATAGGCATGCGAAGTGGGCAACAGCTTCGCCCCAAAGGAAATATTTGAGATTCAAAACAATTTAACTGACAATTGAATAAGCTTTCCTTCATATTGAGTGCATATCTAGAGTCGTTGTATGCCGTCGACCGTACGACCCCATTCAACATCGTTCGCTCTACCAAACGTAGTGTCGGGCACATCACCAGTTCCTGTTCTCCACCTGCTTCCAGGAGGGACACGATCACATCACAGCTTCTCTGGAGGCGCAGCATGTCAAATGACTTTCCCAATTCGGGCGAATAATACGCCACAAGCAAGCAACATTCCTATGTTAAATGGTTTTCCCTACTCGGGCGAATCAAACAACATAAGAATTTATTATATTTTATATATTCTAATGCTGATTAATACTTATTGTAAATTACTATTCATGTTGAAAAGGAAAAACTTTTTTTTTTTGTAAATAAGTTATATTAAGTTTAGTGTTATCCAGAATGTATTTGGTCATTAGCGGAACAACATGGTTTTATTTGAGACGAAAATCAGCAATGCACATCCGCAGTAAACCTGGCCACAGTGTACTCCGATGATCCTTCGATTAAAGTTTGTATCACTTTAATCTTGGTTTATGAATACGATATATTTAGTCCACCTTAAATGCTTGAATCACAATAGCGCGACAGACGTGACACGAATAAAAGCCAATCAGCATTGAGTCGTCTGTTACGTCAATGTGACAAAAATGGCGGATGTATAATTTTTTTTGTAGAATTTAGTGCTCGAATATTGGTCGTGCTGGTGAATTGGTAACACCACTGTCGTGTTTATATATTTCCTAAAAACGTTTTATTTTCGAGCATAAGTATTTACAATGTGTAATTCACATTAATACGACCATATTTTTATATTTATGCAAAATCAGTAAGCATGTAAATAAAGTGTAGTGTTAAATACTTCTTTTTAAACAAATGTAAACATTAACTGCTGTCGTACAAGAGACTAGCAAGTAGTGGCAAGAAACAATTTACGAATAATAATTTTGTATTTTTGATCGCTTCGCGTCAGTCGTGCCATTGTGATTCGAGCATTGGTCCGGACTACCCTCAAATCAACTCCGAGGAAGATAATCTCTTAACCATCCTTTAATGAAGATCTGACAATGAATAAGACCCTTAGTCACTTATGAATTTCGCAGAAAACAGCAAAAATAGGGAAGCAGATTTGAGAAACGTTCTTTAAAAACAGCCGTTGTCAGTATGACAATGTTTAGCTAGGGAGTAATCATTCAACATGTTTTATGAAAATCATGTTTCATGATTGATTACTGCCTATGTTCTATGGTTCTATGCTAGTTCATGGAGTCATATTTCCGCATTTTGTGTGCGCACTCTCTCGAGTAAAGTAGGTCATGATCGCAGAGCTAGCAAGGATATCACACTTCTTTGACGGTTTGTCAGGTGAGAGTTCTATTCTAGAACGTGCAAGCAAAATGTCGTTTCTAAAATTATGTGTGTCAGTTGCCGTGATTCTTAATTTCTGTAGTGCGGAATATCTTCCGGTCCTGTTGTGGGGTTCAGGTTTTGGGAAAGGAGATGTACACAGTAATTCTGCTTTCGATAAACTAACTTCTGACAATTTATACGACTACATTAAGCGAACGACATCGCGCAAACCATTTACGCCCATCGTTGTGTTCACAGAAGAAAGTCTAAGTTTGGAAGATTTTAGTTGGCGCGATTTTGAAGGTAACACGGCGTTTCCGTGCCTAGAAAACCTGACCAGTTCAGCTGAATTGGTGAAGTTTTTCTCTTCTGTACACGCCCCTCTGAGAGGAATCAAAAATTTGCGCAACGATGGGTACGGGTTTGGAAGTGTCCGCTTGCAGGACGAGAGCATGGAAAGTGTGAACATTCCTACAGAAGCAGGCGTTGTCATGGTTAAGTTAGACGATGCAAAGGTTAACGAAGACCGGCCTGATCTGCTGAGAAGACACGACGAAACAATATGCGACGCGTACTCGTACTTGGTCGAGAAGGGCGTGTCCCCCCTTCTTGTTTACACGGGCCACCATTCCTCGTGGGTCGAACCGCAAGTTTCTCCTTCTGTTCGGAGAGTACGCAGGTTGCTAGCGGATCCCGACGACAATGGCACGACCACCACCACGCCATCGCCACCAACATCAACGAGCAAATTGTGGGTTTCAAATGATACCAAGTTGATGCTGTACACATCTGAGGCACCGTACATAGAAAGGTTCAGTACAATCGTCATGAACCTTTCTTCCACGCCAGAGAGAGTTATTTCTGACGATCGTACAGATGAGCAGAAATTGATTGTTACTTTCACTGGTGGCATTACACTGCGTTTCAAGTTTCCGCTCGTAGGCGGTTACTGGAATCTGAAAACTGTGGTATTTCTAAACAAAAGTGACACGGATTCCACAGATGTAAATTTGAACACCACTTCAGATATTGTCGCACCATATGATTTCTCTTATCATTGCAACAAGGACATTGTGTTCACTAACGGAATCATATCGTTGGTATTTAAGGACCTTCAGGTTCAGCCTTTCTTGCAGAAACGTGAATTTGGTGATGCTTACGATTGTGTGTGGTTCTTCACTGGGGCGATATGGTCTGGCCTTTTTGTAACGGCAATATTTACTGTGATCATGATGTGGGGACTCTCTATGATCATGAACATCAAAACTATGGATCAGTTTGATGATCCTAAAGGAAAAACTATTACAGTGGCAGCTACAGACTAAGTGAAAAATTTAGCTGATTAGTGCATTCTAGATGGTGAGGGAAACTTAATTGTCTTTCATGGGTGTAATGTTCAAGATTAGAACATTGATTTGGTCATAATTGATTGTTTTTGTGTGGCAGCACCATTGACCCAATTTATGTGTAATTAATTGAATTCTAAACATTATTAGGACTGGTTGGCATAATAATTAGATAAAGAAATTATGAGAGCTCTTGTCAAAATTGGTTTGCGCCGTACAGGTATAATAAATATTCCTGTTATAAGCTTGGTAGTTTTGTATACTAGAGTTTGTTCATTACCATTATTGATTTATAGATATACTATATAACATACATAAAAAATGTAGCCTAAAACAGTACTTACAAGGAATTGTCTTCTAAGGGCAGTGATAAATTGCCATGTGTTTACTATACAGCAATTGCAGCAGTGTTGTATTTCTGCTCGTGTACAATACTGTGAATTCTTTCTGGGCGTTGTTATGTAATCTCTTTATTCCATTGTTTAGTAGTAACATATATAGAACACTTTCGTTGGGTGTCGGACCGGCCGGACTCGCTTGACAGCAGAAAAAAAAAACATAAACATAACCTTACTACACAAAATTTTGTGCAGTTCTCGCTACTGTGTTAAATTCCACACAAAAAATTTTATTTATGTGTACAACATTATCTTATAACAGAAAGCTGTTAAATTGACATACATAAATATTTGTGGACAATAACTGCTCCAAAATCCAAAAATACTTTGTTTACACATTTTATCAAAACAAACTTGTGTACAATGATTTGTGATTTCGTTGCATTCCATAGCACACTCCATAGTTACTGGCCATTCTAGGATTTTCCGAAAGCCACGCAACACTTGTCGAATGGAAACTGTCGGGGGAGTATTGTAAACACTGAACTCATTTTGGTGGCGAAAATGGTTGGACTGAAAACTTGTCGGGATGAGCTTGTTGTGGCATTGTAAAACCAGCACGATAGGTATAAAAGATGGCTAGAGGATGGGAAGAGTAAGTTGGAGGGTAAAGGCTTGGCTACAATTGCGTTGGTGCTACAATAACACATTACAATAACTCATGAATACATGGAGAGTAATGGCACTGGTGACAATCGACGTGAAACGTCGTCGTGGTGCTAAACGTCAAACACAACTTGTTAAAAGTTGGTCTACAATAAAGTCGTGGCGTGTAATGCCAGCCGATCAGAATCCAAGACGTCACAAACAAGTGGTACAGACGATTGGCAACAGATGGCACCACTATCGCTGTACATTTATAATTCTGTTAATGTTATATGAAATCAACATACAAATAATGCAAAACACATTACAAAATAATTGAGTGTAACAATTAAGTCTGCTGATTTTTTGTTTTTTTTTCAATACAGTTTCTTAACTTACACACACACACACAAAAATATTTGTATATACACACCTACATTCTTTTTATATTTATTCCTGTTAACATCGATTGTAGACATGCCAGTTTTATTATGGTGATGTTTTAACGTTTTGCGTCAAGTTGATTGTGGCCGAGCCATAATAAGATTTTGCAGTGTACATTCTGTAAAGTGCTGCATGTATATTATGTGTTTTCTGATTGTATTTCATTTTAGTTTCAGAAAATGTTTGTCGCTGAAATGTTTTTTTTGTAATTAGTCTGTTGATTGCCGAAGACAGTCTTGGGACTGCCAGTGGTATCATAATACGAGGTGATTGTATATAATATGTGTGTTTTTGTGTTTGTTTGTTCTTGGTGTTAAGTGGATTGTAAAAATATCATAGGAATATGTGACCACATTCCAACCACACCTCTATTAAAAAGGTAGGCAAGAAATGGGACTCGAGTAATTAATATTATACATCATTGTTTTATTACTTGAAACATTAAATTTAAACTAATTTTATAGGTTACGTGGTACTTGAGTGTTGCAGCATTTCTAACTAATGGTTTTGCAAGCTGTTAAAAGTGTAAATTTGTGTAAGTATAGTTTCTCAGGTAGTCACCAAGTTGAAGTTGGTCAATATTTTGAAAGGTGTGCATTATAGGTTTCGTGTTGCTTTGTAAATAATTGTATTTATTCAGATGTGTATTTTGTACATTAGTTACCAATAGAAGTGGGAAGTATTTCCTGTTGTGTTTTAATGTAACGTTTACTCCATTCTGTTCTGTGTTAACAGCTTACAGTTCTAGCAATGTTTACAACTACAGATATTAAAACTTGTGCAAAGTACGTCAGGTGTAATTTTTTTGTGCACTTGAAGATTGCACATGAAAACTGTTCAAATTCACTGCCATGTGCCCTCATTCACATGCCGTGAGCCACTTCAATGTCCAAAATTCCCCTCATCCCCTTGAACCCTCTGTGGTGAAAGGTGTGTGATTTCAAGCATCAATCTTTTCCGTCAAGTTATAATCTCCAATCGGCAATTGAAATGCATTTCCCACATAGCCTAGGTAAACTTTTGCAGTTGAATTGGTAAGGAACTGGTCACAAGTTTTTACAATATGAGTTGGCATTCACAAGCTGTGTGAAAATACACGTTACGTACTAATTAAAGATGACTGACTTAGGGCGGCAACTTCGAAACTGTAATGCTGTAGCTACGTCTAAAACGGAAACTGAATATACAGACGTAGTGAATTATTTGTATGCAGAAACAAACATTTCTCATGTCAGTGCTCGGTGTATGTATGAATGCTGGAAATAAATGCTCATTTTTGATGGCCCGTAGCCCTTATGTAAAATAATTTTCTAAATGAATAAAATCTGATCAATTACGAAACTAGCATTTAAAGCACCAAAACATATACATTCAACTTTATGATAAAGAGTGCACCAACAAATAAAAATAACTTCCAATTACCAAGCAGTATTCTTGACAACAATAGACAAACGTGGCAAATACTGGCGAATTGTTGATAGACAGTTTACAAACAGCAGAGTAGCCATAATGATCAGAACGCAGTTCCAGCAAGAAGCAGGAAGGAGGATTTGGTATTGTAAAGGTGTTTTAAAATTTGGATAGTTAAATGTGAAATGTAGGGTGCATGAATGGGATATGTGTACAATACTTAATGCCCTAAGGTCAGGCACATTTTGCACTGAATTAAAGTAAAATTTTGACTAGTGTCAGTGGTCCTCGGTGATTATTTCATTCATGGCTCATTGTCCTTTAAGAGTTCTTGCAGTGCACAGTCGCATCACTCTGAAGAAACTTTAAATCAAGTTTCTTATTAATCTCCAAAATATCTTAAGGAATGTAACTGTTTATGGTCTTAAATATTTCCCCGTTGTTCCTTGTTCGAAATTAATATTGAGTGAAATTGTGGTGGTTATTTCTATCAGAAATGTTTGTGTCTGAATTTTTATGGTGTGCCTTGAGAATCTAGTCTTTAATACTTGAATAAATGTAGGCCTATGTCATCTCACGTGAATGTGTTGTGGGAAATACCAGTTTTGTAAATACCTATTAATTGCAATGCATCGTTAAATTATTTATAATTTGAGATATGCGGTATTAATGGTAACTCTGTGTGTGCGTGCATGCATGCATGCATGCATGCATGCATGTGTTACCCAAATTCACTCTGTACTTGTATCCAAGGGCAAGAAAAACATAACAGTTGAAGTGTGTTTTGAGTGCATTTGACAGTCTAGTACATAAATTGTTTTCCCAAAAAATTGCAGGCTGGGAAAGTATGAGACTTTTTTTAACGTGGGGGGGGGGGGGGCAGCCGGAGTTGAACTAGTTGCACATAGCTTACAAAATCTGGTTGAATGCAAAATTGTATGCAATCCACATAAGTGTGTGTGTGACCTCAATATTAATGCCTTTACGTACTTTAACCTGTAAGGCAATATCGATGTGGAAACCAAAATATTTTTTGGCCCGAAACTGTTCTGTAGAAACTTGTAATTTGTTTTTCAAAAACATTCATTTTGAAAAAGAATTAGCTTCAAGTAAATCAGCAGTGTAAAAACTTAATGTACCAAAAAAAATGTATTTTTGTGTGAAACTGTACAAAATGTGCACACATCTAGACTGTGTAGACTTTGTAAATACTTTTTCCTTACTGTGTGGTATTTGAATGTTTAAGCAGTTTGTTGTGCAGTATGAAGTGGTTGTGTAAACTATTGTAGTTTAATGCAGTGATGCACACAATTGTATCAGTATTTGTGGTAGTATAAAAATTAGTGAATAAATACAGTATTTGTGAAAAATTTGACAATAATATTTATTTGTCGTTATGCTCTGTAGTTGGACATTTTTCCCGAAGGACTATTGTGTAGGCTGTTTCCAAAATAATTAGCGATTTAAAATTACTATATCTCTTAAACTAAGGAACAGAGAACCATGCAGTAGAAAGTGAAATACATGCCTGACAAAGTTTTCCTTATAATTATCACAAATACTCTAAATACCCCTTGTAGACGCACTGCATACAAGTGCCAGTGCGGTGCTGTTCCGTCCTGCTGGAAAACAAAATGAGCGGAATCTGCTTGTAACTGCAGGAAAAACCAGTTCTGCAACATTAGCAGGTATGAGTCTACTGTGACGGCTTTGTCAGGAAGAAAGAGACGACCATAAAGAATCTGCTTGTAACTGCAGGAAAAACCAGTTCTGCAACATTAGCAGGTATGAGTCTACTGTGACGGCTTTGTCAGGAAGAAAGAGACGACCATAAAGAATCTGCTTGTAACTGCAGGAAAAACCAGTTCTGCAACATTAGCAGGTATGAGTCTACTGTGACGGCTTTGTCAGGAAGAAAGAGACGACCATAAAGAATCTGCTTGTAACTGCAGGAAAAACCAGTTCTGCAACATTAGCAGGTATGAGTCTACTGTGACGGCTTTGTCAGGAAGAAAGAGACGACCATAAAGAATCTGCTTGTAACTGCAGGAAAAACCAGTTCTGCAACATTAGCAGGTATGAGTCTACTGTGACGGCTTTGTCAGGAAGAAAGAGCCGACCATAAAACTTTTCTCGGGGAAGAGTGCAGAACACATTTACTTTGAAAGAGTCTTATCGCATGTTGGACTATGTCAATTGGCTACTGTGATCACCATAGCTGTATGTTTGGCAGTTCACCGTACCTCTGAGATGAAACATGGCCTCAGCAGTGTACACTAAGTGGGAAAGAAAAGTGTCATCTTTCATTAGTTTTTCAAGAATGAATGCACAAAATTCCACACATAGTTTATCACCTAGGCGTAGAGTGTGTAAAGAGTTCAATACTGTATGGTTTGAATGAGAAACATATGGGGAATGGTTAGCTTTCAGCTGGCACAGTAGGTAGACTTTTGTGGACTTCTTACAAAACTCCTCTGGTTGCATCTAACATCTTTGTCAAAAACACTGTGGCGACCTGCTGATTGCCCCGTACACCTACAACCTGTTTGTAGAATCTGCTCCTGCCAACGTTGAATACTTTGGAGCAGTAGGGTGGGACCTCGGCATGGCTCATCCGAGCACAGAGTTGGCACCCAAGTGATTCAATGCCCGTTTAGTGAGGAGGGACATATTGAGCATTTGTGATGCAAGCAAAACTTAATTGTCAGATATGTAATTAACTTGCTTGTTACCTAATGGTTCTCTGTTACTTTCTTTAAAAGACAGAGCCTTTTGAGACTAATGAATCTTTTTGAAACGTTCTGTATTTGGCCTTGTACCATTACTTTTTAGAGCATTACTTTTGTGAGTATGGGAAAAATACAAATTCCCTATGAAAGTTACTGGGCAGAAATATTCAATTCATCAAAGTATTAAAACACAGAATTTGCAAAAATATATGAGAGACTGTAAGTTTCTCAGGAGGCCCCCCCCCCCTTTTCCCCCCCCCCCCCCCCCCCAAAAAAAATGTTGAAAATGCAAAAATCATTATTTTTGAGATATGAACGGAACGTGCTGAGAGTATTAAACGCTACAAGGGTGCAACTCGTTTAATTGAATTCCTCTTAGAAATGTCTTCACAAACAGCCCAAAACCCGAAAATAGTTTTCCATCCTAAGGTACCGCTTTTCTGAGAATGCATCACATATAAAAGCTGTTGGGTTTTTAACCTTGTAACAGCTAAATTTATAAAGTGCGAAATACAAGTAAAATTTAGAGAGAAAAAAAATTGAAAAGTACCGACTTAACAAAAGCTATTCAAACCATTTTTCGACATATCAATTTATTGAGCTGTTATGATGTTAAATTAAGTGTGTGAATTGATCATCACACACTATAAGTTAAATGTTCTATTTCGAACTTGTGTGCAATTTAACGTGTCGGGTGTTGAGTGCTTCTCCAATTTAAGTAATATTTTTCAATAGCTCTTTGTACATGTACATGCAGCTCTAAAGGTGCAACCAGTTGCGCTTTTCCTTTCATAGGATTTAGAATACA
The DNA here is from genome assembly GCA_029891345.1 of Dryococelus australis. Taxonomy (NCBI): domain Eukaryota; kingdom Metazoa; phylum Arthropoda; class Insecta; order Phasmatodea; family Phasmatidae; genus Dryococelus; species Dryococelus australis. The sequence continues at coordinate 46,139,685 of CM057005.1, forward strand.
GAGTAAATAATTTAGTTTCTAAAGAAATAATTTTATTTTCACTACAACTTTATCAACCAGCACATGTTTTGCATGTTTCACATTTATCAAACAAGTCTTAACTTTTAATGCAAACAATAGCCAAAAAAATGTAGCTTGGTTCTTAATGTGTTCTCTCTTGGTTCAGTACGTAACTCACTAATCTTATAGCTGTAACTGACTGATTGCAGTGGATGGATTTGAGCAGATCTACATTGGGCTCCTGAGAGCTGTCGAGGTTGAAATGAGGCAAATGTGGAGCAGTGCCGGAATGCAAGGGTGGGGAAAACTGGGAGATTCCGCAGGATACCCAACCAACAGTATCCTTTGACACGATTCCCCCATGTGTGAAAATCTGGGAGCGTTCCGTAATGCGAATATAACACGGTTTGCATAGGTGGGAGGCAAGTAGTCTTGACTGCTATATCACTGTGGCCCCCGTTTAACCGAGGTTGATAAATACTGGCTACCTTCTTCAATGAAACACTTTGTTTCATGTGCATTACATGCTAGTTCAGTGAAACACTGTTTAATGTGCATGGTGTGCCGGTTGGGGAAGAAGTGACGGTAAACTAATCGGATAATTCAAAAGTTGTGACTTATGATCAGACGTGGTTAGACAGCTGCCTGAGTAGCATTTATATGCATTGGATTCTCTGGCAGAACCATATAGCAGCCAGTTCAACATCACATACATATTCCTGGCATGAGTTAGATGCAATTCCTAATGTAACTGCCTGAATCTTGCGTACAAAATACTATTCTTTTCGTGTGTTATGGGGATTCAAGCTATTTAAATCTGAATTGTACAGTAAAACATGTAATGTCGTTGGTGGATGTGATTTAGACCTGCCCAGTAAGGGACAGCAATGATGTAGTAGGACTATTCGCCCTTCACCAAGGCAAATTGGGTTCTATTGTTGGTGTGATCGCCCAAATTTTCACTTGTGAGAAATTAATGGATGTTACCATTGGGTGGTGTGTTATCTTGGGGTACTCCTGTATTGATAGTTAACTGTGTCAAGTATTGTGCTAAGCCACAGATTCCACCAGTGTGATGTCTTGTGACCTGCTTAAGTAATTGCAAAATGCAGTGGTAGCTTTAAGCTGGAATCACAATAGCCCGACGAATATAACACAATGTCAAGAGCTCAATGAAATTTTATATTATATTTTCATCAGTGTTCACAATAACCCAACAAAATATGCTTGACAAGTGTGGCACGTGACTGTTGGAAAATCCTAAGATGGCAAGTTATTCATATAATGTCCAATATGTACAAAATTAAAACACTTGATAAAGTGAATGATACTTCTCTTTTGAAAATATTCGAATTCATACAAGAGGAAATAGTATTAGAAAACTAACCAAATTTTGATTTTGGCACTAAGTTAGTTTATTGTTTATTACAGTAGGGAAATGCACACAAAATTTTGTTTTCTAATGTTGTATTTACATTCTTTGCATGCCCGATGAACCTGACACAACAAAAAGTATAAATAGTATCTACTTTTGTTGGACTACATCACAGTGATCTTGCTTTTAATTCTTCGTGTCAAGGCTGTCTTGTCAGGTTTGTTGGGGTATTGCGATTCCAGCATTAGAGACAATATTGTTCTTTCACTATGTCATTTTGAAATTGTGTTAATTCTCTGGGCTTTACAGGTAGCAGAAACATACAGTTGTAAACTGAATTTTTTTTTAAAAGCATATTATACTGTATCCATCTCTAATGACCTCGCTGTCAACGAGACATTTAGCCCAACTTCCTAACTTTTATATTTTATTTATGGGCTTCATTTGTATGATTATAATTTTTTCAGAAATGTTTTCCATTAATTTTTTAACGTGTGGATTTTATTTATCACTAGTTATTTCAAATTTATATCCTAAGAGTTATTGATGCACAACCAATTTCCACGTGGTCATGTTGTGTATTATCTCTTTTCAATTTAAAACGTGTTTTTAAGAGAGTTAAAAACTTAAATTGCCATAATTATTATATGTTGCTTAAAAAACTTAATGACCTGCGGAATTAGATATATATTATGCTAAGATAAAATTAAATCATTGTTAAGTTTAAATTACTTCATTATTACTGTTGTACAGTTTTTAAAAATTGTACTTATATTTTTTTACTTTGGATCCATAAAAGGGTTGCAATAAGGTACTTTTGAAATAGTGCAGACATCTTGGTTTTTTGTTGTCAAGTAAATTAATTTAATTATGTATATTTTAGTTAATATCTGAATATTTATTTTATTTTCTATTTTTAACACAATGCAGCAAGTATTAATGAATTATTTAAAATAAACAAAAATGTCTTACCTGAATAAAGCACAAATAGTTATTGCTTAAGATTTATGCAATGCGATGAGTTCTTTACTGTAGATCTGAAAGTTTTTCGATGCACTTTGTAATGTGCAGAACACATTCTTTCAATACATAGTAACATGTAATGTGATTGCAAAGTCAAGCTTCAGCACTAGATAATAAAAATGTCTGCAGCAAACGTGAGATAATCTGGCATCTTATCTTATCTATGTTGATTCAGTGATAACCAGTTGTGTAAGAGTCAGATGATTAGAACTGCTAGTGGCTAGGTGGTGTTCTTACAACATGGAAGGTTTGAAATGTGCATGTGTCTTGGCAAGTATTTTTTTAAGTTTTGCCACTGGAGATCACGCTCCAGCTTTGGTGTGGACCACACACAGAAATGAAGACGTCAGAGATCATCATTCTGCACTGGAGAACATCACACCTGAAAAATTCTATCACCATATCAAGAAGATGACTGGCCATGGACAGAAGTCACTGGTAATAGCATTCTTTGAGCAAACATTGAGCTTAGAGGACTTTGGCTGGCATGATTTAGAGAACAAAATTGCCTTCCCTCAAGTTCAGTCTGTATCGAGCTCTTCACAGTTCACAAATTTCTTCACATCTGTCCATTTTCCTTTTAAGGGTCTGAAGAATTTCCAGAAGGATGGATATGACATTCATCATGTTGATTTAAAGAAACAGAACATGGAGAATGTGAAAAATTTACCACATAGTAAAAAAATTCTTGTTTTATTGGAGTTAGATGATGCAAAAACGGACGAGGACAGACCAGATTTTTTGAGGCGTCACGATGGCATAGTTAGTGAAATTTACTCTGAATTCGTCAACGAAGGTTATCAAGTGACTGCTATTTACACAGGGCATCATTCTTCTTGGGTGGAACCAGAAATTCCATCCCAAAAACATAGAGTTAGGCGACTTTTAGCAGAGGAAACTAATAATACAATTTCTGGGACACTGTGGAAGTCAAATGACAGTACTGTACTCTTCTACTCCAAATCAGTTCCATATGTTGAAAATGATGGTATACAAGTGTATCTTTCTGGGCAACCTGAAGTATTGTCTGTTGTTAATGACAGTATGCAAATTGTGCAGATTAGTTTTGCAAATGGCATCAAGATTTCTCTCCAGTTTACAGTGTCTGGTGGCTACTGGAGTATAAATCCTATTACATTGCAAGTTAACACCACTACAGCTTTATTGAAAACATACCCAGAAATTGAAGTTCCGCTTAACTTTTCATATCACTGTAGCCAAAATGTTGAGTTTACAAGTACGACAGGAAATGCATCTCTTGTGTTTGAAAGCTTTCAAGTCCAGCCGTTCCTGGGGGAGCTGAGTTTCGGAGACACTTACGACTGTGTATGGTTCTTTACAAGCGTCATTTGGTCAGTCTTCTTTGTGACGTTAATGTTGGGTTCCATTCTGGTTTGGGGGCTTAGCATGTTGATGGGCATTAAGTCCATGGACCAGTTTGACGACCCCAAAGGAAAAACAATTCAGGTGACGTCAACAGAGTGATACCATAACCACAAATTATTGTGAAAACAAGTAGTTGAAAAGTGTGTCAATTGAATGTTTACAAAGTATACTTTTAACTTAGAATGCTGTGAATAAATGTTCTTGTTTTTGGCCTTGCTACACAATGTTTGTGGTGCCACAGCATTATTTAAAAGATATTGATATTGTAAAGTGTTTTGAGTGAAATTCTTTGGTAATGAGATATGAACATTGAACACAGACTGAACAATTTAGATTTACTATATTTTCACAGCATTACAATAGTAAATCTCTCGTAAGTGAACGTAAGGCCAATTTTAGTGTTACAGTTAAAGTATTTTGTAGTATTATTTTAGTTTAAAATTAAATTGTTGTGCTTGTTGTATCCTATTGTTTTATTTAATGCATAGCTTTACCTATAATGAGTGTACTATATTTTAATGGTTAATTTCAACATAATAGGTACTGAAGGATGTAGTTGAGTTAAGCACATTGTTTCAAGTGTCTCACTCGGTTACTGGTAAAAAATTAATCTGCCAAAGAAGTTAAAGAAGATCTACACTTTTGTTTTATTTTTAAACTATTAAGTAATGTTCAAGTTTACAAATCCACCCATTATGAAATTTAAAAATATTTTTAATAAACTGTAGTAACAGTTAACCAATTGAAAGTTACTTGATATCTGTACGTATTTTGTAATGACTAGTTTGTGGCATTCTTGTTATGATAGTTTGGTTAACTAAAAGATATATCAGAGTGTGATTGTTTTCATACACCTCAGAAGTGCGAGGCATGTGGCCAAAGTATTTTGTATTGTATTGTAAAGGACTTTTTAACGTACCCTGGTTTTATGCTTGAAAGCTTAACAGGGGACAACTTACAGACTAACTTATAACCTAATTTGAATTAACACCCATGCCTTACCTGGGATTCGAACCCAGAGCCTCCCACGCCCGAGATCGGTGGCACACCAACCAACTGCGCCACGGGAGGTTGGCATGGCTAAAGTTGAGATATTCTAAATGGATTTTAAACTACATGCTGTTAGATGCTGTTCACTGTAAAGTAAGCACTTTTGTTGCCCTAGTGCCATTTTTATTTCAGCCGTTTTTAATCCTTTAACCATTTTTTAACATATATATTGCCTTATAAGTAATAAACACAGCGTGTAGATTCCACCACACTAGAAATTAATGTCTTAGGCTAAAATAAAATGTATTTGTTATATATTATTCCAAATGAGAGAGCTTTCAAAAGTGCTCACTTTTTCTTGACTAACATATGATATTAACCAATAACATTAAATGGCAGTACTGGGAGTTACCAACAAGCAGAGAATGAATATTTTGTCTCTATCATATTTCATTACTTTGATTGAAGTGCAGAATATTGCTTGCAGTATTCGCTATGTCATTGCAAAAGATATTTCTATTATAAATTCTAAAAAATGGTAAAAATTTAATAAAAGATATTGATTTTATAAAAAATTTTGTTACTGTCAGATATTTTTGTACCTATCAGAAGACCCTGTAATATGTATGATGCAACGTTTCTACCTGATTTCTGCATGTCATAATGTATGTCAGCTAAAATAAATGCAGCAGACACTGCTGCAGTAATCATCACTCTGAATCATATATCATGTTGTGCAATCTGTGCACTTTTATGATTATACATAAAAACAAGTATTAAAAAAAACTTTGACTTTGCTTAGGCAGAGAGAAATGATTGGTAAGTGATATGTGATTTATCACCAAAATTTTGGAGAGCTTGTTAGTTTTCACAATGAGACTTCAGCTGCTCCGATAGTTAATGTCTGCGATTTGTTTGTAAAACGTTTCACTGTGTCAAAAAATACCATCATCCAATCATTAGCCATTAATGATACCACAGACATCTGAAAACTGCTTTTGCACCAATATTTTTATGATAAATCATCATCCCTAGAATTAGTGTGTATGCTGGTTAACTTTCCAAGCTGGTGATGGGATGCTAGTTCTTCAGCAGATAAAGAGAAGTGATACAAATTTGCCCTCTTAGCCTTCCACTGTGTGTTGTTTTTAAGAAACACATGCAAACAGATGGCTTTATTTGGAATTATTTGCAATAATTGAGATGAAATTAAAGAATTTAGGTTGGGTTGAAATTCTTTCAAGAATTCACATGTCTATACTTGGCATTGGCTATGTCATCATGTATGTATACTAGCACTGTCCGAATTCCCAATATAGTATACAGAGATTACTCTTTGCAAGTACACTATAGTTTCCTTACTTGTGTGTGTGTGTGTGTGTGTGTGTGTGTGTGTGCGTGCGTGCATGTGCGTGTGCGCATGTGTGCTGCTGCTGCTGCTATGGTCACCACATTTATTTTGAGTTATGAATGTTATGTGAAGATTATAAAGAACTCCACTTCAATAAATTTAAATAAATCCTTACAAAATATAATTTTATGGCAAGTAAACTGTTTTAGATCGTATTTGCTTCCCTTGAATAGCTTGCTTACATAATGACGCCGCTGACAGCCAGCGGCGGCGCTCGCCACGCACATGTCACGTGTCCTGCACATGCGCAAAGAGGCCAATATTTTTAACTCTCACATAAATGTTATTTTTCAATGTAAAATGCATTTTATATTTGTATTTGCAGCGTTTAATATGTCTTAAAATGTGTTTGAGTGTTTATTACTATTTTTAATTGTTTGGTTACAAAATTCAAAGTGCCTGTGGCACTGAGATTAAGAACGCTTAATATTCCGGCATTAACGCAGTCATAAAGAGATACTAAATTAATATTGAAAATCCATAAGAAAATTATAGAAATGTAAAACAATACTTAATTTAATTTGTGCTATTTTATTTTCAATAATTAAATATTTTACTCGGCATGGATAGCACATCCGCTGATGTGAACTCCTTAGTCGGCCATGGTAGGTCCGTGCGATGCTTGCCTCTGGACAGTTTGTCGAGGAGAGGTGGTGAGGTAAAACACTGTCACGTACGCACTAAAACTTTTGTTCACTGCTGTAGGTTTCAGTAATCAATATAGTTTACCGGTTAACCTTTGCTTGTGTACGTTTTGCCAGACATTTCCCCAGCATTATGCTTCCGCTTTACTAATTAATTTCACCCTTGTGGCATTTTTGACTTAATCGAGGAGGAGGAGGAGGAGAAAGATGTCTGAGAGGTCACGTGACCTGCACAACTTTAATAAGGCGCCATCCGCCTATGTTAGTGGCATTTCATTATAATTTCTGCATTATTGCTAAGCGCAATTTTAAGGGCTTTGTTTTCATGTATGTATTTGAGGGTATTTTCCATGTTTGAATATTTTACGACATCATCACGCATAACCACATGGCTGACTGATGCCAAGTATTTGTATACGCCATCATTGGGTTTTGAGAACTTATTTATGTAATATCGTATGTGCAATATTTTATTCAGGGTTCTATGTTAAATTTAGTCAGAGTTCCGTGTAATTTCAAGTAATTGATGCTTTTTGTACTTGACTACACAGTCATGTTAATGTTTGATTTTACCGCCATCAGGCAAGTTACATGCCTGTAATCACTTAAATCGTAAAGAGAATAATTTTCTCGCTCAGAATAATATTTTGTTTGAATTTCATTTGCTGTTTTCACAAAGAAATCTTGCAATTCCACCTGCACTACGTGGTCAGCTATGAACTTCGTCCAGCAGCATCCACGCCATCTAAACTTGTTTTCACACGTGTATGTTTATTGTGAATACTTATCTCGTGTCCCCTCTTGTTTCATGTATCTTTTGAGGGTTTATGTAATTTTGTGATTTGTGTATGGTGCAATTATTCCCGTCCTAGCCGGCTCTGTGTATAGGCAGTCACCACACTACCCATGTGCTGGAGGGCGAGCCCCGACAAGTTTGCGCTAGTGATGCAGAGTAATCACATATGATAATATGTATTAAGGGTTTCATTTGTAATTCACCGTGTTCTGTCTTCAGGGAAAAACTATCAGTCCACCCTAGCGGCTGTCGGACCTCTTCCCTTGTGAAGGCTGTGTTTTCACGCACCTCGGTGAGATCATCCATCTAGGCGTGCACTAGATTAATTGCAAACTGGGGAGCACCCAAACAGAATTGGCTAGCCATGACCGAGATATTCATAATTTCATTGGCACATTGATGTGTACTCATAGTAACAAGTCTACAGTCAACTTACCTCTTTTATTTTGTAGTGTCAAGTGTCCTGGTCACATGTATTTTATTAAGTGTTTATTTAAAGTGATGTTTAGTAAAAGTGTAGTATTGCCTTCGTGTTTGTATGTATGCACAGGTGAGATGGACACACAGAACCCACAGCATCCCTGAGAACCCTGAGTCTCAATAGTGCTGTGATTGGGAAGCACTGCTGGCGCCCATATTACCCATAAGTATTTGTGTCATCATTTGTCTTGTATCTCACCCGACGGCATCAATAATTATACAGTCAACTCTTGTTTCTAAGACCCCCGAAATATATAGAGTATTGAAATAACAACCTTTATTTGGGAGATCATGAAACTAATTTAATTGGGAAAGTTCTTTCAATAATAACCCTTTCAAAATATGAACCCTTTTCATGGGAACCATGAAAGGTCTTAGAATGAAGAGTTTTAATGTATTAGTTTTGTAATAGTGCTTCCAGTTATTAACTATTCATAGGGTTTTATACTTCTCTACACTATTCAGGGTAACCCATAAGGGAGGATAATAGCGCAAGTTACACATTGAGAGTTTTTGAGGGGGATTTTTTTTTTGTGGTGTATGTGAAGTATTTTTGGGGGGGGATTTTTTAAAGAAAACCATTTTTTATCCAACATTTATGGAAATGTTTGTTTGTGCAACAAACAGCTGTTGGTAAAAAACTAAAGCAATTGCACATCTTTATGACTGTTATAACGAACTGGCTGCATAAATGCAGGGAACATGGGAGGATGATATAATGACTTAAAATTGGTTGTACTTTGAGTGTGTCCCAGGGCATTTTATGTATGGTGTTGTTCTCACCAGTTTGCATTACGGTAGTGGTGGAAAAGTCTACTGATGTTTGCCCTCAAATGCAAAGCATGTCCTCGTTTCTTCATGAGATGTTTCAATGTCACCGCTTGTTTATCTGCAGTTTGGAGAAGTCTAGTACAAAACAAATTTAAAAGTCTAAAACGAGTGCAGACCACAAGATGGTCGAGTAAGAGTGATGTTCGCAAAACTGTGCTAACGTGTTCAAAACCATCAAAGACCTTCAAAGAAATCTGTCTTGACAAGAAATCTGAAAATGACACCAAAGCATTTGCGTAAGCAATCGAAAATATATCTTCAATGTTATTTAAAGTTCTTTCTCCAATCACCATTTGCACTTAAAAAGTTCAATAACACAATTTTCTGATCAGAATGTTGATGCCATCCGCTTCCCCCTAGCCCGTTTACCCGCCGTCGCCGGCAGTCGCTGTAGCCACCAGCACTACTGGGCGCTCGTGCGCACCAGTCGAGTAGTGCAGCACAGCGGTGACACAACGAAGAGCCTATTTCCGAGTGCAGCCATGGGGCCAATGAAGCGCTCGTGATGTGAGCAGCCAGGCAGTGTAAGTGCAGAGTAAACCACGTGTGCACATGCGCATGTATTTTAAAAGAAGACTCTGTGAAATGGGGTGTAAGTGAAATAAGTCTTTAATACAAAATGCTCAAGGACACCAGTTCACGCAATGGCAATTTAAGGAGCCCTACAATATTTTGATTCCCCCCACGGGCTTTAGTTTCAGTGTTTGTCATTTTCTGTTGTCATTTTCACGCATTTTACCCTCATTTCATCCCACACAATGTTTTCTACTTATTAAAGGGTTCCTATGTCAAGGGCAATTATTTATGTGTTAATTGCAGTTCTCAGAGTTACGTGAATATGTTTTCAGAAGTTTTGTGTGTGTAAGAAAATAGTCCGCGCTTCTGGCCTGGGGTTAAACCTCGGCTCGCACGCCGCGTTGGACCGTTAGTAATTCTACTGTGTCTCGGGGAGTTGGACATGCTGACAGACGGGGTCGTGTTTCACGCGCTTGGCTGGCACATCATCTTTTTAACCTAATCATTTCTTAGCAATAGACTCTAGTTTACCGGAACCTTATTTTACGTACCGCTGCCCAAGATTCTCCCCTCCTCCCTTCCCATGGAATAGCATTGCCCGGGAACGCATAATTTCCACATGAGTCTTAGTAGCCTTTGAGCCTTTTTTACCGTGCTACCCTGCCGGCTGGTTAGCCTGGCACCTTGTATAAGTTGTTTCCTGGAGGAACAGTAATAAAATCCAGTGATTTAACGTGAGAGGTATGCATTCTCATCGAGGTTGCCTACGGGCCATAGGGGTGTGGGCCCCCACCTTTCTTGCAAAAATTTAAGGGTAGTGTGCCAGTGTTTTTGTATATTCGGTAAAGTATTTTTATTGGTATTGATTATGACGGACGGAGCCTGGAAGGACATCGCTGTGTTTGTTGGCGCACGACCCGGAGAGGAGTCTGCTCTACCAGAATTTGGCATTGCATCCTGACAATGCCTGGCGCCCACAACTTTACATCTGATATGATGAGAAACTCCTGTGAAATTCCTACCAACTCCCAACCTCTAAAATGAACACGTTTTGCTCCACTACTTACCGTCAACGTTTTGCAAGTCCCATGTCAGCGAAACAGAAAACACCTCGTGGATAAACTGTACACAGATTAATACAATTGACGATCCTGTAAAGAAATTGAAGTTTGTGGTTTATTTCCTAGTCTTAGAGTTTAATCAATAATTACCGTAAACAGTGGACGTGTTTTTGGTATTCTTGTGTGTGCTGAATCAGGCGTGGTGTGGTACTGAAACTACATTGCTTCGCACCATGGCAGTTATGTATACAAATTCCACTGTGATCACAAGACTTCTGCTATGCAATAAGTGTCGTGTGTATCATTCGAGGGTGAACAAAAGTTTTTTGAGATTAGCAGTGTGGTATACCAAACATAAGTGTAATTGTTTTCACCAGGCCGGCATTTTTCAAACCGTGACGTAAAATTGTTAAAGTGTCTCAACACAAATTGAAGACACCTTTGTGCCTCGTGAAGTGCCATATAAACAGACTTCTGACTTTGGCAGATGAAGTTGATGATAATCCAAGTCAGGTGGGACTTTTCAAGGTAACATGCTGCAGTTTGGAGAAACTATAAACAGACTTCAAGGAAAACCATCTACAACTTGCTATTCAAGCATCAGAAACTGCATCAGTTGCAGGGTCTGAAGCCAGTGATAGGGATCTCGAGGAGTTTGATGAGGCCTACTATAGAATACAGGAAGTTTTCAACAAACTTGTGATCCAAGAAGTAGGAAGAGAACAGCAATGTAATCTCGGCTGAGCTTAATCCAATTTAAAGTTATTGATTGTACAGTTGTCTACCTTTAAGGGGTTGCTTACAGACTGGCCTACCTTTTATGATTTGTTCACCTTACTGCTCTGGAGAAGCATCAGTATGTCCTTACATCAGTTTTAGGTGAGCCATGGAACCTTATTAAAGCACTTCCACTCCCACTCTCAGCAAAATTATAACCCAGCATGGCAAACATTAACTGAAAGGTACTATAATGTCAGAGCAATAGACACTATGCATAAGGGAAAATATAATGCAACTCCCTCGCTTAGCTGCTGTCTCTCCTGACGAATTGCAGAATATGGTAGATATTCTTAAGGAGAACATGGGTGCCTTGTGGATTCTAAAACTGCCAGAGACTGAATGGCGCTTTGTGTTGTTAAACCTTAACTTTGCCAAAGATTGATCCAGATACACGAGCCCAGTTTGAAGTAGCTCATAAGACCATTCAGATGCCCACATTTGATCAGCTTCTCGAATTTCTGGAATCACATTGTAAGGCATTGATGATGGCTAACTATTCATCATTCGGGTCCACTTTTGCATGATCAACAACCAAGAAGTTTGTAACTTGGTACAAACATCAAAGCTTCATTCTTGGCAACTGCGGAACAAGATATTTGCATGACCTGTGAGGGTCTGCACCAAATTCACAAGTGTCCTACATTCAATGGTCAGTCAGTTGATGAGAGGATAGAGTTGTTGAGACAAAAGATGATGTGCTTCAACTGTTCGCAGAACCACAGGGTGAAGGATTGCACGTCGAAGAGAAACAGTATTTATTGTAGTAAAAGACACTATTCCCTTCTTTACACTGTCATCTCCCCGCATAAAGTGGAGCAAACTCCAGATGTTTCTACCCAACAAGAAGCAGTCACTTCCATTCCCAATGAGGATACTGTAGCTGTAGTCTCACTTACCTCTTACACTGATGTGTCTGCAACTGTCGTCCTAGGTACATCAATCGTTAGAGTACAAGATGCAAGTGGCAATATGCAGAAGGTTCGAGTGTTGCTTGACTCAGGATCCCAGAGCTCTTTCATCTCTGAAGAGTGTGTCCGCAAGCTAGAGTTCAAACGCCAAAGGACTCGTATTTCTGTTGTGGGACTGACTCAGTCTTTTGTTGTTGCTAACAATGGTTGGTTCTGTTACTTGTGTTCTGACACCTGCGACAAGTGAAGGGCCTCAATTAATCACCAATGCACTAGTCTTGAAGGATATAGCTTCCAAATTACCCAACATTGCACTTCTTCACCACATGAGTGATGTGCATTGTCATTTGGAATTAGCTGACCCATCGTTTGATACTCCAGGGACATTCTATCTTCTTTTGGGTGCTGATATATACTCAGATATGTTTGATGGTGGGCGGTACCAACCACCAAGTAGGTTCCTCCATTGCTCTTCACAATGTATTTGGTTGGATTCTAATGGGTAGTCAGTCAGACTGCAGCTGCTGCCTCCAGTGGTGTTGTTTTGCGGTTTGTGTTATCTGAGGTTTTCCTAACAGACGTCATTCGCAAGTTTTGGGAGAGCGAGGAAGTACCTTCTGTTCAACATTGTAGCCCAGAAGATATTGAATGTGAGAATCACTTTGTTGAAACCCATTCGCGAGACCCAGATGGTAGATATGTCCTGAGACTACCTTTCAAGGAAAAGGATTACCAGAATTAGAAGATTCTCACAGTTTTGCTGTCAAACGGCTGCATCAACTGGAATGCAGATTGCATTGTCAGCCAGAAACCGAAAGGGAGTATTCCAATTTTTTGCAAAAGTATGAAGAACTTGGACACGTGCATTCGCTTAAGAATGGAGTTGGACACTCTCGTTGTTCCCACATCACTATGTGTTAAAGGAACACAGCTTAACCACCAAGTTAAGAGCAGTGTTTGATGCTTCAGCAGCCTCCACTTCTGGAAGGTCTCTTAGTGATGTTCTTCTGACAGGACTTGAACTTCAGAATGACATTGTGAACATTATGACACATTTCTGTCTTCATCCTGTTGTAATGACCATTGTAAAATGTATCGACAGGTGCGCATGCATCCGGAGAATGCACCATGTTAAAAAATTCTGTGGCGTGAGTCCCCTGATCAGACAGTACGTGAATTCCAACTTGATGCTGTCACTTACGGGGTATCAGCAGCACCTTTCATGGCTATGAGAGCCTTTTAAAAGCATGCAGTTGAAGAAGGTGGCATGTATCGCATGACGGCTAAGGTCGTGATGGAAGATGTATTTGTTGATGATGTCGTAACAGTTGCAGAAGCCTTCATGTTGCAGCAAGAACTGATAAATCTCCTAAAGCAAAGGGGTTTTGAATTAAGAAAATGGTCCAGTAATAGCCAAACTGTCTTATATACAGTACCAGAGAACCACTGAAAGAGTCCACTGAGTTTTCAAGAAAATAGTGAAGTGATCAAGGTGTTTGGTCTCCAGTGGGACTCGAGGTTGGATGTGTTTTCATATAATATTCAATCAGTTAGCACAACAGTCACCAAACGAGCTATTCTTTCAGACATTGCTAGGTTGTATGACCCAGTAGGGTGGCCTACTCCACTTATTCGAGCTAAGATTTTCCTCCAGACACACTGGCTGTTGGGTGAGTCGTGGTATGAAGCACCACCTTGAGATGTGCTGGAGAACTGGCAGGCTTTCATCTGCCAACTAGGTGTTCTCAGCAAATTGTCCAAACCTCGTCTTATGTCAGCACCACAATCATATCAGCTTCATGGCTTTAGCTATGCATCCAATGAAGGTTACGCAGCTGTTGTGTACCTATGTACTGCTCATCAAGGTGAGGTGAAGACACACCTGCTTTTGGACAAATCCAGTGTTGCACCACTAAAAACAGTCTCACTTCCTCAACTTGAATTTCAGGCTGCAAATAAGTTACTTAAATCAGTAATGTCGACCCTTTCAGAACGTATCCACATTAGCTGTATTACTGCATGGTGTGATTCTACAGTGGTCCTCGCCTGGGATCAGAATTCCTCCTCATTGTCTGAAAACTTTTGTGGCAAACAGAGTTGCTCGTATTCAAGAGAGTAAGATTACGGTCCAGTGGAGACATGTGCCTTCTGCTGACAATGCTGCAAACTGTGCTTCCAGAGGACTCTTGCTCCAAGAGGTACTGACACATACACTTTGGTGAACTGGGCCTTGTTGGTTAATATCTGAGAAGGAATCGTGGCCATGTCGAGGAGTAGCAACCAGTATTCATGAGGGTGAATAAAAGCTAAAGGAGCCTACAGTAGTTTCAATGGTTGGACGTTGTAAGCCAAACCTCCCCACGAGCCTCTTTAGGTTCTCGTCCTGGTCACAGCTTTAGAGTGTGCTTGCTTATGTATTAAGATTCATTTCAAACCTAAAGGTGTCAATGCACTGGTCCCCTTACTGTCGTACAACTTGATGCTGCTAAGAAGATGTGCCTGAAGCAGGTTCAACAAAAATGTTTCAGCTCTGAGATTGAATGTTTGATTTTTAAGGGTGAATGCCCCCCTGGTACTGGTATTAGAAAATTAAATCCATTCTTGGATTCTGATGGCATTCTGTGTGTGGGTGGACGTTTACAAAATTCACACCTAACTTACAAAGCAAAACATCAAATCTTGCTACCCAAGAATAATTTTGAAACAAATCTGATAACTGGTTATCATCATCTTGTGCACCTCCATGCTGGTTCCAGTGCCACACATGCAGCAATTCTTTGCAAGTATTGGATTGTGGCAGGAAAGGGATCTGTTAGGACCAGGATCCACAGTTGTATAAAATGCCACAGGTTCAGGGCCACCAATACGCAGCCATTGATGGGAAATCTTCCACCAAGTAGGGTTCAACAAGTGAGGCCATTTCTAAACATTTGTATTGACTATGGGGGCACATTCTAAATCAAACAGTGGCGTGTTCAGAACAGTCGTGTATCAAAGGCCTTTGTGCCTATTCATTTGCTTAGCGACAAAGGCAGTACATTTATAAGTTGTTTCTTCTTTGAGCACGGCAGCTTTTCTTGATGCATTATTTAGATTTACTGCTTTGAAAAAAAAAATTTTTCAGACAACGGAACAAACTTTACAGGCACATGTCATTATTTCAATGTTCTTCCTTCAGAAGTTCTTACGGAGAGTGCTAACTTGCA
This sequence comes from Dryococelus australis, assembly GCA_029891345.1. Lineage (NCBI taxonomy): Eukaryota > Metazoa > Arthropoda > Insecta > Phasmatodea > Phasmatidae > Dryococelus > Dryococelus australis. The sequence goes on from CM057005.1 coordinate 46,155,092, forward strand.
GTTTGTTGCATATACCCTTGCCACTCATTGCATTCAGTGGAACCTCAATCCTCCATCTGCACCACATTTTGGTGGGTTGTGGGAAACAGCCAACAAATCTGCAAAGTACCATCTGAAAGAAGTTTTAGCCCAGCAGTTTCTTACCTTTGAGGAGCTGTCTACTCTCTTTGCCCAGATTGAAGCAGTTCTTAACTCACATCTGCTGTGTGCTATTTCATCAGACCCACATAAGAGGCCCTGACACCAGCACACTTCCTTGTGGGTACCACCCTGACAGCACCTCCAGCTCCAAACCTCACACAGATCCAGTCAAATTGGACAGGTGGCAGCTGGTACAGTGTGCTACTCAGCTCTTCTGGCAGAGATGGCACAAGGAGTACCTGCACACACTACAACCACGTGGAAAGTGGACCAAGAGTGAAGGTGAGGTGCAGATTGGCGACCTCGTACTTGTCAAGGAAGACCATTCGCCACCCCAGCAGTGGCAGCTTGGACATGTTGCAGTGCTACATATGGGCAAGGATGGAGTTTGCAGGGTGGCCACCATTTAGCAGCAACATCGAACAGTGAAGCGTGCCATTATCAAGTTGTGTTGCCCACCTATTCACTACGCACCACATATATCATTGTGGCAGTGTACAGATTTTCTAGTTTGCTTAACAATGTTATTTTTGGTGGGCGGTATGTATAGTTTGTTTTGGTTTGTGTCGTTCAGTGCCAACTGTAGCGAGTGCCATGGCCAGGGGCCATCTTGACTTGTGGTGCCATCTATGTATGAAACAGTTAGTTACTGCTACTGCATGTTGCTGGACGTCGCACAGCTGAAATGTGTTACAAAATATATTGTGTGGAAACACCCAGGGTGAGCTTGAGGGCATAGACTTCCCTCCTAGGGAGTTTAGTCCTGCTCACCGTACAGGTTGCCAGGATTCATGAAAACTTATTTATTGAAATACTTTTTAAAACAAGGGGATGCTTGATCTGTACATAAAATTAAGGAAATTAATAATATTTATTATGTTACAGCAGGTGAAGGCAAGCCTGTGAGTGTACAATAAAAATGAAAAGAATTCAAATTTTCTAATTCGCAATTTATTTTGCGTAGTTAGGGGTAGATGTCCAGAAGGGATGACGTTTACTACCTGCTACCATGGAGTACACAGGATTGACTCAGGTAATGAGGAACAGGTGTGAGGACGTCGAAATACCTGGAGTTGACATCTTGACAGAATCTAGGGAAATTCTTCCAAATCTCGTAAGGGTTTTCTCCGTGTGTCATGGCAGTTGGAGATGGAGAGCTTCTGGTAGTGGTTGGAGAGCCTTGTTCAGAGTGGAGAGTCTTCTGCAGACTGGAGAGTGCCCTCCGACTACTCAGGTCAGCGGGCCGACGATGACTGGCGAGAGCGGTGTCGCTTCTCCTATATACAGAAAAATTCAGTTCAGTGGCCGCCCCAGGGGTGCAGGGGTTTCTAGCCTTGTTTCATAGGGGTTGTTTAATTTAGGGTAGTGGGTCGCGCCACAATTTCTTATCTCCTTGGCTGGAGGCTGTTGACATATTTACCACCTCTCCACGAGGCTCGGGCAGCAGTGACGACATTGGCCATAGGGTGCTGTTCTCATTCAGTATCCCAGCCAACTAGTTTCTTCTTCTCGGCCCTGTCAGTGAGTAATATAATCTCTTCCACGAGGGTGGCGACCGCATGTCCACTTATGAGTGGGCAGTACAATTTCCATTAATTATCTGCATGTCTGTAGTTCTCCGTAATGCGTGCACCAACCCTGTAGGCACGAGATTTATTGCCTGCCAGCGTGTGACTTGCCCCAAATTAATATCAACATGTCATGATGGGACGAGAGTAGAGAGCGCGATGCGTAAGAGTGTGGCATGCATCAAGTTTCACAGTTGTAATAATCTGAGCTATACCTTCCAAAGAGTATTTGTTGAAATGTGCTGGCATAAGATTCATACCCCAGCATCTTGCTTCAATAATGATATTGCAGGCCTTTCTTTATGGTAGCCTTCCAATTATAAGCAAGTGGTTGTACTACAATGTGAATTGTTTACACGTGAAATTAAATCTTTTACTAAATACAAATGTATGAAACAAATGTGAACTACTTTTTTTTACTACGCTTGAAGCTACATTTCCAGTTTTTATAGTAAGTGCAGCTGATTAACTCCAAGTCCCCTTTCTTCTAATTAAAAAAAAATTAAAAATAATGCTAATTGATACAAGTACTGTCTCAAGCTGACAGTTAACATAGAAACAAACTTATTACATAATGTAGTGCCATACTAATGTTTTTTAATGAAAGACATTAGTAACGAAAAAGCAGAACTCTTATTTTCCTGTTGCTTTGTAACATTTTGCTTCATAACATATAAAAAATTCATAGTAAGACTTAAAAATTAAATACTAGCTAAACACACAGTCAAAATTATATCAATCATCTTATTCATATGTTTATGAACATAAGATATTTTCCCAACTTAATAAACTGTATTAAACTAGGTAAGCACAGTTACCGTGGTATTTATAATATTTTGAAAATGGAAACCTATACTGGAAATTTAAACGAATAAAAATAAAGAGTGTTATCTATCACTAGGCCTTATGTCAGTTTTCAAAGTAACAACTTAATGCACAAGTTGAAATTGAAACATAAGTTTCAAACACGTACACTAATTAAAATCTGCAAACTAGAAAAAAAACCCTCGACAATTTCTTGTACAGCGTGCACAAGGTAACCATTAAACTTCCAATTAAAAAATAATAACAATTTTAACAAAATCAATAGAGCCCTACACAAATTAATTACATATTAAAAACACAGATTTTTGTGGGCAAAATCAACATAAATGTTTGTGGTCAGAATCAACATTAAAATGTGTAAATAATCTACTTCCAGAAAATTTTTTTGTTAAAAAATATGTTTTTTTACAACTAATATTTTAAAATTACAAAATATTTCGCCTTCAGATAATGACACACATTTACTGAAAACATTAATTACTGTAGTGGTAAAAAATAACTACTGTATGCTTCTAAAATGAACTAACTTATATAACAATGAAGAACTCCTATGAAGTAGTGAGTATGATATTGCTGAAAATGATATCACGTATTATCATACTGCCATTACAAAAAGCAGGTACCATAAACTGGGGTAATTTTGCACCACTCAAAATTCTTTTTTAATAACTAAATTTAAATGTTTAGGAAGTAGCAATGTTCCAACAAAATATTTCCCAGAAATGGAGATACGAACACAGAATACCGTCACAACCACCATGAAAACCAGACCGGAAATCTGTCTAAGATGCAGCATCTGACCAGATGGTGTGTTTACTGTTTTATAGAAAATAAGACTATGTTAATTCATGAATCAATATTTTAAAAGGTGGATGTGTCAGGTTAAAATGATTCCTTTCAACTGCAGTTACGAAAGAGATTACCATCAAAATTAGCATGAAAACTTTGCTGCGAATCAGTCTTAAGATGTGGCTCCTGACACAAAAGTTTGTTTACTGTTTGCTAGAAAATAAAACAATGTTCATTCATGAAATAATACTTTAAAAAGTAGATGTGTTTGGGTTCAAATTATTCCTCATATCTACAGATACAAAACAGATTACATACAAATTTCAAAATTATGACCTTTCACGGTTCCTAGGGAAATAGTTGCAACTTTGGAGGAGTTATCTTTTGATTTTGGACCAATTCTGACCCACCCCCTATAGGCAAAAGTTGCATTAACATTTTAATTTAGCAGTTTTTGCATGGTTTTTGGGCAAAATTACATTTCATATTTGTTAAATACAGTCAAAAGGTTCCCATGAATTTACTCATACCATATGATAAAATATGCTTATTTCGATTGACACTGATCCCCAAAAAGTCGAAAATTGTGTCAGTGTTCGATAATTTCTAATGAAAAAAATAACATGTTTTATTTAAATAACAATTTTTTAAAAATATTTTGAAGTCTTTAGAGAGAATTTATACTCTAGGCGCAAATATAGGTCCTCCTTTGGTCGCCAATAAAAAAGCCTAAACACAGCACACCAAAAAGTTTGGTCTTTTTGCAGGCAAATATCAGTTGATTTATTATTTTCATGTTAACTTATTATCACAAGTCCATTACCAGGTCCTTTACAGGTATTAAAAACACTCAACATAAAGGTGGTATACAATAATTATATTAATGCAGTTGCAATTAGCATGGTTTCCTTCGCTGTCGCACTGAACAAGCAGTGCCCCAACCTTGCCAAGTTAAATGACGAGGGGATGGTGGTCGGCTTGCCTTCTGCCTTGAGACAGTAAGAGCTGCGCGTGCACCTGTGTTCTGCCTCGCCACACCTGGCATTATACTCTTCTCACACACACAAAGAAACTGTGTGAACACCTAGTGACAACAGAGCGGAGTGCTAACTGATTGTCTTGTAAATGTGCTTGTATCTGGTGTTGTCACGATATTTTACCAGAACTTATTAATAATTTTTTCAATTAGGTACTTGTATTAAATGTAATTCGATGTATGTACATTTTCAGTGTGTCTTCTTCAGTGAAATGTAACATCATTTGGTAAAATAGCTTGATCCTACTGAAGTGAAGTGAAGTGAGCTTGCCACAAAAATTACGTGTGCATGATAAGTAAATTATTTTGTAACAGGAGATGCAATTAGGATTAGAAATTTTAATTTTCTACGTTTTATAAATTCAATGTATTTCAAAACAGTTGTTAGAATGTTTGAAATATATATGGCCTAAAAAATGCCCTTTTTTGTTTTGTAGTGTATGAATAATGTTTTAGTTTACAGAAAATATGAGTAAAAGGTTAACTTTACTAAAAATTATTTTACTTACAGAGCATGTTTATTACTTGCATTCGTAAGAACAGCGACATGTCTGTTGTGCTTGTTTCTGTGAAGTTTAAATGTCCATGTTGTTATAATTTTAATGTTATCTCTGTACGAACAAAATTTTCTACAGCTCTGTTAAAACAACATGCAATGCAAAATGATAATTGTCACACAAAGAATTGCATAGCAATGCTTTCTCATGAGAGATGTTAAACTAAAGCACCTTTTACTGAAACAAAATAAACAGTGCATTAGTTATGATATCCTACATCAGTACTGGATTTAAGTTACCTAATGCCACTGTTTCAATGCCTACCATGAAATAGAACCAAAGTTGGATTCATAGCATTTGTTTTCTTCATTGACATAACAGCTGTAATGGAAATACACACGGCCACACCACTTGCATTTCACAATGAAGATAATTTATGTTTTGACAGTCATCTGTATATCTGCAGTTCTGATGAATAATTTTAATTGAAATACCCATATCTTTTAGATTATTGTTTCATGAATTAATATTGTGTTATTGCCTAGCAAACTGTAAACAATACATCTCTGGCGCTGCATCTTAGGTCAATTTATGGTCGTGTTTTTATTTTTATGCTAATTTTGACAGTAATGTGTGTTCATGCCTGTTGTTTTGAGGCCCTCCTAGACTGTAAAAATTGATTAACTTTGCCTCTATCAGAAGCTGGAAAATAGTCTTATTTTCCCTTCCCCCTGTTGCTGTATCATGAAAATTTTTAGCTTCTGATTTTTCATCACTATTAAAAATGTTGAGCAGCACCTTTTTGACTATCCAAGCTAGGAATATTGGTTTGCCAAATTGCTGGAAAAGAGCTTTAAAAAACCAAATAAGTGTACCCATATGAACTTGTAATTAATCATCGTGCCCCATGTTGGGCGTCAGAAAAAGATCCTGGGTTCCGCTCTTTCTACTTGACGCGTTACACACTGGGAATAAATACTCACTAGCCTGTCTTTGCAGAGGACGTCCCAGTCTTTTTGGCTAGAAGTTGAGCCACGCACTGCTATGTGTGTGGGGATTCAGTTCTGCATGGGTGCGGGTGCCTTCCTGTTGTACAAAACTGGCAGTTTGGTTATTCGGCAGGGCACGAAATCGGGTGTGGGCAACACAATACGGCGTTAAGGTGCCACTACTACTTTGGTTAAATCTGGACGACAGTGTATGGGAGCAGTGCTTGTGCAAAGCGTGATTGGTGCTAATGCAGCGTGGTGTAGTGTCCGAACAATGGGTGCTGGAGGCTAATGTAGACTGGTAAATTCCTGAGTGGCGGGCGCTAGGAAGAACTGAGTTCAATCTGATCGGGATATGAGCGTTGAGAGCTAGAAACAAAGACTACTGTAGAGACATGGGTCATATTTCCTTTTATACTAATTTCGAGCTGCTGCCCAATGCTGTTTGGCTCGTGCCACCTAGGGGAGGGGTAATCGCAGAGCAGGGGGTGCAAATGCATGGCTTACCTCTGTGACGTCACTGGCTGGCTGAAGGGTATGCAAAACAAAAGGCAAGCAATAATTACTGCTACGAGTTCTCTAGCAGTGAGTAAAAGAACTCGTTGCCTTTAAGGATTGTTACGGTGGGCCAGTGAATAAAACAATCTGCAAGGAAGATAGTACAGTCTCACATTTCAATGGGACAAAATTAACTTCCAACTCCGCAACAAACTGACCTAGGGATGGAGTGGAAGTCGTTAAATCTCCATTGCTGAAAAAGATGTCATACGTCAAAGTATTTTACTTTTTTTGCCAACATGTCAGGCTGCTAAACAACACTGCTATTTGTGGCTCTGCCTGTATCTCCCATGTCATAATACAAATATTCAACATCTTGAAATTTTATTGAAAGCTGCATTTTAAGATGACAAAAGATGATGAATTCAAATTTACAAGTTTTAATGTACACATACCAAATGATTAAAATGCAAACACTGAAATTTGTCGACATACTACCATAAAAATTTGTGTTTTAGTACAGTAGTATACAATAATAATATTTAATAATTCAAGTGGAAGTTTAGACATACACTTTATGGTAACTACCAAAATTGCATGCTGCTTTGTTTTCTCATAAGCACTAATGCGTGATGCTTTACTGACTCGTGTGTGTGTGTGTATACACACACACACACGTGCATGCACACACATATGCATGCACGCACACACACACGTGCACACACACATGCACGCACACACACACACAACCTCGTCTCATCTGAGTGTATTTCCTTGGCGCACCAGACTGGGTCCGAACCAGTACCATAACTATCCGAGTACCTACAGGTTACGTCCCTTGTTGTGGGGACTAATACACACACGTCAGTTTGGTGCTGTTCACCACCTGCCGTCAGAAAGCCATGCCAATCCCCCATCAGAAGATGAGTGAGCCAGCGGCCGAGCCGCCAAAACCATCTATGATCAAGTAGTTCAAAAACGTGCCAAGGGATGGCACCGCCACCACCACTGTAGCGGCCTAGTAGTCACAGCTAGCAGACAACCCTTGGCTCCGCCTCCAGCAGACAACTTGGCCACCCCTATTCCCGCAGCCCGGACAAGCGCGAGCTGCCAGATACTTTTACTTGTGCGTAGCCCAGAAACGTCAGTTGTTCACCTACCTCCTCTAAGAGCAGCACAGCCTCGACAGTTCGCTCCACCACCCTATATGCTGGGGCTCTCTGCCCTTCTCGATATCTCCCTGACTCACCAGAACTCTTCAGCTCCAACCACCGACGCCTTCCAGACCTTCGAGGAACCCTGCGCTTGCGACTCCCGAAGAAGTCGTCAACTCCAATTGCCTGTTTACCACTCTGGTAATAGCAACTACATCCCCATTGCCCTTCTGGTAGTGGGCAACATAAGTCCCTTCCGGACACGGTGCACAGTAAATAGGGTCAGTTTAATAGCTACCTAGTCGTCAGAAACACACACATGCTTAATGGCCACCGGTTCTGTACACTCCGGTGCAGAGGCAGAGCCACAGCCACTAGAAAGACAACCAATAAGGAGGCTAGTCAACCAACCCAGTTTGTACTCCGTCCACCAAGCTGTTGTGTCGCCGGAGGGAGTATTTGACCAGTGCTGGAGGTCTGACTGCCTTTGGGCCCACACCCACAGTTGTTGTTGGACGACTCAAAGAAAACCCGCCTCTCCAACCACCATGCCGTTTGTGTCGCCCGTTGCAGATAGGGTACGGTTCTGCGACGACACAGCTTTGGCTATAGCTAGGGACTATTGAGGCTGGTTGTAATACCCTTCCGTGCCATACACCAAAAAGAGCAGGAAAGAGTTGCAGGAGAGAAAGGCCACATCTGCCTACAAATTTACCTGGATCTGCACCCCAGTCTCTTGTCCGTCAGATGGAGAGGCCTAACCTCCCAGCTCCCCCTCCTCCCTTCTCTGTTTGCAGCCCCAAAGAAAATGCCAGGGACACCTCATTCTATTGTCGCAGCCATCCACTGAGATTAAGTGCTGCTGGGAATTGCAAACCCTTGGTTCTGGGAACCGCGGATCACCAGCCTGGCCAAGACATACACCAGCTTCAGCAGCCGCAGTACCCCAACGCACCCTGCTACATCTGTGCCGCCAGCAGCCGTCAATAACAGCCATGACTGGGACCCACGCCGGTGTAGGTAACTCCGTGACCACGAATCACACCATCCGCCGGATTGCACAGCCAGTTATTGACTTTGTACCCAGCTACCAGGCTACACGTCCCACATTATACACTGGTCACGCCCCAGTCTGCCCGTAGGGAGGACGACCGGATTGACCTGCATGCCCAAAACCGTTCCCGACCGTGACCTCACCTTCAGCTATCTCCAGCCCGTCACGCATCAGCATAAATATTATATTGTGTGTAAAGGTGGGACAGTTGAATTCGAAATTCGTCGAATACCTCAAATCCAGTGAATTTGAGGATTTGAATATTCTAGGCAGGGTTTGAGTACAAGATTCAACATAACAGGTTGAGGTTTGTTTTCCTAACAACACATTCTATAATTTTTATTATTTCATATTTAAATTTTAATGTTACTTGTATTTCTCATATATTGCATCCATTTATAATTTAATTATAATTTATTTTAAAGAGATTAATACATAACGATATTGTATATAGTGATACACACATAACCCCCTGCCAACCTGTGCAACAATGTCAGCTGTGATTCACTTGTCTTGGTGTTAATGATGTCAAAGTTGATTCCTCGATACTCTCAGTTATTACAGGTATCAAAGAATCGAGAATCAAACACTTATTTGTTATAAATCCTCGTCCACCTTCAAATGAATTTTTGAGGTAATGTTGCACATCAACAAGTCTTTGGTTTTCCAAATAGTCTGAACCTGTACCAAACTCGCATGCTTTGACCAGATTTAACGTATTATTGAAGCTGAAAATGCCAGCTACTATCAACTTTAGAATATTTTATTATTATTATCCATTGTAAAAATTATTCATTCCAGTCACTAAAAAATTGCATTCAATGATTGTTTGACTACGAAAGAATTAAGATAATGTAGTAGAACCTTGATTATCCATGATAATGCAGGGGAAGAGATAGTCGGATAATCGAAACTCACGGTCAAACGAGACGTTTTTATCTTGAAGGCTGCCATGTGGCAGAGGGCTATTATCAGTATTTGGCTGCCTCACTTCACTCCATCACTCTGTGTGCTGTGTGGAGTGGCTTTAATTTTTTGTGCACTTTCCGACTGTGTGTATACTGTTGCAAGAATGCTACATACGCATGTGAAAATCTACAGCACAATATTTAAACCTGTTAATGTCCGCGTAGACTAAACACTAAAACAAACTGGCAGACACGGATGAAAGACCACCGCCACACACAGAGATACTGTTAAAGATAGCACTTTGTTGCACTTAAGTGTTGCGATCAGTGTTAGTTGATAAGCCGTGTGCCGAAAGTTGGCGTCGGTCTGCAACCCAGTTGCACCATTCGAGTTCACAACCATAATCCAGGTTCATTGCGTGTTTGAACTAAGATCAGTGTATATGTAGTGTTGCACCAACGCACTTCACGCCTTGAATCAGGTTTGTTTTTTTCGTTGTACATGAACTGCCAGACCCCATGGTTCAAAGCAAATGATCTTGGTTCAAGTTGTTTATCTATGGTCTGTATTACATTGGAGGTTATGATCATGATAACGTTTACGTCAATATCGTCAATAAAGATTTTTTTGTAAAGAAGGTTCTTAATCTTGCTTAGTTTATTGTTATTACGAAGGCAATAGAATTAGCAGATGGATTGTCGAGTTCAGTTTAACATACAAATGTTTTAACGCATATCTTGTTTGTCACTTCTGAAGTTACTGATAGCTAATTATTTGTATCACAATGTATTCTTTAGAAAATAAACTAGAACATGAACTTGATGAAATGGATGTTTTGGAGCAACATTTTTTTCCATTATGTACCTAGGTCAAGATAGTATATGAGGAGACAGCATCCTTTCCAGGACCTATATGATGAGAAATTTAAGATGTGGTTCCATCTTTCTAAACAGACTACTTTGGAATTGCTACATAAAATAGGAGAAATGTGGATTGCACAATAAATGAACAAACAAATGATGAACTCATGTCATAAACATGAAACACAAAATGCTAAACGAAGGTTATAAATGATAAACTGAGCATTAAAAAAGAGTTAAGATAAAAAAAAAAGTAGTTTTTATAAAAATTTAAGGATTCTCCAAAATTAAATTCCTGTATTTATATTTGTGTGCCATTTTTATCTGTGCAGGATTTTGTGCCATTTTTAATTGTGCAGGATTTTTGTGTGTGTAAATTTTTTGTGCACCGACGCACAATAAAAAAAAGTTGAATTTTTGTGCATGGCCCGGAAATACCATACATCTTAGTTTTTTTATAATATTTAGTGGTAAATACAAGATAAAATAATTATAAGCGCCTAGTGCGCCATTCTAAAGACAATTGCCAAATATTTTTGTTAACTTAAGGCGCTGTTTTCTCTGGCGGCCGGCAAATAGATTTGGCAAGTGTCGCACTTGTTGACGGACATCAGAAACACAGCTTGAACATTCTCCTGTTATATCAGCCTTTCGACGAGAGATGGCGACACATTTTGGTAACAAAACACAATCGCCATTCATTGGAAGGCACGTGTCTCGCTTCTAAGAAACACGGGCCAGTCCGTTAGACGCCAGCAGGTAGTCTGTGGCCAATGATGAGTAAAGGAGAAAAAATGGGGGGGTGGAGGGGGGGGAGAGGAGGTAAGTGCTTACCCTCTTGCAGTGACAAACAACACGATGGTCCATAGGAAACGCGTGTTGACGATGACCTTCACATTTCTTCCAATTCTCCCCCTACCAGTTATCAGCAACTGTAGCTACAGGAAACGTGTATTGCCCATGAATTCTTTGGGCATGTATTTGCTTCCTTCCTGAACTGTCATAAGAAATAATTTTTAATAAGAAAGGCTAAAGAAAGTACAGTACACCTCACAAATTAATAATTTGTAGTACACTTAAAACATTGAAGTAGGCCTAAACGTTATATTCAATTTAATTCACCGTTATTTTATGGCAGTAGTAGGCCTACAAAGTGAAAAAGAAAAATGATATCTGACATTGATATTTACGTTTGATCATTATTCAGCATAAACGTTTGCTCCATGGATCTCTCACATTAAAATAATAATGCTATAGAAAATCAGCAAGTTTCTAATATTTTTTCACATGCTCTACATTGGCTAAAATGTGTAAGTGTAATTTTGGTTGTTTTATCAGAATCAAGATTTGATTATGACCAACATACCATTCTGCATATACTGCAAAGGTATTAGAGACTTTAATTCAAATTGAACTATTGGTCGACTTGGATTGTTTGTGTTTCATAATGTTATATTATGTCTGGTTATTATCTAAGATTAAATACAAAAATATTAAATCATTAGTATATACCATTTACCACTTTTAAATAATATAGATTGTAATATATATTCAGGAAATAAGAAATTTTAATTTACAACAGTTTCATAACTTGTTAACTTTTCGTTTGTGGGACACACAATGTAGTAGTCAGATCGCTTGCCTTCAACCAGGGTGATCCAAGTGCCTGCCGGATTTCCGCATGAGGAAGACCTGGTGGAATTTGCAGTTGTTCGTGCGTTTTCTTGCAGTAATAGCATTTCCTCCAGCAAAGTATTATCTATACAATATGTTGTAAGACTACAACAAGAAGTAACTCGTGCAATAGTATTGTAACCTAAGATACGTGACATTAAAATAAATTTGGGAAGTGGTAACCAAATTTAAAATGTATTGGTTTTATCAGTGAGTGAGGCCATGTTCCAATGGATTTGGAAATATTTCACGTTTAGTATTTTGTAAGGTTTTAATTGGAATACATCGACATTCATCTGTTAAGGATGCAATACTGCTATTTTGTTGTACTCCATTTCTTAACATCTATACTAATATTATAAAGAGGTAATGTGAGTTTGTTGATTTGTTTATATGTCTCAGGTAGCTATTTTGTTGTACTCCATTTCTTAACATCTATACTAATATTATAAAGAGGTAATGTGAGTTTGTTGATTTGTTTATATGTCTCAGGTAATCTCGGAAACTACAAGGCTGATTTTTATAATTCTTTGCTGTTAGAAAGCTACATTCTTCTAGATGGCTATAGGCTATGTTAAATTAAAAAAAAGTCCTTGAGAAATTTCAAAATTTGTTAACCAAGTTGGAGAAAATGAGCTACTTGACTGCTCTCTACACATGCTCTACCAAAATTACAGGGCCGATTCTCACAAATCTTTCACTGTTAGGAAGCTACATTCCTCCAGATGGACGTAGGCATACATCAAGCGGGGCCACAGGGACCCAGTGGGTAGAGTAATGCCAAGTGAGGCCACAGTGGCTAGAGCAATCCCAAGTGGGGACGCAATGGCTCTGTGGATGGAAATATATCAAGTGGGGACACAGTGGCTCAGTAGATCATAATATTATCTAAATATTACAAATTCGTAACCCGTCGCAAGTTGTGGCAGGTAGTCACGGTTAGTAGCAAGTAGTCACTGGTAGTGACAGGTAGTCGCAAAGATATAGGTATGTATTTTAATAACTCCATAAAACCTGAGCGAAACTATACCAGGCTGCTAGTTTTCTATATAAGGCAAAACATAAATTATTAAATTAAAAATTTAAGAAATTCAGAAAATAATTTACGTTTCAATACTTAACTTTTTATGATACTATTTTTCTTAAAATAAGCAAATAAAAATAAGTGAGACGTTTGATATACGTGTTTCTGAACAACACCAACAAACTTCGGCAGGTTATTACTGATGATAAACTAAGAAGAAAATGTCTGCACCACTTTTTCCCTAATGTGCTTATTAAGGAAGCTACGCACCCCTAAACACTATGGTTGTGAAATAATGAAGTAAAAAATTTCAGGAATTACTTGCAATTGTAGAACGGAGATCTCGCACCCATGAAAATGGGGTTGGTAATATTATCCCTCGTCATTATAAAAATAGGGGTTGCCGCCCAGTTTTTTCACAAAATATATGAACAGTAAGCTGTAAGTGATCTATTGGCATGACTTAATAATCAGCACATCGTAACGAATCAAAATAGGTCGTCTTGTCAGAATACTCTCATGTAAACCGCTTTTGCGAAATCCATTCGTGAAGTATTGCCTACCTCGCTGGCCACTCACCTTCACGGTGCTCAAGAGTGGTCCGGCGGTCAGGTGCCAGCCTTCAAGATACCAAGTTCAATACCAAACCATTCCAATTATCTAATGATTCAATGCTAATTCTTGTGTGAATAGTGAGGCAGATTAACTCTGTTTTGTTAAAATAGTGATGTTTAAATTAGTGGCAAATCAGAGATCACTTTGTTTCTTGTGTGTGTTGATGTGTGTGCGTTCATGCGTGCGTTGGTGTACCTGTATGTATATACCAGATTATAAGAAAGAATTTGCATACTAGAAACATATTTGTGTTTCTAAAAATGTTTTTGTGCCTCTTTCACTTATGCTTGTTAATGTCTTCTAGGTAGGCCTGTTAGGTACATGGCAACGATAATTGTTACCATTGGTTTGGAAGACTGCACAGTGGGGCTTGAAATTAAATAGAGCAGAGCTACCAAAATCGTTTAGCCAATTGTGTACCATTTGTAAAATGTTGTGAACAAAGTAAATTTTTTCCTCTTTCCTGTCACACACCACTTCTCATCACTACTGCGATGAAAAATTTGCTTCCCACTTTGTTGTTGTTATAAGAAATTAACTTGCCTGTTTATTGTAATGCCATAAGATATAAGATGCTTTATTTTAATAACATCCAAACCCATAATTTATTGCTTCATACGAAATACATGTAAATGTCTTATATCAGGTACCACAATTTAAACATGCATATAAAAAATGTAGTTATATCATTCCTTAACTAATTTTAATTCAAAATACATATTACTATATTTGAAATTACTTACAAAAACACTAATTATGGAGAATATAATTTTAACGAGTTACTAAGATGATTTTTATTTACAGAAATACCAATTTTTTTCAGGGTATGGTTTTAATTGCACTTCTAAGCTAGGTGACCAAATACAATGTTTTAGAATGTAACATTTTTATTTCCGACTTGTTTTCTTATCTTTGCCTCTTTTTTGTGCCTCCAGTATGTATGGTGGCTCTCATATACGCATTACTCTGCTTATTCGACTGTCTGCCAATTCCGGTAACAAGCATTCTATACAAACAAAATCTACACAGCTTGGAGACCATAGTTTATCTCCAAAATTCGTTGTCATCCCACTATCATAATATATTACTATATCACACAAGTTCCTGTCTGCTATGTGGAGCTGACCCTGTATTTGGTACCATAACTTTTGCAATTTTTTAAATTGTAGTTTCCCATTTTTTTCTTCAGTAAAGAGTTTCTTAGAATTTGCTGCTTCACGAATAGACACACAACCTATTAGCAAAATATGCATTAATAGTGTCAAAGACCATGTCACGTGAACCATGTCCGTCTTTACACGAAAAAGGTTAATTTACGCGGTAGGGATATCGTACAGGCACTCAACTTTCCTGATGTCTTTATCATTGAATGAATGTGTATGTAGACACAGATACGATACATTGTTTTTTTCCTCTGTGGTCGAAATGATTGTATTTTGTTATACTAATATTGTAACAATGTTCCTAAACTAAGGCATTATTATATACCACATTTCACAAACGTGCTTTGATTCGAAAACAAAAGAAAATGTCTGCTGAAATGTGCGCAAACGATTTATCACCATTAACAACTATTTTCTTTACATAGGCTACTTTATCACATATTTTCTGATTAAAATTTTTTTTGACCTACAAAATAAAAAAAGACCAGCTAATCTAGATTACTTATAAAACTTACTTTTGTCTTTTAATTGAGATTCAGCACAGTAATAAAAATGTCTCAATTTCATAACGTGTATTTAGATGTCTGTGTCAACAGTTTTGTTTCAAATGACTGCTAAACAGCACATCGCTTTACAATATTTTTTATTTGCACGCTGAACGCTAATTTTACAATTATTTAAATTATCTTGGGAAAAGAAAACACAAGATTACGGCATGTAATACACACAAAAAAAACTACTCCAAATGCCGTCATTAGTTTAACCGGTCTAAAAGTATAGTTAAATTCATTTGGAAATTTGAAAAAAGTTGATGCCGGCTAACAGCCAGCGGCGCTAGAGCACATGTGATGTGTCCCGCACGTGCGCAAAGAGGTCAGTAATCATTCTGAACTCCCACATATATATTATTTTTTCAGTGTGAAATGTGTTATAATGTATTTGCAGGGTTTACTATGTTTTAAAATGTGTTCAAGTGTTTGTTACTATTTTTAAATTGTTTGGTTATAAAATTCAAAGTGCCAGCGGCACCGAGATTAAGAACACTGATATTCCTGCATGAACGCTGTCATAAAGAGACACTAAAATAATATGAAAGTCCATAAGAAAATTATAGAAATGTAAAACAATACTGAATTTAATTTGTGCCATTTTATTTTCTATAATAAAATATATTACTCGGCATGCATAGAACTTCCGCTTATGTGAACACTGTAGGCGGCCATGGTAGGTCCTTGCGACGCTTGTCTCTGGACAGTCTGTCGAGGAGAGCTGGCAAGGTAAGACACTGTCATGTATGCACTACAACTTTTGTTCACTGATATTGGTTTCCATAGTCAATTTAGTTTACTGGTTAACCTTTGCTTGTGATAGTTTTTGCCAGACATTTTCCCCTGCATTATGCTTCTGCTTTATTAATTTATTGTGCCCTTTTGGCATTTTTGACTTAAACGAGGAGAAGGAGTAGAAAGATGTCGGAGAGGTCACGCGACCCGCGCAACCTGAGTCAGGCGTCATTCGCCTATGTTTATGGCATTTCATTGTAACTTCTGCATTATTGATACACGCAATTTAAAGGCTTTGTTTTCATTTATGTATTTCAGGGCAGTTTTCATGTTTAAACATTTTACGGCAATATCGCGTAACCACGTCGTCGACCGACGCCAAGTCTTTGTATACGCCATCGTAGCGTTTGAGAGCTTATTTATGTAACATTGTATGTGCACTATTTTATTAAGGGCTCTACATTAAATTTTTATCAGGGTTCCATGTAATTTCACGTAAATTGATACTTTTTGTACTTGACCACACGGTCATGTTAATGCTTGATTTTACCGCCATCAGGCATGTTACATGCCTGTAACCACTTCAATCATAAAGAGAATAATTTTCACAGCAAGAATAATATTTTGTCTGAATATAATTTTCCGTTTCCACGCAGAAATATTGCAATTCAACCTGCACCACTTGGTCTGCTACGAACTTCGTCCAGCAGCATCCACGCCATCTAAACTTGTTTTCACACGTGTGTGTGTTTATTGTGAATACTCATATCGTGTCCCATTTTGTTTCATGGATCTTTTGAGGGTTTATGTAATTTTGTGATTTATGTACGGTGCAATTATTCCCCTCCTAGCCGGCTCTGTGTATAGGCCGTCACCACACTACCCATGTACTGGAGGGCGAGCCCCGACGAGTTTGCGTTAGTGATGCCGAGTAATCATATGTTTTAATGTATCGAGGGTTTCATTTGTAATTCACCGTGTTCTATCTTCAGGGAAAAACCATCAGCCCATCCTAGTGGCTGTCGGACCTCTTCCCTTTTGAAGGCTGTGCTTTTACCCACCTCGGTGCAATCATCCATCTAGGTGTGCGCCAGAGTAATTGCTGGCTGGGGAGCACCCAAGCAGAATTGGCTTGTCATGATCGAGATTATCATTAATTTCATGGCACGTTGATTTGTATGCATAGTAACAGCAAAAACAAGTCTACAGTGAACTTACCTCTTTTATTCAGTAGTGACAGTGTCCTAGCCACATATATTTTATTAAGTGTTTATTTCCAGTGATGTTTAGTAAAAGTTTAGTATTGCCTACATGTTAGTAAGTACGCATGGGTGAGACGGACACATAGAACCCACAGCATCCCTGAGAACCCTGAGTCTCAATAGTGCTGTGATTGGGAAGCACAGCTGGCCCCCAAATTACTAGTAAGTATTTGTGTTATCATTCGTCTCGTGTCTCACCCGATGGCGTCAATTGATGTTCCCAAGTGAGGCCACGTGTGTTCATCCATGTCAACTGCGAGAAGATGGCGAACACCATGTCTGATCAACCGTAAGAAGCCCTCAAAACATCCACGTTGGCAACAGCGACACCCGCGAACACGAGCTCAAACTATTTGAACATGCCGATCGATTGATGCGTGCATTGTGGAAGGGTGAGTGAAGTCAACCTGTTTATTGAAAATCTATGGGATCAGCCATTATGTCAATGCACGTCCCACACCGTATCCACGGTCAGAACCATGCCTGTGTGCGCACATCGGATGTGACGGGGCAGGAACGAAGTGGACACAGTGCCAGCAGTGCAAACGGAACTTACGTTTGCGATGCATAGGGCCTGATGAATATGTAACCTTCCGCGATGGTGTCATAAACTGTGTTGAGTGCCGTAAGACAAACTGTGCTAAGATCACCCCACCGACAATACCAGAGGTAAAGCCCACACCACCAGTAGTCATTACGTACACACCACAGGGTTTGACAGGACCTGACAGAAATGTTCTCTTACCAACTTTCGCGGGACATGACTCAGGAGACCCGGGTATGTTCCTTGCAATGTGCGAAGAAAAATTACATTGACATCGCGTGCATAGGGATGATTTGATCAGACTGAGGTAACTGCCAACAAGTTAAGGAGAACCACTGCCACACGGAAAGAGTTCTGTGAGAGAGTGCTAGGTCGATTTGACACAGACGGAAATGCTGTCCAAGCACAAGCGCGACTGTATCACGAGTAGCAGAGAGAACGCGAGAGTATTGAAGAGTTTATACAGCGGAAGCTAGGCTGTACAAACGTTTGAACCCAGGTCAGCCGACACGCGGCGTCTTAGAGATCATTGTGGCGTTGTCAAAACCAGACATTAGGCTGTTGTTGCGCAGAGCCAGCCAGGAGAGCGTGGAACTGTTTACATGGGAGGTATGTGCCTATGAACAAGATAAGCAGCCGCAACAAAGAGAACAAGTGCCGGACCAACAAAGTGAACACCAGCCGCCTTTACCCCCCTGTGCTGGTTATCGATGTCACGCGACCTCCGCTGCCTGTCAGACAAATCACGCAGTCGCCGCCGCAGCAGCAGGAAAATCCACCTGCTACGCGGCAAGAGTGTTGCAAGTAACTGACAGTATCATAAAAGATACTGCCGCTAGTCTCAAATTTTGTGCGTGAGTGTTTTATACAAATGATAACAACTAGGGTGCTGCCGAGACACTTGCAATTCGCTACCACACACTAACAGGAAGAAGCGAAAGAAAAATGTTATGCACGTAACTGTAGGAATCAGAGAGCTGCGTATCAACTGTGATGTTTACATTGTGGCGAACTTGTGTGCAGAAGTAATCTTGGGACTGCCATGGCTTGTTGACAATCACGCCGTAATAGAACCGCATCTGAATTGTCTGCACGTGGGGGACACGTGGCCGATGGACCGTTTACGCCATGGGAGCAACATCACCACCACCAACAACTGCTGTGCCGCTTGCTGACTTCGAGCACGAGGTGCCCGCCACACATCAGCAATGTCTTCATCTGCTGGCCCAGTATGCCAGTGTGTTCCACACTGAGGGGAAGCTGCAGCGTACCGATTTCACGGAGCACGTGATCGTCACAACGCACGAGGATCCGATGTACTCCAAGCCACGAGACCCAAGTATTTTCTTTTGCAGCGTCATCAACCAGCAGGTATGTGAGATGCTCAATGATAATGTTACAAAGCCTACACAAGGTCTCTATATTTCAGGTATTACCCTTGGCCAAAGAAAGATGACGAATGGTGATTCTGTGTCGATTTCCGCCCCCTCAACAAAGTTACAGTAAACATGCCGCCACCAGTCATAAACATGAAGAACACTTTGTCAACGTTAGGACCAGCTTCATTATTCACATCACTTGATTTAATGTCTGGATATTGGCAAGTGCCTATCCGCCCACAGGACAGAAAGAAAACAGCATTTACTACCACATATGGACGTAGATTTCAGTTTGTAGCCATGCCATTTGGTTTAAAGTGTGCCCCTGCAACGTTTCAGAACTTAATGGTTAATGTATTGGATGGATTTATTGGAGACTTTGTGATGACAAATTTGGATGATGTACTTGTTTGGTCTAACAGCTGGGAAGAGCAGAGCCTTGTATTTAAACAGCTCAAACTTAGCAAATTCATGTGCAAAGTGGAAAAGCGTAAGTTGGGTATGAGTAGAATAGAGTTTCTAGGACATTATGTAACAGCGAACGGACACGAACCAGAACAACACATACAGGACATTCAAGACAAACCCACACCCAGATCACGTAAACAAGTCAGGAAATTCTTTGGCTTAATTAATTGGTTAAGGGAATTAGTCTCAAACTTTTCCATAATCACGGCACAGTTAACTATATTGTTGTGTGAGAAACATAAATTTGTCTGGACACCTCAAGCCGATCAAGCATTTAAAGACATTAAAATTGCATTTCAGAACTGCAATTGGCTGTCTAGATTGAACCCAGAGTTACCCATTGTCGTACAAACAGATACCAGTCAAGAAGACATTGGGGCTGTGTTGTATCAGGAGGGAACACACGGGGAAAAACATGTCATCAGTTAACACAGTGCAAAGTTTGGGGACACAGAACGTAAATATCACGTTAATGAACAAGAATGTCTGGCCATTATACACGCATTGCTGAAGTACCGGCCGTTACTTGCTAGGAAGGCAGTTTACACTCAAAACTGACAACCGATACCTTGTATGGTTAGAGGGAATGCATAATGGGAAAAGCAAACTTGCCCGCTGGGCACTGTTACTGCAGGAGTACGATTTCACGGTTAGAACACGTGGTGGGAAAAACCAACTATCTCGCGGACGCCTTGTCCAGGAATCCTTGCCCGAATCTAATGGTAACTGACGATGCGGAGTGGGAAGAGGTGTTACCACCTTGCAGTGCAATACCAACTGCAGAAACACAAACCCTCGTACAAAACATTGTTGCCACACCACCTGGCGAACTTGTTTCCTTGAATGTACGTGATGTGTTAAAAGAGGTACACACTGCACAAGAAAATTCCCCAGATGCCGCGCAACGCCGACAACACTGTGCCACACATTACACAGAACACTTGAGGGTAGTGGACAGAGAAATACACATCCAAACCACCTGGTAATTGTGCGCGATGGCAGACATATGTACCAAAAGAGAAATGGGAACTTGTGTTAAGTATGCACACGACAGTTTGGAGTATGGACACCCGGAATCTAAGCAAGCATGAAGAAACATGCAGAAATTTTTTCACTGGCCAGGGATTCAGGGAGACATCAGGAAATATGTACAGAACAGCATCACGTGTAACACCCGTAAGTCGCTCCACAACAGCCAAGGCTGCCAACCGAGCCATTCAAAACAGTAGCTACCGAGACATCATGGGCCTGTAACTGCATACAAAAACTGGGAAAAGATTTCTCGTTGTTGCCATGGATTTGTTCACCCGACCGATGCATTTCCCGTCAGCAATGTTCGTGCACACACAGTTGCACAAGTAATGCAGAACAAGTTTTTCCCAAGGTGGGGACACCCCGAGTATATGTTGACAGACAATGGAACACAGTTTGTAGGGCGAAAATGGAGGGAGTACTGTACCAGGTGGAGAACAGAACACCATACCATCCCAGCATACCATCCCTGGGCTAACCCAACCGAGAGCCGGAACCAAGACGTCAAAATCCAATTACGTGTCCGGTTAGGCGAGGACCATACTAGGTGGGCCGAATTGATCCCGGAGCTGATGTTTTACCTACTGAATAGAGAGAATGCTGCAACTGGGAAAACACCTGCCGAGATGGTACAAGATTGCGAACTCTGTACCCCCGGAGCACCCAGCGAAAACCCGCCCAGACCACATGAACAAATTATCGAACACCAGGCGCAAATACATGAAGAAGCCAGGGCGAACCAGATCAGTTATTGTAAAGTGTGGATACCGGATAGCAAGAGGCCGTCACCCGAACTTGTACCAGGGATGTACGTGTATGTAAGAGAAAACCCGTTATCGGCCGCGGCGAAGAAGTACTGTGCTGGACTGGCACCTAGATGGACAGGGCCAGTGAGAGTGGTGGAAAAGATAGGAACTTCCACGTATCTAGTGAAGTTGGGACCCAGACATGTCACGAAATAGCACTGTGACGATCTGCGGATAGCTTGATCGCCTGTAGGGAAGAGAGGCAAGGAGACGACGTTGCGCCCAGTACTGCAGCGAGTTCAGAGAATTTCACCAGGGAGTGCACAGGG
This sequence comes from Dryococelus australis, assembly GCA_029891345.1. Taxonomy (NCBI): domain Eukaryota; kingdom Metazoa; phylum Arthropoda; class Insecta; order Phasmatodea; family Phasmatidae; genus Dryococelus; species Dryococelus australis. The sequence continues at coordinate 46,176,931 of CM057005.1, forward strand.
AAATGTCAACATGTACACTGAAGAGAACAACAGTAACACGGGAACACACAGCCAAAGTAATAAACTGTCATTTAAGGGTTTTGCACCGACTGAACTCTCAACACCTAGTAGTGAGGAGATGGAAACAAGTAGTACCGCAACGCCATTTCTGGGTTTTTCTGTTAATGCCTGTAACAACACAATGAAGCAGAGTGAATTTAAGGGGTTCTCAAGTGTACGTGAAGAAATTGGTAACACAAGTGCACACATAAATGCCAACACAACCAGTGCCAGTGAGTTGAGTTTTAAGGGGTTTCCCCACAGTACAGCTGAATTTGGTTGTAACCAAAGTGTAAACGTAAATCTTGATACCACTTGCAAAGGCGAGACGCTTTTCAGAGGCTTTCCAGTTCCCGCAGGGGAGAGCCTAGTACGGCAAGTGTGTTTGAAAGGGTTTGGGGAGAATAGTAAGGCAGTGAGTGTGTCAAGTATCAACAAGTTGCAACACAGCACTCGCAAGAGGCGAGCTGAGTCATCACCACGTACCCACATTGTTGTTCCTGCCTACGCCCCCACCCCCTGCAAACGCTGAAGAAACAGATGACCTCCAAGGCCATGTTTTCTTTACCCTCAATCAGCAACCAGCCGGGCAGAGCCCACCAGAGCAACGTTACATTGTTCGCACAGTCTTAGCCTTCGAGGCAGGGTTTGTTTGACGCAGGCTAACAGCCAGCGGCACTAGAGCCCATAACGGCGCTCACCACGCACGTGTCACATGTCCCACACATACGCAAAGAGGCCAATAATTTTGAACATTCGCATAAATGTAATTTTAAGTGTAAAATGTGTTCTATTGTATTTGCAGTATTTAATATGTCTTAAAATGTGTTCAAGTGTTTGTTACTATTTTTAAATTATTTGGTTAAAAAATTCAAAGCGCCCGCGGCACCGAGATTAAGGACACTTAATATTCCGGCATGAAAGCTGTCACAAAGAGACACTAAAATAATATTGAAAATTTCTTAGAAAATTACAGAAATGTAAAACAATTCTTAATTTAATTGGTGCCATTTTATTTTCAATAATTAAATATTTTACTCTGCGTGCATAGCACTTTCACTTATGTGAATCCCGTGGGAAGCCATGGTAGGTCCGTGCGACACTTGTCTCGGGACATTATGTCAAGGAGAGCTGGTGAGGTAAGACACTGTCTCACACACACTACAACTTTTGTTCACTGATTTAGGTTTCCATAGTCAATTTAGTTTACCGGATAACCTTTGCTTGCGTACAATTTGCCAGATATTTTCCCCAGCATTATGCTTCTGCTTTATTAATTTATAGCGCCCTCGTGGTATTTTTTAACTTAATCAAGGAGAAGGAGGACAAAGATGTTGGAGAGGTCATGCAACCCGCACAACTTGAATCAGGCATCATCTGCCTATGTTTGTGGCATTTCATTGTGACTTCAGCATTATTGCTACGAGCAATTTTAAGAGCTTTTTTTTTATGTATGTATTTGAGGGTAATTTTTTTTGTTTGAATATTTTATGGCAACATCACGTATAACCATGTGGCCGACAGAGGCCAAGTCTTTGTATGCGCCATCATTGCGTTTAAGTGCTTATTTAAGTAACATCGTAAGGGAAATAATTTATTTCAGGGTTCAATGTATTTTTTACATTAATTTATGCTTTTTGTACTTGACCACGCTGTCACATTAATACCACCATCAGGCATGTTACAAGCCTGTAACCACTTCAATTGTAAAGAGAATAATTTTCAAAGCAAGAATAACCTTTTGTCTGAATTTAGTTTGCCGTTTCAAAGCAGAAATATTGCAATTTCACCTGCACCACGTGGTCCACTATGAACTTCATCCAGTAGCATGCGCCACCTGAGCTTGTTTTCACACGTGTGTGTTTATTGTGAATATTCATCTTGTGTCCCATCTTGTTTCATGTATCATTCAAGGGTTTATGTAATTAGTGTACGGTGCAATTATTCCCATCCTAGCCGGCTGTGTGTATAGGCCATCACCACACTACCCATGTGCTAGAGGGCGAGCCCCAATGAGTTTGCGTTAGTGATGCAGAGTAATCACACGTGTTAATATGTATTAAGCGTTTCATTTGTAATTCACCATGTGCTGTCTTCAGGGAAAACCGTCAGTCCACCCTAGTGGCTGTCGGCCCTCTTCCCTTGTGAAGGCTGTGCTTTCACGCACCTTGGTGTGATCATCCATCTAGGCGTGCGCTAGAGTAATTGCAGGCTGGGGAGCACCCAAGCAGAATTGGCTAGTCATGACCGAGATAATAATTTCATTGGTACGTTGATGTGTATGCATAATAACAATTAAACAAGTCTACAGTGAACCTAACTCTTTTATTCAGTAGTGACAGTGTCCTAGCCACATATATTTTATTATGTGATGTTTAGTAAAAATTTTAGCATTGCCTATGTGTTTGTATGTACGCATGGGTGAGACGGACACACAGAACCCGCAGCATCCCTGAGAACCCTGAGTCTCAATAGTGCGGTGATTGGGAAGCACCGCTGGCGGCCAAATTACCAGTAAGTATTTGTGTCATCGTTCGTCGCGTCTCTCACCCGACCGCGTCATGTTTTTGGACTCGTGTGTTGTTGACAATAGTCAGTGTCATGGCAGCTTGTCTGGAGACTGGCCAAGTACAGATGTAGTGATGCGGAATAAATATAACAAATGGCTATGAGGATGGGATTTTTAGTCCAGGGAAACGATAATTAAACATGAGAGGTAATCAAGTGATATACGGTAGCAGGACGAAGTGGCATTTTTTTTTTTCTTTTTTTGGTTGTGCTGGAGTTGGGGACGCACGTTAAAACTGCCGGAAGGGCCACATTAAATAAGACAAGATATTGTTAGGCAAGATAGAAGAATTTAATGGCGAGGAAGGGGATTTTGAGTCTAGAACATTATTTCAAAGCCAACAAGGTCAAAGAAAAGGAAAAGTGTAGTTTGTTTTTAACGTTGTTAGGCCCCAAAACGTATGCGGTGTTAAAGAACTTGTGCGTACTTGATAAGCCGGGAACAAAATCGTATGCAGAGCTGGTGAAGGCACTAGCGATGCATTACGCGCCCAAGAAAATTGTGATTGCAGAGTGTGTAAAATTGTTGCGCAGGAAGCAAGGTGTGTGCGAGAGCATTTCGGATGTAGTAACGCTACAAAAGATGTCAATGGTCTGCGAGTATGGTCAATTTCTGGACGAGGCTTTACGGGACACATTCGTGAGCGGATTAGGAAATGAGGACATTGTTCAGAAGCTGTTAGTGGAAGATAAGTTAACCTTCAAGTCGGCACTGGAGAGAGCATTGATAATGGAAGCGGCTTTGCGACATTCCAAAGAAATGAGACCGGGGACGGTGCAACACAAGGTATAGGACTCTGACCGCGATGCAGAGGGAGCATATGCTGTCACGCCAAGGAATGGGGGGCACGGGGCAGCGAGGAGGGACAATTTCTAGGGCAAAGGTAAGTCTAAGAGGAAGTAGAAATTGTTACCGGTGTAATAGTGGAAATTATTTGGCAGTACAATGTCCCTTTGCCAACTATATTTGCAATGCTTGTAAAAAAAAAGGGGGGCATATTAAAAGAGCATGTAGGGCCCAAGAAGCACACTGCGTGAAGGAGGCAAATCTAGTAGAGCTGGACATGCTCAATATTGATTTTAACAAATTAACAGGTCAGGCCAATAGTTTTACAGTAGATGAGCTATTAAACGGTCAACATGAGCGAATGAAAATAGACACTGGGGCAGTGGTTTCTGTGTGTTCAGACAGTACCTACCAGGCAAAGTTACAACCATGTATGTTGAAGACGACAAGACATTAAAAACCATGGGATAGTGTCAAGTTCTGGTGGAATACCAAGGTCAGCAAATGACTCTGCCCATGGTGGTAGTGGATAGCCAGGGTAAATTGTTACCCATGCTGTTGGGGAGAAATTAGTTTACCTCACTGAGGTTTGACTAGAAAAACATTATGGGGCGAAACGAACGAAGGCGGGGACCATATATCCAGGTGCTGGATAGTAAAAGCTTTTCATTCGAGCGAGAAGCGATCATCAGTGATTTCTTGTTGGAGTACAAGTTTTTGTTTACACCAAGGATAGGAATTATTTTGGGTGCTAAAGTTGATGTAGTACTCAAAGAGGGAGTCATTCCGGTGTTTTGCAAAACTAGGGCAGTACCTTTGGCATTGAAAGCAGCGGTGGAAGCTGAGATTGACAAGTTAGTACAATCAGGAGCAATATACCCAGTGAGTAAGTCACAGTGGGCCACCCCAGTAGTGTGTGTCAGGAAAAAGGACGGAGGGATTAGGTTGTGCGGTGACTTTAAAGTTGCATTGAATCCACTGGTTGAGATGGATCATTACCCCCTACCAAAACCAGCTGATATTTTTTAGTGGAATAGCTGGAAGAAAGCTTTTCTTGGTCATTGACTTGCATTCAGCTTATACCCAGCTGCCAGTCAACAAGCAAAGCCAGCCTCTACTGACGATTAACACACACACAAAGGATTGTTTTGCTATACACGGTTGCCTTTTGGGTTTTGTAGTGCTCCATGCATCTTTCAGTAAATAATAGAGCAGGTTCTGAAAGGTATAAATGGAGTGTATGCTTATCTGAACAATATTTTGGTGGTAGGTTCTAGTCTGGAAGAGGGTCGTCACAAGCTGGCGGAGGTATTTAAGAGACTGAAAGCGTATGGAATCTGTGTACGGAAGGATAAATGTAAATTGCTCTGTAAAAATGTTGTTTACTTAGGACATAAACTGTCAAGTGAGGGCATTCAAGCCACGCAAGAGAAAGTGAAAGTGATTCAGGAGGCCCCGGCCCCAAGAGATGTTTCGGAACTTCGTTATTTGGCGTTATTGCAATTCTATGGCAAGTTCTTGCCTAACCTAGCCACCATATTGCATTCGCTGAATGTGCTAATGCAAAAAGACCAACCTTGGCGACGGACATGACTGCATGAAGGCTTTCGAGAAGAGTAAGACGTTAATACAGAGCCCAGTACTAGTGCCATACGACCCAATATTACCAATTGTGGTTACAGCGGATGCAAGTGCGTACGGAGTTAGACCTCTGCTGGCTCATACCATGCCTTCGGGAGAGGAGCGCCCAATAGCTTTTGCCTCCAAAACCTTGTCAAAAGTAGAGGCAGGATACAGTCAAGTGGAAAGAGAGGCCCTGAGTTTGGTATTTGCGGTGAAGAAGTTTCATAACTAATTGTACGGCTGCAAGTTTGTACTGGCAACGGACCATCAATCCTTAACAGCGTTGTTTGGTACTAAATGGGGGATACCAGTAATGGCGGCTGCCAGAATACAGCGTTGGGCATTGATGTTGGGAGCCTACCAGTATGAAGTGAAATATAAGCAGGGTGCAGAGATTAGGCATGCAGATAGATTATCTTGTTTGCCATCACCAGAGGTACACGAAGAAATTGGTGAGCCATGGCTGGGGAGACTGTTTTTTTTATTTGCACCATTTGAGGACATCCCGTTAGATGCCGCGGATATTGAAGATACTCATACTCAATGGGATGCTGTAATGTCAAAGTTGTCTGATCTTATTTTGCGGGGGTGGCCGAAAACAGTGGCACCAGAGCTGCAGCCTTATGCCGCCAGAAAGTTAGAGCTGTCCATGGAGTAGAAATGTGTGCTATGGGGGAACAGGGTCGTAATTCCAAAGGTGTTACATGAAGAGCACCCTGGAATTACCAGGATGAAAATGTTGGCTTGTAGTTATGTGTAGCGTTATGTGGCCTGGTGTAGACAGCCAGATTGAGGATGAGGTGCGGCAATGTGGTGTGTGTCAGTTAAGCCAAAATGCTGCCCCTCTGGTACCACTACACCATTGGAGCTGGCCAAAGAGATGATGGCAGAGGGTGCACCTGGATTTTGCAGAGAGGCATAAACATAAGTTTCTAATAGTAATTTATGCCTTTTCAAAGTGGCTGGAAGTAATTCCAACGTTTGCAGTATTTGGGTTACCAGAGGTAGTGGTAATGGACAATGGATCACCTTTTCAGTCGGAGGAGTTTGGTGGCTTTTCGTCTTCCAATGGTGTGAAACATGTCAAGTCTCCCCAATATCACCTACAATTGAATGGTGCGGCAGAACGGCAGGTATAGACCGTCAAATTAGCACTCAAATGGCAGCTGCAAGAAGACCAGCAAATGCAGCGGCAACGCACATTGCAGCATAAACCGGATGCATTTTTATTTGCATACTGGAACACTCCACATTCCATAACCAAGAAAACCCCAGCAGAAGTGTTTCTACAGAGGCACCCTCGAACCCGCTTGGCACTGCTAAAACCATCGTTCTCAAGGGAGATGGCAGAAAAGCAAGAGCACATGAAGCGCCGATTGGACAGAAAGCGAGGCTCACTTACGGTGTTTCAAGAAAGTGATACGGTTCTGGTAAAAACAGTGAGGAGGGGAAGATACCAGGTGGGTTCAAGGGGTGATTAGAAGAAGGTGAGTGCTGTTACATATCAAGATCAGATGGGTGACAGGGTCAAGTTAGTGCACGCGGATCATTTGAAGCCGTGGGCCAGAACAGGTGAACAGGCACAGGTGAGGGGAGAAGGCAGCATGACAGAAGAGGAAAACTGGGATCTTCAGAGGGAGTTGGGGAATCCAGGCACCAAGAAAAAGGATGAAGAGAGAGCCACCAGGCTGCAGTGGGATGGCTAGCAGAACGAGGAGGGAGTTCAGGGAGCAGCACAGCAGACTGGACGAGAAGTGAGAGTGATGAAGAGTTCAGAGGATTTCCTGTGGCAATGTCAGCGAGCGCTCCGCAGTGCAGATGTTCAAATCGAGTAGTTAAAGTACCAGATAAGGCTAAAATTATAAGTGTTAAATTCTGAAATGGAAAGGGGAGTGTAGTATGGCTAACTAGAGTAGTGCGTTGTGTTTTTGGACTCGTGTGTTGTTGACAAGTCAGTGTCATCACAGCTCTTCTGGAGGCTGGCCAAGTACAGATGTAGTGATGCAGAATAAATATAACAACTTTCAAGCAACCTTTTTCAAAAATCTTCTGGAGACATAATTTCGCTCTTCAAATTTACTGCAAATTTAACCAAATTATATTCTAAAATCAAGTTAATTTTATCCGTATCGGCATTCTCAATCAGGTGCACTTTTTTTAAAAAACATGCTTAGTTCACTCTTTGATCAGTGTCCTTCTCGGGAGAGAATTAGGCTAAATTTAGGTCAAAAAAGGCTAAATTTACTCTAAATTTGCAAGTCAAAAATAATATCACAAAAAAAGTATGAAAATTCTTGGAATTTAATCAAAAAATATGATGATTTAGCTTGCAAATAAGGGTTTAAAGAACCCCTCACAAAGAGTGAACACAAGTTGAAAATTGATTTTGGTCAAAATTTGATGGCTTTTGAGTTGAGTTTTGAAAGATTTGACAGGAAATTAGAAATTAACTTGAAATTGCTTGAATTTTAGTCTAATTATTGAGTTGTGATAGGATCTGCAATAGACATCTACTTCCCTGCAACTTAAAATGTCCAGTAGAAGCATTTTCGTTTAGCAATGCTAAATGAAAGGTCACTTGTATTTAAGTTTCATTACTGAATAGAATCAATATTTGTGTACATATTGATTAGCTTCATAAGTTGACCTAAAATACTGCATTGAAAAGTTGAGAACTTTTGTTTAACTTTTCGTATGATACCGATATGAACTTGTTAGGAATTAGATAAGTCTGAATGTTACATGAATATAAGAAATTAACTTCACTTAGCAGACCAGAAAGTCTTTCCTGTAATTGTCTTCATATTTGTGTCTGTCTAATTTGACCTATAAAACAAAATTTTACACACGCACGCACACACACACAGTGCTGTTGATTCTTATTATAATAACGGTTGAATTATGTCTTTACGTCCATTAGTTTACAAGTTATGAATATATGAACTTATGAGTTAACTGAGCCATCGGCACCCTCCAGCGAAGGTCAAGCTAGTACCAACGCTCGCCACTAAAGGGCAGCACCCTGTCTACTCCAGCAGCTCCAGCTTCCAAGAACCTCACAGACAAGTGATAAAAAAGCATCACACTTCCCGCAGAGGAGATAAGAAATTAATAGCGCCCCCTCAGCAGCAAGACATCTCAACTCCAGAGATTGAGGCTAGTCACCCAAACTCCTTACCGATATCAGTATAAAAGGACTAGCACCCCTATGTGCAAGAGTCTCTGTTGCTCCACAGCTCGCAAGGACCGGAGGCAGCCATTTGGGTTCGTGACCACTGGGAGATCCGGAGATCCCACAGCTCGAAGGGCCGGGGTCTTCTCAACCCAGCTGAAAAGATCAATGACCCAGCAGCCGCTGACCCACCTAATGAAGCCACAGCAGATCCTGAAGCTTCTGGGAGACTCTGCCACACCAGAGGCTCCTGAAGACGTCGCTTCTCGCCAACCATCTCCTCCTGATTTAACATCCGGAACCCCTTGGTAGCAGGTCACATCAACGTCCCTTCTGGACCTCCCAACAGCTTAAAGATTATTGATGAGTTTCATCGCTCAGTTAACGAACTGGATTTTGTAATACTTTTGCATGAGCGCCACATTATCAGAAGTCGTGGACAGTAAAATATTAAATGCGCGACTGCTAGCTACAACTCTGTGCGAGTTGAGGCCAGTATAAAAAGTGGATTGAATTTTGCATTTGGTGTGGCTCGTATTTCAGGCACCGTACCAGACGTTAAATTAAGGTGTGCCCCTCAGTCATGAATTGTGCTTGTGAGAATTACTGGAAATGTGTGCGATACGAAGCTACACATGTGAAATGCGTTCAGCATTGAAATTCTTCAGCACCGCGGGGCAGCGCATCGAGAGCGTCTAGCACCAGGGTGGCCCATTTGGACGTTGCATCGCATCGCCGAGAGCTGCATCGTCTGTGGCGACTACACGAAGGTGCCTCAGCTGGGCTGGTTGAGTATTTTCGTCAGGGCTTGTGTCCCGTAGTTTGGTTTGGTCGGATACCCCCCTCCGTCTGCACGACAGAAAGACAGCACGGTACGGAAAATCACCTGAACCCAACGTGACATTGGCTTTTAATAGTGTAGGAACTAGCGATATTCAATGGCATAATAGGAACATAGTAAGCAAGGTGTGTAATATTTTATTTGATGCCAGTGTTAGACTTGTTACAAGTGAGGGCAGCTGGACACGTGGATATGAGGGGTTATGCAAGCAGGCTGCGCATCAACCCCCTCCCTTGCTGAGAGCCTACAAGCCATCAGCCACCTCGGGGCATGCCAGAATGCCACAGAAGATACACAAAGGCCGAGAGATGACTAGAGTGTGCTACCCCCACTCCGGCTTCGCAGCAGAGGGACGTCACGCACCCTCCCCCACGGCACGTGCTACCCTGACTATATAAGTCAGCGTGCGGCGGACCTCACCAGTTACTTTCCTGCAGTCTTCGAGCTCGCTCCAACACTTCTAGTGCTGGGGCCCTCCGACTACTGTTAATGTCACCATTGTAGATTTTATAACTTTTTAACCTAACTTGCAGCAGGTTTCCAACAGTAATTTGTGCCAACATGATGCCAGCACATGAAGTATGTGTGCTCCAGACCACGTACAGTTAATGCGAGATTGGCCAGAAGCAGTGTAACGTATAATGTACGCAGATGCACCTCTAGACAGGCAATAGGATAACTTGTTTGTGCATTGCACAGGTAACGGAATACGACCATGGTTTTCAACAAATGTCTAGCTGCCAATACCATTTTGGCTCACAAGAAGCAGCCTAGGCAAGCAAGCTTTCCAGTCATGTTCTCTATTTATGTTAACAATTTAGTCTTCTGAAACATTTTTGTTATTTCTTTCTGTAAAAAAAAGTATTTGTAAGTACATAGTGACTGTTACAAAGAGATGCATAGCTATTCAGTAAGAAATTGAGCAACATAATGGGTAACATGGTAAAGGTGTCAATTTGCTATATTTCTCAATGTTACAAACCACAAATTGCACAACCTTAAAATATCCAACAATTAACAACAAAATTACATAAAAAATATGTTTTTAATACACAAACTTTGATTTAAACACCTCAATACAAACATAACACACAAAATTCAGTTCAGTTAATAAAAAAAAAAAACAATGAGCCTCTTACACTAAAACGTAACTCAAGGCAGTTAATACATACACATATTGCAGTATGTGTTCAAGAGATTCTATACGATACTATTAAAATTAAATACGTAAATCAACTTCAATAGACACATGTATACACAAATTTAAGAACATTATACATACTGTACATAAAAAAATGAGTATAAATTATCATGATACAAAATTCAACGAACATCTAAAACATGACTGGTCTGAAAAGAGTTTTGAGCAAAACTGTCTTTAAAATGAGACAATAAAACAGGCAATGAAAGAAAAAAATGAAAACATATATGGTGGTACTGCAAAACTTAATGACAATACTTGAGCAAAAAAGTAATCACTAAGCACACAAAACTGTACTGCACATTGCAAAGGTTCTACAAAGAAACCTGTCCTAAATATCTAAATAAGCTGTGAAGGATGAAATTGAATATTACGTATTAGTGCAGTACTCGGACACCTAAGATGTTGACTATTGGTGTCTCGTGAAACAACGGCAATCCTCTGTCCACACGCTACACTTAAACTTTTTACAACACTGTGTGCCACAACTTACATCAGCTCATCAACTATAAGTTTACAAGCAAAAAATGTGAGAACACAAAGAAAGCATATCTACAGCCCCAAAGCCTGGAGCCATTACTTCCAAGGAACTTAAAAACAAAAAGAAGCCACGTACAAACACTTGTGAAACAATTTTAGCGCAGTTTAGAAGCTGACTAGAAAATATTTTTTATCAGCTACGTGCTTGAATCAAACCCAAAAAGGCAGTTCCTTGGGCCACTTGACTACGGCAAGTTTGCTAGAGTACTGTGATCCCAAATATTACGACTATTGTGTTATTTGCTAATTCCAAAGTAGTTTTGAACATGAAAACATAATTTTATTGACATTTTACTATAACAAACAGCTAATTTATATCTGCAGCTGCAAAACAGTGCTAGTAGCAGAAGGTTACACTCTTATTTTATAACATATTTTTTTAAATATGTCATCGGAGCCCCTCGGGATCTGGCCTTCAGCCTGGTCCCAATGGCAGCGGCAGGAGCAGTGTGAGAAAACCCCAGCAGTGTAACGTGTTGTGAACCCCCCAATCTCAGTGTATAGCTGAGTAACCCCAGTGTACCGAGTGTGGCGATCATACAAGTCGCCAACTGGGGCCACTGCAAAGGTGGTATCGGTAAACCAGCGAGCGCTGATCGTGACGTCATGCTGCCCATACTCTCGAACTCCTCAGGGCTAAGACTGGCCGAGCATTAAAAATAAAAGGGTAATTGTTCAGAATCAAAAGCCCAACATATTCATTAACAAAATAACTAACTGTAATTTTCCGACTTTTTAATAATTTTTAATTAGCGTTTGTGTTAATATTAGGCCAACAAAGGAGCACTTCTGGCCATAGCAGGCAGTCTGGGAGAAGCCGTGGTCGAAAGAAGACATGTGTGTTGCAATCGTATGACCAAGTAGTGCTGTTAAATCTGTAAGTTACAGAAACTTCTTCTCTTCTAGACTCCACGTCCCTCACATTGTGATGAACTTGCTTCACTTGAAACATATTCATTTCTTTTAATCCTGCACCACATGTGCAGGTGCATCGATTTTCGCACATACGGGACTGGTGGAGTTTTCAAATTGTTACACATCCCAGCCAGTGATGACCTTGCATGGGCATCACAGTAATTTTTCTCTAATGCATGCTTCCATCTGACCCGCATAATTATTATTTCGAGAAAAACTGTTAATTTTCGTGTGTCTTGCAGTGTTATCGTGTGTTCAAGTGTAATATGTCTTTACTGAGCAATAAAACCTATGCTCTTTAGAACGGTGTCCGAGAGATGTTTGTTTCAGCCAATTTTCACCCAATGTAAATAGGAGAACATACAGTGCAATTACTTTGATAACTAGACAGTTGTGTGGGCCTAGTCACCCCATGGTCAGACCACAGTCGCTGGTACTCACCACCGCCAGGCAGGCAGTTGGAATTCCACCCTGACGCATGCTCTCATCTGTGTTGGCTCTGCGGCTAGCTGGCGCCCATGAACACACAACCCCTTAAACTGCAATATTTTCTCAGTGACGGTAAGCACCACACGTGGCAGGGTCTTAAATCCCAGATGGCGACAAAGAATAGGTATGTTCACATATTTTAACTGCTGGAAGCCCAAGTCTTAGAACTACAGTGTACAGAATATTTTTTTTTTTTTTTAGGAAAACAAAATTTTTTATCATATATCATCTGTTAGGTATTAATTTCAGAAGTAGCTTAAGGAATTTCACAGGAGGGTAAATCCAAAAACATAAAAAAGGAAATTAATTTAACAACAAATAAAGAATAGTTCCTATTATTCTTACTCTTGAATGTATCCATGTACATACATATATAGTATTCTAATATCACACAATTTTCATACACAGATACGAACCTTCGACAGAATACACTTTTTCTTAAGTACATTTTTGAAATTTAAATAAAATGAATGCAACCACATTTGTGCAATAAATGTTATAAATATGTATCTTCCATGTTAAAACATTTTAAATACATATAATGTTCTTGCATTATTAATAAATTAAATTAATCAAAATATATTATTAAACTAAATTATGCTGTTTAGCATATTTTCAACTTAATCCAAAATTTTAAATGTCAGTTTAGTAATATCAAAAGAGAAAAAGCAACAAAATTGATTGTAACAGTAGACAACGGCACTAACAGAAAACAAAAGATATACACTGTAGAGTGTTTGTAACAATATCCTCAGAATAGATCATAACCACGTGTCGTTACATTTTTATGGATTATTTACAGAGTTTTCAACTTTTTTTTTAAGTCTATTGAATTTAATATATATATATATATATATCCACTGCATCTCCTTAGTGTTTCAGTGATTACATATTTAGGTCACATCAAAGGAAGATTTTAAACAAGGCTTGGAAAATATTTAAAATATCCAGCTATTCAAAAATTAGGTTACATTACCAAAAATACACTACATCTGTTTTGTAGCTTGATACATTTGAAAACACCATTCTTGACTACATTTATGCCTGCTGTTACAAGCACCACATATGTAACATTTTGAACTCCAAGAACGTGAAATAACCATGGTTGCAGAATAATCCAATACTTTGATTCCGGTAGTACATGTAAGAATGTGACGGAGCATATTTTTGAGATAAGCATAGTGACTGGCAGAATTAAATTTAGTTTATTGGAAACATAAAAACTTGATGTCACAACTTGGCATCACTGTATTTCATGTCTCACTGTATTACAAACAAACTGCAGCCAAGGTGCATGCCTGGCAGATGGGCACCATAATAGCTGTACATTTACCACCCGAGATATCTCGGAGTTAAGCGGTACACACATAAAAAGTTGTGGTACTGCCATGCAAAGAGCTTTCAGCATTGCTTTTATCCCATTCCTTGGAACAAATGAATACAGTAGACTCCGTTGATTACGCACACATAATTTATTGAAAATATAATTATTTTAATGAGTTAAAGCACTCTTAAGGAAGTTTTAAGAATTAAGAAAGCATTAATGTTTTGTAGCAGCTGTGTGCATTTTTTCCTCATTATTATATTATTCTGCGCAGCCAATACAAACTACTGAAATATAGTCAACTGACTACATATTTTCAACAGGTTTGAGGTTTAACCAGGCCAAATTTATTCTACATAAATAGTTTATACAACGCAACTTAAATGCAATAATCTTAGTAGGTAAAATTTGTTTTTGTGTATTAATGATGGTATTATAAATTCACCCTTATGAACCATGCCCACATTCAGCAGTCCTGTTACAGGACACCAGTCAAGTGGAAAGAGGAAAACGGAAAATTTATAAGTTGTGATATAAGAAAGTTACATGGACAGTTGCCAGTATATGCAATAATTGCACATCAATTCAGTTTGAAAGTCCAATGAATTTCTTATCGGACGTTTAAAAATATTTGAGTTTCAAATACCAATGCAGTGTTAAAATTGAATGCCAATGGCAACTTGTGCCTGCCGGCCAATGTTTGGTAACTGTCACTCGCTACTGGTCTGCTGTCTCCATGCCTAGCATTCATTCCGTTGGAAGTGTAAGCCCTAAAAATAATAAAGGCAAGGAAATGCAACATTCGTAATGTTACATTATAATGCATTAATTTCTTAAAAACTGTCACATTTAACGTAAAAACACAAGATGGCCTGTTTGTTTATCCTGTACAGTAGAATACAACATGTGCCGTGTGCCTCCATCCCTTAAGACCGTTTGTGTCCGGCCGTAACTTGCAACACCATCGCAGCGGGGTTGCGCACTCTCCTTTGGATCGAGTGTGCGCCCGGTCGCCATGGGAACCACAGATGCTGCAGAAGGGGACGGCAAAGGCCAATTAAGCAGAACTTGAGATTTAAGGCCTAATTAAAGACTTTATTCTGTTAATCTAATTTAAATGTTTACGATTTTTTTTCAGGTATTGTTTTATTTGTTGTATTTGCAAGGTAATGTGTTATTATTTATTCTCATCTTCCGCAGAGTGTTTTGTCCATGTCATTTCATCACTGTTTATGTAGCAGGGTTATTTATGTTGTTTTAATATGTTTATTTACTTTTTCATATAATCGCAAGGGTCAATGCAAGTCACGTCATAAAGTAGTCCTGTTTCGGCACGAGGGCAAGCCGCGGCGAGCCCCCGAGTTGGGTGGGAGAGACAGTCTGCGCAATGCATCCATCGGAGGTGGCGGGCGTGAGTTAAGCTCCGGCGTTTTCCTGCGCACACCGGGCGGCCATCAACAACTTGTACCTGGACATTAACGGCCATAGACTTTAAAGCATCAGAACATTTTTTTCATCTAGCCGCCCGGGAAGCCACCTCCACTGGAATAGCATTGCCTGGGGAGCTTCAGTTTCATGTAAGTTTAATTGTCTAAAGACGTTTCGCATTGTTACCGCATGGCCGGTCAGAATAGCAAGGATTGTTTCATTTCAAGTGCCCTCATCAAAGGGATGTAATTTTACCGTAATAAATACGTGTGTGAACTTCTGCTACATTATTTATTTACGTCGCAGTAGGCGTGTCAGGGGATGGGCCCTTACAATACCCGCTCATTCAATTCACTTAAGTTCTCTTATCCGCACGTGTTCCGAGTTTTGTTTCACATTGTCTGGGCATGTGGGAGGCCCTGACAGCTCACGTACCTATGTGTAATAAGTAGGAGTTTTTCCCGCCAACATCAACAATGGTGCATAGCCGACCGACGGACTATTGTTTAGTAAACTACATTCATCTGGAGCAATAGTTAACAAGGTAGATGTCAACACTTACACATCAATAGCGAGGAGATTGGTACTGGGTGGATGGCCTGCAACCCTGAAGTTAAGAGGGGCAGCATCAACATTGACGTCGCCTACTGGGTATACTCATTCCTACATCTCACTGTCATCGCTCCAGAAAATCCAATTCCAACCTCTCCAGCCTCCCACAGGCCACCTGGCCGCATCAAAAAGTAAATCTGCAGGAAATATTTACAACAAAAAAGAAAATCGGACAGTTACATTTTCAAATGCACAAATGTGGTTTCAACTCACCCGTTTTTGGAAAGGGAGTTGATATCCAAACAAAATTTTTTATGATTTGTATTTTGTCATTCAATAATGTGTTATCCAGAAGCTAAGATATTTATGACTGTGCTACTAACACAAAAAGTCTGCTTCAGCTACATTTAAGGGTGGTCACACCGTTACGGAATAGACACGCTATCGGTTATATACTTTCTATACATTTTTTTAATGCAGAATCACCTGCAGACAGTGTTATGTGTGAACATTCTGTATATTTACAGTTCATCAATATGTATCTTAATGTCCAGTGACAATATATTTTTAAATGGTGTTAACTTCTGGCATTTCATTCGCGGACATGCCGTACTATGATTTTCATAAAGTTTTTTGCATTATATTTAAACATATTGCTGGAGACCTGGAGTATAATTTTGAAGAGAAGATCTCTACCTGTTAAAATATTATAATTTTATTAATGTAACAGTCTAGTTTCCAACAGGAAAGGTAAACACAGGACTCAATAGCAAGTGCGTTCAGCCTATGCATAGTGCCAACGGTTCTGTTTTTTACTAAGTTTAACTTGCTCAATGGTTCTTTATGCACTACTGGCATAACATTTTGCTCAGAAAATGTCACAATATTAAGAAAATTCATCAACAGAATGCTAAATTTTTCTGTCAGAGATGTACGAAAATGACAGTGTACACAGTTAAGTTAAATGAGTACTGATGCAATTTTTGTATTTTGAATGTATATACGCTTATTTAAACTTTGGGTTAACCATTATTCCAATTTACTGTACCCTTCCTCTCCACCACTACCCCAGTTAATTGACAGTTGACTGTATTTGAATTGCACTATACTTAAAACTAGAGGTGGGTCCAAACCCCATTTTGCAGATATTAACAATATCAATACTTTGTGGCCGATCCCGCAGATAGCGCCGATACAAATAATTTCATTTGTAATTTTTTATGTTGTGTCTGAGAAACTTTAAAATACCCCCAACCTTAACTTTTTTTTGTTTCCCTTTTCCACAAATCCTCATATATGAGCATAAACATGTTAATAAATACAAAAAAAAAAGTTATATACAATTCCTTATACAATATAATATGCTATAAATTCATGTGCATACGAAACTGCAGTATTTAAGCACATGTCTTTTCCCACCCACTCAATGTTTACCATGCTGTTTAGCACTTTGCTCAGTTTATAAAAAAAACTTCACTTTATCAAACTCCGGACCACAATCTAAAACTGTAATTATATTTGCCATTCTTAACTGATTTTGTGACGTAATCAGCTGGCTACAATCACCAATCTCACCCAATAGTAGGAAATGTCGTATTGTCAAGAACCTAATCACAAAACACAGAAGTTGAGTAAAGACGGCAGTGTTTATAAATACCATGCAAATGATCAGTGCGTTAATTACATTCATCTGCTTTATATATACGTATTATTTACTTTTGTCACATCACAAAAATTTTTGGTTAGAGATGATCATTTATAAATAAAATACAGTACACATAGTTATGATTCTGCCCATGACCGAGCACCACCGTCATAGCGATTCAGCTCACTATATATTGAATCGGATTCATACATGAAATGGTAAACATTTAACCTTGCTACCAATAAATTTATGAATAGTGTCATGCCGCAAACAAAATATTGATGTACGATGTGGGAGCGATAGATCAATATACAGCTGCCCTTTACATAATAAAAAAAAATGTACAATGAATATTATAGCGATAAAACTTTTTTTTTACAAACGAATTTAACTACTTCAAAAGCAGATATCAGTGTTATAAGTTTAATTAAATTGTATTTTATTAATTTCACCAGGTATGGATTATATAGAGTTTAATGTATAGCAACACCAAAGCCAGCCATATCAGTTTCTGTTTAATTTCAAATCACCTGTTACTAAAGGATAAAAATAAAATCAAGATAAAAGTTTTTCGGTAAAAGTAAAATTCTTTGTTTGTAAAAACATGTCCTGCAAGATAACCAAGTGCAGTAATTTCCATGATGATGAAGTCATTTGGGTTGATGAAATGATTTGGTTGGGCCCTGGCTGATTGTAACCCATACCAGTTTTGGGTTTATTAGCTGATTTATCTGTACCGGTATCGATCCAGCCCTACTTAAAACTTAGGTATGCTTTTATAGTGATTGTAACAAATTTTTTCAGTATTTTATTGTGTCTAACAAGAGAACATTTGCAATTAACACATAATTCAATCAAAATCCAGTATTGTTCAACATGTGGTGTTACACCACAATTAGGCAATTTAAATTACAGACACATGATATGACCGTATGTAGAGGTTATGACTACAAACACTTTTGGAACATGTACAGAAAAGCAAAATAACATGGTTTTATTGAGAGCACAATAAAATCATTGTAACATTACACTGCCTACGAACAGTCACTGAAACATGACAGTCAATATATCATATTGGATGTACCTATTTTTTAAAATATATATACAAACAAGTTGTCAGTAGTCCACATTACAAAATTGCTTTTTTTTTTTTTTTGCAGTAAAAATATTTTTCACATTACAAATAGCAACACAGCATTCTTTAAATTCCAGTATGTTCGGAGCTAAAGATATTGACAAAAGGCATAATTCAGGAGATGGGTATAACACATACAACCTGCAAGTTTGAAAATATTGGGTGCTGCAAAGATCAAACAATTTTAACTAAGTCCTATATGTCCATCTCTTCAGAAGTATACCACTATCACCTTTCTCACATTTCAACGTAATAAATTAGGGCAATGTAGAAAGCAAAATTTTGTTTTGGAAATGAATAAGTACTTCCTGAGAAAAACAGACTAGGAAATTAACATTTTAATACAGGATTTCAAACTGTGTTTATCGTGCTGTTCCAATATTCTTGTTACAATGACTACAAGAGATATTTCTTATTAAAAAGTGGATTAAACATATCATAACACCAATTCGTCTTCACATTAGTACAACAGAACATTACTAAAATGACCCCTCACTTTTTTGCACAAATAAGGTCGTTATGACAGGTCAGTCGCTTTACGTATGGGAAATTTCGGACAGATTTTTTGAATGAAGTCCAAGTTCAATTGTCTCTACCACAAAAATGACACTTTTTTGAATTAACTATAAATTTAAAGGGGTATGCGAACAGTGGATTTTGATGTTCAAATATTATTGAATCAAATATTAAAACTTTTGAATAACATGCAAATAGTTTCAAAGTCAAATCGCTACCAGTAAACATTTGATTTCAGTTATGTATAATAGAAATAAATAGCTCCCTACGATTTCACTGATCAAACAACAAACCGTTCCCACACAAATAAAACTTACATCTTCAAGAGCAATATGCAATTTTTACAAGATGATTTTTTGCTTATTGAACTTCAAAAGTATGCTCCATAATTTAACCATTAATAAATAATGCAACACATAACTAACTATTTTTGCATGAAATATAAAAATATGAGGTAGATACAGTGAGACTAAACTATAATAATGTGCATGTAGGGAAGAATACAGTATTTTGGCGTGTATAAGCCGCACTAAAAGTTTTTGATGAAAAATTACGGAAATTAATATTTCAAGTAAAGGCCTCATCGTGGTAAAGTGGAGGCCAACCGGAACAGCAACAGCCAACTATAGTACCGTGCCGGAGTCATCACACACACAGTATATTCGAAAATTCGCCTGTGCATTCACCAATGTATACCAAACGTTCAAAAATTAATTGTTTGATGAGTCCGGTTGAACCGGTTTATCCATTGGTTCCACTGGCCTGAAAATCTGCTGGATATGCACCAAAACATCTATCAATGAATTTTTGAATGCTTTCTCTGAAAAATAAAAGTTAAAAATATCCACAACCGTAATTTTCAAGCATTCCAAATACACCAAAATAACTCAGACTTGAGTTTTACAAGTGGGCGATGTAAACTTTAAAATTTGAGTGAAATGGTATTAGTATGTGTCTGAAAGCTGACCAAAAAAACCTTCTGAAAATCAACCTGATGTTCGAAAAATGCCTCAATCAGTGTACACAGTGTATTAACCACTAGTGGATTCATCGATGAATTTTCGAATATGCAGACAGCTGCTGCTGGCTGTCTCATCCGGCCAGAGAAAGAGAGACAGCATGAGAAACAAGACAGGGTGAGATGGGCATTTTAAAAATACCGGTGGACCACCCAGCCTTCATAGCACTTCCCCTCCACATGTGTGGAGCAATGGCGTGAAGAGGGGAAAGTCAAGAACAGGGGGGGGGGGGGGAGTGGGTGGAAGGGAATGACAAAGAACCCGAGGTGGAGGAGTGGAAGGAAGGGATGCTGAGCAAGAGAGAGAAAGAAAAGAAAGGGAGTGAGCAAGCTGGGCTGGCGCTGAGCAGCTGATGAAGAGCAAGGGAGGAGGTGGAAAGGAAGGACACCTTGCGAGAGGGAGAAGGAAAAAGGAAAAAGGAAGTAAGCCAGCTCAGCTGGCATTGAGTGGCCCATTAGCATTCAAACACGAGTGATAAGCTATTCATTTTTTTTTTTTTTTTTTTTTTTTACTTCCCTGGAAACTCAGTTAAAACATTAAAATGTACTGTTTGTTGACAAATTTCTGAATGTGTTTTGGGTGGAAAAATTATTTTATGCCAATATTACCAAATAAACTGCACATCACTTTTTGTAGTCATTTTTTTGTATAACTGTGCAGCCTATACACATTGACATATGGTAGATACATTTTGGTCACCAGAACATAGCTCAAACTTCTTTGTAATAAAAAAAGTTTTATTGGGAGAGGATTCTTTGGTGTTGGAGTTTTATTTTCAGCAATTATCCTCCAGGTTTTTTTTCTCCAGTGGTCATCAACTTTAGTCTATGTTTACGACATGCGTGAAGCCGTTAAGTTTATACTCCATTCACCATTTCTTCACACTTTTTGAAATGAATCTGTGAAATACAGTATCACCCTAAAAGTAACATGTTCACCTGATATTTAAATACATAACTTGTATACCACAAATATTTAACACTGTAATTGTTACAAACTGGAAGTTGGCAAAATAGGTGTCATGAAATGGCATGTTGCTTTTTGCAGAACAAAGTTTTAATTTTTCTTCCCGTGAAAAACAGGTAATCACATTGCGCACGTAAACATTCAGACGCCTGAGGGGTAGAAGGTGGGCAGAGTAAATAGGTATTGGCTAGCACAGGTGGTGAAGGGCAATGTGGTATCTATTTTTAGGTATGCACAGTGTTCATCAAGAGAAACACAATATGTAGCAACCAAAAAAAAGTGACAAAAACTTATTTTTCAACTGATCCCCTCAAATTTTTTACGGTTCCTTAAAAACGAGTTGCAATACAAAGACAGATGTAATAGATAATGGGGCTCGATATTAACTGGAATAAACATAAAACTAACCAATATTTACGTACAGAAGCAAATATGAACACTAGAGTGACATCACCAGTTAACGGTCGTAAATATTTGGGGTAGTCAGGAAAATTGGGAAGTACACTCATTTCCTAAATATTGTCCGCTCTATAATGTTTACATTCATTGTGTCCAGTTTTCCATAAGGTATTACAAAATTGTACTAAGAGAGAGGCAAAGTAAGACAAGAAAGCAGAAATATGCTTTGTATAGTTTTTTCATGCTGAAAAATTTGACATTATACTAAAATATTAAATATATGAGATATAATATGCTGTTTACTTTCCAGAAGTATATGTAGACTACACAAAGTACCGCTTAAAAATTTTCTAAATGAAATTCGCAACAATTTAGGTATTTTTTTTTATCTATAGTGCTGAGCTGATACATATTTTTACAAATACTGGTACAAACCGATACTTCCTTGCAGATACAGCCAATATCTGATACCAATATGGTGGAAGTTTGAGTAATGAACTGAAAGACTTCTACTAGCACTAAAAGTATTTTGGAAAGCCGATGGAAATATGTGTTGAAGTCAGTGTCACCCAATTCACTATTTGATGCTTTAAGTAAACGTACAAAACAATAGGTAAATTAATTTCACATAAATTCTTCAAAATAGGAGAATAAAAGCAGCAGTCAAAAAATATTTTAGTAAAGCATTTTTAATCTTAGGTCAGGGCAACTTAAACAATTTATGTTTTAAACTTATCAATAAAAAATATTAAATCTACAAGTTTGTGTACTACATTACTCAGCATAATTCAACTTTGTTTGTATTCAGAAGATTAAAAATTATTAATATCTATAGTTTTTAAATTCAGCACACCCTTATTTCACTGAGAGAAAAATTGAAGCACTGCCAGTTGCAATGTCAGATTTCATATTGCTTTTAAAAGATTTTAAATACTGAAATGGCAAGGTGGAGCTGCAGTGTGATGCCTGCAAAGCTGGTAGTTCGGTGACCCACAATACAGGCTGTAAATGATTATAAACAGCGCCTGCCACAGCAGGCCAAAGTGGGATGGGAGTGGCATCTCACACTGTCCGTCTCACTTGTCAACACACTTCCCGTGATTTCCCTCGTTGAGTGACAGTCTGTCAGTTTAATTCTTAGAATAAGAACAGCAACTGGTGCCTCAAAACAGCAGCAGTTGAGCCTGACTTACTCCAAAGTCACCACCTTATTATCCTATGGTGTTACCGCCAAGCATAAATGAAAATATCTGCTAAAAATAAAATCTGTTTGGATGGGTTATGATACAGTAATATTGGCAGATATTTAATATTGGGTATCTGTATCGACCCAGCTCTAGTACCTAACTTTATAACATGCAGTTCTTCCATCATTTAAATCCACCTACCTTAATATACAAAATGCTGAATTTGAACATGGCCTAGGTACCTGCTGGTTACCACAGCTAAGCAAGGATACATAGTTCATCTGGAGCAGCACCAATCACAGCAAAACTCCACACAATACCTTTTATTAGTTCTAATTACATCAGATAATAGTATTCACCCCGAGTCCACTCAAGGATAAATAGATGAGTCAACCATTCAATCATAAAATTTCTAAACATTAAATAAATTGCATCAATGCATAGGAAAAATACAAAACATTAATGATTTTGTACTGTAAACAAAAATTTGTACATTCAATCCATGCTTAAATTTATTTTAAATTCACTGACAGTGAAAATTTGCATTGATTGCAAAATCTTACACGGTGGTACTGTTATACTGTAATTGGAGGTACATGCATTCATGAGCCTTTTACAGTAACTGCATAAAAAGAAATCAATTTACTTTAAAATATATTATAACTAATACATTTCCACACTTATATGAGGAAATGCATTCCGCAGTCAGAATTTCAAGAAAATTAATTTGTTCTATCTTCTCCCCACAACACTAGCATTAGCAACAGGGTGATATTAATTAGAAGACAACTGTAAACACAAGCAAATGACTGAAAGGAAATCCATTTATACTGAACAAGAAAAGAGCACCAAACACTGTAAATGTGTCTGTAGATGATGTCATTTATGTACGTCACCACCCTTGGATTTCTAATGGTTGTTATTACTATCACTGGCTTTAATATCATGATGAAGACTGACTCCATGTCACACAAAAGAAATTGTGTCAATATACAAATGTTGTGACCAAATTAGGCTGATACCAGTAAAGGTACCTGAAAGGGCAAAAAAGTATCACTATGTAATTCACTCACATTTTGACACATTACTCCAATTCCTAGGAAAAAACGCCAATAACTTCCAACGTTTTGAAATCAATTTCCAAGCTACAATCACCACCTCCTATTCTTACTAAAAGTTAACCCATATGGCTTTAATGGTGACTGACCTGGACAGCTAACTGCTGTGCGTACAATAATAAAGATGAGAAATTCAACAAATAGCACCCTGAAAAATAGCTTCTCAAACTACTCTACCTGACTGAGCACTCACTGCTCACAGCATTAGAAACAGCACTTGCTAGCAAAATATCAGGGGTAAACAGACAACAAGTGAGTCAATGACAGTGTTGGCAAGATAACAGTATTACATGTCACGTTAATACAATACAAAGCTAACATAATATTTACTAGACTGCGTTAATGCTATCACTAATTAACAGCATCACATCTGTACAAGTATGTAACAGTTGAAACTGCAAGACTAGAATATTTAAAAATATCACATGTTAAATTACTTTTGCAGCACATTCACACAAACATCATCACATTCCACATAAAGTACTGCATTATATTTACACTAATGTAAATACACATTTTCCTAACTGTTGTGTTCTCATAGTAAACCAATTTAATAGTATGTAATTACTGAATATGGGCAGTTCAATTATACAACAAGCAGATCTAATCCACACAAACCTTAAAGTCGGAAAAATTTAACAAGAAGAAAATCACAGAATTCGAGGGATTCATCACTTAATACTAAATATTACTGCTGTGAATGCTGCACTAGCTTGGTCACTATGTCTTCCACAAACTGGCCATTTTCTTACTTCTAAAAATATAAATGTGCCGGGATTCACAAGGAAATCCTTGTAGTAGTGAGCGTGCACATCTGCAAAGAAACAAAAAACATTAACTCATATTCTACTTCCAAATAAAATTGGTTTCTTTTATAAATTATACTTTTTGACACAGTTGTGCTTTTAAGAAACTCTCAAAGATTCCATTTACATCTGAAAAAAAGATCCTACTTAAAACCTTTAGCTCAGACAACTTATGTCAAAGGCTCTTTGGTAACACACCATCATCCTCTTCAAAACTCAAAAAATTAAAATCTCGTGGGTTAGAGGTGACAGAACTCCTTCAAAAAAAAAAAAGAGATGGAAAAAAATTCTATAAAAAAGCTGTACATGTATAACACTCACTGTGGCATGAATGAGGAGCCAATCCTCATATGATGCTGGAGCGCATGGGCAATAAAAAAATACAGAATGTAAGACTAACTTAATTCAAAGCCACAAATATACTGAAGTACTGAAATTTTTAAACACCTTGAGAAATTCTTAAGCCTCAAATAACCAACATTTGAGGCTAAGGGTCTCCTGTTATACACGTTTCGAGAGTATAATTTATCATCTCCTACACACAGTGACTTTATGATACACACATCACCACTTTTTTTTCTTTGTAATGTAACTTTTTCAAAACAATATATTTTGGGATTGGTGTAAAACTCTTTGTAAACAAAATGAAATGATTATCTGCAATGCTTTTCTAATGTTACCATTCCACTGGCAGACCAAAATTATTTATTTACAAATTATGTAAGTATCTGTTTGTAAAACGCTGCTGTAATTTTATGTGTGATACGATTGCACGATTGAATTTTTTGAAAGGATTTAGAAAAAAATTTGAGCAAATAAAGTCACTTTTTCTTTGTATTGTGAGGCAAAATGAGCCACCGTCCACAAGATCCCTTGTTCTGGAAGTTCGATAGTTCAGCACTAGAGGTGCGCATCTCTGCAGATTCAAAACCACACAGCAGGGACAGGATCTAGGATTACAGAAGAAAAAAGAAGCAAACAATGTCTTACATTAGGAGAGGAATTTCCACGTAACGAAAACTGCAGCTATCGTAAGTTTGGAAAAAAAAATCACATTCTTGATAAAACAACGGGAGATAGTTATACCCAAAATTGCATTTAAATATATATATATATATATATATATATATATATATATATATATATATATATATATATATATATATATATATATATAAAAAAATAGGTGAAAAAATGTTAAAACTTTTTCTACAGTTATGAATGGTTTTACATAGATTTAATTTCTTAACCAGAGAAAATAATGGTATTGTGCATGTTACAAAACTTTTATCCAAAACGTTATAAAGAAGAACAATGAATGAGAGAAAATTTTTGGCATAAATTGTAATCATAATATTCTAGGATGGCTATTAAAATTGTTTAGTGGTGTTTGTCCTCGAGCAAAATTGTATAAACTTAAGGATCAACATTTTGTATTCCTTTTCCTTACATTTTTTAATTGCAATTTTTTTTTTTTTTTCACAAAATTGTTATATTGGTTTTCTCCCGTTGTTGGGGAAACGTCCATGCGCAAATTTCTTTACCACTCCTTGAAGTGTGTTCATGATAAACAATCTCACAAAAAGAAAAATAGTTTTGTTGCACTCAGAGAAAAACATTGCTATTGTGGATTTCCAAGTACAAGCTGATAAACTGGCTTGTCAGCAGCTACGTTAACAAATTATGCTTACACCGCACGTACCAAAATCGGTTGCGACTGGTGGGTATCCGGAGTTGTTGTAGTAACGCAATTTTATGGGAATGCATGTCATCTAACCTAGAAGCCTAATTGCTGCTGTCACACCTAGCCTGTACACCTCCCACCACAACTACAGATGTGAGATGACTTGGACAGAGATTGGTTTGACCTTAAGTGGGCATAGATACCACCCGTTTAATTGCCAGTTGGAGCTTTACAACCTGGCCTAGCTCTGCCGCCATCCACTACCACCCTACCAGGCTCGTGCAGCTGCCACAGAATGGGGGCAAGAAGGAGCAGTGTGTCACTCCCGCGCATCCCTGACCCTTGGGTGTCCGCAGCACAGCTATACCTATACACCGAGTTGCAGCTCTGATAAACGCCCGTATTTTTTTCAGCCACTGTCTATCAGCTCTCTTACAAGCATTGTGATTATCTGCAGCCTGCAATAACTAACGAACCTTCCATTTGGGATGAGCATTTTGGCACTATAGACAGTCACCCTCGAAGATGTTTTACTACATCCACAGAGACTTCTTGGTGAAGAATAGGAGAATTAACCATACACTCTCAGACAGTGACACGACAATTCCTGTGGCGGGCTATTGCACCCCAAGGGGAAAGAAGAGATGAGGGGGGGTTCCACAGTCGCAACTCGACACCTGGTACTGTGGCTGTTTCATCTCTCTTGGTTGGACTAGAGTCCTTCAGACACGATGTTCAATCATGGTACCGGGAAGTCAGCATTAGGTTATACCCAGGTTAATTCCACACTATTGTCACTCACTACCACCAACAATTCAATATGTCATCATGATTCTTGCCAGGTGCTGCAATTGGAAGGTTGGTGTGAGTAACCGGGATCCTGGCACAGGCAGGCGAAGGCTAGACACCGAGTAATTGCACACACTTTTATTTTTGGGAACAGTAGAAGCCATTATTTGTCATACTTTCAACCATCAACAATGTCCAAAGCAGAAAGACTGCAGAGGACACACACAATGCCTGCTGAGTGAGCGTAAAATTCATTCTTCCTTTTTATGTTGCTGTTGCTGAATCTCTTCTCTCTTGCTGTTGCACTGTCTCTGTTTCTTTCTGTTGCCATATCTTTTGCTTGCTAACTCCCTCTTTTAGCTGCTCATACAATCAATAATTTTCTCCACCCTTCACCATTCTTTGTTTCTCTGAATGCAGCTTTGCTCGTCTGGCAACAGGACAATATCTAAGCAGGTCAATAGAGGTAGTGAATAGGCAGTCAAGTTTTGAAAAGGAAGAAAGGGATGCCCTGCGATGTGATTGCAGATAAAAGATGAAAATATTTACATGTTCCAACTTTCAGAAAGCATGATGCTATTGTTACAGCGAGCAAGTAGATAAAAAGGCACTTGTAACGAGAACATTAACAGTGTATTTCATATAGAACACGGTGGATTACAAATTATTTTGTGGCTATGGTGCCGTTCTACTGCACATATACAAACCAAGGTTTTTTATTTGAAGAAATGGAACAATCATTTGAAGTGTGGACTGATGATCAACATCAACAAAGTATTCACCTGTTTTTTTGTGTTTCTTTATGTGATTCAGAGCAAAGTAACCAAATGTAAAATTTAAAAAAAAAAGTAATTTTTATAAACAGCTTTTGACATTGATAAAACCAACCTGCTACGGCAGTGTTGAGCGAAGTGTGCTGTAACATGGTCGCTACGTAATGAGACGTGGAGAATGCAGGCCTTCCACTTGTTTGTCTATGTGCGGGTAGTGGCTGAGTCCTGGGGGTCCCCAGTCGTGCAATCCAGATGAATTTGCCAGCCTGTGTGTAAGGCGGTGTGCAATGGAGAATCCCCCACTACCTTCCAGCTGTGTCAACACGATGATCACCTGCCTGTGTAAACCATTTGAAAAGTTACTAAAACTACAACATTAACTAATTAATTGTAAGAGATGTAACATATTATACAATGAAACCCTGGGTTTCAGTATTATAATAGCAAAAGACAAACATTTTAATTAGCACATGCCTAAAAGACTAATTCACCCCTTGTTAGTAGGGCATGTGACTTTATGATTAATCATATCAATTACAGCAATAGCAAAACCATCTACACAAATTAAAAACAACCTAAATAGACCCACACAGGTCTTTCATATCCTCTGATCATACAAATGAATTAAATGTGGTTGGGGAAGTATGAGAGGAATGTTGACAATGGCTCCAGTATCTTGTTATTGAACACTTATCGATTTTTGTAGAGTAAGGTACGTTCCCACTTGGATAGTGCTGCTCAAGGAATGAGACATTTTGACACTGTCAACACTTCAATTTATTTCTTCCCATGTAGTAGGGTTTGGATGAATCTGGCATAAAGGGATCTGGATAGGCGCCAGGTGTCGACCAGTGCCATCTTTAATTTCCCTTTGTACCCCCTTTTCTCTTAAAACTTACCTTTTCCCCTCAAAATCAACTATTTTTCGCTTAAAATTTATCTTTTTTCCCTTAAAACTTTTTGCTTGTCCCTCAAAAAGCACCAACTCCTTCACTTTAAAAAACAATCCCCTTATCTGCAAAAAAAAAAAATCCATTGAAAGTATTTGGGGGGATCTTTTTTTAACTCTACACCTTGACCTTTGACCTCGAATTTGACCCTGTGCCCATGCTTGGATGACCTTGAATCCAAAAAAATACAAAAAAAATTCAGAAAAATAATAAAATCCCACCAAAAATTTATAAAAAATAAAATAAATTAAAATAATATTGAAAAGAATTATTTAAAGATGTACAAGTAGAAGGTCTGGGGTTCGATGACCGGTGGATCGACTAAGCTCCCGATACGACCGACCCTCACCAGGTTGGCCAGTGTCCATCTCATTAGTCACGTTAAATGCTGATTATCTTTACCACATATTTAAATAAATCACAAAAAATTCCCAAGACTCAAGCCCAAGAAACAAAACTCAAGATTCAAAACCCGAGACATAAGACCTAAAACTCAAGACTCAAAACCCAAGACTAAGATTCCAGACCCTTGAATCAATAGCCTTCTTTGACTCAATACCCTTGAACATTGACCTTAAACCAAAAAAAATTACTAAAGATTCTGAAAATAACTGTCAATAATTTATTTTAAAAATATAAAAAAATTTCATTTCCGCCAATATTTCTCATTGGTTGATTACTCACACTCGTTCGACCCGCCACCAATTTTTCACATTGGTTAATTAGTCGATAGGCCTCCATCTCCTTCACTGTTGCTCATTCCATCATATGCGGCCATCTTGTTTTTTTATTTGTCATTTGTTTTAATTTTTAACACCTAGGTGATGCTAGTGTATTAATTATTGATTAAGTCACCAGCAGTGCTTTCGATTTAGCCACCATGTTAGTTGTCGACCTTGACCTTACCCCAATGACACTGGACTCAAAAAATCTACCTGGATATATCAAGGGACCATACAGACTAACAATACTAATTAACACAACTGGCTGCACACAAGACAGACTACACCCAAGACTGGTTCCTGACAAGACCAGTTCCTGCAAATGGTTGTCAGTTGGTCTAGCTAGTTTTGCAGGAACTGGTCTTGGGTTGGAGTCAGTCTTGGATGGAGTCTGTCTTGCATGCAGTCAGTCATTAAATACTGTTGTTAGTCATATGGTCTCGTAATGTGACCAGCTAGTATTTGACAATTGTGTGGACTGCAATTTTTCTCGATTTTAGTTAAATGTCATTGGGGTAAGGTCAAGGTTGACAAACAACATGGTGACTAAATTGAAAGACCCCTCTGGCGACTAAATCAATAATTAATACACTAGCATCACCTGACTAAATCAATAATTAATACACTAGCATCACCTAAGTGTTGAAAATTAAAACAAATGACAAAAGAAAAAAACAAGATGGCTGCATACGATGGAATGAGCAACGGTGAGGGAGGTGGAGGCCTATTGACTAATTAACCAATGTGAAACATTGGTTGCAGGTTGAACGAGTGTGGATAACCAACCATAAAAAAATCTTTTGGGTGGTGAAGCGAGCATCAGTTATCATCCAATGAGAAACATTGGTGGAGGGATTGGAGGGGAACCAACTAATTAACTAATCAGAAACATTGGCAAGGGTCAGTTGTCTGCTGGACGTGGTGCTGAGGAAAACTCTGGAAATGTAAGTTTTTTATATAAATTTTTAAACTATTTTTTAAAAACTTCTAATAAAATATTGGAAGTTTTTAATTTTTAATTTTCAATTATTTTTTTTTGTAAATTGTTAGGAATATTGAAATAATTTTTTAGAATTCTTAGAATTTTTCGAGTTCAAGTTTAATGGTCAAGAATATTTGGTCAAGGGTCTTGAGTCTCGAGTGTCAAAGATTTCTTTTCGGGAATTTGTTGGAATTTTTTGAAAATTTTTAGGGATTTATTTTTTAGAATTTTTTGGCTTCAAGGTCATCCAAAGACATGTTGATGATCAAGATCAAGTCATCAACATCCAACATCCAACATGGCTGATGAGATGGACACTGGCCGATCTGGCGAGGGCCATTCATGTCATCGAACCTCAGACATCCTACATGTACATCTTAAAAATGTTTATAAATTTTTTATAAATTTATTTGGGATTTTATAATTTTTCTGGAATATTTTTATATTTTTTTTGGGTTCAGGGTTATCCAAGGTTATGGGGACGGAATCACTGTCAAAGGTCGAAGGTAAAAAAACAATCCCCCCCAAATCCTTCCAATGGGTCTTTTTGCAAGTAAGGGAACATTTTTGAAAATGAAAGGATTGATGCTTTATGAGAGATAAATGGGAAATTTTAGGCCAAAAAGGGCAATTCTGGGGAAAAAAATAATTTTTAAGAAAAAATTGTAAATTTTGATGGAAAAAAGTAAATTTTAAGAGAAAAAAAAGGGAAATTAAAGATGGTGGCATTCGGCACCTCGCACCTATCCCAGATCCCCTTATGTCAGACTCATCCAAACCCTAATACTCCCCCAGATGTATTTACTTCCTGTACCTCTATCTACAACACACCAAATTCACTTAAGAATTATTTCAACAGCATTTGCTATTTCTAAGTAAATCCTATGAGGCTCTAGAAACTGCATATGAACAGGAAGCATGCCTGTCTTAACAGACGTTGATTGCCAACCCCTAAGCAAGGAAGAATGTGATTAGATAGCTCACCAGGCCATGCTGATGATGTACCAACCCATAAAGTACATATTAACATCGTGGAAAATCCTGAGAATGTGATGCTTTCCTGTATGGGTAACACTTTAAAAAACCCTAAACTAAGATACGTGAGGGATTCATCTCACCACTGTAAGCCGTGATGGTCTATACATGAAGGTAAAAACTCATACTGGCAGCATTAAAGAGTTCCTAGGTTTTGGAATTATATGAAAGAAACCAACAGCAGTAGAGCACAAGATTCTCATAACATCAGAAAAAATGACAGAGTGCACCAGAACTATCTTGTGCAGCCAGTTAGCAAATAAATCATGACACCTATAGATGTTTTCAAGTATTGTTTCAATCAAAGAATCCAAGAATGATGTAGACAATATAAGAGATGCTCTTGAGAAAATATTCCAGATGTCACAGCCAGTACCTCAAGCCAGATTATTCCACAGATTCCCTCCTGTTGGTACCTTTACAATTCAAATCAAGCAGGCATCTTTTCTGAACAAGCAATGACTTTCCAGCTCATCAGTCAGTGAAATTGAGCAAGCTACATTAAAGACAAAATCTAAGTTACTCGATTATTTCTGTTGTGTGTATAACAACTGGTGGTTAGGAGAAGTAATAGAAATAAAAGTTTATGAAATCAAAGAAGAGTACAGGATTTACTTTCTTCAACCAAAAAGGCCTGGAACTTCATCCCAAAAGTCTGATAAAAATAAGACTTGGGTACAATTTCAAGACGTACTGAAAACTGTGAAACGTACAGATTTAAGGTCAGCTCAAGGAAGAGGATACCATAAATGAGTTACACCATAAATGAGTGAGAATTTATTGAATCTTTTCCTTGAGAAGTCCATCAATTAACATTCGGTTTTCTTTATTTTAAGACATTGTAGCATTAATATAAAACTTTGGTTATTTTTAACCTAAAATATAAATTTCAGTTTGAGGTTTCTTTTTGTAAATATACTAAATCTACTAAATAATGTTATGAAATACATAGTTTTCCAACCACTGATGGAGTTAATACACAAATTATACAACTCCTGTGTTTCACTCAAGTTCTGTACACGAACTTGCAGTCAAATCTTGACAAAATGACCCTGATAATAATGATTCCCTAAAGTGAAACTATCCTATTTAGGGCAAACATGAAATATTTGGTTAAGAAATTTAAAAATCTGAAGAGAATGGGATGGAAAATAGGTTTGTAGCATTTATTTTGGTTGCTAACCATTGTGATTCTCTTTGTCAGTGCTGTACAACTCTGAAGAGCATAAGACCTAAAATAGACATCACTCACTAACACACAACTGTCAGCTTCTTCTCACAATGTGACAAATGTTTACCCACATACAACTGCTGGTTTGCATTACTCAAGTTATGTGGCACAGTTGCCTAGCCCAGAAGCCGTCCTTTGTGAGGCAGCACAATAATACTGGTCTGAAACTGCTGAAGGGAGATATAAAGACTATCTTTCTTTAACATGGCTGTGAACAAATACACAAATTACAAATTCATACTGAGATACAGTTTTTTCCTTATATGTGAAGGTTATTAGGACAACAGGAGGAGTAAACTTTCTGTGGTATTACAAATAAAGCATTTTACACTAATTTGTGTTTTTTTTTTCAAGCCCTTTTCCAACTATTCTATTCTAGGAAACCAATATTCCTAGCTTGGATATCCACAAAAGTGCCATTAAACATCTTTCAAAGATAATAAAAAACTGAAGCTAAAAAATTTGTATGAGACAGTAAGATGGGGAAGGAAAATTACAATTATTTTCATGAATCTGATAGAGACGGAGTAAATTAAAATTTACAGTCCAGGGGAGCTTCAAAATTGCATATACGAACACACATTACTGTCAAAATGAGCATAAAAACAGGACCCCGCAAATCGGAAGTGCAGCGCTGGAAACATTTTGTTAACAGTTCGCTAGAAAACAAGTTAATTATTAAAGAAATAGTATTTTAAAATGTAGACGTATTCCGATTAAAATTATTCCTTATAAGAACTGCACATATAAATACAGATTACCATCAAAACACAAATATTATCTTCATTGTAAAACAAGAGCGGCCAAATATGGTTCTGTCACAGCTGTTATGCCAATGAACGTTTTATTTCAGGGTTTGTGTAATGTTGATATTTGAAATTTAAAGTGTGCGCAGCGTCGAAGACAGAGACATTGATATTGAGGCGAAAACGCTTTCAAAAGACAATTTAATATTTACCAGAAAATGTAACTTTGCATTTTGTCTGTTAAATTGTTTGATAAGTCTTTTGGTGACAGTTCAATTTAAAAGATAATACTTTTACTCGCCGTGCATAGCACTTCCGCTTATGTGAACCGCTTATGTGAACCCCGTAGGCAGCCATGGTAGGTCCGTGTGACCCCTGTCCCTGGAAAGTCGTCTTAGGAGAGCTGGCGAGGTAAGACGCTGTCACGTACGCACTTCATACTTTTGCACTGATGTAGGTTTCCATAGTTCATTTTAGTTTACCAGTTAACCTTTGCCTTGCGTACGTTTTGCCAGACATCCCCAGCGTAATGCTATCCGCTTATCTTTAATTATTTACGAGACGAGAAGAGGAGATGTCGGAGAGGCCATGCAACCAGCGCTCTTAGTGTATCAGATGCCATTCACCCATGTTCAGGGCTTTTCTATGTAACTTCTGTTTAATTGTCTTATGGCCACATCGCCCACGGCCACGTGGTTAGCTACCACCAAGTCCGTATCTGTGCCATCATCGCGTTAAAGAGGGCTAATTCTTGTTCCAGCTTGTGCGCCTTAATTTATCTCAGGGTTATATGTATTATTTTCAATCAGGGAGCTTGTATTTTCGTGCTCGATGCTTTTTGTTCATGAACCCGTGGCCATTTCGTGTACTTGAATTTCTCCGCCACACGGCTTGCTAAGAGCTTTTGTATGCTCGTTCATTGACGGGAACATTTTGCTAAATGCTGACGTCCTTTTGGCCGGCAATTATTGACCAAATTTAACGTAAAATAATGCGTTTTTACACCTGCACACATGGTCCGCTACTAACTTCATCCAGCAGCATCCGCGCCATCTAAGCTTACTTTAACACATTTGTGTATTTATTCTGCCTACCCATATCGTGCCCCATGATCATTAAGTGTTATTTGTGTAATTTTGTACTTCGCTATTATTTTCTGTCCTAACCTGGTATGTGTATTGACCATCACCACAGCATGTGGTTGGGGGATGAGTCCCGACCAGTTGGCATTAGCGGCATAAATGATTGCACGTGTTCACCTCGTACTCCGTGTCCTGTCTCTGGGCAAAACCTATTGTCCATCCTAGCGGCTGTAGGCCCCTTGCCTTGTGAAGGCTGTGTTATCAGACACTGCGGAGCATCATCCATTCATGAAGAGCGTGCAAGCTGAGTAACGTGCTGGGGGAATCACCCACCAGAACTGGCTAGTCACGTCCAAGTGTAAGCACCGTAATTCATTTTCTGGCATGGTGTAACTTTGGCTTAATAAACATACCTCACAGTGTACAAGTTGTAAGTCTTTGTAGCGTCAGTACCTAGCTCCACCAAGTTTTTTGTTTGCAGTGTTTTGGTATATATGAAAGTTTTTTTGTTAGTACGCACGGGTGAGATGAGTACACAGAATCCTCAGTATCCCTGAGTCTCAAAGTGCGGTGTGTAGGAACCACAGCTTGCGCCCATCAAACTAAGTAAAAGTGTATCGTAATCGCCTGTGTGTCTCAACAGACTGCGTCAATTGGCATTCCCAAGTGAGGCCAGTGTGTTCATCTGCCTCGTTACGACCGCGTCAACCGCAAGAAGATATCAAGCGTCGACACCCGTGAGTGTGAGAAGTTGGGACATGCCGATCGATCAATGTGTGCATTGCGGGAAATTAAAACAACTTAACTTGTTGGACTACAACCTGTGGGAACAAGCGTAATGCCAATGTAAGCCCCACTGCACAATATTGCCGTCAGAACAACGCATGTGCATGCACACCAGATGTGACGGGATGGGAAAACAGTGGTCCACATGTCAACAGTGTAGAAATAACTTCCACTTAAGATCCATAGGGCCAAGAGATACGCGACCTTCCGCAACGGGATAATAAACTGTACCGAGTGCCAGAATAATGACTGTGTATGTAACATGCCGCCGGCAACACCTAAAAATCAGACTGCCACACCACCTGTTGTAGTAATATACACGCCACAAGGTTTGACTGGGCTATTACCAACTTTTGCGGGTCATGACTCCGAGGACTCAACTATCTTTCCAGCCATGCGTGAGGAGAAAATACACAAACACAGAGTGCATCGCGAAGACTCAACTGAAGTCACCGCCAACTGCCTTAGAAGCCCAGCCGCCGCGTGGTGGAACCTAGTCCATGACTATAGTGTAACATGGGAGGAGTTTTGAGAGAGATTGCTTGGCCGGTTCGATACCGACGGTGACGCCATACAGGCCCAAGACCAGCTGTACCACAAGCAGCAGCGGGAACGCAAAGGCATAGAAGAATTCATCCAACGCAAATTGGGACTGTACAAGCAGTTGAACCCAGGGCATCCAACCAACGGTGTGCTCAAAATTGTTGTCGCTTTGTCATCCCCGGACATCGGGCCGTATTTACGTCAGGACACTAGGAGAATTGTCGAGCAGTTTACACGAGAGGCATGCCTGTACGAGAGATATATACATGCCGGGCAAGAGTACCAATTGCCAGGATGAAATTGCGGACAGTCAACACCCACAGCTCCCGCAATCTTTGTAGATGTCACGCGACAGCCACCACCTCACGCCAATGCGGACGTCGCGTGGACAACTGCCAAACTATCTCAACACAACAGACAATTATTATCAAGAGAACAGGTCGGGGAAACTGGTTAGGGAAGTTGGCGAAATCGCACATGCACCAATCTCCCTGCCAGAATGGAGAAGTTTGCCAACAGTGGGTGCAAAAGTTTATCAAGTGAGTGACAGTACAGTACGATTGTTACATGAAAACATTGAGTTGGAGGGCCAGTACAAAATTGCTTTATTTAGGTATTCAGAGAGGGCGTGTCCCAAAATTGAAATGGCTTCTGTATTTAAGCAAGACGCCTACCTGTTACCTCCATGGTTTCTACCTGCCATGACGTTACCTTTCCGAGCACTGCACGCCATACCAACCCCTACACGGCAAGACCCCGCAGGGCGGCAGTTGGCAGGCGAAGAATGTTATTGCCATTGCAGACACTGCTGCGAGTCACAGTTTTGTGCGTGAGGGATTGATTAAGGCCATTACCACCCGAGTGCCACCACGTCATTTGCAATTTGCCACAAGTGTAATGGAAGTGACTGTAGGGATACGAGACTTGCATACTAAGTGCAACGTGTACATTGTGCTGGACTTGTGCGAAGATGTGATCCTCGGTTTACCATGGTTAATCAACAATCAAACTGTCATTGAGCCACATCTCGAACGCTTTCACATGGGGACACGTGGAAGGTGGACGCTGTATGCCGTGGGAGCCATGCCACCGGCAACAAATGCTATGCCGCTGGAGCAGTTTGAGCACCAGGTATCGGAGCAGCATACAGGGAGGCTGTAACAACTGTTCAAGCAGTATGCCAGTGTTTTCCACACCGAGAGGAAGCTGCAACGCACCGTCGTCACAGAACACGCCATCATCACTACACACGAGGACCCTGTCTACACGAAGCCGAGGGACCCAGGTATTTACTTCCGGAAGTGATAAACCAGCAGGTATGTGGAATGTTGAGTGACCATGTAATTGAACCTACGAAAAGTCTTTACAAATCAGGCATTACCCTAGTCCCTAAAAAAGACGGTGAGTGGAGATTTTGTATTGACTTTCGTCCGCTTAATAAGATCACAGTAAATATGCCACCACCTGTCATAAACATTAAGGACACTCTGTCAACATTAGGGCCTGCTACAGTATTTACATCCCTAGATCTAAAGTTTGAATATTGGGAAGTGACTATCCGCTCACAAGACCGTAAAAAGACTGCATTTACTACACCTGATGGGAGAAGATTTCAGTTTGTTTCAATGCTGTTCGGGCTAAAATGTGCACCTACCACTTCGCAAAATCTCATGGGAAATGTTTTGGACGGGTACATGGGAAACTTTACGATGGCATACCTTGACGACATATTAGTATGGTCGAGTAATTGGGAGGAACACTTACACCATCTAAGCCTTGTGTTTGAGAGGTTAGAGCGTAACAAAATGATGTTTGGAATTGGCAAGTGTAAGGTGGGCAGCAGTAAGATGGAGTTCTTAGGGCATTACATCTCAGGGGAGAGACATGAACCGGAAACACAACACATCCAACAGATACAGGATAAATCAGCCCCCAGGCCATGCAAACAAGTGCGAAAATTTTTGCTATTATTATTAATTGGTTACAGGAATTTATTCCTAATTTCTCTGTTAGAACTGCAGTCAGAAAAACAGAAATTTGTATTGACCCCACAAGCAAACAAAGCATTTCAGGAAATAAAACTTGCGTTTCAAAACTGTAAACCATTAGCCAGGTTCAACCCCGAATTCCCGGACACCGTACAAACAGATGCTAGTCAGGAGGGTATTGGAGAGGTGCTCTACCAGGTGGACGAACAAGGGCGGAAACACGTCATAAACTACCACAGTGAAAATTGGCAACGCGGAAAGGAAGTACCATGTCAACGAGCAGGAGTGTTTGGCGATTGTGCATGCGTTATGTAAATACAGGCCATACTTGCAGGGCCTTAAGTTTACCCTGAAAACTGATGACCGTTGTCTAGTTTGGCTGGAGGGAATGTATAACAGGAGGAGTAATCTTGCCCACTGGGCTTTCTTGCTGCCAGAGTTTGACTTCCAAGAGCACGTGGCTGGAGAGGCGTACGAGCTAGCAGATGTGCTGTCCAGGAATCTCTGCCCACAGATAATGGTAACGGACGACACCGAATGGGAGGAGGCACTACCACCCAGCTGCACAGAGCCGGTAACAGGATCACCACCACTCATCCTGCAGAACATTGTTGCCAAATGTCAGAGTGAACTTGTATCGTTTAATGTCTGAAATGTGTTGCAGTGGGTACATGTTGCACAGGAAAATTCCCCGGATGCCGCACAGCGCCGCCAACATTGCGCAGAAAGGTTTTCAAAACACTCTAGGGTTAAGAATAGGGAAATTCAGGTGCGCCCGCCAGGGAATTACGGGAAATGGAGAACGTATGTACCGAAAGAGACGTGAGAGCTAGTTTTGAAATATGATTATGACAGTTTAGAACACTGACATCTGGGTTCGGAGCAGACGCGCAGGAACGTGCAGAAGCATTTACATTGGCCAGATGTACAGAGAGACGTGCGTAAATACGTTCAGGATTACGCCATGTGTAACATGAGGAAGCAGTGGAGAGCAGACAGCAACGCTCCACAACAACCCCGCCAACCGAGCCGTTCAAAACAGTCATTCTCGATATCATGGGCCCCATACCCCTGCACCAAAAGTGGAAAACGTTTCTTAGAAGTTGTCACGGATTTGTTTACAAGATGGACGGAGGCATTTCCCGTCAGTAATGTCAGAGCACATACCGTGGCACAAGTCATGCAAAGTGAATTTTTCCAGAGGTGGGGATATCCGGAATACCTTCCAACGGATAATGGCACCCAGTTTATGGGAAAGAAATGGCTAAAGTACTGTATCACATGGGGAACCGAACACCGCACCACCCCAGCCTACCACCCAAAGGCAAACCCAACTGAGCGCCGGAACCAGGATGTAACAATACAGCTACGAGTCCGGTTGCGAGCAGATCACACAAGATGGGCGGAGCTCATTCCGGAAAACATGTCCTGCATATGCAACAGGGTTAAATAAGCGACAGGGAAAACACCAGTGGAAATGGTACAAGGCTGCAAACTATGTGCGCCCGGAGAACCCTGCGAAAACCCGCCGGTACCGCCTGATGAAACTGCAACACGCCAACAGCAAGTGCACAAACAGGCCTGAGAAAATCAAGAAAGGTATTCTGCCACGTGGGTACCCGAATGCAGAAAACAACTGCTGGAACTAACCCCAGGGATGTACGTGTATGTCAGGGAAAACCCGTTGTCCGCAGGAACAAAGAATCATTGTGCAGGACTGGCACCTAGATGGACCGAGCCAGTAAGAGTGATGGAGAAACTAGCAAACTCCACTTTCCTAGTAAAACTGGGACTAAGACACGTGACAAAAAACACAGCGATGATCTGCATATCGCCTGCACACCAATAGGGAAGAGAGGCAAGGAGATGCCTACAAGCCAAGTACAAGGATGGAAACTAACTGGCAAGTTAAAATTATGGACTTTACTGACTGAAGCAAGGAAAAAACTGACTTCACTAACTGGAACAAGGAAAAAAAATTGACCAAATACAGACTTATTTACGCTTGTTTATGCACCAATGATGCAAAAAAAAAGTCAAAATGTCTGGCCTTCACCACCCCTATAGCCTGCCAACTTTCACCTTCCAAACTAAAAATTTGAAAAAAATTTTAATTGTAAAAATATAATTTAAAAAAAAAAAAAGGTTTACATTGTTCCATGCATAAAATTTTTTAAAAACCGCACTGGTTACAAACACTGTTTACAATATTAAATGCTTTACAAGTCACAGCACAAACTGGACTGGTTACTAACAGTTTTTTTACATATCAGTTCACAATGTTACAACATAATAAAAATATAACTTGTTATATGCATTGTTTACAATATTATAACGTTCACTAAATTAGCAAATATTAAATATCTTATATTAAATAAAATTGCACTGGTTACATAAACCACAGACAATACACAAAGGTCACAATGTTACTGCATATAAGTACAGTTAACTTGGGCTAATTTACTTAAATCTGCCTGGTTACAGTGTTCGTAATGCTGTTCACATTATCACTGTACAAGTAATTATTTATAATTTATTAATATTGCACTTGTTATAAACATTGTTATCAATGCATGTTACTGTACACACATTTAACTAAAATTTATACAAAGTGCACTAATGCCATACAAAAAATATTGTCGTTACATCCTAAACATTTAATGAGGAAAGATTTCCTCTCAGCAATAGGCTTCTGTACTTATTATTTCAAGGTTCTTCATTGCTTACAATATCATACAGCTACTAAATTACAACTTTCATTTAATAAAAAAGCACCAATACACAAAGTATAATTTTTTACTTATCTGCTTTCCATTTTTTTGTTGAAGAAACTTGTAATGAGACAATTTACTTTTTCCGATAAACCTCTAAACCTTATCAGGGTGTGTTTTCTTTTGCTCAGTCTACTCCCATATTTTTGCTACACCTTCCAGCATAGCCACACTAGCAGCCACCATGTCCTTCTCCTTGAGTGCATCTTTCAAGCACTGGTTTGCATCTTTCAAATACCTATCAGCAACACTTCTCTTTTCTTGCTCTTCAGATCACAACTTCTTCAGTGTTGCCTCATCTTCTACAATGTTTACTTTTTCTGTTGTCAACTGTTTCTGGAGTTCTCTCTCGACTGCTATTGTGTTCTTCTTCTTCTTCTTCTTTAACTTTCTGTTTATGTTCCAATATTTTCTGCTGATCTTTGCAGTATTGTTTATAATGAACATGCACAGTGCGTGTCAAATCTAGAAGCTCCTTAGTAATGAGTAATGTGTACTAGGTGGACCTTATTATCATATACTTGCTGGAGTGCACCTTTAACTTGCAGATGGGCATCCAGAACTCTTTCTGACATATTAGCTTTATCACATGTCAAAATTTGCCCAGACTGTGAAAAACCTCTTTCAACATCTCCCGCTCCCACGCGAAAGTGACAATGCTGCTTTGACTACTTTTATCACAGTAGGGCATTTCACATCTCAAAAGTTGTTTTTCCTCATGAAGGACTGTTTCCAGTAGACATCTATACGACTTTTCTGACTGTCAGGTTCATCTTCTTCCAGCACCAACAATTTATACTCATCTGCAAGTATATCTTCTGCAACAACCAACGGAAGTGATCTGGCCACTTAGACTATTTCATTGTGACTTCCCTCTTTGACACGGCTTGATGGGAACAAGCACTGCAGATGCCTAAGCAGAGGCTTAGAAATAAAGAACGATTGAATGAAAATTTCTTTACATGCAGCAGTATAATGTGACCTAGTTTGCATCAAAAATATCTCCTTCTCCTGCTCCCTCATTTTCTTCAGTTCTTCACACACACACCATCACCACTGTATGTTTCTTTCAGTGGTAGATAATACTCATAACTAGGGATGTGAAACTAGATTCCACGATTCCTCGATACCCACGATTCTTGAAGAATCGTATAATCGAGAATCAGAAGTTCAAGAATCGAAGCATGAAAAACTGATTACTACAAATACATAACCTAAGACTAGAGGCACGATTTCAGGTAAATCGGAATAAAACAAAATAACAGCGAAAGTTAAAATGTGAAATAACAAAAAATATGACAAATGCGTGATATCTTACAAAATGAGCTTTCTCCACAAGAAATGAACTATTATCCCATGTTATATACGCGAAATTACTTTGACACAAAAAATCTAGAGATGCGCTAGTCTCAGGAATATAGAGAAATTCTAGAGTTTAATAAATTTGAGATACACTACAGTAGTTTGACAACAAACTGCCTCCAAGCGCTAGTAACAATCATGCGAAGAGAACACTCACAACTTGAATGTGTGCAGTAATCTATGCTCGAGACATTGCTTGTTTACATTGATACGTGGACACGAGTGCGTGAAATGAAAGAGTGATATCTAAATTGATACATTAAATGGACTGTTTTCATAAAATATCTAGTCTCATAAATTATGGAAGATGCTGCAGGCGATGTTAAAGACTGTAGAATATCTATCGTATTGACATTTTATGTAAAAAGATAAGTACAAAGGCGAGTGTAAAGTGTACAAAAAATTAATAGAAAAACATTCCTGAACTGGTATGAGAAGACTTTTTTAAAAACAATTTATACTATATTAATATTACGTGGATGATGCTTGTCTAGTTTATGTATGTATGTCATAATTCCTTTGCATTAAAATTTATTAGTGTAAATATATATATTTTTTCTTTTCTTTGCATTTTCAGAAAAAAAGTTTTTGAATTTACCAAAATCATAGTATTTTAAAATTGGAACCTTTTAAATAATTACTGCTTTAAAATATAATATATAATGATTGCTTTTCAATAAGTGCCAGTCTTGCAAACTTTTTAATAATTTTATATCCAGGCAACAGAGGTGTGGAAATATTTTCGAAAAAAACTATGTGTGGGGGATGGATATATATATATATATATATATATTTCAATATCACCTCATACTATGCCTCTTTTGACCTTTTGAAATTTCATATGAAACTGTTTAAGTTTTATATTATTTATTATCTATGTTAGTAATAGGACTACTGCTAATGTAGGCCTTGTTTAAATAATTTAATTTCACACCCTTCTATACATGATTTAATTCTGTATTTGTCTGTAACAAGGAATTGTGATTTTTGGAATCGAGAATCGAGGAAAAGTGGAATCGTTACATCCCTACTCATAACTGAAAGTTTCTACAGAAAAATGGAGCTAATGGCTTGCAAAATACGGTTTATTACTGTTCTAGCAAGACTTTTCAGGTCATCATAAATGACGTGA
This sequence comes from Dryococelus australis, assembly GCA_029891345.1. Classification (NCBI taxonomy): domain Eukaryota; kingdom Metazoa; phylum Arthropoda; class Insecta; order Phasmatodea; family Phasmatidae; genus Dryococelus; species Dryococelus australis. Next base: position 46,219,777 of record CM057005.1, read on the forward strand.
ACCAAAGGCTCTTCTTTTTGAAATGTCCCAGTAAAATGAGTAAATAAACGAGCACTTCCACAAACGAACATGCTGTAACAGCATAGAACACCTGAAAGCCCTCAGATATGCTTCATTGGGCACTGGGTTTTTTTTATATGTATTCACCACATTTGTCCAAAATTAATCTTCTTAAATAAAAATGGAGCTAAAAATATTTTATAAAACATCTGTTCCAAAAAAAACTGACTTTCCTGACCATTTTTCATAATTACTGACTAAATACTGACTTTGCAAAAAAAAAAAAACTTTTACTGGCTTTACTGACCAGTTTCCATCCTTGCAAGTACCTCGGGGGTTGCGGTTCAGCATACCGGAAGACACGTGCAGTGAAGAAAATAACACAAGTGTAAATGAAAACAACACCCGTCCCGTAGCTCTGTGCCAACCTGATGTAAATAACAGCCTGTTTAATGATACATCATTCATGGTTTTCGCAGCACCAGAACACTCCCACGAAACAGGGAGGGGTATTGTAGTGAGAATGTAAATAACAGTGAAATAAATTTAAGTAGTGCACCATTTAGGGGTTTTCCTGTGCTAGGAGGCAAAGTATAGAGGAGCAGGCTAGCTTTAGTTAGACTAACCAGCACGATGGTCGAGGATTTTGTCCGCTAGACCAAAAGTGGGGTGGTTTAGTTAAGATAGACAGTATTAGGCGAGGGGTGTGGGTGATTGACATACACCGTCGTCCTGGTTACTGCTGGACATGCTGTTCGGGATTACAACCGAAGCAGGCGTGACTGCTTGGTGACTGAGTATGGTGGCGTGGTACCATTCCGCCGGCCTTTCCTTCGTAGGAGGTGCGAGTGCACTCAACTGCCTGGCAGCAAAGAATGCTGCGTTTTGTTCCCCACGTTTTCGGCCATGCCTATGGCTGTAAGGCATCAAGCCTCTGCTCACAGTAGACTGGGTACACCTTGACGCGAACAAACTAAACACAAGTTACAGTGTCAGTCCGGTTTTGGTTTGCTGACCAGGCTCTGTAAAGTCTCCTCTGATCCCCCACACTATACGGGCTGATCAGAGACGGGGAGCTGTTTGGGGTCACCAATGCCGCCACTGGATGTGCGTCCACACAGAAATGGGCAGCAGGTCTCAAGCTACGATATATCCCGGCACTGGCAGCAGTGCTGTAGGATAAGGCAATAACTCGAGACTGTCGCCCCTCTCTGGGTGAAGGTGTTACTAGTGGTTGTGGCTCCTCTGTTCCTCTCCTCCAGCACTGGAAGCAATGCCGTGGTAGTTGGAAAGCAACAGATGGTCATTTAATGGGCATTAAAAAATATGACGGACCCCTGAAGGGCGCCCGTGGCTGAAGTTCCTTCGGTTGTTATAAATTCCCTGGTTCTTGTTAAGGGTGTACGTAGGAACATGTATCTAGCGGGCAAACAGACAGATACTAAGAAATGAAAGCCGAAAGGTAGGAAACAAAAGTATGTTTATTGAAGTCTCAATAAACATGCGATGTGTGCTACCTCCTACCACGCAATGGAGTGCTGAAGGTTACTACGCTGTCCAGGTGAAGACGACCTGGTTCTAATGGAGAAAGGGAAAGGATTAGCTAAACGAGAAAATATATAATACTTTTAACTGTTCTAATAAGGATGTCTTGAGGAGACAAAGTGAATTTAAAACATGTTGGTAAGCGAGTTGCACTGGTTGTCGGGTTGACTGTTCGTCGACGGTGAAGTAGTCGCAGGGGACATACTCAAAGCTTTGAAGATCTCTGGAGGCCCCAGCACTGGAAGCAGTGCTATGGGATGTCGCGAGAGATGGAACAAAAATGATTGCCATGCCCAGCAGCGTCCTGACTTATATAATGGAAGCTTGTAGGCTGCCGGTGTGAGCTGCAGGGAGAGCGTGACGTCCTTCTGTCCTGGCTGGCGTTGGAATACTCTGGTTGGCGTTTCTGCTTCATGCCTCGTCGGTAGCGCTCGACCTTGCCAGAGGCCTGGGCAACTTGTAGGCTCTCAGCACGGGGTAGGAGGGGTGGCATGCCTGCTGGGTTGCTTATCCTCCACGTGAAGAGAATTCGCTCATAAGTTTCTATTGCCTGAAGGGTAGGCAAGATGTCCTTCATGTCTGTAGTGGTGGACTGTAGTTACGACTCATCGCCAAGGCACCCTTCGCGATGAGTCGTAATCATAGTAGATTGGTTGTATAAGCGGCACGTGTCAGATAATACCAGCAGGGAAGCATGTGCGACGGCCAGTGAAAAGTGTGATCTAAACACAACGCGTCAGGTCAGGCGGAAAAGGAGAAGTGAACCACCGCCTAGGCCCAGTCACATCATTCCAGCCAACACCCCACCCCCGTACAAAAGCGCAACCACTAACAACAGTAAAGGTATTAGTGACTAACAACAAAGATGGCCAGTGTAACCAACAAACATTTCAGGCCGGCAGAAACGTAAAACATAAAATTTGTGCAGCTTTAGTAAAAACGTAAGGACTGCATTTACCTGTAAAAATTACGGCAGAACCACAAAAGTTGGCAGGTCTGTACTCTGTTTCATATAACTTCAATCAATTTTGACAATTCTCGAAAAGAAGTGCAGCCACGATTTATCCCTCCACCACAGCTGTTCTGTCGGACCACAGCACACAACAAACCATTTTACAAAGCGGCAGACACGTGTCGATAATTCATTTCATTGAGGAGACTGTTCTAAAAAGGCACATACTACGACTTAATGAAATACGTAAATACAAAATTAATTAACTGCATATATAATATTCCGACATCACCAGGAAAGAGTTCTCGCATATTGATAAATTATGACAGAATGAATTATGACGGAATGGCAACAGCCTTTCACCGGGCGGGTGGAGACAATAGACAACAGACTCAACAGAGATTGGTGGAAACCTTTCACATAACTGTGATGTTCATATGCTCTACAATAATATCTCTAAATATTTTTTTGACCTTACTCCATAACTCAGAAAAATTGTGTATTAGTCTATGAGCGTAATTTTAACCATAAATGTTGTAACTATCATTAATTTTCCTGAACATAATTTATATTTCCGAGTACTATTTTCTTTTACAATCATCGCCAAGAGCACCAACATAATAACACGCATCCTGCAACAACCATCAGCTGGCACAGTACTTTGGAAATGGGGGCATTTACTGTTTACGTGCTGTGTAGGTTGGTCACAATATCTGTGAAATTTTATTGAAGTTATATGAAACAGAGTATATGTGAATATTTTATACAAAGATTCTAAGCAATGCATTTTATTTATGAGTATAAAAAATTACCAGATTGTATCTTATTACTACTGAAAGTAAGAAACAGTATTGTGAACAACTTAGTTAACAGTAATCCAGACACATATTTTTGAAAAAACCAAACAAACAGTCAAATAATACGCTTAGTACAGGAGACTACAATGTTCACATTGCAGGCAATCACACCACATGCAATGCATAGAATGAAATAACTCTATCGTTTGGCTATAGTTTATACAGAGACTGTCATTTAAGTCAGCAGTAAGAATTGTTGACTAACCTGTGCAGAGGTGGGACAGAATCAACCGTCCTTAGCTCTCCACGTGTAGATACCACATTATAGCTCTCTTGGCAATCACACTTGACATGAATCCACTTGTTTTCATGGCGGTTTTCCACCATCACCACCAAACCAGCCCACCCTTTAGTCAGATAGTATGCTGTCATGCCTTCTCGACCCTGTAAGTGTACAGATTGGATGCAAAACACACGGAAATTTCTAGGCAACAGCAATTAATATTAACCATTTTTAAATATTAATATTTAAAAAGAAAATTAGTTTCTTTGAAAAAAGATTATTCCACTACATGAACTGTAGGTGCTATAGTTTAGAAGGCCACCAGACCAGCAAGATATTCACTTTTTAAAATGTCTAAACTGATTCCTCAATTGAAAATCAAGAAAATATGGATAATATATTTTTTTTAGTTCTTCAGAGAATATTAAATACAGTAATACAACTGGTTGCATGTTAGCTTATGTTACAAGATTTTCTGGGTTCAAGTGTTGGGTAAAAAACCTGTGTATTTGTAATTGTCGTACTACTGCCACATACATTTCTGGTTCCATCTCTAAATGACATTACTGCCAACGAGATGTCATGGCCTTCCAACTATCTAAGCTTTTTTTAAGAACTTCATTAAAAATTATTTACACCCATGCAAAGGAAAGAAGACTCATTAGTTATTAGTAACTACTTGATACAGGCTGTCCACAATAAAGTGAGCCCTTTTGAAATCAACCTTAGAAAAATGGCCTCTGTCCATGCATGCATATATGTATTTAAATCCACGCACAGAGTGACATTCACCCAGTAAACATGGTATAGGCTATTTACAGTAAAGTGAGTACTTTTGAAAGCCCTCTCATATGGAATAATAAGTCAATAAATATATTTTATTGCAGCCTTAGATGTTAACTTTTGAGTGCGGTGAAATATATACACTGTATTTTGACGCATGACGTTTTCTTGACATACACGCAAATGACTTTGTCTCATCTGTCCTTGGTGCATCTGGCGGACTCTGAACCAGTACTACAAATACCAGTGTGTCTACAGGTGATGTCCCTTATTGAGGGGATTAATACAGACTACAGACACGTCAGTTTTGTACAGTTCACCCGCAGTCAGAAAGAAAGCCAATCACCCCCCCCCCCCCCCCCAGGTGAGTAACCCAGCGGCCGAGACTACCCTCTACGAGTAAGTAGTTATACAGCACGCCAACACGCCAAGAGATGGCATCACTACTGCTCCAGCCACCAACAGGCGTTGCAGCAGATAACCGTTGGCTCCATCCGCTAGCAAACGACTTGACCACCCCCATCCCCAGAGCACGGATGAGGGCAGGCCCGCAAGAAACAGTAAAACTCGCTTAAGACGTTCCTGCATAATAGATGTTTCCACCTAATAGGGTTATGTTTTTTATTCCCTAGATCTCTTCCATTTAGCTGTATGTTAGTAAAACCCATTTAAAAGGTTTTCCTTGAAGAAAGATAACCTGCATGTAAAGTTAAAAAACTAATAGACATTTATAAAAATCATTAAATTATATAACTTTCTGATACGCATTGTTCAAAAAGACATCACAAGTAATTTATAAACTTTTAGCAAAAATGAAACCTGAGCCGCATGCCACACACAGTCCAAGGAGGTTTTGACGAAACCTAAAGAGCTCACCACAAAATGTACCACGTATGTTCAACCAATCATCTGCTCGCGCTCATATTGATCCAGTGATGCTGTTCTAACTAAATGCCAGTGCTCCAATATTATAACGGCCATCTTGTGAAACTTGAACAGCACACCGCAAGCTGATCCAATACTCTGGCTGTTCACTTTACCACCAGCGCTAGCACAAATAATATGTATTTTTTCACGTGCAAAATCTGTAGAAAGCTAACAAATGATGTAGTCTTAAGGGGGTTTGGTGTCTTAAATTACTATTAATTATTCAACTGACATTTTTCACAGTTATACACATATGCATTAAAACATTTGGAAAATGTTTAGAAAGAGTGGGAAAAATGTGATGTAGGCGAATGTGCCGCTGGCTATCATTCATTGGTGCGTACCCTTGTTTATATTGGCAGTTGTTTTAGTAAAATAAATAGGGTTACTAAGCACGTGTTATTTTCACATATAAGTGCATTTATGCATCTTTAAATAAGTTGATAGTTTTTGCTCGATTTACAATGCCACAACGAACTCTTCCCAGCAGTCAGACACAACTTTTCAGTCCGACCATTACTGCCAAGTGTTTACAATACCTCAAAAGTTTCCATCCGACAAGTGTTGCGTGGCTTTCAGAAAATCCTAGAATGGCCATTAACATGTTATGGATTGCAAAGAAATCACGAATCACTGTTTACAATTTTGTTTTGACAAAATTTGTAAACAGTTTTTTAAATTTATTTTAGAGCAGTTATTGTCCACAAATAATTATGTACGTAATTTTAACAGCTTTCTGTTAAAAGATAATCAGGATGTACACATTAACGCATGCTGCCCTTCTTGGGTCTTACAGGTTAAAGGATGACTACGCTGATTACCCTCTTTGTTCCGGCAGAGGAGAGGGGAATCAAACCCCAGGGTGAGGCGGAAAGAAATGAGATCCCTCCCAGGGAGCTTCACTATCCTCACAACCATGGCTGTCAAAATGTGGGACGCCAACGGTCCCGAGAGGATGAATGAAAAACAATTAATAATTAATTGAGAGTGGTACAAAGGTTCGGCAGTTCTTCTGTTGCCGGGTGTCGAACCCGTATCAATCTGTCGGAGGCTAACTTTACAATGCTCGCTGGGGCTGGGTCGGCTGGAACGGGAGGTACTGAGGTTTTCGGAGTACTAACAGGCACTATAGTCTCGGTAGGTTCCGGTCAGGTATCTTCCTGCTTGTTGTCTAGCAGACACCAACCTAACCAGCGTTTCAGGGGGCTCTTGTGTGTCGGCGGTATTACTGTGTCGTAACATACAGGTAAGTTCACTGGCTCCTAAGGTAACAATTCAGTTGGGTTAGAAATAGCTACAAAATTATTCAGAAGAGGTGGTTTACATAGGGCGCGTCTCTCATGACGCCTCTGACGGCTCCTAAATCCGCCGTACTTGTGATGCATTGAATTTTGGGCTGTCTGCCTTTCTGCGGACGTAGCAGTCCTATATGGGTTCGACTTGCAGTCATTCCCAAGGACCTGCCATGTGATGGGTAGTCAAGGTATTAAGTTGTACGTCTAGCAGCAGCTGAGGATGCACTGAAAACCCAGAGGCAGTGGTGTGCCCTTAATGGCTTAAATTCCAATCGCTTTTCAGGTCCAGTCACCTGAGGAGTCCAGCACATCTCACAACTGTTTGCTGACATGACAAATAAATGCAGATATTAATTTACACACACTGAAATCAAACCAAATATAACAGGGGAAATCTTAACTACAATTACTGTAGGCGAAACACAAGGTTTCGGTTCACGTAATATTTATTACATTAAATAATAAAGTATTGTGGACAGACACCCAGCTAAATAAATACACACTAAAGTTTAGCTAGTACCAATGAATTAATTACTAAACAAGCAAAGGCAAGCCTGGGAAAAGAAAAGAAATTAACAAAATCTATGTACACAATTTACAGCGTCCGACGTGATTAAGGAAAGTCTCCTGGGGAGACGTTAATCGTGTACCGACCTGCTACCATGGGAGTCAAGGGAAGTTGACTGAGGTAAAGGGTAGTGGGTACAGGTGGTTGGATTACCGTACGGAGAGTGATGACCTGGGCGGTCACTGGTGTAGACAAGCCTTATCCAAGCTAAAGGGCTGGAGTGCTGGCGGCCTTCCCAAGCAGCCGGCTGGATAGTGTGCTGCCTTCCCAAGCAGCTGGTTGGAGTTCGAGCCCTTCCGCAGGCTCTTCAGAGGAAGGAGAGTCTTCTCAGATTGGGGTGAGCTCACAAACCTATTCGACCGGCGAGCCTGACATCTCGGCTGGACCACGATGCTGAACCTCTATTTATACTTAAATTTTGCTGGTCAGCAGTTCTTTTGGGTGCGGGGGGTAGCGCAGCCTTCCAACAAGGGGGTTGGTTTATCAGGGCGCTGGAGCGCCGAACATTTCTTATCTCCCCGCTTGGAGGCGATGACAATTTTAAACACCTCTCTCTGAGGCTGGCTAGATGTGACGTCACAAGTTCACGAGGGTGCTGCCATCTCGGGGGTTGATTTGAATTGCTTGTACTGCTTCCACGGCTAACCGAAGGGTTGTGGATTTTCAATAATAATTATTTTATTTGTAGGGGTGGCGCTTGCATGTAGGATTCCAGACAGGCTGTGTGTATTGTGATTACGTGCCTTAGTTACAATTACGTATTCAGCTGTTCAGGCTAGTGGAATCTCCATGCTCGATACGTTTGTCTCATTCGCCACTGATATGACTTTTCCCAGAGCTCAGATCGCTTGCAGGTGGGACGAAGTCGCCCGTAGAGAACGCAGCTACACTGTGCAGCATGCTGGCATGCGTGAACATAAATTACATATTTTTAGTGCGAAATTTACCACAGTAGTGATATCCGCACAAAATTTTGTTTTGTAAGATTAAGTTTATGTTTTTTTCTGCTGCCAAGCGAGTCTGACCATTCCGATGCCCCATGAAAGTAGAAATAGAATCTACTTTTGTCGGGCTGTTAGGGCTGCGAATTTAATGGGGTGACCGTGCTCTTGAATGGCTATTTAAAATTTCTCGTCGGTGTCGGGGCTGTTTTGTCGGACTGTCGGGTTGTTGTAAATCCAGCTATATAGTTCAGTGCATGATGGCTTCTATGAGTAGTGGTGGGCCAATAAACCGCAAAGCGTTATATTTTTGTAGATTTTGCAAATTTTATTTAAATTTAAAATCTCTTTTCCCCCTTAAGAATGTTTTCCCTAGTAAGTTTTTAGCATCCAGTCCTTCGAAAAATGTATTAACAGAGTGCTATTGTACATACCTGTGCTTGGCCTAGAAACGTTAGTCGTGAGCTCTCTGCCGAACTCTACATCCTCCAGACTTACCAGAAGCTCTTCAGCTACAACGTCAACACCTTCCAGACCTTCTAGGAGCCTTGCACCAGCAACCCCTAAATAAGATGTCAACCCCCCTTGCTGCTTACCCCTGGTAACAGCAATACCCCACTGCCCTTTTGGTAGTGGGCCCCCTAAGTCCCTTCAGGACACAGTACAGAGCAGATAGGGTCAGTTTATATAGCTACCTAGTCAATTTGCCATACGCAGCCTAGAAACAGGTCCCCTTCATCCTGCTTTCCATAGTTAGTACTTCCAGTCATCACGAGGTAGTTAAGAAGTAGTACGGGCAACTGCGTCTATTCCTCTTGGGAACAAAACACGAGCTCTCTCTTACTTCTGAGTATCAATCCTTAGGTGACTGTGCTACACCCACATAAACACCACGCCCAACAGACTGAAGCAGGAGACTGCAGTTTATCTACCATATTTACTAAACCTAATGTATGTATGACTGTGGGCTCACCTTCAGGGACATTCGTATGTTAATCACACATACACTCGACCGCCACCCATTCTGTGCACTCCGGAATACAGAAAGGTAGAGCCCCAGCCACCAGAAAGACAATCCATAAGGAGGCTAATCAACCAGCCCAGTTTGTACTATATCCACCATGTCGCTGTGTCGCCGGAGGGCGTATTTGACTGGTCCTGGAGGACTGAGAGTCTTTGGATCCACACCCATAGTTGCTGTCAGACACCTCAGAGAAAACCCACTTCTCTGACCACCACGCCACTGTGTCGTCAGTTGGGGAACAGGGTACGGCTCTGTGTTGACTCGGGATTCGGCTGTGGCAGAACACTCTAGTTAGGGACTATTGTCACCTGCTTACCTCTCGTGAGGCCGGCCTCAGTACCTATCCATGCCTTCGTCTGTGTTTACAGTGGAACGGTGAGCAGAGAGGCACGGTGAGCAAAGAGGTGAAGCGTGATGGAATCAAATCAATGTAAAGTAATGGATGCGCATATAGTGGAGCAGCGAGGAAGCAGGTGTATTATTGGTTTGATTTCGTCACGCTTCACCTCTTTAGTCACAGCGCCGCTCTCTCCTCTGCTCGCAGCTCCACTATTAATGCACCCTTACACCCAACCCAAAGGAGCAGGAAAAAGTGGCACGAGAGAAGGCAGCTGCCACCTCTAAGTCTACTTGGAGCTGCACTGTAGCCTCTTCGGCACTCTGCCATGATAACCCCCAGAAACGAGCTCATGCCGCCAATCCGCTGTAGAGACCTCACCTCCCAGTTCCGTCCCCTCCTCTATTTTCAGCTCCTCGGAAGACACCAGGGACACTATACCTCATTGTCTCCATCATATGCTGCGGGGAGCACATACCACTTAAAATCGCCAACCCATGGTTCCGGGACCAGCGGAGCACCAGCCCAGCCCAAGCTTATGCCAACCAATAATCTGTATTAACTAGCACTGTCAAAGACATGCCTTATTCCAATTTGAAAATTCTACATTTGAAATACATATTTAATGCTGGGCTGCAACCAGGCCTGAAGCTGAAATCCTGGTTCTTGTATATAAAAATCCTGTAAAATCCTGGAATTGTTGGGTTAAATCCTATAAAATCTTTGTAATTAAAAACCGTCTTAGATGGAATCTGAAACTCCTTGAGGACGAGATAAACCATACCTCCACTTCAGAGCCACAAGAAAGTGATTCACTATTTTCTTTGCCAACCCGGACTCCAGGTAGATTACCCTTTGAATATCTAATTATACTACATAGTGGCACTGCCATATTAGGCATAAATACATCTGTACTCTCAACCGAATATACCGCCATCCTTCCATGTTCCTCCAACATCCCACCTAGCAGCACGAGCACCACACCACCACAGCCAGAGTCGGCAGCTGTTCCTCAGCCAGCTGCCGCAGCACAACCAACGGAGCAGATGAGAGCTCAGTTGCCAGCAAGACCACATGTAACATGTCTGCGTAGTGTGTTGCCCAGTGTGAATAATATTGTCCTGATACATAAACTCACACATCCCATGATATATGCTGGTTCCTTGCCCAAACGGGAATAATCCCCCCCAGGGCATGCTTTACGTGACATTTGCGTCCAAGTATTTGTAGGCCACCCAAGTCTCTCGTACACGTACCGTGTATAAGTGTACACTCAAGCTAAAGTTGTTTGTTGGGGTTACTATCACCAAGTCACCCACACCTAACTCACCACAAAATACCTCATCTCATAGCCTCCCCATTGAACGTGGGGAGAACCCCCATATCCACTAGACTGTGACTTGTGTGCGACCCCCCAGGCAAATCTGTAGATGAACAACTTGTTATCGGTATGCATTCCCAGTGTCATACACACGTTGGCAAACGAGGTTTTATCCCTCATGTCACAGACACCAACTGGTACTTGGCTCCGCCAACATTACAGGTGTAAGGAGATGTTTTTCCTTGTACCGGGTAGCTTAAAAGTTGGGATTCTTAAATTCCACGTGCTTCAAATATTCTTTGGCGCCCACATGGGGCGTAAGTAGCAAGTAGTTCAGCCTTGGTCACTATGAACAAAGCCAGCAATTCCCTGGGAATCCCTTTTTCAACGTGGGGAGTAAGTGGCAAGTAGTTCAGCCTTGGTCACTATGAACCAAGTCAGCGCTGTGAACATCACAGGCAAGGGTTGCCAGGCCTAGCCCGAGGCTGGAAGGAAGTCTGGCATTGAAACAGGAGTTATGGAAACCGTAGGGGGAATGGTTACCTAAACAAGGTCGGGCCCCAGAGTTTAAATGGTGCGAGCGCAGGTAGCTCGCAGCCATATTTGTTCCTGACAACACATGAGGGCCGTCATAGACGCCATCGCAGAGAGTATCGCCATTCTAGCGGTCCGGGTTCGACTTCGAGGAGGTGCTGCCATCGAGACGAGCCTTTAGATACTCATCAACGATATACTGGGTATTTACAACTCCCGTTAGGGCATCAGAGTACCTTGTGGTGAAGGCTAGTGAGGCTTATATTACTGCTCCCCAAGATCGAACTAAAGTTTACTTAATTGCTTTCAGCTTCATTTAACCCAAAGTCTATTGAGTCTTGAACTTAAAGTATTAATGTAAGTTAACACCATTCTATGTTGCATCAATTGTATAGTAACTGTATTCAATAAATGTAGTGTTTTATGTAATTGCTCTTGCTGAAGATACTGGAAAGGAGGGAGGACTGTGCAATGTCTATAACTCCCAGAAGGTTTTAGTCTGTCACGAGTGACCGGCCTGTAATGGGTGTAAGACTGTTCGTGGGAAGGAAGTACCATGGACAAATGACCGGAGGTTTAAGCATGACCCGGAAGGGGAAAGAGTAGACCAAGTTGCTTGGTTTGGTTAGCTGGATCAGCACATCACAACCGGCCTATACGGGACGTAAGGTGACAAAAATCACAGTACCCGGTGGGAGTGTCAGAAACTAAGGGATAGGACCTGCCCCTATTGATGCAAAACAGTGGACCAGCTGAGGAGAGAGCATACGGACAATGAAGTGCCAGGTCCTCGTATCAGAGTCCTTATGCAACATAGTTAAAGAAAGGGTCAGCTATGCACACGACCACAGTCTCTACTGACCCATGGGGACCCACATCCTTGTGGTTCTGCTGGGTGACCCTCGGGCACCAGGGACAGTTAACGTAGGTAACCCGGCGTTCCCTATGCCAAGTCTTTGGACTGAAAGTAGTATCCGTCTTCAGGAAGGGCTTATTACGGCAGATAGTAATGGTCCGGAATGGAGGTGGGCTGGTCGAATCCTTTACAGTTAGACAATTGGGGACCAAAATCAGGGTTCTAGTGAAGAACCTAATGACACGGTAACGGACGAGAGGTGAGGTGGGTCGGAGTTTGTGTGGCCTGGATTGGCCGTGCATAGACACCGGCCAACCAGACCTCGGGAAAACCCAAAGGTGACATGGAAAGGAAGGAGGAGCACGGGGTGACCTCTGAGCCAGTGTTAGTGGTTTTCCTGGCACCAGGTCACGGAGGGAAAGGACTCGTGCTGGCATGGTTTGAAAACTGCACCCATGGCTGAAGCTATGTAGAAAGGTCTGAAGCAGAGAATAGATTTAAAATCACACCAATCTGTAATAAGACAATTTGCCACGACCATCAAGGAAAGTTGCAAAAGATCAGAAGAAGTTAAAGCTAGCCCTGGGAGATAATAGAGATGGGACAAGACAAGATGGATATCATAATCCAATCTACTAACAAGTAAGCAGAGAGAAAGCCCCGGGAAGGATTAGACCCAAGAGGGGGAAGGATTTATTTACTACTATTATATACCGGGTAGCTTAAAAGTTAGGATTCTTAAATCCCAAGTGCTTCAGTAAATACCACATGCCCCAGTGAATAATTAAGCGAAATATTTTGGATGTACGCTATTGAAGCCATGGCGTATATCCAAAATATTTAACTGAATTATTCACCTCTGTTGTAAGAATATTTTAAACAAACGCATCAGTGAAAGTGACACATATCAGTGCGGGCGCTAGTGTCGCATGTAGCATGTACACAGAAGCCATTTTGAGTAAAGTGCTTTAAGTACGCACAATATTTAAATAAAAAAAAAAAAAAAAAAAAAAAAAAACCCCACACACACACCCCCCTTGTTTACTTTTTACGTTTATCAAGGTATCACTATTTTGAAGTGGAATACGATCAAACTTTTGTAGATGACACTTGCATGATTTATGTACAAATAACGGACATGGATACTTGTGAAGATAAAATTTCACAGTTCCAAAAGTTTTGGGTAAATGGAGGTAAACATGCAGTGCTCTTACAGTTCTTTAATAGCTTTGGGTGAAACTTGTTTACATTTATTTGCACTGTATAGTTTTGTTATACACAATAATTGTTTGGAGAGATTTTACATGCTATTAAACATTTGTTATGGTGCCTTAAATATACAACATAGTCGAGATATAAAAGATCACAAGAAATTATTTTGTGCACCTTAGTGGTATATGTATTAGTATTAGAATTATTACACGCGATTTTCCTAGAGTTAAAAATCAGTTAAAATGGATAAAATTGGTTAAAACTGCAAGTCTGATTTGTCATGTGTCTCAACAAAAATATTTAGTATCTAATATCAGCTATTCATGGTAAAGTGAGTACTTTTTAAAACCATTTTTTTTTAAAATAATAGTCAATAAATATATGTTATTTTAGACTTAGATGTTAACTTCCAAGTGTGGTGGAATAAACACACTTTGTTTATTACTGACATAGCAATATTTATTTAAAAAGGTGGTTAAAGGATTAAAAATGGCTGAAAGGGAAAAAGTAACTAGGACCTCAAAAGTGCTCACTTTACCGTGAACAGCCTATATAAAAAATATCAATAAAAATATGTGTTTCAATTTGAAAAAGGTTAGAAATTGGGAATTATACTTTGATTCGAAATTCAGTTTCAAAAATGCTGATTTGCAGACCTTTAATGACAATGAAAGATAACATTACTAGAAGCTGTAAACTGTGTACCTTTTTCTACACTTCATGCCTCTTATCCAATACAATCCTTACCATTTCTGATCCATAGCATTAGTAAGTAGAGTTGTGCAAATATTTGATAAACAGAAACAAACACACAAAATTACCTTTTATTTTCGTTTTGGTAAGAAATTTTGTTGGCAAAAATTGTAATGAAACCAAATTCCTCTATTACGATGAATATTTTGGTGTTTCATGAATGTTCATTTAGTGCACCAGCAAAATAAATTTTTGTCTGTAAATCATTTTTTAACTAAAATAATTACATAATATGGAAATTTAAATGTAGTCAAAAACCTCTATGGTCAATACTCAATATCCAACATTTTTTGGTATGGTTTTGCAACAAATTTAAATAATGAATATCTTGCTAAAATTTGGTGAAATCCGTTTGACTTTCGTTAAGGAATAAGCTGTTACAAAATCTTTTTTTTTTTTTTATTCCACTTTCACTAAAGTTAATAACACATTTTTTGTTTTTGTTTTGTGAGGAAAAAGTAACATGAGCAAAACCCAATCAGTAAGCCCAATTAACTTTTCCTTTACCTCATGACGTTGTCCCTTTGCTAAGGTGAGACTGATGATAGCATCGGCAAGAACATATGCAGGTGGTGAAACCTGCTCTACTAATAAGCGCTTGGAACTGTGGATAGCCAGTACATACTCAGGATAGCTTGCTGGGTCATCCATACCTGCAAATCAGGTATCCAGCAAATAACATACATAGAAAACAACTTGTAACAATAATATATAAACATTTTTAATTTTTAAGTGACAATTAGGACATGCAAAACTTAGAATTTCTTTTAGAATTAATTTTTATTTACTCTTAAAACAAAGATCCTCCTCCCCCTCCCCCCCTCAGCATCTTCCCACAACACTAATCCCAGATAAAAACTAAGCCATTACAAAAAGTGCAAAAAAGTACTGAATGACTTATAAAGCTACAATTAGAGCCCCCAGGAAAGAAAAAAAACTGCAGGCCTTGGTTTTTATATGCAATTGGCACATGTTTCCCACTAGTGAACAGGGCAAAGATGTTCCATCATCTGACAGATTTGGTAACACATTTTCGCATAATGGGAAGCATGGCAAAAATTGCCACAAGGCATTTTTCCCCCCCGTGCATTCCTGTTTTTTCTACCATTGCATCTCATCACTTCTCCCATCTACACTTCAACTTATTCATTCTTCATGGCAGGATAACAGACCTCTCTCTCCGTACCAGCTTCATCTCATTTCAACATATTTACTGAATCTTTACTCATTGTTTGACGGTGTAGGAAGACAGAAGCCTTAATCAAGTATATTAAACTGCATCTGTTTTTGTTTTGTTTACTATATGCACGAGACTGATAGGTGAAATTGCTTACAGGCATTTTTCACACACACAATGACATTTATTTAACTTGAAAACTGAAGTCTTCAGTACCAAATATAAATTAATGCAAGTAGCATTAAGAATAATCAGATTTTTTATACAGCTTATAAATAAAAGACTTTAAAACTACAACACAAATTCAATCTTTAAAATGTTTAACTACTTCAGGTACTGGTAAAATATACACAGGTCTTTCAATCAGACTAACAATGAAACTTCCAAGGAGTAACAATGCAATTACAGCAGAGATTATACAAATAAAAACACAAGAAAGGATTTCCTTTCGGGGATTTGTGCACTAAAATGTGTTAATATTACAAATACGGTTGAAGTTCTCAATGATTTATTACAAATGTATCTTATGTGATTCACGTGGGCAGAGAGGGTTGTTACCAGCCTGCCCACAAAGCATGTTCCGCGAAGCTTATTTCTTTACATCAAAACTCAAACAGAAGATGAAAAAGACCCCTCTGAAGTGGAAGTAATATGTACTGTATGTAATGATAAGATGAATAACAGCCACTTTCTACATTTTGTGAATGATTGGGAAAATTATTTCACATGATATTTCATGTGGTCTACAGCTACAGCTCACACAACAAAAATCATAAAAAATGTTTAGGAGATATTAAGATGCAAACAAAACCCTGGTTCAGTAAATGTGATATAATACAAATGGAAGGAAAAAACTAATATATGTAATATTTTACTAAGACTATTAATAGTAAAGAAAACTGCCTGTAAACAATTGTTCCAAACAACACACACATCTATAAACTACAGCTACATCTATTTTCAGACAATGCCACTATCAAAGAACGCCAAGGAAGGAACATACAGAACATCTTGGATTTATCAATTTTTTACAAGTTCCATCTCATAAGGTTTACCAAAACTTCTCACATGATGTTTCTCCAAATTTATTACTTTTATGTTGTAATTGCTGAGTCTGAATTAATTATTATCTTTTAAAAATGCCTACAGAAATTAGTCTAGTAAACATAATCATGCAATATGACTTAGGGAACAAAAAGCAAATACCCAATGCATAGACAGACCTGTTTTTCATGAGGCACAAAAATTCCACAACATATACTTTAGTTCTTTGAAATTGTGAAATATGCAAACACTTCACAGAACCATAAAATAATTGTGTAAGACTGATATATGAGGCCCTAAAAATGTACATAGTTTGTGCGAGTAATCAATCACGATAGTTTGTGCTGAATCAATTTTGAGAATGTTTCATTGCATAATCAATTGCTTGTGGGAGCGAGATTAAAGAGATGTTAAAACAAAAATTCACGAAATGGTGTTTGTTTAGGTTATTAGAACATATGTTGATTGTTATAGATGTTAACAAGTTTTTAATATGGCAGTATAAAATATGAAGGGAGAATTTTATATTATTCATCACAAAGTAAAAGTTGCAGTGTATAAGCATTACAATATAGTAAATCTAAAGAGAACACGTGTACCTTAAATATACAAATACCAACAGAAACATGAAAGATTAGCCTGGCACTACTGAATGTTTCGCTAACCTCAATAGCATCTGCAGGAAAAAAACTGAAAAAGAAAAAAAAAAAAAAAGCTTTTTGGGGAAACTGTGAATAAATACTGACGTGTGACAGGTTGGGGAGTGCTGAAGGTGACATCACGGTCGGGAAATGTTTTGGTTAAGTAGGTGAGCCACGTGGGATTTCAAACGGCCGTCTTCACTACTGGCAGACTGAGAGTCTGACCAGTATATAGGGTGGGACATGTAGCTTGCTGTCTTGGTACAAAGTCTATGACTGCTGGGCAGTTTGTCAGGCGGTGCGACCCGTGGTCATGGAGTTACCTGCATAGGCGGTGGTCCAGCCGGGCTGCTGTTGGCGGTTGCTGGTGGTGCCGGAGGAGCAGGATGTCCCATAGGTGCTGTGGCTGCTGACGCTGGTGCTCCGTGGTCACCGGAATCACGGGTTGGCGATTCAGAGTGGCACTTCTTCTCCTCGGTGGACAGCTGAGACGATGGGAAGCTGTGTCCCTGGAGTCTTCTGAGGGGCTGCAAACAGAAGAGGATGGAACTGGGAGGTGAGGCCTCTCCAGATGTCTGGCGGCGTGAGCTCGTTCTTGGGGGTTACCGGGGGTGCAGCTCCAGGTGGATTTGTAGGCAGCAACGGCCTGTTTCTCCTGCTACTTTTCCTTATCCTTTGGGTGTAAGGCATGGATGGGTACTAGCCTCGCGAGAGGGAAGAAGGCGACATTAGTCCCTAACTATAGTGTTCTGCCAAAGCCGGGCTGACACAGAGCCATTCACTGTTCCCCAACCGACAACACAAGCGGTGTGGGCCCAAAGGCGGTCAGACCTCCAGGACCACTCAAATACTCCCTCTGGCGACACAACAGCGCAGTGGCAAAGGTACAAACTGGTCTGATTGAGAAACCTCCGTATGGGTTGTCTTTTTAGTGGTTGGGGTTCTACTTGTCTGTACACCGGGGTGCACAGAATGGGTAGCTGATGAGCATGTGTGTTTATTTGATGTACGAGTGCCCCTGAGGGGGAGCCCTCAGACCCACACTAGGTACGGAAAATATAGGTGCAATCCGTGGTCTCCTGCTTCACTCTGTTGGGTGTTGTGTTTACGTGGGAGTAGAACAGTCACCTAAGGAAGGATACTAAGAAGAAAGAACTCAAGTTTCATTCCAAGAGGAATGGACACAGTGGACTGTACTATCTCCTAACTACTTCAAGCTAACCAGAAGTACTAACTATGCAAAAGCTAGGTGAAGGTTACCTGGGTGAGGTTAGTAGGAAGGAAGAGGTTGCAATGCAGGGGGAGGGGAGGGGAAGTAGATAGTACTTTCATTGGCGTCCGTGGTCATCAGGAGCTGCTGGAGGTAGTTACAGAGCTTCTGGAAGGCGGTGGTCCTCCAAAGCTGCTGAAGACATTCAACGGCCACAGGTAAACTGCAGTCACCAGCGCAGGTTGGGTGTTTAGTGCAGGCACATCCTTGCAGACACTCTCCTGACCTCAGCGGTGGAGAAAGGGTAGCACTGCATTTGTTGTGGGCTGACACCTCAGGCCTTCTCAGAGAGGTGCAGCAAACTGCCCTGAAGCCTCCTCTAGAAGTCCTATTTATATTAAATTTTCCAGCTTGCAAGTTTTCAGAAGGGTAAGGGGGAAGCTATTTCCGCTTCAAGGGGGTTGGAAACTCTGACGTCACACACGGGTGCCTGGATCCCTTATCTGTGTGACGCGGAGGTGAGGACATTTTGAAACCTCCACACACACTCGTGGAGGCTGTGATGCTCCATTGGAATGTGTGCTGACCTCCAACGGCATGCTTTGGAACTGGCGCAACCTTCCTGAAGGGTGTTCATGGCTTGGTAGATAGTACACACTTCTGAGAAGGGGGTTGACATGATGGCTTCTGTTCAAGTTTTCGTGAACAGTAAAAGCGAGCAGAACATGTCTGCAGCATCAGTTGGGCAGCACCGAAGTACTCAGTAATCACGTGTTCTGCTTCCATTATTGTTGAATTGAAGAGATTTGCCCCAATAAGGAATTATTTGCGTTCCAAGATGGGGTGAAGTCATTTCTTGGAGTGTACTTACTAGAAGCACAGAATGCGTCATGCATCAAATATGTGCCAAAGGAAAATCAATTATACATATACTGTATTATTTGAAATAATGTATGACATTTCAAAAATAACAAAAATTTTGAAGAAATTTTAGAAAATGTAACAAACAATACACCAAAATCATTTCATCAAAATTGATTAAACTATGGGAACATTTTCTTCAAAAACAGACGTCTTTACTTATGCAGTATGGTGTGTCTCACTGATCCACAAACTATAATATAAATCTGCAATGCAGGTTATGGTAAAAATTCCATAAAGCGAAGATAGCAGAAATGATGCCCCTTATAGATGGCATGGTTTTGAATCACTTCTTCCAATTAAATTAGCTTACCAGCACTGTTGTAAATGCTGTTATCTGAATGTTCTTGAATATGTCAAGCCAGGAGAGTGAATACAATGGACTCTTGTTGTACCGAAAATCCATGTACCGATAAACAGTATCCACAGTTTATTTTCAGTTGTCCAGGGAAAACTTCTATATAAAAAATGGTAAAACTAACCGCCGCTTGTATTGTTTATTGGAAGTTGCGTCGATTGAAGTATAGTTTGGTCCTGCCACATAAGATTTCCCGCAACGATAGTTTTTATGCTGGTTGTTTATGCAAATGTCTACTAACTGGAAGTGAAATACACCATGTGTGCCGCCATTTATCACTACTATGCGGCGCATAAACTTAACACTCATGTCTCTTCCCAACACGTCTGCAGAGTGGTGTGACTCGCAAGTCTGGCTTACTACCTTCCCTTGCATGCCCAATGAGAGGGACAGTTGTTACCTAGCAACCAGTGTGGCAACCTTGCGTCCTTCCTCTCTCTTGCTGTGCTCCTCTTTCGGTCGCTCTCAGCCGCACACCTTTTTTCTTCCCCTTACATGCCTTCGACAGGGGGAAACTGTTGTCTAGCAAAAAATAAAGCACGTCCTCTCTCTCAGCCACGTGCACTTGCCTTCACATGTCGGCCGCAGAGTAAATAAAGGGCTACTGGCGAACATAGAAATTTTATCAAGATTATCTGTTGATCAATGGTTTTACCTGAATAGGTTATGCAATACATTTTAATGAGGAATTATTATTTGCAAAGATGTTTTCTTTTGTGAATAAAGGTTGTTGTTTCCCGTAAAGTTGGTGTTTCATTGTATCTGGCATAAAAGCAACATGATTTTACAAAAATAAAATATTAATTTAACTTAATGGACAGCATCTTCGTGAATAAAATGATATGCCTGGAAGCATATACTTGACCTACCCTTGTCACCAAAATTTTTTTTGAATATTGAGCGACTTGTATTACGAAGTGTAAAGTTTATTTTCCGTAACTTCCTGAAAATCGGAGGATTTATAATTATTTTGACTCACACTGCTTATTTGAGTTACATTAAACATGACTACGACTCATCCTGACGTGTTACATCTATCAGGAACCACAACCATAGATGGCTACACAATTGCTTCCCATGGAGGGACAGTTACAGACATAAGGTATTTTCTGATATTCTAGACCCGACTTCCTCACACTACTCGCGTAGCTTCTACGTATCCCGAGGAAGGGTCAAATCCAACATGTTATTTACGAGTGCGCATAGGATTGCTCCAACTTAGCGAACGATCTAGCACGTGAAATAAGCATTGCTTCCAAGCGGCCGCAGAACAGGTCAGCCTCCCCGAAGCACCTGCTAGACAGAGTGTTGCTAAGCTTTCCGAAGATGGCAGAGCGCCGTCGAGCGCCGAAGGCCATTTAGCAGAGCGCAAGGGTAGTTCTCCCACCCCCCTCGCTCCAGGCACACATCACAGAGCGATGTCACACCTCCCATTCCAGCCCAGACACGGGCCAGCTGAGTGCACAATATAAGGCAGTACACGACCGAAGATGCCACTTACCATTTCCAATAGCTCGCCTCAACACTTCTGTCTTCTGTGCTGGGGCTCTCTACTGCACCATAGGCCCTCACTGTCCTCTCCAAGAACTCCCAGAGATCTTCAGCAGCCACCAGTGGCTGCAGCCACCAGTGGCTGCTGCCACCAACGACCAGAAGCTTCAGAGGCTTCTACCACTTCCTACCAGAAGCTCCAGAGACTTAACCACCACCAGCTTCCAGAAGCTCAACATCTCCAGAAGCCTGCTCGACTTCACTTCACACTTCCGCTGTTGATCCTCCAGGTTCAACAGCCGCCGCTACTTGCTGGTAAGTGGCAACTACACCCTCTGCCCTTTTGGTAGCGGCCCAGTTTGTAAGGTCTCGTTTAGACAACCCCAGGGTAGAGTAACTGCATCAGAGTTGTTTTCATAAGTGTTAAAGTCATACTATACTTGAGTAGTCTAGGAGCAGGTCAACCTTCACCTGTTAAAACTTAGCTTACTTTCGTTTCAACTCTGTTTAGTAGTAGGTACGAGTCACCAGTATTTATTATTTATAATAAATACCATTTTATCCTATCCCAAGAGTACATTTGTTTAGAGGTAAATCATGTCAGATACTAGGCACTCTACTTCTAGACGGAGCAAAGCAAGCGACCGGGTGTGACAATATTAGGAACCATAATGTAGGACTACAGACCCCCTTCAGGAATCTGTACGTCAGTGAACACACATCATTTTCGACGGCCACCCATTCTGTGCACCCTGGTGTACAGAAAGGTAGAGCCCCAACCACTAGGTACTTATCCAACAGGAGCAGGACAACCACCTCAGGTTATATCGCTGACCGGAGCGCCAAGGGTGCTGGCAGGGGTATTTTGCCTGGGACTGGAGGCCTGACTGTTGCTGGACCACACCCTGACAGTAGTAGGAAGGTGGCCCATACGACCTACCGCTCTAGGTTTGTGCGCCAAGGTACAGAACCGTAGGAGCACAAAGTTTGCGCTGCCAACTGCTGTTGGGCTCTACACTTAGCAATAGTACTGTCAATTGCTTGCACCGACTGAAAGTAAGTTAAGTGTCAGCCCTGCCTATGCCCTTTGAGGGGAGAGGCATGGTGATCGAAGGGAGGACAAAAAGGAGGAGTTCTTTGCTGCTAAGCAAGTGTGCACCTACAACCCATCCACACACATGGTAGAGATACTCCACAGGAGCGGGCTCAGACCACCCGTCACCTGGATAGGCAATCTTCTTCAGACAGTACCCCAGTTTATTTCCCCTCGCACACTACACTTGGCATCGAGCCACATCCTGCAGTACGTGCACTAGTCACTGGACGTGACACTAGGTTGGGTATTGCCAACTCATTTTGTGGAAGCAGTGCAGCATCCAACTGGAGCCAGATATATCTCACCCTCACCGTACGGCACCTCGTCAGCCAGCAGCACCCAGGCAACTGCTGGTCTCAGTCGGCCTACGTCGACACCAGAACCCAGGAGATCAGTGAGTGAGTACCCTGGTAAGTCAGCCCTGCCTCAGCAGGCTAAGATGGTTGTGAGAAATATTGTGGTATTGCCCACAGTAGACTTTGTACCAAGCCATCAGTTTACCCGCCCAGTGCTAGTCTCTAGTAGAAAGCAGACTCAGTCTCAGCGCTCACCAAAAGTACACTTACTATTCAAAACAACATGCATAAATTTCAATAAACACACATCTTTTGAATAAACTGATATCCTGTAAATGGCTATTTGACACCTTTTGCCGTCTAATAATGGATAAGCGCCCAGCCCGAGTGTAACGTAACTCGCAACAGGTGTAAGTGTATGAGAAAATCAGAGGACATGGATTTGAATGATTAATTATTAAAGAAGTAAAAAAATAAATTTTAATTGCCTTATTTATTCATTTCTGTTTCAAAATTACAAGATTTCTTGGAGTGAAATATAATTAATTACTTTAAAAAACAGACATTTGCCACGAGTGCAAGGCGTTGCCAACATGCAGCGGAATGGAGGGGTATGGTTTCACTCCTCCTGCCGCTTCCCCTTCTCTGCCTGCAGCCGTAAACGCCCTAATTCATCGATAATCTCTCTATGCACTCAGCTGATTGAGTGCACGCGGAACATTAAAAATTAGACTTGCATTCTGTGTCATATTATTTTCATTTTCAGAGGGTTTGAAAGTTTTAGGTTGCTTGCGTTTGGTGTCGAATTACAATAAATTATATACAGTATTTTGAGATTTATTTATTTTTTGACGAGTTGAGGTGAAATTTTTTTTACTGTATTATTTACAGCAATACTTCTTTTAAAAATTCCCATTTTTGTATTTATTAGCTAAACTTTATTCACAGATAATGTACAGCTCTAATTACATATACTCAAAATCAAGTCTAATAGGTCAGAAGTTGTATTGTATTTTGGTGCATGTTGACGCCGGCTAACAGCCAGTGGCACTAGAACCCATGACGGTGCTCACGTGTCACGTGTCCCGCACGTGCCGCAAAGAGGCAGATAATTTTGAACTTTCATATAAATGTTATTTCCCAGTGTAAAATGTGTTCTCTTGTATCTGCAGTGTTTAATATGTCTTTAAATGTTTTAAAGTGTTTGTACTCATTTTTAATTATTTGGTTATAAAATTCAAAGTGCCCGCGGCACCGAGATTAAGAACACTTAATATTCCGGCATGAACGCCGTCATAAAGAGAGACTAAATCATATTGAATTGTTTTGACAGTCCTCTGAAAAACGTTAGATAGGGAGTCGACTGTATGTATAACCTACTGAATTTTCTTCAACCTTACTAAACATTGCTGAGTCTTCAAGAAATATGTTATAGGTAAAAAAAATACACACACTCTCTACAGAAATCATAAAATTAGATGAAGGGAATGGGAATGGGAATGGGAATGGGAGAAAAAGAATATTTCAATGCATACCGAACAGAGCATTACACTTTGTAAGTAATATTTTTTATAAAAATTGTTGGGAGTAATAACATTTACTATAACTCAGCAGTTCACCACGAAGGCAAAATATGTTTCCCAGTTAATAAGTTTCAATAATTTTACACCTAGTCTCTATAAATACGTACACGACTAATTTTATCATTTTTAGGAAAGTTTCCTGTAAGAAATTTAAATTTTTTCAATGCCTTCAGAAATTACTTAAGAGGATTTTATTATGCCTTTATTTCCATGCAGCTACAATGTTTTCAAACTATGCTGACAGCAATATCAGTCAGAAAAACTACAACTCTACCTGTGTGCCAGTGATTGAAGGCAAGACAGACTAGAATGTAGAGATCCCGCTCCAGCATCTTGTGACAGCCAACAAAACCGCGAACCTGCCGCTTGCTGTGTTCCACAAGCCGCCCCACTTCTGGCTGGGCAGGCGATCGCGTGCGGAAAACCACAACGCAAAGATCCAACTGTGACCGCTGAGATTTCTCAGAGTTCCTAGTGTTCCCAGAAATAATTTTTTTGTTAGCTGCATAAATGGCAAAGCCTTTAAAATGATCTATTATGCTCTAAATTAGCATTTTCAACCAATGATACATACACCACCAGTGATACATAAGATGCATAGGACAAGGTAAGGAGTAGGTCAGATTTGAAAACAACATTCAAGTTTTCAATCTTTATTGGAAAAGTGTTTCACTAGAATAAACAACCATTTGCTGATATATAGAAATAAGTGGGCAGGGGGTAAAATTTTAAAACTAGAGTTGAACCAATACAGATTTCTACCAATATCAATACAAACCGATACTTCTTTGCCGATACATACTATACCAGTACAACATATTCTGAAAAATTGAATGTGTGAAAAAATCAGTGCAAATCATTTTTGTTTCTTTAACATTTCTGATATAACTTCATCACAACTTTCTATTCAACATGACAGGATTTTACTTGATGTCGAGACTTCTGCTGATCGCCCGAAACTTCAGACAAAGTTGTTGCGCATGTCTCGAGAATATGTAGCCCTAGTTTTAGTTTTTTTTTTTTTAATTAAAATCTGAATTTTCAAGATGGCGCATTAAATTATAAGTGGACTGAGGTTGACTGTCATTCCCACACCAAAATATGAGAAATTTTTTAATATTAATGCACAATGCCTTATTTTCATTATACATAAGAGTAAACAAATTCCCCATGTCACTTTTACGATTCATAACTATTGTCCACTTTAAACAAATAAAATTAAATCTTGCTCATACACGTGGATTACTTAAACTTTTATTTCACCTAACGGTTAAGTTATGACATAAACTTGGTGCAGTTAGTGAAATGTAAACAACATGGAGAAAACTGGACAGCCAACACGATAGTACCACTTGTAGTCATTTAATTTTTAATAATGCTATGTTTAAGCTTTCAACAATTTTTCACAGATATAAGTAATAACGTAAACAAGACATGAACATGGAATAATTATTTCCGTAATAATTATTTCTATTAAAAATACTTATAACCAATTTTTAACTACCACTTCACATTTATGGCAAAAGGACACCTTCACACTTGTGCCAAATTCTGGTTCTATTGATTGTACTTCTGACCCTATCAATTGTATACTTCAGTCTCCAATGCTATTGTGCATGCCATGCTTGCCTGTGTATAAGACGAGGATTTTTACA
The DNA here is from genome assembly GCA_029891345.1 of Dryococelus australis. NCBI lineage: Eukaryota > Metazoa > Arthropoda > Insecta > Phasmatodea > Phasmatidae > Dryococelus > Dryococelus australis. The sequence goes on from CM057005.1 coordinate 46,245,377, forward strand.
CAAATTTGAACCTCCAAAATTACTACAGTGGAACCACCCCATGACGAGTATGAGCTGCTCAATGTAATGATAGCATTGCTCATTTTTAAAGTTTTTTTTTTTTTTTTTCTTTCTTCTTTCTAACATAAGGGATCAAAAAAAAAAATGTTTTCCCAATTACCAATTATTGCCACTTGTACTATGTTTAACATCTTTACATGAACGATGGCCACATGGAAAATGACAGAGTCAATTTTGCTCCGTTGTATTTTATGGGTGACACATAAGTTTCCATGTATGTAACAACATTTTAACATACGGATGTCAATGAAGTGAGAAAATACTGGATGCTTATGAAGTGCGTGTATGATAACACTACATGAAATGTTGCACAGTAATTTTGGTTATAACAGTAATTCGCTATAGCGATAATTTATCTCGCCATCACTGGTTGGTGTTATAGTGAGGTTCCACTGCATTAGTGTTGTAAAGCCCAACAAAAAAATTAGTAATTCTAAAAACACTTGAAAAGTTGAAAATATCAATGTGTTTACGACAAATAATAACAACATATTTATCAGAATTAATGCTAATTGCATACTTACCAAACTTCAAGAAATATAAACACACTGAAAACATATTATTCGGAATCACGGCTGACATGAATACAAACTGTAAACAAATAATGTCTGCCATACTGCAAACATCACAGTCTCACTGCAGTGCCGCAATCTTGTGCAAAGAAACAATCTCAAGGCTGTAAATAAATCTGCTGCTTTAGATTTTTCTTTAAGGTTACAAACAGTTGTGTTATTTTTACCTTGAACTTTGGCAGAACTTGGAAAGTTTCCGCTGGCTTCTTGGCTTATTGAACAAAAGTAATAGTATGGACAAGATTTTATCATTTATTTTGTCCCCAACATTAGTTACACTGTCATATTATCATTTACAGATGAGAATCCATTAAGAGTTAGTCGAAGTCTCCATTCCTTTGCCATCGACATGCACAAGTATGAAAGCAAATAAAACTTTATTCACAAGCCTCCTGTCGTCACATATAGATCAAATTCTAAGATAACACAGCTGTAAAAACCTTTTACTTTCATCCATTAACACTAGTGTCAGTAGTTATATAAATAGTACTTCCAGTGTGCATCTGGCGTTCTGGTAGGAAGCCAGGATGCCGCTGTGGCCATCTTGGCTGACGTCACTCGACAAAAATTACCTGTTTTTTGCACAGAAAACAGCCAAAATTGCTAGAAATGTCCGCAAAACCATCAAAATTTCACGCAAGAAACATGTTTATTTTGCACAATGAGGCTGACTTTTGCACACCAAAAGTGCACACTTGTTCAAACAGCTGGAATTTGCTCAATCCAGTTGGATGACTCCACAATGTGGCATTTGACTCAATGTGGAGTTGTGGGATTTCACCACAGCACTTGCATTCCAGTCAGTTTTCTCTGGGTGCTCCCAACCTGTATTATTGTTTTCCTTCCTACAGAAAGTGTGAACATCCTGCTCACTCATTCCGCGTGGAGGGAGAGGCCTCTCTGAAGCTCCCTGCCAGCCTCATGTCAAGTATGACCAATGCGTACATATAAGCATAGTTGGTTGCAATTTCCAAACCATTTGAGATATAACTACCAAAATCATAGCATAGACATAACCCAAGACAACGAAAAGGATTGAGGGGTCGAGTATGACCTAAGCGTACATATAACCATAGTTGGCTGTAATTTCCAAACCATTTGAGATACAACTACCAAAATCATAACGTAGGCATCACCCCAGACAACAAAAAGGAGCAAGGGGTCAGTATGTGCTAAACACACTTATAAGCATAGTTGGCTGTAATTTACGAACCATTTAAGATACAACTACCAAATTCATAACATAGACATCGGCCCACACAACAAAAAGGAAGGAGGGGTCAAGTATGATCTAAGCGTACATACAAGCATAATTGACATTAAATTTTCAAACCGTTTAAGATACATAGTCGCAAAATTCATAACATAGAAATCACCACCAACACTGAAAAGAGTCATAGGTCAAGTACGTCCTAAGCGCACTTATTAGTATAGTGAGCTGAAATTTCTTAACTGTATAAGATATAGCCACCAAATTCATAACACAAACCGTTTAAGATATAGTCACAAAATTCGTAACATAGACATCATTCCAGGCAGTGAAAAGAGTCGTGGGTCAAGTACGTCCGAAGCTCACTTAGAAGTACAGCGAGATGTAATTTCCGAACCACTTGAGATACAAAAAATGCAGGATGCATGCGGGCGATCGTTCCGGCTACCCTTGGGTTACCAGTCCGAAACCTTGACCACACGACCACCGTTGCATGGTAAGTGTTAGGAGATTAAATAGCGTATATACATGCATGGGCTTACGCACTCGACAATGAAAAAGACCGAAGCGGCAAGTATGACCTAAGTGCACTTGACTGTAATTTCCGAACCGGTAGATATACAACTACCAAAATCATAAGATAGGCATTGTCCCTGACAACAAAAAGGATGGAAGGGTCAAGTACGACTTAAGAGCACTTATAAGAATTATCGGCTGAATCGCACTGCACACGTATAAAGTATGCCCTAAGCACACAGAATAGTTGGCTGCTGAACCAGTCGACCAACAGCACAGGCACTGTGCAGGCCTCAGAAAGTCAAAGGGATGGCACAGAACACTAGAAGAGAGGGAGAGAGAGAGATGGGTCAGGGGACTCCAGGTTGTAGACCAGCCGAGTCACTCGTGTACTTTTTCCATTACAAGAGGAATTAAAGTACTTACCAACCAGCACAATCACATGTTACATGACAATCCTGGACAGTACAGCAGAATGACTTTCTTACAAACCAACTGAAATGAAACCATCGCCAAGAGATGCCATGCTGAGACAAACAGATAAAAAAAATTTATTTTACCAATCAATGCATATTGTGCGAGCAACGAGCGCTGTAGGTTAGGCGAAAAAAGTTCCATAGTGAAGTGCAATAACGATAAGGTCAACACTACTATAGGCCGTTCACTGTAATGTGAGCACTTTTAGAAGCTTTTTCATCAGACATAATGACCAATAAATACATTTCATTGTGTCCTCAGACTTTTGGTTTAGGGTATGGTGAATGTATACACTGTGTTTATTACTTACATGGCAGGGTTTACATTAACAAGTGGTGGAAGGATATAAATTGGTTGAAAGCAAAAAGTAACTAGGGCTTCAAAAGTGCTCACTTTAACGTGAACGGCTTATACACACTGATGAAAAGGAAAGAAGTTATAAGTACTTATCAACCAGCACAATCAAACAAGCGCAGGGTGCTGTAGGCTGTATGTGTTAAATAATGCTAGATCAGACTGCCCTGGTCAGTATATCAGAACAATCTCCTTACAAACCAAAATCATCTCATGTAGAGTGCAGTCATCACTAGCAACAACCAACCCGACCATTGTTGTGCGACAAGCAGTCATACTCCATCTCCGACCTGCATTCATGTACCGAGCCTTCAATGCTGGTAATTACAGACAGTACTACCCTGTCTCCGGCATGTGCTCGTGTACCGAACCTTCAATGTGCGTACGTACATACAGTTGTACTCGGTCTCCAACCTGCACTCTTGTACTGAACTTTCAATGCTCATAATTACAGCCAGTCCGTGCCCCCCAGCACTGCGGTCCAGGGCCTAACACCATAGTAGTAGCGTGTTCGGACATGAACGGCCTAGGGGTAATGAAAGACTATCATACTCTGTCTCACATTCGTTCGCGCTGCCACAACGAATACGCAGCCATCCCTGACAAGACCAAAGTCCTGGGCAGAAAGTCTTCTGTACAAATCGAGTGAAACAAAACTGGCAAATTCAACCAATGCTAGCAGCAGAACACATCCAACTCGCTGCATGAACAACAGGAGAATCTGTAAGGCTGCCCCAAGCGGTCAACCGACAGTGCAAGCATCATGCAAGCTAGTCGAAGTATGGAACATGACACTAGCAGAGAGAGAGACACATACCAGGGTGGCAGACCAGTCTATTCACACATGCATGTCTCTTTACGAGAGGAATTCAGTACCTAGTGCCAGAACTGTAAACACATACGAAACAACAACACACATTTAAACTATTAGACGTGCAAGAGAGACGACGCAGCTACATGCTGGGGGCAAACTAGTACATGTACTTATTTTGAGTATGTACCATTTATAATGCTAGAACTGTAAGCTCATTACAAAACAAATTATCCACGAAGTGCTAATTATGAGTAAGGATGTATCACAGCAGAGACAAACACACGTGTCAACTATATATGTACTCTGCTTTTAGAAAATGCAAAAACATAAAGAGCAGAGGTTTACCTTCTCATTGTGAACTTACTGGAAACACAGACCACAATGACTGTCCTACCTTTCCATGCACGGTATATATTACCGACCAATAAAGCAACCCGGCACTTGTAAGTACTGTAATTACACCACCCATGACAAAACGTACATACGTTTTACATATACATGTGAAAGTGTATAGGAACTAACTCAGGACTATACGTATTTATAGAGTGAGAACTGTAAGTACATGCAAAACCATTAGCCATGCAAGAGAGAGATGCGCTGACGCATACAGATAGTACACATACTTATGTTGTATATATAACATTATTAGAACTGTAAGCACATCACGAATGTAGGCCGCAAACGCATCTCATCGTGAACTCACTGGAATCGCAGACCGTCCTTGCCTTTCCATGCATGGTATACATTACTGACCAAAGAAATCAACTCAACACTTGTAAGTACATATGCTATTGAAATGGTTATAGGAAGTAACGCATGTTCCCTGACGACAGTGGAGACAGTGCACCATCCTTGAAAAGAAGGTATCGCAGGTTCAATTCCCATAGAGAGTCCAATCATTTCACAGGCCGTGGTAATGCACACTTACATGAAAGTTGTCACTGCATGTTCGCCCGCAGAGAATAGACAATCATTCGTTCTTGAAGCGACTGGAAGCAAGACGTTCGCTCCACTGCCAAATGGCATTAAGAGAGTTACTGCTCATTTGCCATCCCACAGTGATACTTTGAATAGACAATGTATGTCGTCGTTCGTCGGGAAGTGAGTGGAAGCAAGACATTCGCCTTACTGCCAAACATCATGAAGATAGTAACTGCTCATTTACAATCGTATACAAAACCTAGGCATGCAGTACAGGCAAAATAAGTGTGTGCCTTGCATGCACACAGCAGGAAGTGTTCAAATGAAGACTTAAGTTGATCATGTAAGATGAACAAGTGTAAAGAAGTTGAGTGGCCAACTTCACATAGCGAACGACCAGATAAGGTAACCAGTCCACCAACAATGCTGTCATTTGCACCACATACACAGCCAACAGTCGTCTAATGAGGCGATGCAAACTAGCATGTAGTGTGAACAGTATTTAAGTAAACATCATGTAAACATGGATGTCATTTCATCGGTTAGTCACACTGTGGTGTAAAGCAGATCGTTATGACTACATTCAGCTACGACAATCGTGTACTCTGCTACAGATGGAATTAATGATTGAAGACTTACTATCTGTAACCCTGCCAACATCGACAAGGATCTCTGAAAAGTCGCTACAAGCATTATGATATTAATGTTACTACTGCGATTGCGTACTCTGCTACAATATGAAGATGGGCAAAAACTTACCATCTGTAACACCGTCAACGTTATCAAGGCTCTCTGAAGAGTTGCTACAGTCATTATGGTATCAATGTTACTACTGTGAAACAACGTTCAGTAATGCATGCCGACATGAAAAGTAGTCAGCCCCCAGCATATGTAACATTCCACTGTAATAACTGCTATGCTGTGTTTACCTGTAGTGAAAAACTGTGTAGACATAACAAGAAGTGCTATGTCTGTCGTTCATTGGGGAAGCAAGAAAGACATTTGTTAACAGCTCCAGTGTCATGAAGATAGTAACTACCACGCATGTGATAACTGCTGTGCGAATAAGTATACCTTGAATTCTTTTCACAGCAGGAAGTGTTCCACAGTCACCGTCACCACTAGTAAAATTATTACCAGAGTGTGGATGTCTCAAACTGAGGTTCCTACCAACAGCTGCTTGCTCTCACCATCTTAGTTTCTCCAGTCGACCACTAGAGTGTACAAAAAGAAAAAAACACCTACCAACACACGTATTGCACAAGCGACGAGCACTCGCATCAATCGATGCTAGACAAGACCACATGTCTGGCGTAGTAGCCTCATTTAGTACAGTCAAATAGAAAAAGATTTTTCCCCACGTACCCCTCTCTGACCGAGCTACGCTACAGGCACATGAATACCACTACTAATTGAGATGTTGGTTAAGGTTAAACATTTTCCACAATATTACAAATTATCAGGTTTGTCGAGCGGTCTACGACGCTGAATTTAAGAACTGGTTCCCTGTAAGGGGTGTGTTGGGTTTGAATCCCACATCTGGCAAATCATTTTCAAACATATATTGAGACAGTCAAGATGGTCAACATAGCGATAGGTACATTTCTTAGATGACAGGAAGTAAATAAAATAAAAACAAATTAATTTTTTGTATTTATTTTCATAACCACATTACACACAAAGTATGTCATTCAATATAGCCTCTATCTCAGAGTTAATCGTATTTATCTCTTCGCTGGCAGTAAGATATCTACGTCAGTGCAATGGAACCAGCACATGTAGTCTATCAACTAAGTCATTGGGGTATTCAGAAAATACATAGTTAAACATCATGACACACTTCGCAGAATGCTTACAGTACATGTCCACATTTATATTCTTCTGTCCAAACTTCAAGTAGGCTTTATCTTCAACAACAGATTCACACTTCCGCTTTGCAGTTGACAACACTTCATCATCAGCAGTAGAATATTAGTAGTGCATGTAATGTTATGCACTCATATGTGAGTACCGATCCGTAAGTTACAGCCATGGCTACCTCAGGGAGACTGGCGACAGCTGCTGCCAACTGCTGTCTTGTTGTCTACCCATAACATAAAACTAACCTACAGTATGTCCCTGTAAACATAACCTACACCCAGCTACAGTACATCTCCCTTTTCTTCAACATTTAATGATTTACACAGGTTTGTAAGTCTGTAGAAGTTCACTCTATATCAGGGCTGCCACCAGCCCTGAAGCTGAAATCCTGGTTCCTAAATATAAAAATCCTGTTATATCCTGGAATCATTAGATCAAATTCTGTAAAATTCTTGGAATAAAAAAAATTGCAAATTACATTTAAAAAAGTGGATATGAAAGATGTTTACATATTTAATGTAGTTGTTTTGGTTTGGAATGTGCAAACCATGTTAATGATTTTCTCTACTCACACTTATACTTTCGTTTATACAACTGTATTGGCGATAATTTTTGTTTCCTCACCATTGTGATTCAATTCCACACGTAAAACACAGTCACCAATTTCGGATTACATTTGTAAAAACAGCAATTCGTGGCCAAGGTTCTTTCCAATAATGGCCTTGACCTTTGCATGTGAACATACAGCCATCAACAGAAATATGTAGATAACTGTATACCTGTGCCAGTGAACAATTAAGCAAAATATTTTGCTTAATTGTTCACTGGTGTTCACAAAAAGAATCTTAGAATCCTTCAAACCAACGCATCAGTGAAACTGACACACATCGCTGTGGGCCAGACCTGCTCTATATACATTGACAACGATTCAGGAACACCTGCATCTGTCCCTTCCTGTGGAAATCCTCTAAAGAGTGAATCTCCTGGCAACTCGGGAAACGACGCTGACTTTTCTGCCCTAGGTGTCCTGGCAGTGGACTGCAGCTGCTGCTCTTCCATTACCTTTAGTTGTTTATGGTGTATTAATGGGGTGGCTGCTCACCTGACTTTCCATGCAGTTTCTCATCCATTTCACTTGAAGGGGCTGGGATCAACTGTACTCTATTCCGCCGTAATAATCCCTGCTCTGTCTGGACTTTAAATGAACGTGGGAAGGGAGCCTGTGCATGGACTTTCCCATATCGTTTGAAGTCAGGGATCCACACCCGTTCACCCACTACCAGTTGCCATAATTCCCTGACACATGTCTTTTTAACTAAATTGGCTTTGTTGAGTACCTTAATTACTGGTCCTGATGCAAAATTTTTCACGGTATTAATGCTGTCCTGGTTGCTCATATCACTGGTAAGGTGGTTCTCAGGTTTTTTCCAAACCGTAGCTCTGACAGTGAGAACCCATCTTCTAAGGGTGTCGCTCTGTATGCCAGCAATCCTAGGTTTGGGTCGAACAACTTATACAAGATTTTCTTCGCTATCTTGACCACATTTTCTGCTTGGCCATTTGACTGAGCAAATTAAGGACTTGATGTGCAGTGTTTAAACCCATACTCCTTTGCAGTGTAAACTCAATCAATGTAAACTGAGGTCCTCGATCAGTACGTACTACTTCAGGTATGCCATGTCTGGCAAAACCATTCTTGATCCGCAAAATAACGGTTGTTGATGTGGTATTTGGCAGGACCATTAGTTCAAAAACCCCGAGAAATAGTCTTCTATGTATTTCCCTCTGCCTAGCTCCAAAGTGTCCATTCCCGGCGAGATCCATGGGCCTTGTGGCAACTCAGACATTTTCATTGGCTCTGCTCTCTGATGTCTGTGTTCCACACTCTGCCTGCAATTTTCCACAATTTGTTTAATTTCACTAGATATTGTAGGCCACCAAACAGATTCTACCACTCGTCTGCAGCATTTGGTGATACCCATGTGTCCATCGTGGATTCTCTAAAGCCTCTCCTGTGGCAGGCATGTGGGGACAAATATTCTGCTTCCATGCATAATCAGCCCATTGGCATATGACAGTTGTCCTCTATGTGCCCAAAAAGGACAGTTGCTATCACCAAACCCTTCTACTATTTGTTTCTTTAGGAGACCACATTCTGCATTCATTTCCTGCACATTTCTTATTTCTTCGAGCCTGATGTCTGAGAATGGGGTGTGTGCTATTACTGACTGAATAAACAATTCTTCCTCTTCAGCATCACCACTGTTCCCTTGGACATGTACCACCGCGTATTCAAAACACATTAAACGCATCCTTAGGAGTTGGAGTCTTGCTGTTAAGTCAGCCAGTGGTTTGCTCCGTAGCAATGGTACTAGGGGTTTGTGGTCTGTAAGGATTGTAACCTTTGAGCCCAGAATATAATTGTGGAACTTATCACATGCCCAGGTGATGCCGAGGACCTCATTTTCAATCTGGGCATACTTTTCAGTTTCATTTAGTGCTCTTGACGCATATATTACGAGTCGCCACTCACCACCTTCTTGTTGTTGTTCCAGCACTGCACCCTGTCCGTATAATGATACATCTGCCGCAATGCTTGTTTGGGCATTCCTTTGGTACAGTGCTAGTGCCGGTTCCTTACAGATCTCCTATTTCAACTTCTGTACTGCTTCTTTCTGAGGTGTGCCTCAAACCCACTCATTTCTCTTTTGGAGAAATTCTCTCAATAGTCCAGTTTTTTTCTGATAGGTGGGGTATGAATTTCATGACATAATTCACCATTCCTAGAAATCTGCGGAGCTCTGTAATATGTGATGGTTCTGGCAGCTCCATTATGGCTTGAACTTTCCTATCATCTGGCTGTACTTTGCCTTCACTTATTTTATGGCCCAGAAAAGTAACTGTAATCACAGCAAATCTGCATTTCCCTTTGGAGGGTCACTCACACTCTCTGCAGCTGATGGAGAACTTCTTTCACTCTTTCATTGTGTTCGTCTCTGGTGCTTCCAAATACTAAGAAGTCATCGGCTTGGTTGACGACCCCTGGTGCTCCTTGCAATATGTTCTGCATTTGTTGTTGGTAGTGCTCTGGTCCAGAATTTATACCAAAGGGCAACTGCTGAAAGTAGTAACGTCCAAATGGAGTAAAAAATAATGTTAAAGGAGCACTAGTTTTTGCAAGAGGCACCTGCCAAAATCCCCGATGCATCTAGTTCGTAAATAATTTTGCACCTTCCAATAGGGACAGCGATTCCTCCACTGAATGTAACTGTAGCCTCTCTCGCAGGACATTCCTATTCAACTCTGTATAGCCCACACAGATTCTTACAGAGCCATCCTTCTTGGGAACTACACCTTGGAGTGTCAATGAGTGCAATAACTTTATCACGTACCATCTTGTTTAGTTAGGTTTTCACTTTGTCCCTCAAAGGTAGCGCTACTCTTCTTGGTGCAGTTATCGTGTATGGTGTACACTCGTCTTTCAGCTTGATTTCATACTTGTGAATTAATTTTCCCAGCCCTCTAAACACATTTTCATACTCTTTGAAGTCCACGATACTTGATGTGCCTAATACTTCGTCGACAATGTTTAGCCTAACAATGTTCGGTGCTGTCAGTGATGGTCTGGCTAGTAACGGTACCACTTGGCCATGGACCACAAATATTTCCAGTACCGTTTGTTTGTCCTTATATGTTATCGTCTCTTGTGCTGTACCCAACACTTTCACTGCCTGCCTACCTGCACCAAAAAGCATTCTACTTGTTCTCCTTATAGGTAGATTTAGTTTCATACACAGTCCCTCCCCCATGACGGTCACATCTGCCCCTGTATCAATTTTGAACACCAAACTCATACCCTGGATCTTCAATGCCACTGTCCAGGCCTTTGCACAAAAATTTCCATTGCTACTTCCCCCATGTAGTACTCTGCTTCTTCCACTTCTTGTAGCCCTTTTGTTTTGCAGCACCTGCTAAAAGACCTGTTTGACCACACTTGTAGCAAGAAGCCTTATTTGCTGGACACCGAAACCAGGGATGCTCTGGCAACTTCCCACATTTTGAGCAACTATATTGTTGGCACTGTTTATGTCTGTAGCCTTCCTTCAGGGACGGCTAACCTATATGGCGTATGTGTGGTGTTCCGGTGTTCTTAGTCAGTTTTACTGCTTCAACACTGGTGTCCCCAGTATTATACACTGTCTGTTGCTGATGCTTCACTGTTTCAGACTGAGGTATTCGCCGGACTTTTTTTCCAATGTCAAGTCATGATCAAACTGTAGTGTTTTGAACAGTGCATCGTTTGCTACTCCAATCACCAGGACCGTAATAATTAGGTAATTCATCATTTGAAGTTCACACGTTTCTGCCAGCTTAAAAACATCATTGATGAATGCATTTGCTGACTCGCCATCCATTTGCCGTCGCTTAAAAAACTTGGCCCTCTAATATAATGTTTTTTTTTTTTCACAGTGAAGAACTTGTCAAATTTTTGTTTTACTGTTACATATTTCTTACTCTCCTCTGCAGTTAGGGCAAATGAATCCAGCATGTTGTCCGCCTCTGACCCCATGCAATATAGCAGCATATTAACTTGGTTATCTTCTGATATTTTGTCCAATTCCGATGCGATGCAAAACATTCAAACCTTTTGATCCACTTGCTCCATTCCATCGGGGTACGGAAATTAAAATTTTTCGGGTGGAATAACTTGGAATTGTGCCAATACCATGTTGTCTATACAGCTTGTAAACACAGATACTTTTGTTTTAACATTCCCGGCAGTAAGAGAATACCACACGAATATGTTGTCGGCCAGAATAAATATCTTGGGAACACAACAGCACCGAATTTTCATACATATAACGACTTCTGACACCATGTAATGGCAAGTGTGATTACCGATCTTTAAGTTACCACCACTCACCTATAGTATGTCCCTGTAAACATAATCTAAACCCAGCTACAGTACAGTGCACATCATTGCCAGCAGACTTGGAGTTCACATTTTCGTTCTAAATGTCCTTGATAGTTGCAGCATCTTCAGTTTTCACTTTACATGTTAACGGTGCATGTTTGTTGTTCACAACCGCTGACTATCTGTATGGCTTACACTCTTCATAGTCTGCAACATTCATATTTCCTTCTTCACACAGGGGTTGGGAACAAGATGCAGGTACAGTTAATGTTATGGGCGCTCAAACCATCGCTAGTTTACACAATGAATCAGCACGAAGGCCCACCTTGTCTTGCGACAATGCGTGCCATCTCGTGCCAGGCAAAGGTGTATCTCTTTAGATTATCCCATCTACCAAATGATGCACCACACACATCACATGTTAGTATTCTGGAGGTCGGTCCTTTTGAACATTTGCTTTTCTCATGTCGCAGAGCATGGCAGCTTTTGCTGAAAATCTTCCCACATATATACCATCTCTACCCCTCTTAGCCTGAGGCCATCCCAGGGTTTTTTTTAAGAGTATCCATTGTTTTGACCATTTTGCGGGTTCGGAGTTGCAGGTCCTTTGGATGAAGTGGTCCTCAGGTCCCACCTCCCTTCCCACTGCTCAGGTACATACATAGTTTTACGCCAGCTGTCACCTGGCCATCCTGTTCTCCTTGGATTCGGGAGAACTCTACTACCATAGCGGATACCTGGATATATAGTCCAGGCACCCGCCACTGCCAGCACAAGTCCTTCCTCACTCTGACCTCTGGGCTACCAGCGGGGAAATGAGGTCAGCCCAAGCAACTCCTTCCTTTCCATTTAGAATTTTTCACGATCAGGCGAACCTGAAAGTGGTCCCTCCAGTCTGAATTTCTTCACATAGAAACTCAACTTTAGGGCCCCACTGACAGTAAAGGAGTCAACCGGCCCGCCAAAAGGCACCACCATCATGATTGCCCATGATTGAAGCTTAGCCTGGGAGGTGGGTACCCCTTTTAGAAAATCCTGACATAGGGCACGCCTGGGGTTTGCCATGTCTGCAGCATAAGCGGTACCATGCACTTGTGGCAATATAGAGTGCGGTCCCCTTGGGCTAAGAGAGACTATAAGAGACGCATCACTAGCCCTTTACGATTTCACGCATGATGAGCTTGCTTTCCGTTACTAGAACTGGCAAATAGCCCCGACACATCCCAGATCAGCCTACCTCTTACTACCCCACCGGTTGCCAGCCTAGCCCACAATGTGACAGGGGAAGTAGGCTTCCCTTAAGGTCAACCATACTCCAACCAGGCCTTAAGCCCATCCGATGGCCATCCAGGAGCAGGGTTGGACGAGGGATTGGCTTCCAATAGTCAACCTAATTCCAACCAGACCTTAGCAAGTGCCAATTAGTCACCGAACAATGGAGAGAGGGAGTGTGCTTCCTGTAGTAAACTCCACCCCCACCAGGCAAAGCATTACACCCATGACAGGCTGGTCCCCCGTCGAAGGCTGGCAACTGACATGTGGCAGCTGAGGGTGCGTGAATCCTCCCAGGAGCAACACTGTTTTCTAGCCGTGGAGGAACGTACATCATTAGAGGCACGCTCTACGGTAAGCTTCGTACAATTATCAGCTTACACCATCTTCATGCAAAACAAAACAGAATTTCTTCCCACAGTAGCAGCATGGGTATATACTAGGTCTAGCCGGTATATATACATAGCTACTAACACATAACATCAGCGAGATCTAAGCATATTTTGTACCAGTCAATTTAGCTAGTCCTTCACCCAGCGGGACTGTACTTCAAGCAGACAACTGCCATATAAGTCCTTCACTCATTCTGCCAATTGTTGAGTGTCAGTCCGACACAGTGTTCTGTCTCCAGTTGAGCGAAGGTGCCTTTACATTGCAACATGCTAGTAATCTGGAGGTAAGTTTCTTTGTACACACTGCTGACCCCTCATTGCTAACTCCTCACTGCTGACTCCTCAGTGCTACCTTCACGCAGTACCGATGCCATACATGTCAGTATAAAAACTATGTGTGACATTCTGCTGTTGTAGTAATTTATACCTCCATTCTGCCTGTCGAAGACGATGCTATGTTGTAATTCTCTCTTTAGTGGGGTAAATAAGTATGCAACCAATTGCAAAGGGGCCTATGTGAATTCGTTCTCCACTGCAGCAGATATATAGTATGTAATGTCCAACCAGAACCCTTTCCCATGTATGCTTCTTCCTCCTGACAAATCCTCTGTACACTAGCTTCAACACTGTCTTTGATCTCATGCATGTTATACAGAGGCACATTCGAGGTCTTGAAGGTTCTCACTCTAAATTCATCATGTGGTTATGGTTTGGTATATTGACATTCCAACCATAAATATTTTATTGTACCTTCTTTTTCCAACTCATCTGTAAGTTGATCTATAATATTCTGCTTCATATGCATAAGATATGTACAAATATCTTTCGCCATGCCTCCTGCAACAGACGTCTTCATTAGTCCATGGTAAGCAGATTCTTTCAGTATGAACCCATTCTCATTTGGTACGCTTGCAGTACATACTAGTGTAGGAGCTTTTTCATATGTACAATTTTTTACATGGTCGTCACTTGCCTTACATAATAGTTTTACCTGATCGTCCTCTATTTTGCATTGCACTTTGACTGAAACGCTTACTACTGGCTGATAGCATGTGAACTTATGTCCACATTTATAACAACTATGAGTTAAAAGGCCCCAGCTTGTTTTATTCAAACATTCTCCAGGTTTTTCATGTTGACAGGCACTGCAACTTGTACTAAAGGTCTTGCTGCAGTCGCAAGATAAATATCTTGATGCCTGTGAAAAACTGTACAAGTCCAGGATCGATGTTGTCACTGGTGACAGTGCGCTAGTATCCAATACGGAAGGTACAGTCCATACTCTTGATGTCTATGGAGAATGGTCTCCAATGTTCAGGTCTGATGAAGAGAGTGCACTAAAATCCAATGCAACAGCAGGCACCTGAACTTCACATGATTTTTTTGGATGTAGACCTACATCGCTTAACAGACAGGGGAGAAAGTACATCACAGTTGTAAGATGCCGTTTTAAGCTGCCACATCAAACAAATTGAGACTTGCACTGTTCACATGTTAAGATAGATTGCTTCATGTTCATAGAACAACCAGTCTCATGTCGATGAGCATGACAGCTGTCGGAAAACGACTTCCTGAAGTACGTTCCATCTTCGCTCTAGTATATGTTCACTCTTTGAATAACAACAACACACTGACGATGCCATCAATCCCAAATGCTGTATATATGTACATATTTTCATATTCCATCAGTGGGATTTAAGCATTCTCTAGACATACATTCAGCTAGGTATTGTATACCAGTTAAGTTTGTGCGAATTTGAATTTTTTTCTCATGAAACGAAAATGAAAGACATGTAACGAACTTTTGTGAAACTGAAACAAAAATAAAAAATCATTTCATAAAAGTTCAGTTTCAACGAAAATTTAATGAATTTCACAACATTTGAGCAAGTTATTCTTTATAATAAATTTGTTGCCAAAACCAAACCAAAATAACTGTAGGATATGGAGTATTTACCACAAGAGACCTTGTTTACATTTACATTTCCTTTTTATGTAGTTATTTTACTTAAAAATAAACAAAATATTTTATAGACAAAAATTTCATTTACTGGTGCACGAAAGAACATTAATTAAACACCTGAATATTCACTGAAATAGAGAATTTTCATTTAAATCACAGCTTTCGGCAACCAAATTTCTTATCGATGCAAAACTGAAAGTAGTCATTTTTCGTTTTCGTTTCAGTATACCGCATATTCGCAAAACCCTAATCTCAGTTACTACACTGACATGCAGCTACAAGATTATAATTGGACTTTCACAACCCTGACCGCCCTCCACCACATAGTTAAATCTGTCATCTCGTCGTGCGTTGCTATTTCTATTAAAGCACTTACCACAATAGTGACATTGTTTCCTCCCCGACGGATTGTTCGCATGAAGGTTGGAAGATGGCGTATCACTACTCGATACGGCATGCACCTGATCGTCTCATGTTTGTTGCTTAGCAGGTACAATGTCTTTGCACTTTTTCATATGTATGTTTAAACTGTCTGTATGAGTGAAAAAAACTCGAAACTAACTACATTGATAGCCTGTGAGACATGGATTCAGCTTGCATTTATGCTTCATACGTCTTGTAGCAGTGTTGGCATGTGCAAATGTCCTGTTACAATAGTTGCATGGATGTCTAGGAGCTGATCCAACCATTGTTTTCACGATTGGGTACAATGTTTTTTTTGTCAGTTCTTTCACAGGTATCTTCCCATCCTTAAATTTCAGCAAATACTGCTTTACACATGCAGGAAGGAGTTTTGTTTGTTGTAATAGGTTGTTTGAAGTTATCTAGTCGTCGAAAATATGATTGACACTCTTTACAATATATAGCACACTTCATATTGTGAGGGCAACCAGTCCCATGTCGACAAGCATTGCAGCTTTAAGAAAAGGTCTTCTTACAGTACCAACATAAATAACTTTCCATTATCGAAGAAGAGCACTTTCTCCATAACCATTGTTCACTTTTCGAAGTCTGAATGGTAACTGAGTCTCCTACCGCCAGGAGTACGAGAGCACACCCTGCCAGAACGGGGCCACCTCTGCCACTGCAGCAAGGGCTTCCAGGCACAAAACTGCGAGCTTAACAACATTGATGATGACTGTCACTCGTTTATCATATATGCACAACTTAGCCTTCATTCAAACAATTCCTTCTGTGAGCTTGCAAGGTATGCTGATTAGCATGTACTACATGGGTGTCTTGTAGACGACTGCAGTTACCATCTTCATGTCATTTGGCACTGGTGCGGTTAGAGAATGTCTTGTTGCACTCGCTGAACAAGCAATGCTAACTTTCATGTCAACCTCCATTACCCCTGTTACAAAAAGGATTTCCATAATAGCAACATTGATACCGTAATGCTTGCAGCGACTCTTCAGCTTCATGACATTTGGCACTGGTGCTATTAGCGAATGTCCTGCTGCACTCGTTTCGCAATAAATGACTAACAATGTCTTTGCACTTCTTGTTAAGATTATACAGCCTATCACTGTGGGTAAACAATGCATCACAGTTAACACAGTGGAACAACGTGTAATCTGGACTGAACACGGACCGAGAGAAATGTGTGACTGGAGGATAGGAGCAGCTGACGAGGTTGTGGCAGGTGCTGACGTTATGACACGCATAAGTGATAGCCTTCCTAAAGCATACCTTCTCGCTGATGCGTGTCTCTCTCTCTCGATCAAGTTAAATGGTTAGAGCGCTGACCGTCCTCCTGAGCTCAGTAACTATCCTTCCGCGGCATGTTCCCGACAGATGGTACTGGTTTAGCCCGGTGGGCCGTGGTAGGTTCACACGGGGGTCGCTTAATGGAGGGATTGCTCCTGAGTGAAGGGGAATCAAACCCCAGAGTGAGTTGAACTGTGATTGCCACCAGTCCGGGGAGTACAATCTTTCTCACTGAAAAGGTTGTCAATATGCGGGAGACCAGCAGTTCCGGGGTACGTGTCGTGTTTACTGATTAAACGACAGCAGCAGTGGGAGTGGAAAATCCCATCACAGGGGTCGACTCTATCCATTGTGGTAGTGTCAGCCGACAGCTGGGAATGTAGTTTAAGGGGAAGGAAGTTACGCAGGGTTTAGGAGTAAATTTAGGCGGTAGTCTGACCCGAATCACCTTCCCGGAAGCGAGGCGTATCGTACACGTACTCAATGGGTTTTTACTCTTTTATCTTTTTTGGGAAGTGCTAAGATAGCAGAAGGCAAGGATGTCTCCGGCTGTAGGTAGCTTATGTGATTTAGGTCTTGCCACAGCCAACAGATTCCCAAGTAAGTGTCGAGTTCGGACACGTGGTCGAGCGGGAAGCTAGGTGAAACTAGTTGGGGGTTAACCTTCGGATTCGCCGGTGGGGGGTTCGTCCCTACGCTTAGTTTCTACTTCCCCTTGTGTGTTAGCTAGTCTCTGTAGAGTCTGCCACTCTTTAAGCCGATTATGGCTCTGAATTCCATCTTTTATACTATGCATTCAGACCAACCTTCTGTCCTTCCTGCAGACGTACAGTCCTGGGGGAGGCACTGGTGGTGAGATGTGCAGTTGGGAATTAGGGTGCCGCTGAGGTCAGGCGAGAGAGCACCGTAAAAACCAGGAGCAGCAGAATGTCTTTTCGCAGTCAAATCCTTATTCAAGCCCTGTCTCCTGTGGAGTTCGGCATGCCTCACGACTATTCCTCAGTAGGGTAGTCAACAATTTAGTTTTGACGTAATATTTATTATTACGTTGGAAGACAGTGGGGAATCCCGGTTATTTGTACACTCTAAAATAAATCTCTAAATGAGTTACATGATTACTCAGGTGAAGGTAAGCCTGGAAAAGAACCAAACCAAATACTCTGGTCTGAGAATTATTATATATTTTTAGATATTTTATGAAATTGACATTGTAACCTACTGAGGGGTGATTGTTCACATGTGACGTCACGACGACCTGCTATCATGGAGTCAAAGGAGTGCAGGGATTGGACGTCAAGGTTACCTTTGGAGTGTGGTGCCGGCTCTTGAAGTCGGCTGGTGCAGGAGGAGGAGCCTTCTCAAGCTGCATGTGGTTGAGCCTTCTCAAGCCACAGGAGACTGAGCCTTCGCAAGCTGCTGGAGAGGTTGAGCCTTTTGTAAGCTGTTGGAGAGGTTGAGCTTTTGCATGCTGCAGGAGAGAAGGGAGGTCGTAGGCAGACCAGGGACAGAGCTTGCGGACCTATGCGGCCGGCGAACCTGGCAACCTCTGGCTAAAGATGAAAATCCAAGCTTTGGGGCTCTTCCGGGGGTGTGGGGGATGATAGCCTTTCTCCGCAGCGGTTGATTATCATACGGTTGCAGCGGCGCCACGCATTCCTTATCACCCTGAGTTGAGGCTGCTGACAAGTTTACAACCTCTGCTCGAGGCTCGGCGGATGTGATGTCACGGGGAAGCAGGGGTGCTGTGATCCTGTGGTGTCGGTTGAAACTTCCTTCTCTGTTATCTTTGGGCAGTGGCTTGTCGGGTAAAACAATCTTGGTTTAAGGGGGTGGCGACCACATGTTGGAATCTGGGCAGGCAGTAAAATTCATAATTAAACACGTTAATTATTTTTTGTACGAAGTTGTCAATTCTGTCGACACGTGAACAGTACGCTGCTACTGTTGTGACTTGCCCTGAACTTTTGCTAGCTCATTTGTGGAGCGAAGTCGCCTGTGGGGCACGCTGCGCAGTAGTGTGGCATGCATCAATCGGCCACCCCCAGAAGCGACGGAGACCCATCTCAAACGAGACCACTTTTGCTTCAGGCGTGGGGGTGACTCCCCAATTGTAGTGTTGTGGTTGCAGTTCTGGACTTGCGCCTCTTCTGTGGCATGGGCGGCCAGCTGGAGTTTCGAGCACTTCTCATATCTGGGTCGGGTGGCATCTGGTCGCTATCAGCAGGTTAACAGCCTCTCTCCTTCTCCCTCTTCATGTCCCTCTCTCTGTCCCTCCTCGGCTGTGGGCGGCACATGGGGTTGCATATCGTCTATGCATTGCAGTCCCTTATTCACTTTCACAGCAGGGAGGAGAGTTTTGAGGAAAGGAAGCATTACGGGAACAGGTAGTTTTCTTTCGTCCCCTGACCTTCCTAGTTCGAGGGCAGTTCACATTACAAGAACTGAAAAAAAAAAGCATTTTATACATAATGTAGTACAATATTTTGTAGTTACTTACATCTTTATCTATGTCCTCAAGAAAAATGTAGCTAACAAAATGTTATAAAAATAATCACAGTTGCAAGGATTGGCAACAGGGGAAGTTTACAGTGACCCCTGTGGGACGATTTTAACTGGTCTGGTTTCCAGTCAGCGCTGTTGCACGGTAAACCATTTATGTGTTCAAAAGTGTGAGTTCATTAAGAAACATTCTTACACTCTAAAAGGCACTGGGGGTTCCCCATACAAGTAAAAGCGATAGAACACACAAAAGCATAACTCCTTCGAGCACACACACGGGTTGTCACATTATACTCAATGTTTACACTTTCTTTGGCGTATCATTTGTACGTGAATGTCTGAATCCTAGGGTAGTCAGCTATTTGCTGGCCATGACACTCTTATGCTAGCTTATAATCTCTCCATTCTCCTTCTATGCTTGACAGTTGGCTTAACATAAGTTACCTACACTTCATACTATTCTTAGATTCTACGTCACATGTGTAATTTTATTCTCTCTCAGTTTTTAGGAATCTGGCATTAGTTGCGTAACAATTAAGGCACTTGCCTCATTACACTACTACATATAGTCCATTCCCCATTGGAAGCAACTTTCTCGGAGCCCTGCTAAATATCTACTTGCAGGCCCATTTTGTATCCTTTCGCCAAATGTAGACAAACATTGCCATGTGACTGCCATGTAGCATCTGTCAAAATCAATGTTTACATGCCATTGTGAGTGTACATGTGTTTGTATACTTTCGCTACACCTAAACATAAACACTGAAATGTGACTTCTACTTTTATACCTGTCAAATGTGTTGTTTAGTGTTTACAGCTTTTCAAAGAATTCTGTCATATTCCAAAAAACATTCCGTATGAATAGTCACAGTTTAGACTTCTAACATTATTTAGGTCGACTTTATGATGTTTTAAAAATGCCTGAATTGACGACAGTTCTTACAGTTATTTTACATTAACATATTTGTTTTCCAAGACATAGCACAATACATGTAATGCATGTTAGTATTTTGCCACAACTGTGTCTAACACTGTTACAACTGCGAGGTAAAGAACTGCAGTATTTATCCTTTAGTTATTGATATGTTTTGGGTTATTTCTTTAAAAGCACGGCCTCAGTTGGAATAAATATTAAAACGAAGAAACAACCAGTCAAACGAAAAAGGCACATTGAATTCAAGCACGCAACTCGTGTTGCTCATTTTTGTCATACAAACTTTAAAAGATAGCAGTGAACACGCACACAAATAAGCCTACGGTAACTTTTATTCCGCTCATATTTCTATGTATTGCTACTTATTGTTTATTAGGTTTATTGAAATTTATCGGGCTGGGCTTAGTATTTTTCTTCTGGGATAGTGGCAAATTATGTTACACGACTGTGTTTCTAACCCCTTAGGGGAAATGTACAATGTTGTGATAAATAAACAGAAGTGGATGTAAATATTTAACTTTTTCATAAAAACAGTTCACAGTTAAAATATATAAATAGTGCTAATCAAATATTTTTAATCACGCACACACAGGGTCAGCGTATCGACCACGATGCACAAAGGTACGCCATTTCAAAGATGCAATGATTAACGAAACACATGTTACAGTATATTTATTACTGTCGTGGCAAAACAGATTAATCACAACATCGTAACTTGCCTAGGTAGGTTTAAAAAACACAATGTCTACAAACGTGATGTGGTGATTTGAAGTATTTTTCAGAGTAAGACTAATTTATGCTTGGTTTGGCAAGAAACAATATGCCACGTTATGGCTCGCCACATCTGCCAAGTTCACTTGGTAACTGCCCCTTCATCGTATCTAAATATATTAAACTAAATATTCAGACATTAAAATGTCTTTTCAGTAGAAAATTACAAATTCAAAATTATTACTATTTTGCTGTAATAAGTATGAAAAATGGTACAATTCAAAACATGTATAATTTTGTTGTTTACTAGCGAAGTTAAATTACCCGAGTGTGAAAGAGAGAAATAAAGAGAGAGATAGAGAGTGCACAAAACTCGCCCAGCAGACAGTTTTTCAGTTGCTTTATCGCTTGATAAAACAACACCGTACCATTACGGCCAACTCTCAATATTTTCCGCTGTTATTTTAAACTGTAAAAATGAGATATGCTGCCATCGGGGGTACCTAAATATATAAATATTTCAATAGGCACAGTTTAATTTATAAGTAGTATACTAACAAACCAGGTTAAAATAATATTTTAACTGTGAACTATTTCTTACCGGTCGTTGCCAACACGTCACTGCTCTCGCTGTTGTAAATTCATATTTAAAAAAGAAATAAATATTACAAGTTAAAGAAGACATTAAGGTAAAGGTTAATTTATTCAATAATACAGTACTCTAAAGTTAATCACAGTATTATATTTTTGTGGAATACATGTTATTGAAAAAAACAGGTTGACTTGTTATGCCTAGAGTGTTTTTTTCAAAGGTTGATTTTCACAAATCACTTCCAATTGGGAATGGACTATAGATGGGGCTTTCACAATGCAGGAAAGGTTTTTTTAAGCATTTGCGGGGGACCTGTACGTTTCTTAAGCAAAGTTACATAAATGAAACACATTTTTTTTTCTAACCTTACGTTTAAGTACTGGGTATGAGGGTTTTCTCGACCTCCTGTTGAATATACCTAACCTACAACATTTTAATTTCCTCATTTAAGGTTACGTGGGTTTACAAATCTTGCCTCCAAATACACATTTTCTTTCACTTCTCCTATACAGGTATATTTGGGATAATTGCTCTTTTTTTAACTACGTGTTAGCATAATACTTTGACATTTGCACACTCTGTCTATTCTCAAGGCAGGCACAAGCCTTAGGTTTTTTTTCTCAGTTTTGTTAGGCAGAAGCATGGCTTGGATGTTGATCAGGACACCGCCCTGGGTGATCCGTCACGCCAGACAACAACTTGTTCAGCTCCTCACCGTTGCGGATGGCCAGCTGGAGGTGTCGCAGGATGATCCTTGTCTTTTTATTATCACAAGCTGCATTTCCCGCCAGTTCGAGCACTTCAGCTGCCAGGCATTCCATCACAGCAGTCAAATATTCTGGAGCACCTGCCCCAACACGCTATGCATAGTTGCCCTTGCTAAGCAGCCGGTGGATTCGCCCGACTGGGAACTGCAGTCCTGCACGGCTTGACCGTGACTTGGACTTGCCTTTAACTTTCCCTCCTTTACCCCTTCCTGACATAATGAGATGAGAGGTACAGAGCGACAGCGACGAGCGAAACCAGCTAAATTCAAAGTTGGTGATAAAATTTATATGTATAGAAAGTTACGAGGTATGTGTGTTAGTATAAGAATATTAGGTTATGTAGAATTTATTTATAATCCTAAATATGAATTCAATATGTTATTATATATGTTTGTGATTATATGAGATTAAATGTATAATAAAGGATGATACCATATACAGGCAGTTTCATAAAAAATTCTGAAGCCCCGGCCCGTTTGCAGCCACCCTAAAACTACGGGCCGCTGCCAAGATAAGACATTTAAGTTGCAATAACAGCCATATATTGTATGTATTTCTGAAACACTTAGACTTTGTAGCATGTGACCTCTGATAACCTTACTTCAGATAATGTGTTGTTCACAGCTTATCTACTGGACTCTGAGCTTTGCAACTTTGCAACTCAGTTAGATCCTATATACATGAATGTTGTCAAAGACCACTGACCAGTGTTACTTCAGAACTGAAGGCTATCAGATTACAGTGTGTAATATAATAGATGGTGCTAACTTCCTCAAATTACATTGGGATTCTGAGTTGTTATCTGTATACTGGCTTCAGTACTTACCAGCTGGAGAGGGTCTCTTACTTTTAAAACACAGGGGTTATCTGACTCGGTCTGAGTAGAAACTATTCTTTTTGCAGTACTACTAGTGGCATACATTACATTTATGTCTTTCCTTTCAAGGTTAACACATTATAACTCAATCTAACATAAGGCGTAGTCTAACTTTCTCAAGGGTTTCACTATGAAGAAATTAACTTCAGTTTTCCTACGTTCAAGGGGGTTTTACCCAGGTACACATTCTCTGTACACAATTACACTTTGCATTAATTTTTACATTTATTCAAGTTTTCTGGGTAGTCACTCTGGTGCTATTTGTACCTTCGTACTTTTATTAAGGTTGGAAATTTCCTGGGTGGCGGTTACGGCACACTCACAGTGAGCTTTCGCCTCATGCTTAGAGAACCCCTGCAAGGTTACAGGGGTTCTCTAAGCAAGTCGCCCAGCGTCGCATTGTGAGGAATGGTGAGGGTTACGTAGCGCATGTTCACGGGCCTGCTGATAGGCTTCGTTGCACATTCTTACTTCATATCTGTGCTCACGGGACTCTGTGACGTTATCTTAATTTCGTCGTGCTAGATTTCTCAATACAACAACAAAATTTTGTATTATTTTATTATATGTTTACGTTACGTGAACACTTGGAGCAAGCTAGGGACCAATTCTTATAACAACACAAAAAACATCATTTTACGTTTACGTTACTCATGCCCATTGATAGGAAGCAGTCTACATTAATTAAGGCACTTATTAATGTGTGGGACCTCAGTTCCTAACAATGCGATTTCTGAATTCTCAACCTTTGAGACAAAAAATCTTAACTAACAATTTCAAGCGTACATAATTTTACAATATTACTCTTGTGGGGGGGGGGGGGGGACGCAAGTACTCTTGTTGCACTGCCTATCTATCCAGGCTAGGATTTTGTAAATTGGGACTTGTTCGTCACCTAACCGTCCCTACTAAGTCATCTAAACGAGCTCTTGCACTCTCGTCTTTAGTGTCTCATCTCTACTCTACAACTCCCAACTAAATGGCCTTAACTAAAAAGTCCTGATGAGGGGCGTGGTAGTTCAAGGGCTGGCATCTGCCAGGTACTCACTCTGGCGATGCTGAAGCCGGACAATGTCGCTTGGTGAGACGTTGCTTCGGCGGGCGTCCTCTCTTACGCTGAGCTGCAGGCCAACGGTACGATGTGGCGCCCTCCACTGCGTATCTTTGTAGCGTCCAGGAACAGGGTGTGTGCATCTCGCACCCAGTGGGGTAGCTTGTGACGTGACTGTGGTAGACGGCTGCTCGGGAACAGCGGCCTGGGTCCTGGTGGCATCTGCTGACGTGGCTTTCGTAGCTGTGGTTTGACGTATCCTCGCGGTAGTTGCTTGGGTAACTGGTGCGCGGTACTGATGTATACACTTTCCGCTCCAGGTGGTAGAGGGACTGCAGCGACATCTTAAATACTCTCGGGCATCTGGTAAATTGCGTTTACACTTGGTTCGGCTAATGCATCTTGTTTTGCCTCCTTTCTAGCCATTTTTTCCTGCTCAATTTCGTCAATCACCTGGTTGATCAACGTAATTCTATCCTTTGGTTATTTTAAGTATATTCTCCTTTTACAACTTTATCTCCACATTCATTATGTCTCATTAACCTCACAAAACATAATATATAATATTTTCTTTTAAATCACACTAAAAATACAAAAGTTGTGACATTTACTAAAAAAAAACCTGTATCACAGCCCACATGGCCACATTTCTTACTGACATATCCGCTGCAAGCTTTTATCCATCTCTCGTACAATTTCTCCATTCTTGCCAGGGAATGGGTAGGATAGGTAGAGCAACAGAGCGCATGACCTTATGCCCCTACCCTGAAATTGTACCACCGTCTCTGGGGATGGGGTCGTCAGGACCGATCCTGGGGGTAGCGTATACGCTGCCTCTTCCAGGTTGTCATCCAGGGGTAGTGGGGGGGGGCCCCTTCTTCCGCTTCGGGAATGAAGGCCAGGGAGATGCGTTCGCCATTCGTCAGGGGTGTTTTGCAAGGTTCCTGACTATCGAAAGCCAGGGGGGTGGCAAGAAGGGGGACGATGGGAGTCTGCGGCCATTGCGCCGTACCCTCTGGGATGGCTGGAGGTTCACGGGCCTCCTCTAGCATGTTACCGGCGGGTTGTCTCATCGCTACCGTTCTGTCAGTGGGGCTACGCCACGATCGCTTGGTACGGACATTTGGCGGTGTCCGGTGGGGTCTGAACGAAGAAGGGGTAATTGAAATGGGCGTGAAACGGTGCCTGCTAGGGGATAATCTTCTTCGAGATTTTCCCTAGGGTATGAGCGGTATTACTGGGGAGGGGGTGAATCAACCCTTCCCTAGTCTGGTGTTAGTGAACTATTGTCTCGGGTTTGAGGCGGATGCTTCGTCCGCCTCTCGGGTGTCTGGGGTTTGGCTCCTGCGTGGGTTGCTATCTCTACTTGGTTCGATTCTTGACAGTGGTATGGGTGTAGATGTATGTAGGGAACCTTGCGGATATTTCCCTTCTGGTCGCTCACCCAATACACATTACCTTGGTGTCCTTCAATAGTAGCGGGTCTGTTCCACTTCGGAGCTAGGCCTGAGCAAATTTGTTGGTGGCCTTGCTGAGGGGGTGGTTTCGAATCAACTTTAGTCCCTGGGGGATAAATATATCCCAGATACCTGTTATTGGAATATTTCCACGCTATATATTTTTCTTGGTGTATGTTTGTTTGCCTCTCCCGGGTCCGGGCGGCATCTGCCACTCTGCGGGGATCAATAGGGGTTTGAAGTAGTTCCTCCCATTGCCAATCTCCAGGGCGTCGGAGGGTATGCCTTAGGAGAAGGCAGCTCGGTGTCAGTGCATGAATAATATGGCGGGCATTTCTCTGTCCCATCCCTTCTGGTTATCTCCCACGCTTATCCGGAGGCACTATTTTAGCTCTACGTTTCTCCGCTTCGTTGGATTCAACGTAGGGTGATATGGTGGGGTCGTTCAGGCTTCGGTTCCTCAAGCTTCACAGGCTTCCTGCCAAGGTCGGTTAGTAAAGGGGGTCCCATTGTCTGTGAGTATCGCTCACGGGTAACCCCAACGGGGAAACACTTCCAAAGTGAGTTTGTCAATTATCTGTCTAGTCCCCTGACTTGAGAGAGGGAATACTTCCACCCAGCACAAAAAAAGGTAGGTCAATACTAGTAGATACATGTTCCCCTTCTTACTGCAGGTATAGAGTCCCATCAAGTCTGCGGCTACATGCTCCCCCATGCCTTCCTCGGACATCGGAGTATGAGAGGATTTCCGACTATGGGATATCCTTTGTTCCTGCAACAACTCTCACATTGAGCCACGTATCTCCGGAGATCTCGGTTCATCCCATCCCATGCATTTCTTTCTCTAACGCTTCTTATCGTCTCCCCGGTCCCGAGGTGTTTAGCATAGAGGTGGTGGTGGAAGTGGGTATATACTTCCTGACGGAGGTTGGGTGGAACCCAGGCACGCCAAGGGGAACTCAGGGAGTTATTTTTGATCCATATGACATCTCCACGTCGCCTGTACAGGTGTGTACCAATGCGGAGTTTGTAGGAGCAATCTCTCGAACAAACCCCCCAATCTCAGACTGAGGGTCAGCCTCGTGACCTCTGTCCATTCTACAGAAATACAGCTCCCAGAGTTCAGTGATCGACCTCACGAAGATCCAATCATCTTCTTGAACGACTGTGAATGGGAGCTGAGGAAACACCAAGTCCCAACCAAACTGTACGTACGTAGGGCACACCACCAACTGTTTGGTAAAGCAAAGCAAAGGTGGGATAACTACTGCGAGTTTATCCTAGAGTGGGGTCAGCTTAGATCCCGACTCTCCGCTCACTTCACTGGCGACGAGGTGATTTCTAGTCTTGTAACAGACTTTCACTCTCCAACCCAGTCCCCCGAGAAAAAGTTTGAATATTTGTCCGCAGAAAGGAGTATATATAAGTGGATATATCCCAGCCAGGACAAGCAGCAGAGGGTAAGAGGCATCGCCCGCACCCTCCTCCCTTCCTTTCGTAACCTTCTGCTAACCCTCAGCCTCAGACCGTAGAGCAATTAGCAGAGGTAAAAGAAAATTGCACAAAACAACAGCGCGCGGTATAGGGTAAACACCTCAGCTTGCGGCGCCAACGCCGCAGGCCTGTCCCACTTCTTTAGACCTCCTGCAAGACATGGCCCGACCCCTCTTATACACTATAATCACCACCCCCTTGCCACACTGCTGGCATTGTTCGGGCCGACACTATAACAGGCACTGCCCGACCCTGCGAACTCCAGAACGGAGAACCCTTCCTCCCCGACCACAATTATACCCCCCCCCCCCCCCAGGAGAGAAGCTAGAATCCCTGCCCGATAGAGAGACACCCCCGCCTAGAAATGAACGGGGTCACTTTCCCAAACCCGCAAAAGACCCTTTGAACTCAGGCAAATACGCTTAGGGTCAAATTCGT
The DNA here is from genome assembly GCA_029891345.1 of Dryococelus australis. Lineage (NCBI taxonomy): Eukaryota > Metazoa > Arthropoda > Insecta > Phasmatodea > Phasmatidae > Dryococelus > Dryococelus australis. The sequence continues at coordinate 46,273,233 of CM057005.1, forward strand.
ATAGTTTGCAACCCTCCAAACATGCCTCAAACCCCAAATTCCAGGGAATGAGGCTAGATCACCCTAACAGGGATGAAAGCTCGAATATCGGCACCCAAAGAGTTACCGAACCCCTGACCCCAACAAAGTGAATGCGACGCGGTCTCTGACCTCTGATGAGGTGCCAACCATTTATCAGAGCTTTCAGTAGTCATTTTTAAAAAAATCAGTAGTTTCCATAAAATTTCAGTAGTCAACATTTTTCCAAATAGGGCATATACAGGATCTGCGAAAACCTAGAAAACATGGAAAAGAAAGGGAGTTTCACATCTGAAAATAGTTAAGAACCCTGATATATCTTTATGAAAAAAATTGTGTACATGCCCCATTACAGCACTTAAAACATGGTAGATAAAATCAAGGATACATAATATGATATTCTACTTACCTATCTTGAAGTGCTGAGTAGCCTATTCTTCATTTCCACAGCACAAATGTTTTGACTTTATATATAGGCAAGCGGTAGGTTATGTTCAACCAAAAACGTAGTAAAAAGCACTTCTGCTTTTGTCGTCAGATCTGTTATGACACTTTGAAAATGAGATTTTATAGGACTAGTCGCAATTTGCATCTTCAGAAAGTCTTGATGTTTTTAGAACTAATGTACCATCTACAGTCATCTTTCCCGCCATGTCGTACACTGAAATTACAACTGCACAACTGACAAAATGCATGGTTTTCAGATACACTGGAAGATGTCCACAACTGCAAATATTCTTTAAAGAATTTCTGACTGTTCTTTGGTTTCAACATTTTTCAAAATTTAGAACACTGTATATTTCATTTATAGGTTACGCTACACACGCAGTCGCAGCTATTACCACAGGGATCACATACAGCACAGATACTAACACTAATGAAAGGATAGAAGGTACAACTTTGCATGCAGCATTAGGCTTTTGATTCGCTAACACTGCATATTCGGAAAAATAATACTGTAACCAACACCAACACTGGCACAGTTTTGAGAACGTGCACACGTACTCTATGGTGCACACAGCGACATAATATCATATTTACACATGTCGCTGGCACACAGAATGTTGTGTTATCTATGGCGACATGACGTGAACAATAACAATTATGACAGCAAAATAAACAAATGCACAAATTTTTAAATAAAAGTTGAAAATATTAAATTCCGTAGTATTTCTGCAACATTCGTAATTCCATAGCGACGATACATAATTTGTATGAACTACAGAAAATTTGTAGTACTTGGCACCTCTGCTCATAGGATGTGCCTCCTACTGCGGATCCAGGGAGGAATGTCCCAGAGGACATTACCCTCCACGGCTACTTCATACTTACCCTACTCCCCCCAACACCAGGCCAAGAGATTAAGCTCCATTACAGAAAGCTCATGCCAGAGTCCCTCCTCCGATCGAGTTATTAGCATAAAGCACCCCGAAAGTAATATAAACACTGAGATAAGCGAATCCCAGGCAACACATACGACAGAGGCTGAGACACCACCTGTTCCCATAGTTCTTCCCCTTGCCAACCTCCTGGCCAGAGACAGCCAGGAACCCAGGAGACAACATTGCCGGTCGGTGTAACCATCTCCCCAGCCTTCTCTCCCTTAGTGGAAGAAGCGCTACCATCGGAACTCGAACTTGACGAGGATTAGTATCCAATGCCCCCAGGTTCCGTTCTATCAACGCCATCTCCAGAGGGTATGGAAATCACAGAGGATAAGGACACGCGGACACTCAACTTGCTACCCCTCCTTTCCTATCCACGAATCCTTGGCCCCAGGATTACAACAACTGCACCTGGAGTACGCATCACAGCAGCTGACGCAGTCGCTACTATCACAGTCAAACAAGAGACAGAGCCTGTTGAGATGATGACTTCCACAGAGACCTCCGGCACTTATTCCACTCCAAGGATAGTACCAGGGCTACCCAGACACTTGGAAGCGTCGGCGCTGTGGAAGCAGACCCTCCCACGAACAGAGTGGAAGGACACCGCAAGTGTTGAACTAGGGAGTCCAAAGAGCCCCACATCCAGCCGAGCCAAACAGAAACGCCAACCCAGGCCGCCATCCCAGGCCTACCCCACGCTGCTGTCAAGACGCAATGAGGGACATCACTTCGTGCGAGGCGCATGATCCACATCCCAGGATGCTACAGGGAAGCTCCTTGGCGACCATCTCCGATGTTCTGTTGGCCGTCAACTTCATCCACACCTCGCCCAGGAAGTGGGGACGACCACAGAAATGCAGTAGGACGAAATGACATCACCCACGAAATGACATCGCCCAACGTAAGGTCAACAATAAGTGAGTACCTGACTTCCACTACTTTCTTTTCACCACTATTATAGAAGACCGAGAGTTATAGCAGAAAAGATAGAGAGTGATAGAAGTAGGGAATCACGTGAAAAACAAGATTGCAAGAATTCTTAGTCAGCTTTGAAGTTAAGAAGGATAGGATTATAAATGCCATGAGAGACACACCTTTTTAAAGAGTCTTAGCTTCATTGATGTTTCGAAAGGAAAGATACCGTATTTACCCGAAAGGAAGACGACCCTGAATCTAAGACGACCCCTTCATAAAAAATATCTTTTTGAGGGAAAAATATACAAACCTGAATTCAAGACTACCCCTGTGAAGTACTGGAAAAATTATTTAGGTTGAAAGTATTTTTGCATGAATTTATGACAAACCCTTAAAGAACAAATGCTGTTATATGAATAATATGATATATTTTACTTACTTTTAAAGAAAAGCTAATCACAATGAAACAGGTCTGTCTAACCTGGCTGTATGGTAGCAGCATCTTTCTTGCGCTGTAAAACTTTTGTGGGTGTTATATATTCGTGACTTGAGCCTTTGCTTCCCAGCAATGTTCTGTAGGACTCAGTGACATCAGATAAGGGGACCCTTGTCAAAGTTGAAAGGTACAGTCTCATCACTACAAAAATATGTACAACCACAGGACACATGGTATTTAAGCATGAAAAGCTTTTGTCAAAATTGTCTGTCTCATGGCACGCCAATTTTGGAGGACTAACTGCTACCGGAATAGATGCCCATTGTAATTTTGTGCATGTAGCACAAACTTAAATACTGATCTAACAGTGTCACACATTTATGGAATTTGTGCCTAGGTTTAGAATTGAAGGCAACCCTTCATTTTTTCTATTCCTTTTCTGTCAGGAAACCCCATCTTCCTTTCAGGTAAATATGGTAGTATAAGTGAGCAGTATTTTTGACATCAAGCAATGAATAGTTTTGTGTAACAAGTATCTCAAAAGATGAAAGTTAGAAGTAGCAAAGATAAAAGAATATTTCTGGATAGAAAGTAATTAGCAAAGTATTAAGTAAGAGTAAATGCATAATGTATATACATGTGTTGAATATGTTACGTAAATATTTCCAAAGAGTAAACTAACGTGTCCTAGAAAGCTAAGAGGTAAGAAGCTATTAACAGGCATTTGGTCTACTGTAAATAACGTGTTCAATAAGTAACGACTAAGGAAACTTGTATGATTGTGATGTAGAAATTTCAAAGAGTGAAGTGTGTATCTTTAGATTGTAAGAAGTAATTACCAGGCACAGACCTACTGCAAAAGGTTTTCTACACTTATGTTGTAAGATTACAAATTTATATTAACAAACAAACTTTAACCATTCAAGAAGAGTACAATTGTGTGTTGTTGCAAGTAACCATGTGCCTCTTCTATAGTTTACTCATACTGTACGGAATGCTAGTATAAACTTAGGATTAAGATTGCTCGAATAATTAAGGACTCACACTTTCATAAATTCTATAACACGTAGAATTCCTTTTCCAAGGATGGGCCACGGAAAACACACCCTTTCTTATCTTTGTGAGTAGGACTATTGATTAATACACTTTTTATATCGAGGCCAGAGGTATAATCAAATTATGTATTAAATATAAAATATTTTCATTAACAATGGATTTGTTGTGTGAATTACAAAGTCCTTCCCGCTGAGAAGCGAAGAAAGAGCCAGCCAGTTGATGCGAGCAGACCCGCCATCATTGAAGCATGCAGCGGAGAGGAAGAGAGGGGGAGACCAAAGAAGGAAAGGGAGGCCATTAACCCAGAGACGAGATACAGATGTTACGCGGGCCGCTTGAGGGGAGGTCCCGCTACAGAACTGGCAGCGCAAGCACAGAAGAGGTGCGAGACTAGAGTCGCAACCTACAGTATAACCCAAAGATTGACTGAGAGGAAGTCCCCCGGACCTGAAGCAATTCAATATGTAAACGTCTTTCATATCCACATTTTTTTCTGTAATTTGCCATTTTTTTGCAAAGGATTTTACAGGATTTTTATATACAGGAGCCAGGATTTCATCTTCAGGGCTGGTGGCAGCACTGGGCTACCTCCTCACAAGCACAGGGGAAGCTCACGAGAAACTGAATAGTTGGTAACTGGGAGGATTCATCTCATTATCATTTCATGGTTTTATCATTTTTATTATCCCCCTTACCTTGTGATAGCTAGTGTCACACATTTTGACAACCTTCATGGTAGGCCGGACCAAACTATCTGGGAGCGAGATTTATGTGGTCAAGCTCGCCCTGGGGTTTGATTCCCCTCCTCCGGTTAAAACTCCTCCGCTTAGACAGTGTCACCGCAGATCTCCCAAAGTGGGCAGATCCGAGACACCACCAGGCAACCCAAATAACAAGTCTGACAACACTTCCAGGAGAAACTCACTCCACTAGTAGAAGAGGTGGGAATCAGTGCTCATAGTCATACGTACTGGTTATCATCTTCTGCGAAGTGGAACAAATCAGGATAAACTTATGGATTATAATTAATAAGTTTATACCAAATTTAGAATTTAAATAAATATTTTATTTTTTATTTTTTATTTTTTTTACTATTCTGACTAATTGAGCAAGTACGCACTTTCTGTGTGCCAAAGTCAGCCTCATTGCGCAAAAAAACGTTTTTGCACAAAGGTTTGACAGTTTTGTGGAGACATTTCTGGCGATTTTGCCTGTTTTCTGAGCAAAAAACAGGTACTTTTTGCCAAGTGACGTCAGTCAAGATGGGCACCATGGCACCCCGACTCCCTGCCAGGATGCTAGGTACACTAGAATGCACTAATTACAGTGTTTCATAAAATAGAGAATAAAAAACAGGCTCAATCTCCCCACACATTGACGAAAGACACACAACTGCTAATTGGAAAAGCCGGAGAGGCCACACTGATACTTGTGCTGAAAATACGTAGTGTGGGCTGTAACGCCCACACAACTACAGTGAAACTTCTATGTATTGAACTCAAGAAAGATTGAAATCCTGCATCCATGGAACACATTCTAGGTACCTATTTTTGATTTATCTGCGTTTCAAGACCACATTCATTGAAAGTTCACATTTGAAATTTTTTGTCTGTCCACTTGGAATGTTGGATACAGAATCCACTGTACTACTTGTGCTACATGTATTTACTACTCACACCTATAATACCTGTGTTAAAAAAAATATTTTTACGTACTGGTTTTTTGTGTTAGGGAACAGTTTGCCATGCGAAGCTAAATTTGTGGTACTAAATAGCTGACAATAATACTACAACCTAAATCAGGCATCTTCAAGATGTATGGCGGAAAACATTTTTTTCATGACAAACCCTTTTTCTTTGTGCATGGTACAGTAAGTATTTTTGTCATAAAACTGAACATATGCCTGCCATCTTATGGTAACTGTACAAATTATAAGACTACCAGAAAGTACAGTTTACCAAGGAACTTTGTACCTATAGGCTGTTCATGGTAAAGTGAGCACTTTTGATGGCCTAGTTACTTTTTTCCTTTCAGCCGCATTCTAACATTTAACCACTTTTTAAATAAATATTTCCATGAAAAAATTAACACAGTGTGTATATTCTCCCGCACTTGTATATTAACATCTAAGGCTATAATGAAGTGTATTTATTGACTATTATTCCCAATGAGAGGGCTTTCAAAAGTGCTCACTTTACCGTGAACAGCCTATACTGGTTTGTTAATTCTCCCATATTGAAGTAAACTCCTGTCTTTAAAGCGAGGCAGAGGAATATTAGGCATTCAAGAATCTGGATTGTAGTTTACTTTAGCATTATATGAAAACAATTTTACAATAAAATTCTATCAAAATTATGTAACCCTCTTAGTTTTTGAGAATTAATATTTACGTGATCATTAATCAATCTGGTTTTGAAATATCTTTGTTTTAATTGCTCAGATAATCAAAAGTAGTGATACTTCAGAAGTTAAAATATAACTTCACAGGGTGGTTTTCCAAATGCCTTTGCAGTTTGTGTCGATAACACTATAGTATATGTGAGATTTTTTTGGTGCACCAGACAATGACCCTCAAGAACACCACAAAATCACTATTTAATAAGCCAAAAAACTATGACACCTTTTCTCTCAAAACTTTGGTTGTAAACAATTATAAAAATATAATTTTTACAGAATTATATACATATTAAAAAACAATTCATGAACCAAAGATGGTTTCAGCATGCACTCACAATTTTTACAATTGAGTATCAGTATGCACTGGCCAGCAAAGATTTTTCTTTTTTAAGTATTATAATTAAAAACCAAATTCTAGTCTTATATAGTTTAAAACTGAATTCAGTATATATTTACCTTTGGCCTTCTTGAAAGAGGGTAAATTCGGCTTCTGTTGGCTCCAGGACTGTAAGTAAAACACAGGACAAGTGGTCTACAGACGAGAGAGGTGGTAGAGTGCCTCGTAGCCTCACTTCACTCCATCCTGACCTCACTTTACAGATGTCAATGCAGTCAAAGTACCTGTGCACAGAAAAGTCGCTCCATTCTACGCACTGCCATTATGGGTCTCTTTTCTTTTAAGCACTAAGTTAGTGAAACATACTTGAGAACATCCTCAAAAGAGATCCAGAAGACACCATCTGAAGCACCCTTAGGCATGAGGATTTCCCTGAGCTGTGGGGTCCATATAGGAGACCCATCGGACCAGTCTCCTTTCCAGGAATAATGGCCCCATGGATTCCTAAAGCGTAGCAATCTGTTTCCCTGAACATCTCTCACATCCAGCACCGAGTATGCATGCCTGCCAATAGTACAAATTACTCAGTACCACTATTTCATATCACACATTACAATGACATGAAACGATAAAACACCATATTTCAGAGAAGAAAAAAAAATTGAGTTCAATTTTGTATTCTAAATAGGGGTGGGACGATACCATGTTTTTGAAACTCTATACTCAATCAAGTTTTCAGCTCGATACTCTTGAGTAAAAAAATTTCAATAATGCAATGAAATTTTTGTAAACTACATTTTCATTGTTCTCAAACAAATTTATGATACAGTTTAAAATCATAGAAAATTCACACAAGATAATATTTCAAATGATGGAAACAAATGTGAAATGTATATAACTTAACGGTAGGCTTGTCAAGTGTTAAAAAATTATAAGTATTTATATGATACTAAAAAAAATATCAGGTAAGTCAATTTTTGAGCTATGAAAGTGTAATAATTTTTATTTAGAAAAACAAGCATTAAAATTTTTTTTGGATTAAGTCAAATAGAGGAAATATGGGAATTGTTTACTGCCGGATAAAAAATAGCAATTCTTCTGCTACCAGAAGTAAGATAAATTTATTATTCTGTTTGTTGTTTTGCATTGGTTGTGTTCACAGATTGTGTACACACAAAACACGTAAAATAAATATGAAATACTGGTTGTAAACTCAAATGGCATGTAGAAAAAAATATGTACTTGCATTCAGAATAAGTTAACTAAATTTTGACAGTTATAGAAATGTAGCGCAACCACAATGTATCCTTGCACCACAGCTGCTCTATCTATGAATATAACAATAGTATAAACAAATGCTATGATCAATGTAGGTTACCATTCCAACCTACCTTATCTTTGTTATGGCAAAGTTATACTGCTGGGCCTCCATTAATGTTATTGCCAGTGGATTGGATGGGGTTAGGAGAGACTTTAGTTTAACATCTTTCATGAGACAGCGTTTTTTTGCACCTCTTCTTACGAGACTGTATCATCTTTAATTACATATTATTTTAGTGGACGAGTCGAAAATTTTTTCGTATGAAAGAAACATTCAAATTATTATATAACCTGTCAAGTTTTAACCTCACAGAAAGAAAATGTGATAAATATGTATTTTGTACGGTAATTCAAATTTTAAACGTATTCTGGACATAAATATTTTTGGCGAAGTTCGTTTTCTATACAATAGACTTACACTGCAAAACGGAGTTGAAATGATGGTTTTTTAGGCCACTTACATTTAAAACATTCTAATAACCGTTTCAAAATAAGCTATTTACAATACACTTTCAAAACATATTATTTACAATTCACACTGACTTACTGTTCGTAATTCCTATTTGCAACTCCTGAATACATGTTGTTCTATTGCAATCCTTAGTACATGTTTCTCTGCCAATGATACAAAATAATGAGCTGAATCATTAAATAAATACGACTTTTCACTGGCTTTCCACAACTAGTAAACAGCAGAACAATCAAAAATAAACAGTGCCGCTTCACGACAATAGGGAAAATGGCAGACCAAGTTATCATATACAAGTGTCGATAAAAAGTATTGAATAAAAGTATCGATATGCATGTTTTGATACTCAATACTCTCGATACGGCCCAATATTGAGGGATATCGAGGTATCGAATGGCCTACCTCTAATTCTAAACAATCTCAGCAAACTTTTACGGCTTTGAAATACATCACAGTAGCGTAATTCACACAAAACTAACTAACCCTAACACATGCTTTTGACATGCACTTTCTCCTCATGAACTAATGTAAAGTTGAGTGAACTATTTACATTCAGTGGTTCTGTGGCTTATAGTCCAATTGACTGCTCTCTTACAGAGTCCAGTGGGTTCCTGGACTTGAGATGCTGGTACAACAGTGACATAGAGCCACACACACCTGTAATTTTATTGATTGAAAAATCACACCTATAATTTTTGCTATAATTTTAAAATCAATTTTAATAAGGACTCTTGCATTTCAATTAAGAATTTTGTAGTTTTCCTTCGATTTTAAGAATTTTTTGAGTCCCCAAGAGTCAATAATAAAAGGTCTACTGTGTTTAAATCTCATGTAAAACTTGTGAAAACAAATTCATTGTCACTTTTGAGATTATTTCTCCAGTACAGACATGTGGTGTGTTGTTTTCAGCTTGATGTATTTACTAGACTTGTGTATGTTTTGTTTACAGAAGGATACTTAGTGGATAGCCCTAAAAGTATAACTTCAGCACTGTTTTAGAGAAGTTTGAAGTAACCAGGAATAGACTACTACAGATTTTGGGAGTATCAAAAAATCAGTACTCATGAAATTGTAAATAGGATTGTCTTTTTTTCCTCTTCCTTCTCTTTTCCTCTTTGTCTTCTAATTCCTAATCCTCATCTTTATCTTCCTCCACGAAGGAAAGAAAGAAATCTAACGGCTAACTTCTTGATTCTTAATCAAGGAATCAACTTAGTTATCGATAATGGTTACGACTGTTGATACAAAACATGTTGTTATGAACTTACAAAAATAATAAACAAAAATATCTATGATTAACGGCATAATTAACATTACAACAAATTCACTATAGTATTACAGTGTTGATATACATTCCATAATCACTTGGAATTAGGTTTAGGTGAAACTGAAAATAAATGTCTAACCTCTAATGAAGCTACAGTTTGAGCAAAATTTACTGCAATAAAAATAATAACAGGCAAGTACAGTATTTTGGTGTGTATAGGATGCACATTTTCACAAAAAAATATTACTACAAAAAGTGGGATGTGGTTTACATGAGATATTGCCATCAACATTTTTTTACCCAAAAAACTGTTTAGAAATTTGTCAAGATACAGTACCTTTTAATGTTATAACTTAAAGAAAGGAAGGGAAGGGAAGCAGAAAACACAGCTTAAAAAAATTTGTATTAATTAATTAAAAAAACCTTCTATTTGTGCAATTATTTGTTCACTCATGTTCATAAACAAAATAACTTTCATCCCACATGTGTACAATGTAAACATGTTGGAGCTCGGCCATAGATGCCATAGAGTATTGAGAAAAAAAAATTTTGTTTCTCGAAGGGCTTTAATGGAACTTCATCTAATTTAATCTTAATGTATATTAACAATACGCAACATACTATTACAAAAAAAAAAAAACATGTCTTTTAGACACGTGCCTACAGTAAGTAAGTGCACAAATCTCATGCAGTTATGGTACACCAAAGCACCTGCAGCTAGCAATCGGAACAACTTCCGCGTGCATATATAGCGCATTGTAGAGCAAACAGAATTTGGTGTTTGATATTAAAGGAGAGATGCCTATCGTAGTTGTCTGCCTGCACAATAGCGCCACGAGATTACAGAAGCAATTACAGAGCTACACTATGTTGGGCCAGCAAACTAGAATAAAAAAATTACTAAGTGAGGTATGTTACTTTTCAGCATTCTTTGAATTCTATGCAGGTACCTTCGAGTAAATCAGCCTCTGATTATTACTTGCTGAGCTATGTAGTAAAACCAAGTTCTCTTTCAGCTAATATGGGGCAGTTAATAATTTATCTGCTGTATAAGAAAAATATATCTTACATAGTTTGCACGCCCGCCTTTGCAGTACAAGTGCACATAGATAAGATGCCATTTTGTGCAACATGTTGGAGTTGTTTTGCTTTCTCAAGTCATGTTACCATCTGTAGAATAGTATTCGCGGATGTATATTTGTAAACTTTGCAACATATTACAAATTTTCTGTCACAAATATTTTAGGGGAGAAATTAAGTTGGAATTTATTATGTTTGTACAGAATTGTAACTTAACAATATTTACAGGAATACAAAAATTCAGTGCTACCTATACTTGAAACAATAATTATCAATAATTTTTCATCAAAAACTTCTGGTGCGGCCTATAAACGGCAAAATATGGGTACTAAGGCGATGATGTTATGTCTAAAGTAATTAGCACTTTCTTTCAAATACATTGTTAATAAAGTGTGATTATATTTGTTCCTTGTAATAAAATCTCTCAATCACTATCCACTCAAGAACAAAATATTACCTTGGGCGTAGACCTTTCCGCTGGTATTCCTCTTCATCCACCTTCATATTGCCACCACCACACGATGCTCCCATGAGGAAACGAGCCTGGCGAGAGCTCAGCAACTGAGCCCAGATGAGATCACGGTCAAGCTCGTCCTCCGAGGGCAGGGAGGATGGCTGTAGAGGCACACTCTCACATGGAGCACCTACAGCACAACCAACATTGGTTACAGCAATTACAATCAAACTCGGTAATCCAGTTATAGCACGAGCAAACTGTTTAATATCTGTACAAACTATTTTACATAAATCTTACTTTATATAATTAATGACAGCGCATCTCGGCAGTGGCTACAACATCATCCGGTGCTGTAGTCTCTACGCTGAGGTGGCCCGTCAAGGCTGGTGGTGATGGGGTTGCTGGTCGAGGTGATGGCTTCGGCAGCTCTGTCGGCTCAACGGTTCTTGGTTATTCTCTCTTCTCTGCGATGGGGCTTGAAGGTGGCTGTCTGAGGCGTGGTTCTCTGTCCAAGGGGCTTCACCATGAGATTTAGCTGGTGCTTGAAGTCCACCTTCCTTGACGGGAGGCAAACTTGCGTTTGAACTCCCTGGGAGTTGAGGGCAGCATGGGCACAGATCTGCTGCCTTAGGTTTAGGGAATTCCACTCATGTGGGCACGGAGTAGGTGGCTCCTTGGCTGAGTTGAGTTTCATATTCTTGCTCTCTGGGGGATGGTTGCCATACTTCTGGAGCGGCGACTGTTGCTGGGTCGCTTTCACGTTCTTGAGGTTGCCTCCGGCACCATTGGGCTCTTTGGGCTTGGCTTCAGGTCTTCGTTGGTAGATCAGGAGCTGGGTACCGTACCACTTGCAATTGTAGCAGCTGTATCTGTTCCCTTGGTTTACGTGGTGGGGCTGGAGGCTGAAAAGTCACATCACTACTTGATTCCCAGGGGATCACTAGGTGCTTTTCCCTCCATCTAACGTGCACCTAGCTTTGCTTGCAGTCTACCATGCATCTTTGTTTTTGGAGGCAGGGATGTCCCAAAATAACAGCATCCCTTATTTCGGGTGCCATTAAAAACTCCACCTGGGTGGTCATCTGGTCAACATGGATGGGTAGTCTGATTCTGCTTTCAACAGGTAAAGAGGCGGTCAGGCTGTGCCATTTGTATTAGGCCGGTATGTAGCATTGGACAGCCTCTTTGTTTGGGTGTAAGCAGGCTGCTCAGGATAAAATTCCCTGTGGCTGCAGTGTCGACCACGGGTGCGGTCACTCTGCAGTTATCCTTACTTTAATCCAGGGGGGTGATGGGGAGCTGGGTCCCTCAATTAACGTTGGGCTTGGCTTTCATTTCAACTTCAGCCTTAACCCGTTGGAGCGGTGGGCTGTCTTAAAGTTTCCCTTTCCAACTTGCTGGCTTTACAGAGCAGTCGTGGTTTAAATGTCTCTTGGGACAAAACCAGCATTTCGGTAGCAGTAATCTGATTCGGTTGGTTGGGGGAAGGGAGGGGGGTTGCTGAACTTTTCTTCCCTTCTCCCTGCTCTCCCTTGGCCTACATCACGGAGAATTGTGGTGGCGGGCTGTTTATGAATGTGTGCACTGACGGAATAGGAGAGGGCGCATGGCCCATCGTTCTTGCTTCCTCCTTCCTCCTACTCCTCTATCTATAGTCTAGCTCATCCTGCTCACTGTAATTTCCCCCCCCATTTCCCCACTAAAATTATGGGGAAAACAGGGTGAGTGGCTTCGGAACTAATGATGTTTCTTAGCTTTGGCAGCAGCATGCGGGTGACATGCCGAACACAGCTCTCTTTGTCTCCTCTGGGAAATATTCACCGGTACATTTGTACTTTCCAGCAGATGAATATTTCCACCTCTTTGTCAGGCGTTTGTGCTCAGCTATAGAATTCTGTCATGAGGCGTGCCATTATCTTCTCACCGGTGAACTGTGTGGCGAGACGGCTACCAAGTTGGCTCTACTCTGAAATAAATTTGTCATATATCTGCCACCATTCGAGGACTTTACCCTTGAGTTTGGCTTGTGCCCTGTTAACCCATTGCTTCTTAGGAATTTCATTGGCCCAAAATTCCTTCTTGCATTCAGCAGAGAATACAAGAGGATCCTTGTGTGAGCACCTACAAATTCTGGCAGTTGTGGTTCCCCTGTACTCCGTGTGGTGCCTGTGTGGGAGGATGGCCTGGGGTTGTGTGGTCTATGCTCGGCAACGCGCTGGCATATTTCACATTGGTAAACCCTTCCTGGTCTGGTTATCCGTTCGTCTGGCCATCCCTTACATCCATGGTGGTATGATTCCCACATAGTATTCAGTGTACTACGTGGGTACCGCATCCCGCGCACATGATCCAGTTACAGAATGCAGTTTGTCGGGTTTGACACTGGTCACATCCGTATTCAAGACCATTTGTAAATCTGACTTCATCTGCCCAGCCTATGAAGATGTAGTGAAACCATTGTTGGCAGTGGGCGCATTCAATGCGGTGTATTCCCATGTCAGGGCAGTTAGGTTTGGCGCAACACTCGTGTCTGGCTTCTGCCATTGTTGAGAGTTTGTCGAACGCCACGGGGTGTTTTCAGACTATCTGAAGTCTGTACGATAGGTGGTTCAGCTCCTTTGCTAGTCAGATTGGACCAGGGTTGGGCTGGCTTGGTTCAGCTTAATTTATTCCCTTAATTATGGTGTAATGCCCCACATTGGGCACCAGAAAAATGTTTTTAGCTTGACATCCTGAGGCTTTGAGAGACATGCTGCCACGTCAAGTATTTTTGGTTGGAGCTAAGCCAGACGCGTCCAGGTGGATCTTGGACTCTAGTCCTTTCATGGTACTGGAGCACATCCAGAATATAAAACTGGCTGTGTGGCCTTTCTGCAGGGCACAAAATCAGGTGTGGCCAGGACTATTTTGCATTTTGGTGGGATCTCATAGATTAGTATACCTGGGCGACGCTTGCCCGGTTGAGCTTGCAGGGTTTCGGTCCGTGCTACACGCTGAGGTGAGCTTCGTGTCTCATGTATGACTGAGCAAGTCTCGTTGGTGCTTTTTGCTGCAGGTGTAATATGTAATGTAATACAAAGGGCAACGTCCCCCAGTTTTATGCTTGAAAGCTTAGCAGGGGACGGCTTACAGACTACCTAATTTAAATTAACACCCATGCCTTACTAGGAATTCAAACCCAGAGCCTCCCATACCCCAGAATGGTGGCGCACCAACTGACTGCACCACGGGAGGTTGGCCCGCAGGTGTTGACTGAAGGTATGGCATTCCCCTAAAAAACATGTTATCAAGGCCAAGTGACCTGTCCTGTCCGCTCAAGTAGGCTGCTAGTACTGGGTGTGTTTCACCAACAAACTGGGTGGGTGGCTCGAAGAGGCATAACGCGTAGTCAGGCATGATCAGTCTCTGAGGAAGGGCTGCCGTTTTTTCCCGGGGACTAAGGTGCTATGAGTCCGGTGGGGATTGGGGTAGGCTCTGGCTGATATTTAGAGGTAGTCTCAGCCCATTTTACCCTCTTACGGTTACCCCTATGGAAGGAGTATGGCATGAGGCCTGAGATAGAGAATGCTACTATTCAACCTCGCTAAGTGGAGCAGGTGACGCTGTGGTCCTATTCGAGTGTCCTACCACGTACCGTCTCCACTCACCCAATGCTGGATCCTTATCCTGTATTCGGCACCAGAAGCACGGTGAATATGGAGAGTCAGGTCACACTGGCTGACTGTCTCGATACGTGGGTGAGCCTCACTTGAAGAACAATCTTCCCAAAACAAGGAATGCCCTCTCCGGCAACAGAAGCGTGGTGGAGAGAGCAAACATCACGCTGACAAGCTGACCCCAAGAGAGAAAGAGAGCGAGAGAAAGTACCTAGTGTCAGAGTTCTGCCATTCACTGTGGTGCACAAAAAGGGTGGTCGTCCATGGTGTGCATGTGTGAGTGTGTATTCTACTAAGGTGTGTGGTGGTAATAGCAAAATCTCCCAGTCACTTGCTATGCCTCTGACTGCGCTTGTGTTTAACGGGTGTGTTTATTCCAATGACGGAAATAAATAGTGGTGGTGTTGTGCGACCTCCTACCCGCTGGAGCTTACGGAAGGTTAACCCTACATGAGACAGGTAAAGGTGACATGTTCCTAGGCTAACAAGGGTAGGTAGACAAGCGTTACGAAACTAACTTTAACTAGACTATTCTACTATGTTGCCCCGAAGGGGCCGGCAGTGTGTAGTGTTTAATGATGTAGACACTGACTGGAAATGATGGTTAGAGCAGCCGGAGTCTTCGGCACCAGGAATGCAGTGAAGATGTGGGTAGAGGAATAGTCTTCGGCACCAAGAGCATGGTGAAGACCAGGAGGGAAGTCTATGGTTCCATTGGAACCTTTGGCACTAAAGAGCATAATGAAGGCCCACAATATATTGGCATTATAGGGCGCTCGCCCTGGTATTTATACTCTGGCTGGTGCACCCTTGCTTGAGGTAGAGAGGGGGTGGACGTGGCATAGATCCTCTGGGCATGTGATGTCAGTGGCCGGCGCTGGATCCAGGAGCATGCCTTCTTGCCGATCATACTAGTACGGCCATCTGGCAGCGTGCTGCAGTACTTGGATGATCTTCAAAGCATAGTCTCAGTGGCTCGGCCGGTGAACACTGGAGTGGAGTGTCTGTCCTTTGCCTTGAGTAGATAGTACAATTCCTGATGTCTCATGAAGCATGGTAACAATTAAACTCCGTAGAATCCAATGGCAAAGGCATGTGACTGATGAGGTGAAGTCGTTTAATCATTGTTGAAAAGGCTTCATGCGTCAAATAGCTGGAAGTAATCTGGATATGCAGAAATCTGGATAATTGGAAGAGTCATCAATAGATTTTCCATTGAACATGTCCAATGCAGTTTGTTTTTTCAATGTATTTTAATACATATAGTACACATAGTATGAACACAAAACATAATCATGTCAAATATTAATGTGATCGCATGGCGTAAATCACACAATAGACAGGAAAAACCTGAATCGCTGTAATGTGAGCATGAGCGAGGTTAATGACCATACCCAGGCAGAGAATGAGGTTGGTGGAGGGGGTGCATCCTTGACATTGTTGCATTTTAGGAATGCACAGGGAGCGAATACACACCTTTCGCAGTAAAACCAATTTCAGTAACTTTTTTTAATTTCCTGATAGAGATTAGGCTATTGAACTGGAGTTCGGATAATAGGATTCTACTGCACATGTTTACAAAAAATTCCTATCAGCTGTCTAGTCCATACAACAGGTATTTTTTCAATATATATTTTTTTGCTGTTTCTATAAATTACACCCACACTAACTGTATTTAATTTGTTCCAATGGCATAAAAAATTATGTGTAAAACTAGGTCAAAAGCGAGGAATGTTAACTACAACATATATAAATGGTCTCCGTACCATTTAAAATTAAAAAAAACTTACATCTATGCTCTACAGATACATACCCGTCAGAGTCGCCAAACCTTCAATGGCCCGCCCAGAGACAAGTGCTTCATAGCAACCATGGATTTTTGCAACTGCTTTTTCGATCAGAGGAACCCAAAGTTGTTTCTTTTTTGCCTGCACACACAGCATAAAAATGTGTCAAAATTGACAGAAAAAATGAAAATGTGCATATACATATGCACACATCTGTATGCACAAACATTTGACTGTACCTGGGAATAAACCAGATGTCCACGTTTGTCACATGGCAGCAAGTCATCCACGAGCACAGTGGTCCACTTGCCATCCTTGC
This sequence comes from Dryococelus australis, assembly GCA_029891345.1. Classification (NCBI taxonomy): domain Eukaryota; kingdom Metazoa; phylum Arthropoda; class Insecta; order Phasmatodea; family Phasmatidae; genus Dryococelus; species Dryococelus australis. Next base: position 46,290,135 of record CM057005.1, read on the forward strand.
AAAGCCGTACCTGGTACGCCCCCTGCGGGCAGAACTCCCGCATCACCATCACTTTCTTCACCAGGTCTTCACGCTCTGCCAGCACTGCCAGGGCACTTAGCAACCAACAATTTCCCAGTACACCTGTGACACCAAGACACTGCTACATCAGTGCAGTAAAGCTGCACTCCTGCATACTAACCTCAAAAAATTTTTGCACTCAAATCATCATGTACTGTAATTAGAACAACCAATTACAACATGCAGTGGTTTTGCAAATAGGTAGTGGTGTATTGCACATATTGATGAGGAAAAAACTAAAATATTTTTATGATACTATTCACATGAAAACTTAATATAGTTAGTTACAAAAAAACCTCATATTACTTACCAACCTCACAACAAGGTGGCAAAATACTAGAGAATGAAATAATTATTAGCATTACTGAACTAATTATGGTAAATTCTCAGATATTCTAGAACAAATATCCGGTTTTGTGAGTTACTGTGAAGTTTTGAACAGATTGACATGTGACGGACTCTAGCGGTTAGTTCTGGTCACCGGCCCAAAGTGATTTTGGACGGATTATAGCCTAGGCGTGTCCTTGTGGCATGTGACTTATTCTCTGTGTGGGATGGGTGCTCTGCCTGTGTATGAAACTGGCCTCGTTGATTATCGACTGGGAACAAAGTCAGGTTTAGCTAGGACCACTCGGCGGGTGTGCAGGTTTGCTCGTGTGGGTATACCTGGGCAACGTGATCCTTGTGACTCAATTGGTTTTGACTCATAGTGAGATGTACTAGGAGTAGTTTCTGTGGTATGGTCATTATCAGCTAGTGTGGTATTTGGTACGTGGGCAGACGAGGTGCTGGACAGGTCGGGCGCCCCACTGAGTGAGAGGGTGTTCCTTTTGTGGATATTGTCGGTGCTGTAGAGAAAGGCTTCAACTACCGGATGGTGCCCTTCGGCTATGTTGGTGGCTCGAAGATAGTTGGTATGGTGGCGGGTGGGGCTGGAGCAGTGAGCCGACGGAGTACTGCAGCTTGCTCTCGTGGACTAAGTAGCTCAAACCCATCCGGAAGGAATTCAAGCCCCCGGGGAGATTTAGAGACAGTCCTTGCTTGTTTCACCCTCTTTTGAATACCATCACTGTGGATAAACGGCATTAGGACTAATACCTATGATCAGACCTGGTTGGAGTAAGGCAGCTGACATGTAAGCGTGTAGACAGTGTGGGTGCTGAGGCAGCCGATCAACGCCATATCTCACTCTCAAACTCCAGCACCGGGGTGAGGAGTTAGTCTAGCTGTGTAACGCCAATAGTGGTCCCAACAAGTTGAGGTCCCAGTAGGATTGGTTTCCTCAGACCCAGAGTGCTACCTCTCTCGGCACCACTAGTGCACGATGAAAAAGGCAACCTCCAAGCTGACAAGCAGATCCTACCATAAGCATGTCCCTAGTGTCGTGGTTCTACCGTTCACTACACTAGTAGCAGAGAACGGGTGGCCTTTCAACTCTGGTGTGGTGAAGGTCCCAGAGGTGCTGGTTCCCCCCAGACCCTAGGAAGAACCCTTCTCGGCACCACTAGTGCATGATGAGAAGGGCAAACTCCAGACCGGCAGTCCAACCCCTAAGGAAGAGGTATCTTAGTGTCGGGGCTCTACCGTTCACCTCACGAGTGCGGTGAATGGATGGCCATCCAAGATGGTTCCGTGGGTGGTATGAGGTGTTGTTACAGGAAGAATAAAACCCCGATCCCCTGCTGCCTCCCATTTTGGTCTGATGTCTATGGGGGATGGGTACTAGGATACGGAAGTGATACTCGAAAGTAACATAGTCAATGTTTATTTCTTTTAATGGAAATAAACAACGATGGTGAATGTACTACCTCCTATCCCCTAGGGCTTGTGGAAGCTTAAACACCCTACATGAAGCAGGTGGAGGTGACCTGCACAAAGCTAAAGGAAAGGCAGTACTGCAAGTAGCTATTTAACTAACTAAACTTTCCCTAGCTCTACTTCACGTGTACAGACAGGTATACATGTCGAGGTGTTACAGGACACGTAAACTGACAATGTAGGTTCTTCTGTAGACTGGTGAGAGAGAGGAATCTTCAGCCCTTCGAGAGGCACGGTGAAGAGTTCAGGAGAGAGCTTAGGCCTTCGGCACCACTAGTGCTTGATGAAGAACCAAGGTAGGAGACAGACTTGAAGACTGGTCGCGATTCCTGTAGTGGCTCGCTATTTATACTGCCTGGTGGGCGACCCCTTCTTCATCTGGCATAGAGGGTTTGTCTTGGAGAGGGAGTAGCAGGTGCGAGAAGCGTGCCATAGAACCTTGATGAGTGAGACATCTGTGGCGGGCACTGGATCTGGGCTCATGCTGTGGTGCTGGTACAAGTAGTGGCATCAGGCGGCGTGCTGCTGTACTCTGTGAATCTTGATACATGCCTCTGATGGCTCTGCCAGTGAATAATTGTCTCAGGCATAAAGTGTCCATCTTCTGCCTTAGTATATACAACAGTCTCAGACGTCTTGCTGGTGGTGGCGGCAAATCAAACTCCGTTGCATGTGCCCCACGTCCATTTGCACTGATGAGTAGAAGTTGATTAATAATAGTTAAAAAGACGTCATGCATCAAGATTAAGTAACAAAAAAAATTCTTTACTTGCCCACAAATTCTGGGCCACCCAGGGTTTTTGAAAATTGCAGCAAAGCTATTTTTGAGGTCTCAGATTTGGTGGCCTGAGGAAAAACTACTTTTGGGAACCCCTACTTCCCGTAAAACTACATACTTTGAGTATTACATATTTACATTTCCATTAACGGTAAACAACATGTTGCTTGAAAATAGATTTATCATTTGCTGTCAAGTTAATAAATATCAATATTTTGATGCGTGATGTATTCGGGAGTGAAATACTTACACATCGTGGAGGCGTGGTCATTTTGTCTAGGTGCTAGACCAGGCGCTCCTATATACTGGGGGGATAGTCCTGACGGGGCACTGGTACTCGTCCGTTATACAGGACTGGCCTGGTTGCTTTCCGGCAGGGGACAAAGTCGGGTTTGGTTAACACAATCTTACATTTCGGGGGCACTGCCTTGCTAGGGACACTTGGGCAACAGAGTTTGGTGGGTTTGTGTGTAATAATGGGCTGCGAGGAAGCTGGTGAAGGTGCTGCAGACCTGGGTTGAGGTACGGGCCAAGGAACTGGGCAAATGATAGCTGGGACCAAGTATGCAATAACCGGTGTGGGTAGTCGATCAGGCTGGCTGAGATGACCGTCTACCCATAACAGGTATTCTTCCGGGTCGGTGCGTACAGAGTCGGCGAACAAGTCTCGTACAGGGTCGGCGAACAAGTCCCTCAGTGGCTCAGGTGTCACAGGATCCTGCAGGTGCCTCAGTGCGTGAGCCTGCTCCCTGGGGTTGAGTTTAGCTATAGAGGCAACGAGAGCAGGGGATAGCTCGTGCAGGTGCCCAGAGGCAAGTAACATCAGCTTAACTTTCTCCTTCAGACCCTGTCGTCTGGAGTAGGTCATCAGGACACACAAATACCCTCCCCGCTTGAGAGAAGGAAGGCAAGCTCCTTGTATCCCAGATTACGTGTTGGACCACATGAGGGCCACAGACTGCATGGACACCCTATTCCAGTATATGATGCGGATGAGCAGTACGCACTGGAAGTCAGGCCGCACCGTCTCAGGTCACACATGCGGGTGTTGCCCCAACGGAGTCAACATGCATGATCTTAGTCCCCCACATCATTCGCATATGGCATGTTTTGAGATTTCTCAGAACCTTGCAAAATAAACTATGGATACATAAAAATGATGGAAACTGGGGCACTTTATCAAGGTTCCACTGTATTCATAGAGTTGTCATTAATAAAGCACATTAGTATGCCCAGTTTTTGGCAGATTATCCAAGTTTTCTGGTGGTTAATTTATCATCTACCTATTATTAAGCCAGGTAATTGGGAGTTCAGTGTACTCTAAACATTTCTGAGACAATTACACAAACAAAACATGCCCACTTTGAAAACTGTGTGTTAGGCACATTATTCATGCTCCAAATTATCACTTTTTTAAACTTGCAAATTTAATTTTTAGCAAACTGGGTGAAATGGGAAAACTTCACCTGACATTCTTCAATCATAGTTATTTGTAAGAAATATAGCATAACAACATGCATTAAGTTTTACTTAACACTTTTGGCCAATCTAGGCATACTGTGACACACTATAATGTTATATGTTCCTGTGACTGATCAATACATAGTAGCTGATTTCGGAATACACATAAGCTACATATATAATGCATACTGTACATGTAAATCAATCTATGTATAGCAGGATTAAAACTGCTGATAAAAAAGTGAAATATTTTACCTGCACATTACCTTGAATCTCATTATAGACTGTACTTGGTAAATTGAGCAAATTTGAAAGCCCTGCTCAAGATCTAGTTATATACACATTATGTATCCTTCCACCATTGCCATAGACCTGATCACTTTTTTCATGCATCAGTGAGTGAAATTATGAAATTGTTGAAAAAGAAAATATCCTACAACTTTGCAAATTATTACACTTACATGCAGAAAAAAGGAGAAAAAATACCTGTATTTCAGAATTCACACATGTTTGCCTAACACTTGTAATTCAACATAAAGATGCAGAACCACTTTCCCTCTGTAGTTGCCAACTTTACTAGGCATATACCAGTCAGTCTGCCCATTAATATATATGCAGGTAGGAACATTGACATTTTTTAAAGGTTGATTTCAAAAAAGTTCTCACTATACCATGAACAGCCATTAATAAAATCTAATTACATGTGTTAAAAATGATGTACGATGATACAAACCTTGTGAAATATCTGAAGGCAGTGGTCGTCTAAATACTGCCCACTCTAACTTGACATCACCCTCCGTGACAATTTGATGTGGCCTCAACCATTTAACAACATGATTGTCTTTAGTTTCTGCAGTATTGTAGTACAAAGACTTTGGTGCTGGTGGAAACGAGTCATCCACAAAAGGCTCATTGTTCTGGACAGAAACATTTCTTGATAGTATAAAGACCCTAAACGAAAAACCAAGGAAATCAACACACAAATACATAAGAACAACTTACCTCTTTGCAAAACTTAACAATGCGTTCCCATTTATCCAGGGCTTCCCTTTCCTCCACGTGCCGCAAATGCTCCATCAGTTCACTCTCCTGCCTCACCACACTTGCTACGCTGATGCTACTACTTACATCTCCTGGTGATGGGGTGCCATTTGTCAGTGCCACTGAAGATGACAGACAGCGTGAACTATGGCATATCTCACACGCAGCACTTGCTGTCCTGTTCTCATAGGTGCACAGCTTACAGCGCCACAATACTGGAGGAGTAGCATGTTCAGATAACACAGGGGTGCGCACCTGACCACGAGATGAGACTTTCTTGTGCCTCTGTTTAGGTACGGCACCCAGTCCTAGTCGTGGAGAAGGGCTGCGCGACCCTCCTGCAGCACGAGGTACCTCCAACACTACCTTGGAGGTCTTGCAGGCTAGGCAAGTTGATGTCCTGAGTGGGTTCTTAAGTGTGCATGAACTGCAGCTCCAGAACTCACCCTTGCGCAGAGTTGCATCCTCGACAAGCGTGATACTTCGCAGCTTTGAGCCACCACACACCTCGCAGGCCATGGCACAACCTGTATTGACTAGAGTACATTTTTTGCATGTCCAGTCCAGTTCTGGCATGTTAACACCTTCCCCGGGCAGGAACTGGAAGTCATCCTCTAGATCCTGTTCACCAGTTGCAAGTGTTACCATAGGAGCAGCAGTTTCTTCTTGATCATCAACATCGCCCTCTCGTTTTGGAGGTGTGTAGCGGACACTGTCTTTGGTCACGGTGATAAGACTAGGCTCTGTCAATGAAGGTGGTGAACGTGTTGAAGTGCAAATATCACAATTATCCGACCACAGGGGATTGTAAGCGTATGAGCACTTCGTACAGGTCCACATACGATCTAGTGCAGAGTTTGTGGAACCATTTGAAGAAGTGGTAGAAGACAAGATGGGCACTAGCTGGGCAAGATTTTGGTTGCTGATAGATGAGGCAGGAAACTGACACACATTTCCATTTGTTGAGTTTGAGATATCAACATCTAAAACTTCTACAGAAGGAATAGTTGGCTTCTTGACAACTGATTTATTCTGTGAAGAAATGGGAGATTGATTTTGATTGGACTGTGCAGGAGGTTCGGATATACCTATATATGAATATTTTGTACTAGGGGTGCTGATGGGCTGAGGTATCTGAAGATTCAGGTTAAGAGGGGAGCGAGCTGGAATATTACCTAAAGTGTCTGTTTCAACCATGCTGTGGCGGTCTACCACAGGTTTATTGCATTCTCTTAATGAATGGGTTTCTGAGTATGACCGCCTGTATGTTGGCCGTGATCCAATGATGGGGACTTCATTGTTATTTACATTTGGAATGGTGGAATGAGAATGATGAGGCTCCAATGAGTCATCTTCCCAATCTGGAATTTTTATCACAATACCATTACGAGGCAAAGAACAGGGGATAACTCCGGTATTTAGTGCAGACGCTAATGTAAAAGTTCTCCGTGGTGTTTCACAAACTTCACAATCTTCACTTAAAGTACTGTTCTCTAATGTACATCTCTGGCAAGTCCATAAACTGCTTTCCCCAACTTTAAGTTCATGAGAGGCATACAATTTTTCCAAGTGTTTGTTTTTTTCAAAATTGTTTACCTCATCTGTTACCGAAACCCAGTTTTCCCCGACATTATCAACAATTAAACTCGTCGGTCTTCTCAAAATACATCTGGCACTTAGTGGTTTGACTATATTAGAATTCTGGCTTGATTCAAGCCAAAGTTTCTGTACAATAGAACCATTTGAATGAGATCTACTAACTTTAGATTTAACCCTCTCATACACAGAAGGATTCTGGCGCTTGGGAGATCGATTCTGCAGCACTTCATTCGTGGTACACGTTCGCGACATAATATTCACATTTTCCATGGTGACATCCGGGGTGGTGATCGGAGTACTGTAGGCAAGATCCAATACCCCCAACTGCCGAGCCACCTCGTCATTCATGAGTCCGCACGTGGCGCACACAGATGTCACGCTCACGTTAACAAAATGGCAACATGTGCACTCCCACTGATGTGCCAAGCTGGGCATGCTGGAGGACCGTAGCAAGGTTGGTCGGCACTGCGACAAATGGCTCCATGTGGAGAAGCGTTTCTCGTCCTTGCGAGTGATGCCGAGGTCCACAAGACTGCAGCCATTCTCATTCCACTCACCACCATCACTGCAATCAAACACAAAAAAAACTAGGTTTAATATCGCAACAGGCTAACTATACTCCTACATACAAGTGAAACACAAAACACTCTCTCACAGCCCAAAACCACTAAAACATGCCAAATGCAATAGTAATATTATTCTAACAAGCAAGATTAGTAACGAGTCCGTCCAGAATTTCCAAACATTGCAGAATGCTAACTAAGACAATCCCAGAAAAGCGTACAGAATCAACAAATAAAGTAAATTCTCCCTCTGGCTGCCTTAAGGTATATCACCATCAGATCACCATTCAATTAGTAATTTTATCCATCTGCTACGTGGTACTCATTTTGCATGCTTACTTAACACATGCTGGTGGGGAGAAGGCTTACCATAGCCCAGGTAGAGGTAATGCAGTAACAATTCAGTTCAGAATTAGGCTAACATGACTGTTAGGGTTTGCCTTGAGCCAGTAAAGGCTGTTCACGATAAAGTGAGCACTTTTGAAACCAACCTTAGAAAAAAAGTCACTGCCCAGGCCTGCATATATTTTAACGGGAGCACTGAGTGACATGTGCCAAGTAAAGTTGGTAATTATAGATGGAAAGTAGTACCATATACTAACGTCGAACAAAAAGTGATAGGCAATCATTTCTGATAACTTAAATTATTTCTTTCGTTTTCTGTATTTTGTTAATTCATCTAGTCTAAAAATGACCACATTTGTATCATGTTTACTTACCTAATAATTACACAGTTTCTCCTGACCGACGAATGAATAAAGTGATAAGACCCTAGGCACTGTTAATTTTACATAAGGTGGAGGAATATGCAACGTGCATACAAGTAGATCTTAAGCAGGGCTTTCAAAATTGCTCATTTTACAGTGAACAGCCTATAGTTAAGGCAAATTAGTTTTCATAGTCTCATATGTTACAAGTTCTCACTGGGATGCATATTTCCTACAGTTAACAAAAAAAGGGACATTTCACTTAAGAGAACCTGGGGCATGTAAATTCAAATACACAGAATTTTGGAAGCCAGCATACAAAATTTGAGAAAGGGCCAATCCTAGTCCTAGATATAGGTTTTTACCAACTTTGTAAGCAAAAATTTTGCCTGACTGATGAATTTATTTTGCATAATATGAATAAGAAACATCTCGGCAGAACTAATCACTTTGGTGAAATATTTGCTCACAAAGTTAGTAAAAACTGTCATGTAGGAATGTCCTTTCTTTGACTTACCTACATCGAATTACATAACATTGTAGAATATTATTTATGTTTGAAGCCATTATTTATTATGTCCCATCCCCAAACACACATGCTTGCACGCACGCGTGTGCACACACACATATATATAGGTTGGGGCATGAGTCATGCCAACTATGTTGTAGTGTGAGAATACAGGCGCGTGTGGATAATGTGAAATTTACACATAACAGGACAAGGTAAGCACTACGTGTATGGACAATAAAGTACACACCAACAATTGTACACATCCTTGCTGAAACGCTCCTACCCACCTCAAAACTGTCCAGTATGGCAGGGCATTATTCCCAACAGCTTATAAACATTCCCTGTGACATTCTCCGGCAGTTCTCCCATGGAGAACTGCTATTTTGATGTACGAACGCTGCTTCACACGGGTTACATCCATATGGCACAGCAGTCACCGGACAACTGATTTCACATTGCTCTCTGTACTTATACAGGCCAACCCTGCACCATTTGACATTGTCAACGTGCACTAGGACCGCCTGTCTTCCCCGCGACACATACCATCACGTGCACCGATAACAGTTTGTCACAAAATTTTATAGTTGCCGTGACTTATGCCCCAACCCCCGTATATATGGGTGGCAGAACCAGTGGGTCAGCATGGTCATATGATCCCATGATAATTTGCTGTTAGGGTCAGTTTCTAAGAACAAATAATGAACCTGCACTAAATTTATGAATTTTGTTGTTAAATTAAAACCATACATAAGAAAATAAGAATAATATTTTCAAAATATATGCTTCTAGTAGAATGGTAGAGTACTTCTAGAATTTTTATGATCTGATACTTGTTTATAAACACTTTCAGTTACGAGGTTAAAAAAAAAAAAAGTGTATATGTGTAATGTAATTTTTGAATAAACCTCAATAAGTTAGTAGGAACTTTTCTGCGATATTGTGACACTTGCTAGTATTAATTTTTATTTAAAATACATTTTTTGTCTTTACCATTGACCCACTAATGACGAACCCCTTGCGGCGCCCCTGTGTGTGTGCGCGCGCACACACACACACACACACACACACACACACACACACACATATATATATATACATATAGACACACACATACATATACATATATACACACATAAATACATATATACACACATACATATACATATATACACACATAAATACATATATAGACACCATAACACTACCCCCACCACCTTGTATTAGTCCACCAACGGATACAAGATGTCGGTTCTCTGACTTTCTCATCAGACATGCTAACGTCCATCTGTTCTATGCAGCTGAAAACATGATCATCGGAGAAGGCAACCCATCACCAATCAGCAGCGGTCCAGATGCCGTACTGTCAAGTAAATTCCAGTTGTTTTCGTCAATGCACCTGTGTTAGCATGGAAGCAGTCACCCTCCATCTAATCTGGAGCCCCATTCGCAGAAGGGTTCGCTGAACTGTTACAGTAGACACGTGTCTGGATGCCCCCTGGTTCATTTGGACGGTGAGCTGTTCCACTGTAGCCTGTCGGTTGGCCTTCACGGACCATTATAGTCAACGTTCACCTTAGACATCAATGAGGAGTGGAATTTATACAGTTTCCACTAAGGTTATTCCCAATGGTGCCATTCGTCAACTCACAATACACCTTTACCACAGAGGTACGTGAACAGCACAAACGTTGCAGTTTCCGAAACGCTGCCCCCCTTAGCCCAAAAGTTGATGATTATCCCTTTTGCAACTCGGTTAAATTGCTTCCCTTACTCATAACAGTAGGAAGAGCACTGTGTACAGCCAGCCTGTCGGTCGTATCATATACCTGACACACACACACACACATGCCTAACAATTGCATTACCTCTTTCAGAGATGAGTGGGAGGCACTGTTCTGTCTCCACCACCAAACATGACCCTGATTACCAACCAACTATACCATAACTCATTTAATTTCATCCTGCACCACCAACATAAAAGTCTATCTTGTACCACCAATAAATGTCTATCTTCAATAACTAACAGAATAACATCAGTAAATGGTAAAGGTTGACAAAACCCTCAGCAAATTTCTTATCTATCAAAGGTTGAGAAACAGCCCAATCTTTTTTCTTGCCTTTCCTGGCTTTTTGTAATACTTTCAAAAATTAACAAAAATGACACCAAAAAGTATAAAGGTTCTTTTTCTCTTTTTAAAAACATAGATTTAAACATGTACTTACATTAAATAATATTTTATTATTAGTAACAGTGTTATGCCTGATTTTTTTTGTGTATGACTGTATATTGTTATCAAGATTTTTATCACAGGTAATGTGGTAGCAACATAAACTACTATGTAGTCTTGAGGTTAATGAGTTTACTTTGGATACTGACACAGTGCCTGAACTGCTTACGTTTTATTTGTTGGCCGTTGTACACGTAAAACAAGTCAAATCAATACAATACGTTGAGCATGGCTCCACAAGTGTGTTCCGGCATTACTGAACTACAGCGGGTTCTTTTTCGTTGGTTGGTTTCCCAATCGTTGCTACCTCCTTGGCTCCCCATCCTGATACCAGCCTACTCCCTTCTCTCCACATTTGCGCAATGCAGCAAAGTCTAGTCGAACAACAGATTATTAAGGCCTTACGCTGTTCGGCGGAGCATACTTGCTCACTCTCTTCTGATGGCCTACGGGACTTCCAGCTGACGACTTTGCATGCTCCATTGTTATTATCGTGGATTCCTACGGAATGTCTATTAATATATGTAAATAGCTCGACCAACATTATTTATTAAGGTGGGTCATGGCATGTAATAGTTATTGTTGTAATTTTTGCTGGTTGATGTAATTTTGTGGCTAGATTAACAATAGGAGCAGTTTCGGAGCGGCCATTGCAAAAATTTTTCTGTTTGGTAGGAGTTCAAAATTCTGCACCACAGTAAACTGTTCATTCCGATTGTTTGTGAGTAGGTTTTGCTGATGGCTTTTCTTGAGCCTTGCAGATTCATTGTATTTTGTTTGGATCGTGCCATGCACCTTCAGTTTTGGTTAAATTTTAATATTTTAGAATGTTTGAAATGTATTATTTTAACATGTGTTTTATTTGGCGCTGGCTCTGGTAGGGCTGAAATTAACCAATAGGACTGCCCAGCAACAAGCTTGGTTTTTTTTAGTATTTTATGCTGTATGTATTGATTTTCGGTAAATCACTCAACGTCTGTTCTGAAAGGTTTTTTTTTATTTCTCTGATGGGTAGTTTTTTGTGATAAACATTTTACGTGACATCTTTTTGCAATTGCAATATTTTTTTAATAAAATATTTGTAGTATTCATTTGCATGTAACATGCCACAATTATTAAAAACTGGAAAACTACAAAGTTTCTTTTGAATACAAGTTAAGACTTCAAAAACATGTCCTAGATGAAAAAGTAAATAGCAATTCAATTAAAAACTAGACTTAATCTTGTGCTAGCTATTCTACGGTAAAACTGGCTAAGTTACTGAAGTAGCAGCCAATGAACAAATAGATGAAGTTAAGCGTATACACAGGAAAGAGCTTCCATCTTGGTGGCAGTGACGATGATTGGGAGAAGGTAAAGCACTACGTTCATGAACACACCACTACAGAGGCAGTCGGAAGTGAGACATAAGACGACTGGGCCAGTTATGCAAAACACATTGTGGAAACTGAAGCTCATTATAGTAAAAAAAGAATACATAATAGAAATTATATTACATTGATTTGTTATTGATATGGGTAACAATTGCATTGATGAAGAGTGTTGGTCATTCTAATTCTGAAGACATAAAAATTAGCCTTTGACAATTTTGTAAACATGGTACATAACATTTTTGGAAAGTTAAAATGAATTTAAGGTAAAGTACGTAGTAGATTAGCTTAGTTTAATAAACTTGTTTCTAACAGGGTTGCCACTTTCATTCCATTAAAAAATTCCCCAACACATTCCTAATTTCCTGACAAAAATAACTTTTTTCCCTGATTTCTTGTTTAAGATATTTTTCTGTTACAATACATCATAGAAACATTTCTGCATCAAAATAACTACTCACACCTTACAACAAAATGCACCTGAACAAAACACCCCATATATATTTCAAGGAAAAACCATACAGTTTGTCCATAGACACCAAAACTGTATGTAATACAGTTCAGATAGTATACACAGCATATCACAGGTACAGGAAAGACATGTTTGGCTAACAATTTCATAACCACTCTCTTCACTGCCATTACCTTTATACAATTACTTTCACCTTGATACAAATGTAACTATATTGCTATATTGATACTGTTACTGAACCATGACGTCGTTGCAACATGTCACAAGTCAAACATGGCAATACAGCAGTTAGCAGTGACACTAAAGTAACCATGTAAAGTTTAAATTAACAAGCACCAGCAAAACTTATGAATAAATCAAAAAGTGTATGCTCACACTAGATGCAAATTCTGTTTTATTAAGTACAAGATTAAAGATAGAAAAATCAGATATAGCTTCCATATCATAAAATACCCTGGCATTTCACTAGTGTAATCAAAATTCCCTGTAATTCCCTGTAATTTCCCTGTTTTCCAGACATGTGACAACCATGTTCTAATGACTGATATAAAGACTTAAAAGATGCATTAACTTATATTTAACGTTCTTATCAAACGTTGTTACAGACCAGTCGTGAGACTATGCATCTTGATATTTCTGCCAAAGGATGGCAACTTAGACATTTAAATGCATTCCTGGTAGTTTTTGTTTTATTAAGATGTTAGTTATTGCAAAACAAATAAGCCTGAGTAATATATTTTCCTTTTAGTAGCAATGATGGTTTACCTATATAAATAGCACATTTAATTTAATAAATACTCACAGTCACGAGCATTGATTTGTAAAAATAAATATTGACCAAATTAACTACAATACGATATTACTAGATGCTAAATAGTGACAACACCAAGTATCTCAATATTTAACATTGCGGTACTCAAAAAAAGGCATTAATTAACTGCACCATAAAAGATTAATATAAATCTGAGATAAAATTACACTACGACTCACGTTGCACAATACCAGCACTGCAGACAAGGACTCCCAGAAAGCTGATGCAATCGCTGGCACCAGTTAATGATGTAATTCTATTTAATGCCAAAAACTTAAGTCCTGTAAGTGGAACCTTTCATGCAACTGGACTGCGCATTAGGTGTTTAAGAGCATGAAGGTTCCACAAACACATTAGCCAACTAAATGGAAGTATGTGCAAATGACCATTTGATATGAACTGCTAAAATTACCCATTCAATGTCCTAAATGACTCATTTGGTGCTCACTGAACAGTTTACTAAAACACACTATGCTCATTAAGAGATTCACCTTAGTTAACAATAGCAAAATTTTCTGCACATCACAACTAAGGCTCTTTTGTGTGTAATATTAATAGTCTATAATATTTAACTGCTAGTTCAGATTAATTTTTTTAACTTTCAAAAATCTACAACCATAAAGAAAAGAAACTAACTTTTCTTAATTTTTTATTCAATTCCATACAAAAATTATTAATTCTTATATTAATATTTTCTAATGACTACTTTACTAATTTTTAAAATAACCATTTTATATTAACTACAAAAAGAATTTAAAACAAAATTTTAATAAATTACTATGTTGTAATTTTTTACTTACAAAGGGCAGGTTTCACCATGTGAAATAACATTTTATCGAGTTTAAATGCCAAATTATCTCAATTATCTGAATTATTATTTGTAGATTATTAGCATAACATTAAACAGCCATAAATACAATATAATTTGGAAATGGTAGCAAAATTAATGCAAGAGTATTCAGGAAAATGTTGATGTAAGTGCTCAGTTGTACTGTTCGCCCTTTAGAAAAGTATGTTGTAAGGAAAATAACATTTTGTACTGTTCGCCCTTTAGAAAAGTATGTTGTATGGAAAATAAGATTTAACCAACGACAATAATAATAATAATAAATATTTTGTTGATAGAACATTTAGAAAAATGCAATTTTCCGCATATTTTAGATTATGCTGATACTTTCCGTTACTATCTATAACAAACAGTTTTTTCTTTGCAATACATGTTTGTTTGGTTGCTTTTTTTCATGAAAATACCATCATGACTACTAAAAACTATATACTTTATTAAACGTAAAATACCAAACATGTTCTGTTGACTGAGCCAGCCAAGTATATCGCGATAAAGTCAGAAAACTGAGATAATTTTATCTCAATATTCTTGATGATGGATAATATGAGGTGAAACACGCTCAAAATTATTGAGATAAAAATTGCAATTAAATTTCTCATCTAGGTAAAATTATCTAGATTTTCCAAAAATCTAATCATTGGTGAAACTGGTCCTGAATATACAAACTCTCAGTTAATACTAAAGGAACTTGTTTATTTAGTACATCCCAGTACCAATTTCATTACTTATAATACAACATCCTGTGAAGCACTATATGCCCACAGTCACAAGCTGAAACGTATGCCGGAAGAGCCAGATGGCTTGGTGTTGGGCGGCTGTGGTATCACATTGTACAGCACCTCTAGACACTGCGACTTTCCCTCAAGTCTTCATGTGATAACCCACTTAGAAGCTAACGAAGACACTTCAAGGTGACCAAGTCTCAAGTTCTCGTGCTACACATAGCAGTGGCACTTCGGGGAGGGGAGGGGGGTGCACTATGTATGGTACGATGCAGCGCCTTAGCGCTGCTAGTGTGCTCTCTGGTGCACTGCTAAGCACCATCGCCTGAGGCAGGCTATCCACCTAGGGAGTCTCCACATCTTCCTTTTCTCTTCCTCTTTTTGTTTCAGGTGTCGACTGACGGCACGGGAGGGGTAATGTTCAATACCGTATCTTCCCCTACACCAGAGGGGCTGGTACCTCCCACCTCCTTGGTTACAAACTAAATTCAGCGTGACCACCAAAACAAAAGATAGCCCCCTTACCAATCTTTCTCTTCTAGTGTTTCAAACACCTTTTCAATAAAGAATATCCTTTCCCATCCTCTGTTCTAGTAGAAACCTTTTTCTACTTCATAAATTGCATGCAAATCTTGCAATTCTTTTCTGTCGAGGGGTTTTTACGGTGCCTATGCCGGTCTTTCCCCCCTCCCTCGTAATTTAGATTAAGTTAGCATGGGAGGTAAACTTGGTCCCAATCGCGGTCAAGTTTTCCCAAACCCAGTAAAGCCGCGAACATGTGCCCTTGTAGTTAGAAACTTCCCTGCATGTCTAGGCATAAGTCGCTCAGCTTATTTACAGTTGTCAGTGGATGAGGCTACATCGGAAATCTTAACACAGAACACTATAAAAGGTCTGTTTAGAGTTAAGCGGGTATCCTTTGGAGTGAGCAGTGGGCCTGCAATATTCCAAAGGATGATGGAAATACTGCTAGGAGGAATACCAGATATTGTCGTAATGCTGGATGACATCTTGATCACAGGCAAAGATGCAGAGGAGCATTGGCACCAAGTGGATCAGGTATTAGAATGCATAGACTGTACGGGGTTATGACTACAGAAAGCCAAATGTTGTTTTGCCAAGAGGTCTGTAATATTTCTAGGATACGGCATTTGTGCAAAGGGGGTACACCCAACAAGTGATAAGGTAGAGGCAATCCATGATGCTCCAACACCAATGTCAAGGAAAGAGTTTCAGGATTTTCTGGGACTTTTGAACTTTTATGATCATTTTTTACTAAACAAGACCGAAGTACTGGAACAATTTCACAGGTTGTTGGATTTTGGAACCCCCTGGAAGTGGACTAGAAAACATGATGAGGCTTTCCGACAGGCGAAACTATTATTGCAATCTGAGTGTGTCCTCATCCATTATGATCCTAGGAAACCATTGGTTTTTACATGGGATGCATCAGAGTATGGGGTAGGATCTGTGCTGGCTCGTGTACTTGAGGATGGAACAGAAGCTCCCATAGCGTTTGGTTTGCAGATGCTATAGAAGAGCAAATGAAATTACTCACAAGTGGACACGGAAGCATCGGCCATAATGTTTACTGTATGTAAATTCCAACACTATGTAACAGGTTGCCCATTTACCATAGTGACTGACCACAAGCCCCCTCATGCGATTGTTACACCCCACCAAACAAACACCTGAAATCCTGTCATCACCAAGGTTGCTTTGTTGGAGTTAGTGGCTTCTATGTACGACTATCAGTTGTTGAACAGGCCATGGTGCAGCATTTGCCATGCTGATGTGTTGAGCAAGCTCACAGTGTAAAAGGCAGTACAGGTTCCAGTTGTAGGTGACGTTCTGATGCTGGAAGCCATGCCACATGGTTCATCGATGGACAGCAAGATTGAGGACGCTACAGGAAGGGATCCCATCTTGTAAGAGGTAAGGAAATTGGTGTGCCATGAGTGGACGAATATGGTGAGATCGGAAGATTTTAAACCATATGAAAGACGGCAGGATAAGCTGTTGGTGTATAAAGGATGTGTGCTTTGGGGTAATAGGGTAGTAATTTCATCACCATTAAGGATCTCGTTGTTGAATGTGTTGCATGGAGCTCATGATGGGTGGTAAGGTCAAAATCCCTTGCTTCGAGCTAAATGTGGTGGCCACAATTGGATAAGGACATTGAACAATGGGTGGGGGACTGTGCTGAATTTCAGCAGTTGCAGTCAAATTCACCTAAACAGAAGAATATTCCACGGGGCAGCACTGTAAAACCTTGGGTCCTGGTGCACATTGAGTTCTTTGGTCCTTTTCAGGGACAAAGATTTTTGATTTTAGTGGACTCCTTTTCAAAGTGGTTAGATGTCAGGAAAATATCATCTGAAAGTTAAGCAAGCATGATACAGGAGCTCCGGTACATATTCAGTTGTCATGGTCTGCCACAGTATATTGTATTAGACAATAGCACTGCTTTTGTGTCAAGTGAAACAAGGTACTTCCTCACCAAAAATGGAATCAGTCTGATTTGAAAAACACCATTCCACCCATCCACGAAACGGAGAGGCAGAAAGAATTGTGCAAACAGTGAAGGGCAAATTAAAGAAAATCATTTCAGGTGATTGGCAGACGAGATTAGCTCGAACATTGTTTACTTTGCGTTCCATGCCATGTGCAGAGGGTCTGCAGTCACCAGCTGAATTTCTTATGGGTCGTAAGTTGAGAACTGCTCTAGATCTTATCAACCCAAGGACCAAAGAAGACTCAAAGGTCCCAGTAGAATTTCCCTTCAGAAAAGGAGTAGCAACTGCAATGTAGTTGATGCTGTTATGTTCAGGAATTACTGTTATGTTCAGGAATTACTCTGGAGGGCATAAACGAAGCCAAGGAACACTGCAGTCTAAAGGGGTCACTATATATATATATATATATATATATATATATATATATATATATATATATATATATATATATATATATATATATATATATATATATATCAAGAGAGAGAGAGACACACACACACACACTATCGACCAAAAAATAATTGGGCACCTGTCCACCATGTTTGCTGTTTGCTCGGTGGTTGTCACCCTGTTAGAATCCCGTA
Source organism: Dryococelus australis (assembly GCA_029891345.1). Taxonomy (NCBI): domain Eukaryota; kingdom Metazoa; phylum Arthropoda; class Insecta; order Phasmatodea; family Phasmatidae; genus Dryococelus; species Dryococelus australis. The sequence continues at coordinate 46,308,226 of CM057005.1, forward strand.
GGGCCACCTCTTGTGGTTATAACAGCAGCCACCTTGCCTGACATGCTCTCTACGAGTGTTTGCAGGACATCCACGGGGATTCGTCGTCATTCCTCTTGCAACCATTCCATGAGTTGAACAATGGATTTTGGCCGCCCCTGACAAACCCTCACCCGGCGATCCAATTTGTCCCAAAGATGTTCTATAGGGTTGAGGTCGAGGCTCTGGGCAAGCTAGTTCAATTGACGAACATTGTTGATGGCGTACCACTGCATAATAGCCCTTGAAACGAGGCACCAGGCACTGTCATCCTGGAAGTAACATGGGTCCATTCCGTAAAAATGCCACAATGTTCGGAGCATTTCACTACCCAGAATGTTACAATAGGCCTCTGTGTTCATTCTACCATGGACAAACACCAGCGGTCATACGCCGAAGGCCGTGAAACATCCCCACACCATTGTTCCACCACCACCGAATTTCCTAGCTGGTACTATACACTCCGGCAGAAGCCGTTCACCGGGTAGATGCCACATCCATTCAAGTCCATCGGACCGGAATAATGTAAATCTCAACTCATCACTCCACAGAACCGATTTCCACTGCTCCAGTGTCCAGTTGCGACGGTCCCAACACCACCTAAGTCGCCGCATTTTATTTTTTGTCGTGATATGGGGCTTATGTGCAGCTGCTCTTCCGAAATATCCAAGTCGCTAGGCCTCTGTACGCAATGTTCCAATGGAAATCCATACTCCTGTTGCTGCATGAAACTCCTGTCGAATGGTAGCCATGGGTTGTGCCCTGTTTTTGACAATTTCACGTTTCAGGGTTCTGCTATTTCTGTCGGTCAAGATTGGAAGTCGCCCAGAACGTGCAGCATTGATACAATGCCCATCGACCTTCCACTTACGTAGGACGACTGCAACCATTGATTTGGGCCTGTTTACCTTCCGTGTAATCACCCGGCTAGACAGCGCACTGAGATGGCAGCTCACAATCACGTCTTTATCGAAGTCCGATAGCTCTATACCTCAGCCCATCTCCTTGCCAACTGGTTCTACACCGACCTGCAGTGTATGGCGGCTACACAAGTCAACTGACATACTGAATTACCTATCTTCATGGATGCCCAATTACTTTGTGGTCAATTGTGTATATTGTGATGGGGAACGATGGCCAGACATGTGGATCAGTTGCTATGCAGAGGCTACAGCTATTATGAAGAGGGGAAGAGAGGGCAGCCCCAGTAGCTCGAGATGACCAGTTCAAGACAAGTTAGGGCACATCAGGCTGGGGGAGAGGCTGGTTGAGACACCTCCATCTGCGCCATGGGACACAAGAATCCCATACAGCAGCAATGGACAGGCCAGCAGCAGGAGTACCAGTAGTGGCAGGTCCTCCCTCAGCACCAGTGGGGCCAATCACAGTATGTTATCCTGCCAGTGAAGACTGCAGGCCCAACTGTCGGCATCAGTGGTTGGTTTCTGGCAAAGATGTAAAGATTCACAAATGAGCAGATGTAAAGATTCAACATCAATTTAAGGTTAAGGAGCCCCATGTCCCTTTTTCAGGGTGTATGTAATTATTTCCACCGGGATGCAGAAATTTTTCGGTCATGGCGCATTAGGTGCTTTGGGCTGACGCCCAGGCATGTCAACACATTAGACATATCAATGCACAGCCTCAACCAAGGATTCATTGCATGTATCTTTACACATAACTGATCTTGAAAGAAATGTTGCTCTTCTGATATAATACATTCTTAGTGCCATCAATAAATTTAAGTGTCTCTATATTCATATAAGAGTGACGCCGTCGGGAGAGACATGAAGACGAACAAATATACTGTTTACTTACTGGTAGATGGATGCCAGCGGTGTTTCCCAGACACCGTACTTAGGGATCTCAGGGATGCTGTGTGTTTGTCTCACCCGTGCGTACTTACTAAAACACTTTTCAATACTAAACATTTCACTTCTGAACACTAGCGACAAGCTAGGTGTCAACGCTATAGAAGACATAAGTTTACACTGGTATGAGTTGGTTAATTTTATCCAAGTTACATATTGTGCCAAATGAAAGTTTACGGTTACACTCGGACGTGACTACCCAGTTCCGGTGGGAGATTCCCCCAACACGTTACTTAACTTGCACACCCCTAAAAGGATGATTTCTCCGCTGTGTGAACACAGTCTCCCCAAGGAAAAGGGTCTACAGCTGCTATGATGGACTATAGATTTTTCCTGGAGGCAGGACACGGGGAATAAACATAAAAACACTACACGTGCGTTTATCCTCGTCACTAACGCCTACTCATCCGGACATGTCCCCGAACCACGTGATGTGTGGCGATGGTCAATACACATAGCGGGTTAGGACGGAAAATAATACAGCTGAACAAAAGATACAAATATCACTGTATGAACATGGGGCACAACACGAATACGCAAAATAAACATGGAGATGCGTTAAAACAATCTTAGAGGGCGCAGATGCCGCTGGATGAAGTTCTTAGCAGACCCCGTGTGCAGATGGAAATTGCATAAATTTTACATGAAAATGAGTAAATTGTTACCAAACACAATGACAATGACAGGAAAATGCAAACATATGAAAAGACAGCGTGGTCATACACAAAAAGCATCAATCATGAAAAATGCACAAACCCTGAATTAAAACAATACATAATACCCTGAGATCAATTACGGCGTACATGATATTACAAGAATTAGCCCTCTACACGTGTGGATGGCACAGTGTCAACAGTAATAATTAAGGTAACAGAAAAGTAATATTTGTGACCATTATTGAATAACAGCAATTTCTTAAAAAGATTGTTGAATATCTGATGAAAGGATTTCAGGGTCGAATAGCAACCACCAAACTGAGGCATGAATTTGGTAAATCAGGCCTTGAACTGCTCTTTTCGGTTCACTTTCTCCTCAAACAAGTGTCGTTCGGGCCTTTGTAGCTATTTTTGCCTGAAGAACGTCATAAATGGTAATCTTCTCTGAAGAAAATCAACACTTTTTCCCCCTTTTTAAAATTAAAGTTTGTTTTACTTTTCCTTCAGACCATTTATACATTTCCTCAAAATTTCTGCAGTATTCTTTCCTACAAATGCAGGCTAAATAAAGTCTTTTTTTACATAGATATATAAAATATTAAGGCATAATTTCAATATCCATAACACAGAGAGAATGGTAAATAAATGATAGTAATTCAAATTCAGTATTAATTCTTTACACTGCCTAAAATCTGTTTTCAAAATTTGCATTTTCCAAATCCAATTTATGATAATAAATTTTCAAGTATGCCAACTGCCAAACCACATCTAGACACTGATACTTGGTACTGACAAGATATTTGCACTTTCCCTCACATTACTCACTATGGTTCCAGAAACAATATTGTCAACAAAAGTCTAGAATTTGACTGTGTTCTCATCATGACGAATATTAGTTTAATTGTTGTATATGAGTGTTCCAGGCACACTCATCATGATAGAATCATAGTCAGCCATTTAGTTATAATCAGCGTCATGTAAGTTATGTAGTTGGTGAGGTGAACAAAAAATATATGGCTCTCATGCAAGCAAATTAGTCATTACATTTCAGGTTCTACCATGGAATCTTCCTTTATGGCCACACACAATGATGCACCACTCTTTTTGTGAATTTGTAATTTTTATAAAGGTTTTTATTTTAACGGAACACAAAATAAGTACATATATAATGGAGTTGTATTATATTTGTATGTTTGGGCCACAGCAACGAAGAGTATGACGTGCAAGAATGCTTTATCTGAGACCACCTTACTTCCTCTTTGCATTGGCTGACACTAGCGGCTTATTTAAAATGCAGTCGATCCAAAACCATTGAATAGGAAGGGTCTTTTACAAACAACAACCCTTGATGAAATTAAATACTTAGCCTACTACAGTATCTGTAATTCTGCTGTCTGCAAAGGTAAGTGTAATAGTATTCAATCTTAACTTCAGTATACTGTTGAGTCAGGACATACAGCAGACAAAGTGACCAGATTAAATTTCAAATTCACATACAAAAAAAAAAAAAAAAACTACAGAAATATTCATACTATTTGTATGAATTGCACTGGAGGAAATTCCAAAACTACTTCAACTCAACATTACCTACTGAAATAAAAATATACGAAATTAGTCATCCAGTTATGATAGCACAAAATTTTTATATGATCATCAAAAATTCTCAAGCACAAGACTTCTTGGAACTTAATATACTCATCTGTAGTACTGAAGTGGAGTCTGCAGCATCACGCTCTTCAAAATCACTCGAAATCAGCTAAACTGGCATTTAGGAGCTCTTCAAACACACCCACGCTCTTTTACTGACTTAAAGGCGCCACGACACCTCTCCTACTTTACAACAGGCAGCTATGCATGCTAAGAATTAATTGTTAAAAAAATAATCAGAAAGAATTACTCTGGATTGCATCCCATGATGGTTCCTTTTAAGAATCCAGAGAATCACACAAGACACTTAAAAACTGGATAGTTACCTAGAGAAAATCTCTCCCTGAGCTTTTAAACTTATGTTAAAATTACGAAAAAAAAAATTGCTTTCTCTTGGGCTATACAAATGAATATAACTTACATACAGCTATGCGTGGAGAAACAAAATACGAATACCCTTCAAAGAAAATCATACTGCTGAGAACAAACAAAAAAATAAATTAATAAATAACTTACATAAATGTGAAAAATCAGCAAAATATAAAAATTAATGGATTTAGTAGAAAGGTGATCCTATTTGTACAAATCTAGTTAAATTAGAAAGCGGCTTCCAAAATAATAGTACAAGGCAGTTATATATTTACCAAAACATTGTAAACACAAATAAAGATTGAAATGCTGGTCCTCTACACACAATTGTGTATTTGAGTTATTTTTTTACACAGGTCACTCATAAACTTAACTCTGCACTAAAAATGAACCTTGTACTCAGCCTACTGCAAAACACTTACACTATGCAGTTTTTACCACTTACAAAATGTTTTTAAAAAAATCACAAATTTTTGTTGTTTCATCTTCCTTTGTTGTACAAAGTGAAAATATTTACAGGCCCTTAAAATATGTTAACAGCACAACTCTTCTAATGTTTTACATTTTTCTTTTATGTATTAACATTTTTTTTTTAAATTTATTTATTGACAAGAATATGGTCTTGAGCCTCAACTCACAAGAACTAGCCTTCATTCTTGTAATTGGTTTTATGAAATCACACCTTATGTTTTGTATATATATGAACTTTCAATATCTTTGTGTGAATATGTACCTACACTAAAAAGATCTTATAGAACCAATCAACTAAAAAGTAATTCACCCACTATGCTACGTTATTTGGATCATCCTACTGGCTTGAAAAAAAAAAGGCACACAGAGATGAAAGGGAATAAAAGGCATCAGTTTATCGTATTCAGGAATCCCTTAATACTTTATGTGATGTTTTAACTCTAATAATAAGCGGCAGGTTATGAAGTTGTATTTCTTGGAGTGAAGTTGATTTTTCTCTGAAAGTACTGACATATGAATCAAAACTTGGTCTAAGCAATTCTGTTGTGGAGGGTAACATTTTCTTTAGATTTATAAAAAAAAAAATTTTTCATGGTTTACTACTACTATCCTCAAAATATATTTTTCTATGATGTAAGCTAAATCCAAAATCACATAGAAATGCTGTCCCATTTGTATGTGCGTTGTGTAAATTACAGACTGTAGACTACTAAAACTACTGTAATGGAATGTATTGTTTTCCATTTAATTTTATGTTTTGCCAAATGGAACACTGAAAATAAAAGTATAATATACCTACACAAGCGTGGACGATGCATGATGTATTCAACACTATATATTTAAGTGTACTGTATAGATAGTGTTGTAAGCTGGGGGGAAAAAAAAATTGGCAATACCTAAATTCAAATACAGGTCTCCAGATACACAACAGCCAAGTAACAATTTAAAAGTAACGGTACAAAAACTCCCTTAATGTATACATCACCGGCAAAAATACACTGTACACTTATATAAAAGTGATGAGATAAAATACTTTACATGACACTGGGAGAAATAAAATACGTGTGTGACATAACATACTTACCCCAAGGGTGAGAGACACTTTGAATTTTTTGGGGCTGCAAAAGAATCACATGTTTCAACATGTGTTGCTGACACACTTTTCAATTGTTTGCGATTTTTTAGAGTAGTATTGCCATTCAACTTATTCTGTCGTCGGGTTCCACACCTTATACACTTTGCACGCTCTGTGGGGTTGATCAATGTGCACTTTTGACAATGCCACTGCAGGACAGAGGCAATCGAGCCCATTCTCTTAGAGGCATGGCTAATTTTCTGTTTTCAGTATAGGAGCGTACAACAATCACTCAGCTGATTCTCCATATTGAAGTAATGATCACACAGGCTCAACGCACTGTGTTACCATGATTCAAAACTACTTGCTGAAGGGCAACTAACATTTCACAAGAGGTATTTTCACAAACGGTGAATAGAACCCCAAAATCAAGAGGCTCTTGAAACATTATGCTTTACCATGAATAACAACTTAAATTGCATTCGCATAACCAACCATGTCTATATTGATGTATTTTTGTTGCTAAAATCCACAGTAAACAAACACCCGATTGGCTAACAGTCAAAATATCCGCCAATCATAAAATCGTATTCTGATTTCATAACAATATTACTTGCAGCAGATAGCGTTCCTAAATTCCATTTAACACCGATTATAACGCAAACAGTATTACTAGTACTACCAGTATTATTGTAAATTTAAATATTTAAACCTTTTCAGGTTAGAATACTGTTTAGAAAACAGGGGCTTTTGAGATATTTTCAAAATTCCACTAACCAATTTCTATTGTTTTTGATTAATTTCAAACACAAATATTTATTTTATGTATATAAAAATGCTTGTCATTTAAAAATTAAGATATAACCAAAAACGTTTCTCACTATTAAAGAAGTGTCTTTGACAGTTGTGTTCCTGTGCGGTCAATGATGGGTCATGCGCAGATCAGCAGCCTGAGTAGTTTTTCTAGGCAGCTCTATTGTGAAGGGGGTGGAGCTGAGGAATATCAGGAAGGAAATTACATATAAAGCAGCGTTGGGGGGGGGGGGCAAATACTAGGGATTTGGAGGATAGGGTTAGTGGTATGAGAGGTAGCAGGGTGACAAAGGTTGTTCTCATTCATGTAGGGGGAAATGACCGGCTCATAGGGAGGTGGGGCAGAAGGTAGAGCGGGACCTCAGAGGATTGCTGAGGAAAGTGCGGGAGAAGTTCCCTGGAGTTAGGGCAGTAGTCAGTGGCGTGCTGGTTAGGAAAGGAGTGTCTATAGGAAGGCAGTGGCTACCAGTGAGGTATATGAAAGGGTGTGTAGGGATTTGGGGGCTACATTTATAGATAGTAGGAAATGGGTAGGGAGGGACCAGGTTCACCTGACAGAAATGGGAACGAGGATTCTAGGTGATCTGCTAGGTAGAGAAGTAGCTGGCTGCATGGAGAGGGTCAGGGCAGAGCAGCAGTTGTTGAAATAGCAATCAGATAGAAGGAAGGAAACGGAAGGGGAGAGAAATGGAGAGGATAGCAATGATGAGGCCGCAAGGGTGAAGATAGGAGGTAAGCAATGTAGGATGGTAAACCAGAGTACTAGTATAAAGATAATGGTGGTGAACTGTAAGAGTGTGTACAACAAGCTGGAGGACTTCTGGGGAAAGGTTGAAGGATATGGGGCGGATATAGTGGTAGCTGTGGAGACTTGGTTGACTGAGGAAGTACTGGACATTGAGCATAGGCAGGATAAGTTCACCATCTTCAGAAGATACAGGGATGGGAGAGGAGGAGGAATAATGGCGTGTGTAAGGAAAGGGCTGAATGGGGCGGTAGAATGGGTTAGTGAGGATGTCGAGGTAATGGAAATTTAATTGAGTGGTAGTAGTAATAGGAGTATTACTTTGCTGGCAGCGTATAGACCACCAGGACTTGGATAGCAGGCAATTGAGATGATCAAGGAGAAGGTTGATAGACTAAAGGACAGGCAGTGGGTTGTTGTAGCAGGGGATTTGAATATGCCAGGGGTGAAATGGGTAGAGGGTACAGAAGGAATGGGTAGCATGATGCAGAAAATGGCAGCACAGTTAGTCAACAGAGGATTAGTCCAGGTAGTAGGAACATCTACAAGATGGAATGAGGAGGGTGTTGGGTCAGTGCTGGATGTGGTGTTTGTCAGACCTAGGAATGCTGTAGTTGGTGCAATAGTATTGGATGGTATAAGCTACCATCATATCCTGGTTGTGGAAATTGGGATTGGCGTGATGAGGGAAGTGCAAATGGTAGAAAGGTTGGTGTGGCAATATGGGAGAGAAGTCAAGAAGGGGGCAGAAATATTCCTGAGATACAGGTTTAAAACATTGTCTACGGAGAAGGGTGTAGAGGGGTTGTGGAGGGAGTTTAGAGGATTAATGGAGGTTATGTTGGAGAAATTTGTGCCAATGAAAAGGTTATGGACTGGGGGAGATCCACCATATTATGGACAGGAGATTTTGAAAATGAAGAGAAAGTGCAGAAAATTACATGCCAAGTGGAGAAATGAAGGGATGATAAGATCTAAAGAAACGATGAAACAAATGGGTAGGGAGCTTGAAAGGAAGATCAAACAGGCAAAGAATGTATTTCTGGGGAACATGGTGGAAGAAGGAAAAGGCAAGAAATGGGGGAAATTGTTTAGGTATGTTAGGTGGTTAATGGGAGGAGAAGAAGGGATCCCTCTGCTAATAGGAAGGGATAGTAGGCATGCGACAAATTACCAAGAAAAATCAGAGATGCTGCAAGGTCAGTACTTGTCAGTGATTGAGGCAAAGGAGGGTTGGAATAGGGGGGCAAACAGGGTTCGGGGGTGTTTAGTGAGTTTAAGATGAGGGAGTGGGAGATAGAAAAGGTAATTAGGGGTTTGGAGAGCAGTAAGGCAGGAGGTCCAGATGGGATAGGAAACACAGCACTAAAGTTTGGTGGCAGGGAGTTGGCGAAATACTTAGAAGTGCTGTTTAAAAAGTCCTTAGGAGAGGGTAAGTTACCACAAGATTGGAAGGATGCTATGGTGGTACCTATACACAAGCAGGGAGATGATAGGGGGAGGCCTGGCAGCTACAGACCGGTGAGTCTCACATCAAGTACAGGAAAAGTAATGGAGAGGCTGGTGGTGCAGTATGTGGTGAGGGTTATGAACAATAGGAATTGGTTGCAGGAGTCCCAGCATGGTTTCAGGAGGGGATACTCATGTGAGACTCAGCTGTCTGGAATATTAGAGGATCTGGTGCAGGTAGTTGATGAAGGGAAGCAGGTGGATGCCTGCTTCATAGATTTTGAGAAGGCATTATTTGATAAGGTGCCCCATGGCACATTGATGAGGAAAGTGGAGGCGCTGATACCAGACAGGGGGGTAGTGGAATGGATAGGGAACTTTCTCAGGGTGCTGAATGGAGTCAGCTGTGAGATGAAGGAGAAGGCGTATGGCACAATGGTACGGCCAATGTTAGAATATGTTGCAGCAGTATGGGACCCGTCTGTGGAGGTGGAGGTGAGAGAACTGTAAAAGGTGCAGGGAAAGGCAGCAAGATGGGTGAAGGGTAGGTGGAGAAGGCAGGGGCAAGATGGTGAGGAAGAAGGGAACTATAGGCCATCAGTGATGATGAAAGAAATGGGGTGGAGCTCATTGAAGGACAGGGGGAAAGTTGAACGGCTAGTAAGGATGTGCATGGTGGTGAATGAAGAGGGAGTATGGGGAGGGCTACACTGCAATCTAAGTAAGAGGGTGTTTAGAGGTAGAGGAAACAACAGTGAGAAGCTTCAGAGGGTGTGGTGGAGAATGGAGCGGGGTAGGCAGCCCATGCTTGTGAGGTCTGTGAGGGAGTGGAATGTGTTGAGGGAGGAATTGTATCTGCGGGAGGGGTTGGTAAATTCAGGAAGGGAGTGGAAAAGGAGTTGTTTGGGTGAAGGAGAGGTGAGAGAGCTTGCCACCGGGCGGTAACCTAATTGCGAGTGTATGTATTGATGTAATGATGACGTCACCAATATGGCAAGACGAAAAGCGGTCTACCTCTATGGGTACGAGATACCTCATTATTAGTCTATGGATACGAGTAGGTGTCACGTGCGCCGGGTGGGTTTTTGTACAGGTGCTGTCAAGTGATTTGAAAACATTATGTAACAAAGTGGCCAAGAACTGAAATGTACAAAGCAAAGGCGTGTTCTCGTTTGCTAGTAATGCGCTTAAAGATATTTACTATTTTTTTCTAGTACAGTGATAATGGTATTCCAATGTAAGACAGTTTTAGTAGCCCTTTTTGTTATTGTATTATTATTCTTGGGGATACCAATTCGTATCAAAAATGACTCACCAGATGCAGAACTTTTATTTACTGAATATGTCATTAATTTTAATAAAACGTACAAGTCTAATATCACAGAATATTATGCTCGATTTGAGACGTTCAAGGTAAGTGGTTAAAGTTGTTCGTCTAAAATGTTCCATGTTTACACATTTGTACCTACCAAGCCGTGTTTTCTAACAGATCTTAAATTTAATTCTTGATATTTATATTGTGGTTAGGTGTTGTAATTTATGAAATTTAGTTTTCAATTAGTTTGAAGTTTTTTTATAGACGACAGATATTTACAATTAATGTAACAAAGTTTATTAAGTCGACATTAAGTAAATAACATAATTTAAATTGTTCTGTTGAACATCACATAAACACTGTCTGATCATGATGCTGAGCTAATCATATTAAATTATTATTTACAAAGTAAAATAGAAACGAACTCGAACAAAACCAGTAAATTTATTAAAAGAAGGAATATCACAAATACAGCTGTAAATCAGTTTAGAAGTGTATTAGGTAGGGAAAGTTAGCAAGATCTTTATAACTATAATGACGTTTACTTTATTTATATATTTCTTGCTCTCTTGATCCTGCTTAAGGTAAGATTTTTGGGTTCTCTACTCTCTGAAGGTCAATTGATGATTGACCGTTATCATGTTGCCCCTATTTAAATTTGGCTTGCTCAATAACTCTGAAGGGAGTTCAAACATTTTTAGTTCTTCTGGGCTACTACTACAGATTTATTGAATACTTTTCTGAATTGATTGCAACATTGAAATTTTTTGAAAAAGAAGGGAATAGTTTTTGTGGGGTCAGGAGCAGGAATCTCTCATTTCTATGTTGAAATAGAAATTGTCTTCCCCTCCAGTACTACATCTACCGGATTTATCCCACCTGTTTGTAGGGCAGGTCGATGTATCATCCTCGTGGAACCGGAACACAAGTTGGGTATATATGAGCAGGAAACCTTAGCTTGCATGTTTGGGTTAGAAAAATTCACATTGTATATATAGCAGTATGAGTGCTATCTGTATATGAATAATCAGGCACTTAGCAGTGTTTTTAACCACCCCTAAGAGCTGGGTTTAGGTCGATGGGTCTTGAGTTTATCGTGTTTCTACTTTCAAGTTCATCATATTTATGGTTCTAATAATCAAGTAGCAGGTGCCCTTTCTAGTGCAGTTCAATTTGCCTGGCCTACCTTAAAGGGCAATGTTTCAGATTTTGTGCAGTCATGCGACATGTCAGAAGGGCAAACTGGCTTGCACACCAACATTGGGCAGGCAGTGATACAGGTTCCACAGGCTCCTTAGAGTTTTGTACACCTAGATATTTTTGGACCACTGGTAAGATAAAAAGAGGTCAATGTGTGTATTTTGATTTTATTGGACATGAAATTGTTATTCTGATGCCACTCCATAACATGAAGGCCTCTCCTATAATCAAGGCGCTTACTGATCAGGTCTGGAAAGATTTTATTGTTCCAGTCGATATTGTTACTGATAATGCTAAATACTTTTCCTCAGATATTTTTAAGAATATGTGTTTTTGTTGGGCGATTAAACATTTTACGTCTAGCTCTTGCAATCCTAAGAGAAATCAGGTAGAAAAGTTTACCAAAAAATTTAAAGGCCTGTCTAACCATACTTTACAATCAGGACCATACCAAAATTGGATCAGGACCTACATTTTACTAATGTAGGATTTAATAGGACACTTCATGATTCCACCAGAGTTCCACTTTCTCTCCCTTTCTTTGGTCATCATCTTGGTCATCCCTTAATGAACATCTGGAATATCACACCATTTCCCTCTCCCCTTGGTGATGCTGACCATGATAGTCTGCTGGAGGAGGTCCATCCTAGGTTCGCGGCTGCAAAGCATCAGGTTGTTGCCCAAATGGACCATATTTAGATATTCTGTTAATTTCAAGGTAGGAGACCTGGTCGTTTGTAAAAATTTTACCCTGGCAGATTTGGGAAAGATTTGACAGGGAAGCTAATACCCTAATTTTGTGGTCCATTTATGGTTTCAATTTTTTTGAAGGCCAAATACTGTAAGTCTGCTACTGCCCAGCTCTCATTGCTCCTTCAGAAAGGCTCATTTGTCCCAGTGAAAGGCTTATGTGCAACGTAATTGAGTGTCTTATTGTTCATAGTGTATATCTATTTGCAACCCAGCCTTGTTATTTTGTAAATGCACCTTTGTATCCGTACCTTTGTTCGTTTGTTAGTTATGTAATTATTTTCCCTCCTTATCAATCCTTTGTATCTGGTTTGTTCCCACCCTCCGACTGAGTCGTGTTGAGACCACCCTGCTATGCCAACCTCTACTGTTTGGAAGCTGCTTGAGCCTGCAGTGAAGAGGTTTGGACCCGCTGGTTACACCCACCGCAACCCCCCTGGTGCCCGTATGGTGCTGTTCCTCTGCCTGAGAAGAGGCTGATTCTCTTGGCACTGAGATACCTTCTGGCTGTTGGTTGCCCGCCGTCTCTGGAGACCGCAAGATGATGGAGCCGATCACTCCCTCGTATTGAAGATGTGGCAAATGGACAATACCCACATGCTATTGTGTTTTCTATCAACCTATACATTTTCTACTGTTATTCTAAGCTTCTATTTGTATTCTACTATGCGTTTGGGTTTCTGCAGTCTGTTTCTTCTGTGTATTATGTGTACATTTACAGACGTGAATTTTAACATCTTACTGATACCCAAATGCCTGCCAAATACGGAATCGTGAAAAAAGGAAAGACGCATGGGCCTTAACAATTCGGGAACAACCACCTTGCTAGCACATCTGCTTTTCCCGGTGAAGTACAAGATACCACTCTTCTCCACGTTGGGAAGCACCGCTCCAGCAATCAGATCAATTTTAACCTGGTTTCAAAAGATGTTGCTTGCCTGAACCTGGTGTAGTGTAACAAAAAAAAAACTCCGGGAAGGCCTGTATAAGGCTCGGATAACCCTCTGTGTCAGTAACATTTTCCGCTTCGAAGTCCCCGGGATCGTACGTCCTAGGAACGGCATCTGCTACTTGATTATCAGAACCACAAACATGATGAACCTTAAAACGGAAACGCGATAAATGCAAGACCCATTGCCCTAACTTACCCAGCTTTTAGGGGTGATTAAAAACACTACTGAGTGCCTGATTATTCATATACAGATCACACTCATCATGCTCTACATTATACAATGTGAATTTTTCTAACCCAAATATGCTAGCCTAGGATTCCTTCTCATATATACCCAACTTGCGTTCTGGTTTCATGAGGCTGTGACTGACAAAGGCAATAGGAGTCAAACCCAAATTGGTCCGCTAACTCAGAACAGCACCTAAAACCAGCGACGATGCATTGACCTGCACAACAAACCGGTGGGAAAAGTCTTGTAGATGTAGTTCTGGAGGGGACTTCAGTTAACATTTACTATGACTTGTTGTAAAGTTACAATGTTTTCTCCACATATTTTTGCCAGTTTATAAATTTTCCTTTCAAATATACCTTTAACCTCATTAAAATGCCCGTTTCACCTCAATGTCCAATACCTTGGGCATTGCATTAAAAATAAACCTTTTAAAATTCTACAAAACACTTTAAAACAGGTAAACTCTGCTTGGAATACAATCAGCTTACCTTGAAACTGCAGGATTTACAACCATTATTTTTAAAACCAGTTTAAAACCACTTAAAACGCCCATTTTAACATAGATATCAGAAAACATAGGCACCTTGATCATGCTAACACCACAAAACTATTTTTAATTGCCTAACACACCTGTAGGAACTCCTAAAATATTTACTTTTAACATAAACTCCCTCTATCCAGAGTTTTCCCAATACCCCTTCAGTAAGGATGACCACCATGAACCTTAAACTGGCCCCTTTAAAATATCTCTCAGAGCCCTTGATAACATTCTAACATTTACCAAAACTCCTTTCCAAAACCTTCCTCTTGAGTATTCCTGCAAGCCCACTTGGCTGCTACCCCGAGGGATACATGTAAAATCACAAAATAGCCAATTAGACTCGCTTACTTCACCACGCAGGGTGATTACACTAAAAATTCCAATTAAAACCAACTCTTTTTTAAAATGTATAGAAAAGACCCCACTGAGGTACTGGTCTCTTTTTTCTCGTTTTTACAACTCTTTTCGCCCTTAAATACTCAGGAACAACCCATGTATTTTCCCACAAATATTTCACAACAGTTTCCACCCTTTTACTAACCACTTGATTCATCAGGCTGGGGATACTCTCCCTACCGAACACTTTCGTGGCAGCTTGCCCGTGGACCTTGACCAAACACTCTCTCCACACTGCCAAATTAGGCAGTGGATATTGTCCCCACCGACACTTTCGTGAAGGTGGCCCCCCTTCAGCACTAACTACTCTCCACACGTTCCACAATGATGAAAGAAAGAGAAGGGATATTCTCCCTACCACTGGGGCTTTTCTCTTCTTCCACTACAACATATATTCCATACAAGCCGTCCATCACACCATTTACTCTCCCTCCCCAAATGTTTGTTTATTAATTTACTAAGTCTCTTCTCAGTAATACTATTTCCAATTTCTCTGCCCAGGTTCCTTCCTGAAAGTTCCAACGAGAAGATATCAATAAGATCAGTGCTGGTCCGGCAGCTAACTTCCAGCACACACATCTTCGGGAAACATACAGAGAACACCACCAATAACTCCAAGCACTTTTCACAATAATGTCAATTCAGATTAATAGCCATTTACCCTGGTAAAACTTCAGCATGGCCGCTCATCGTAAGTCCGACGCAGGGGACCCATAAAAATATCATAGTTCATACGCAAGCACAAAATAACTAAGTCTTTACTCTTTCTCTTCGCCAAAAAACAACAAAGTTTCACACAAGACATGGCCAGAAGCAAAGTCTTAATTTCGCAAGAAAACACGAAAAACACTAAATCCATAGGTGCCTTCCTCCAAAATCAAAGTCATTAAGCACACCTCACACGAAAATTCTATCACCAATTTCTGCTGGCCAAAACCGTAAGTCCTGAAAATTACAAGCCATTAAAAGTCTTTTAAGTCCTAATCTCGACCTGCCAAAAACTATCGCCCAACATCATCGCCTCACATAATTATTCTAAATCCCCATTGCGCCCTGAACATAGTGAATATTTTCTAAGCCTGAAAATTCGCTGAATACGTATCTCTTCTCTCGCAGACTCCTCATCTTGTTACTACTCTGGGTGGACACCATTCACCACAGAGCACAAGCATGCCGGCTGGATATTTCTCGTAGAGGCAGCTCGTGCACCTCAATATATACACAGAGAAACCCTCCACTCTCGCGCTCCCCCTTCCAAGAGACTGGTACCTAAGCGCACCCTATACAATCAGTGCACTCTTTTCAAAACAACGCCCCTTTATTGTCAATATTTTCTGAGTGGTGCGAATTTCGGACAGTTGAAGACTGCGAAGAGCGCACTTCCACAAGAAGCGCCTGTAAGCCCGCAACCCACTACTCATGACTGTTGTGCAGGTCACTCCTTCACAGGCATTCATACTTATCTGGAAAGAGACATTTCTGAGCACATATTCACACTTGTGACGATGGACTGCCTGTCACAGTATGTAGTCCTTAAGACAAGACTAGCTTATAATATCATGGAGTGGAGAAAAAAAGTTTTTGAGGAAATATGAAGTACCCCATAAATGTAACAAGGTCTTTAAAAAAACCAAAATTAAAAAAGTGTTCCCAAACTTTTTTTAAAATTGCTACTCTTTTATAAATTTATAATTTGTGATTTTATTGGTAAACTTTTTTTTTTATGTTGGCCCAACTATTAAAAAAACTCTGGAATGTGATATCTTTGGAATCTGCTTACAGAAATAATCTGATTCATTACAACATAGGCATGTTTTTTTTATTCAGTTGACGTAGTAAAAAAGTGAGTCAATATGAAAAGTTGCATTTTTTCTGAAAAACTATAAATTCAGGGAAGTTTGTATGTTTTGACGTTAACCATCTTGCTGATACATAAATCAAGTTTGAAAATTATTATATTTGCAGTAGATTACATACTAATAAACACAACATTTTGGGGGACTGTGAATATAGAGGTAATTTTGGGGTCAATAAAAGTAATCAAAGTAAGAAATAAAGGAAAATACAGACATAAACTAATGAAAGAAATATATTATGCAAGAAATAAAAAAGGAAAACATGAATAAGGAAATAGCTAAATGTTATGAATAAAGGAATAACTAAATAGATAGATAAAGAACGAGAAATGAGCAAAAGTTATAATAAATTGACATAAAGTAATTTAAAAATGAAGATGTAAATGAGTGGAGAGAGAATTAATTAAAAAAATATATATGAAGAATAAAATAAATCCAGTATAAAAAATGTATAAATAAATACATAAAAAATATACAGCTATGTAAAGAAATAAGTAAAAGAGGAAAATAAAAGTATTAAAGAAAGAAAAGAATTCTCAAAGAAACAAATGTAGAAAGGAATGAAAGTATAAATAAATGAATAAATATAAATATAAACCTAAATAAAGATATAATTAATTAGTAGATAAATAAAAATTAATAAAGTTATAAATTATTTAATAAATAATTAAAATAAATAGCAAATACGTAAAAAATTAATGTATAAGTAAATAAATAGGTAATTAAAGAAATTAATAGCTGAGAATACACATCTATAAGTAAAAAAAAAAAATTTAAATATTTGGGTAAAAGAAAACTTAGAAAGAAATAAAGGAAGATACAAATAAATAATAACATTAATAATGAAGTAAATTAATAAATTATAAAATACAGAAATAATAAAATAATTGAAACAATGAATGTTTGAAAGAGGTGAAAAATGAATAGGCCCTAGTGTATAATTTACAAACAGTATAATCATGTAAGTTACTCATGGCAACAACGAAAGTGCATTTATCACTAAGAGCACAGAATTAATAATAATTATGTGATATAATAAACTATTATTTTGAACTGAACAAAACTTTTAGTGTAAAATGTTTTTTGTAGCTCTGAATCATAGTTAATTCACATGGTCAAGTGGAGAAGGCATGGAAGCTACAGTATCGTAGGCTGTCACGGTTAATTGAGCATCTCTGAAAGCCATGTTTGAGAATTACTTTTCTCCTCATTTTATATCTATTCTATGTTCCATATGTAAAATTGACATTGCTATTGGCCTAATTGCTTTATTCGTGTGCCAGTCAAGTGAAAATGCAAAATTGACGGTAACCTAAACATGTTACTGTTATGCCATTTCTTACTCTAATGTGTATGAAGTGGAAATATACCAAGTCGATTTGTCATGTATTTAAACATTAAACTTTCAATACAACGCCATGACTTGGAACTATTTTTCGTAATTGGTTGCCAACTTAACTGGCAACCTGCACACCATTGTGTCTATGGTAGCATCTATGCAGTTTACAGGCAGTGAGTTTTTCCAATGTTTGATTTCAAAAGTGCTCACTTTATTATTAACAGCCTATACAGCTGGACTCGCTACCATTCCGTCACATTGGTCAGTTGCCCGTCCGTCCAGATGTTACGTTATCTTCAACAATCACAGGGCAACTTTTTTTTTCCTATCCGACAATACGTCAAATATTTCTTTCGTTTTAACTTTCGATGAACAAACGGATGGGCCACTGCCTTCTGAGGACATTCCGTAGACGCGAATACGCACTTTGAAATAAAATGCAGTACGGTGGATCTGTGTATACATATTATCTTTGGTGGTAAATTCAGGAATTTAAAATGTAAACAATAATTCAGTAAAAATTCTTATTGTGTAAAAATATTATTTCACAAAAATGTTTCTCTCTTGGAAATATATTTCCAACCAAAACATACCTCCAACTAAAGAAATATCACAATGTTAAGTTGTCACGCTGAATTTTTGAAGTACAAAAGGATTTACGAATGACTGATTGTTGTGAATCACTTAACATTGACGGATGACTGACTGATGGATGGATGACTGACAGATGCGATGGATGGTTGTGAGTCCAGCTTAAGAGTTCACACACACACAGAGAGGTGTGACTATCTGCTTGTTTGTGAATGTGATTGTGTGTACCTGATATATCTCAGGATGGTGTGTGTTTGCTTTAATAAATTTTCAAAAAATTAATATAAAAGTTTTTTTTTTTATATATATATTATTTTTAGTCTCTACAAGTTTGATTCTTTTTTGTGGGACCATGTAAATATTCAGTGTACAGGATTTTTTTATGAAATTATTTAGGATTGCATTCAGGCATGTTTATTGATATTTGAGGATTATTGTGTGTGCATCAGGGTAATGTGTTGGGAAAGATGTTTGAAATAAGAAATAACTGAGTACATTTATTTTATTGAACTGGAAGTAATTCACTTACACTGTCATATGAATAACTGTGTTTGCTTTAACTTTTGAACTGGTGGGATTTGTGTGAATAATTTTGTTCATTATTGCAACATCTGTGAAGCTTAGAGATACCCTTCCTAAAAAAATTTCCCTTAATTTTTTTGGAAAAATGGTTGAATTGAACAATTATGATGTAACAGAACCACCAAAACTACCCAAAGCTAGTAAGAGAAGAACAGACGTCATTGTAGCATCCTTGCAAAGATGATAAACATGCAACTTAACGGTTAAATAATCAGTTTGGCTTGAAAATTATAGAAATTTAAATACTGAACCCTTCAATGCATTATCATAAAATGACAAATTTTTGAAGTATATATCAGTTTTGCATTACCATTTTACTTGTGGATAATTATTAACTATGTAATCACTAAAATCTCATAATACATTTGTAAAAAAAAAAATGCCTAGCCTCTATGAAAATTTATAGAACAGTCACGTCACATCTGCATATTATCTCTAAGTGATACTGTCATAATGTTGTTTTAATATTAAAATGATGCATTAAGCAGATGGCACAAAGTTTTGTGATACAATTTTCAAACAAATGTGACGGTTTCATTACATTTGTTTATATCGGGTTATAATTGGTTATAAAATCTTCAATATGCTCAGAGAAATTGTGTTGCACACCTACAGTGGCAGGTTGCAGCAGGCAAACTGGTTTCGATTCCCGGAGGGGTCATGCTCTGATTTTCACACGTGGGAAATCTTGCTGCCGGTGGTCGGCGGGTTTCCTCAGGGATATCTGGTTTCCCCCACCCCTTGCTTTCCAGCAATACTCCAGATTCACCTCATTTCACCCTCATCTGCACTCAAGACCTCTATGTTAAGAACTGTCCAAATCTCTTGACTTACTCACCATTAGATTGACTATTTTGGCACAACAGCTATACAGAATAATGGGGGGAGCGGAAGACACTAGGTACCTTCCCAGGACTTGCAACTATGAGGTGTGGCTACAGTACATGTGCCGGTTGTGCTGCAGTGTGTTTATGAAGTGTACGGGTGGTAGGTGGGCAAGTGTTCCTGTGCTCCCAGCCATCTGCTTTAAGTTGGTGAAGGCAATAACAAAATTCAAGTATGGTTTCACAATTAAGTTCCAGTGTGTCAGTGACGAACACCATCTCATACTGAACTGCCATCTGCTAGTAAATATCTGCCCTCCTATCAGCAAGGAAATTTCAATTTTATGTGTATAAAAAAATTGGCCTTTGAAACCTATCACAAATAATTGAAAATTCCTACAATAGTTTTATAAATTTTAACATTTTATGAAGAGGCTGTTGATGATACCAATTGAGTCAATTGAAAATATACTTTTGCTGTATAAGCAAATAATTTTAACAATTGTTTTTCTCATGTTGCATACAGCATAAATTCAGTTTTTTTTTAAATATTTAATTGCAAGAGAATATCCACTGCAAAAAAAAAAATGTATCAACTTGCAGTGTCGTTGTTTTTCCCATTTTGCTACAAAAATAAGTTGTTCTCCTCCATTGTTATCAGACTTGGACACACGCATCAGAATTTCGGGCAATGCTCTCGTCTGTGATGGTTGGCAATGTCGAGCTGCCGCACTCTGATTGGCTGTCACTCATTGTGCTATGCCACATTGTGTAATACTGTGATATTGTGAAACACGCTTTAGGTGGAGTCAAGATGAGGTTGCCTGTCTGTGGTCTTGGGGATAGTTTCCTGCACTTGCTAGATGCAAAATTGTGCGGCTTGTCTCTGGTCATGACCAGACAAGGCTTTCTGAATACAGTATTTAAATGCGCAAGGAATCAGATGTAAGATTGACCAGTCATGATGTAATTTTTAATCTACATAGTTTAAATTGGTCAGCTTTGTTTCTAAGTAAGTATTTTGTCATCTGCTCCACACAAATCAATAATTATGCAGTTGGTACATTAGGGCAGTCTTGTAATGACAAATGCACCATTTAGCTGAGCGGAATGTTGTCAATTTAAGCCATATTAGCACCTTAATTTTAATGTTTTAAAATTTTTTCTTAATATTAGTATGTAAATTTGCTACGCTAGCTGTGGGGTTGAAAGGTGTTTGGTGATAGCTTGCTATTTGTTTTTTTTTAATTATATGTACAATATTGCATTTTTTTTTATATTAACAGAATTTAGTAAGAATGATTGTAGGCCTATATTACAGTTTGGTAAGGTGATGTCTTCAGTATCTTGAATTTGTTCACAGGTGACACTAGACCGAATCAATGAACTTAATCAGAATCGAACACCAGGTGGTGCAGTCTATGGCTTAACACAGTTCTCAGACTTGTCGCTGGGTGAATTTCAAGTTCGACACCTGCAGCCAAAACTTCACCATCATATTAGGTTACGTTTGCAGCGGCGTCACAATCATAGTCACCATGACAATCATAACCACCATGACCACCATAGTAATGACCATGATAGGTCAAATCATGTTAAAAGAAGAGCAGTCATGGATGACTTGCCCATCACAGTTGATTGGTGAGTGAAAATTATCTACACTTTTAAGGGGGGTAAACTTATTGTAAAGTAAAGTGGGCAGGATTTAAATTTAAAAAAAATTACTGATGCTTGCTTTAAAGGAGTCTATTACGGAATGGTTGTTTATCTTACTGCTACTAGTCTACAGCAGAATTAATTTCAAAAATGGTATCTTCTCTGTAACAGGTAGGTGCATGTCTAGAAATGTTTTCTGTGTGGCGAATGTTTACATTTTTCAACATGATATTAAGTTCATAGCAATGCTTAATCCACATTTGAGATAGACTTTTAACACTTTGTTTTAATTTGAGGCTTTTAACTTTAAATTTTGTGCCATACAAATTTTAGAAAATTGTATGAACGCAAAGTTTGATTTCTGCAAGGTTTCTAGAGCCGTAGGAATGCCAGGTTTTTTTAAATATTTTTTTATCAGACACTTAACTTGCCGGCAATAAGTAATTATTCTATGGCTCTCTTATACATTCTAACAGAGCTTAAAATGGAATTACTGAATCAGATAGACCTACTTATAAAAATGATGAATTAACAATCTTCTATAAAACCATTTAAAATAAAACTTTCTGAAATAAACTCTTATAACACAACTTAGCACGAAACCAAACTAGTGCAGTGACTACAAAAAAATTGTAATGCCGCAAGTCGATTTTTGCGTAGTGAGAGATTGTATCGGTAAATTGCAATGATGGCATCTCACCTACCTCGCAATCACGTTGCGTGTTACTAACGATGATCTTTGATTCAGTACATAACTTCAGTGTATCAATCTGTATATTGTGGTGTGCAACTTGTCGACCGTCAAATACGTTTTGCGTATTTTTAAAGAAGTTTGTCAAGATATTAATGGCGTTTGCAAATACATATTTTGTTATCTTCGACTTCCATGCAATTGCAAATTTGTCTAACATTATTTTTAATTGTTAACCGGATATTTTAACAATTAAAAGTTGAAAGGTAATTAGTTTTGAAATTAACTAAGTTAAAAATTACACACTTTTTATTTTTTAAATCATTAATTGCAATTATGCTTAACTGTTTCCAAGAAATTTCTGTATGCTGCTATGGCAGATATAAAAAAATTATTCAAGTTGTAGCCAAACATAATGCTCATATATACTACTTAACAAAAGTATAAAGATATGGTAAAAAATAAATACGTAACACACTAGACACATGAATTTCCTCAATGTGTATCTAGTTTATTTCATTATTGCAGTTATCTATTGATTCGTGTTTTTTGTGACCATATTTTCTGACACTTATTGCCATTGTTTAGTTAGACATTTCTTTGAAACTGGAAATTTTTATTTAATTGACTTAACCATATTTTTCTGGTAGGTTTTGATTGTGGTTATTCTCTGGTCTCGTTTAGGCTATTTTTTAGTTTTTTTAAATTTGATTTGAAACTGTATTGTCTTTTGTTTTGAAGACTGCGAGGATCTCTGTTGCTTGCGAGTTATTTGTAGTTCATTGGTGTGATTATTTTTTTATGGTGTGTTTTTTAGTTTTGATTTACTTTTGACAGTAGATGCAGTCCAACAAAACTTGTAGTTATAACACAGACTGCAGTGTTTATATAAGAAGTGTAGCTGTAATAGCTGTTTGTTGCATTTTGTTGACTTTGCCTGGGTGACTAAAAATTAATCTAAATTCATGGCCCCAGAAAATAAATGATTTTTGGGGTACTCAATTGTATATACTATTCATGGTAAAGTGAGCACTTTAAAAAGCCCTTTCATTTGGAATAATAGTCGATAAATATATTTTATTTTAGCCTTAGGCATTCTGGTGGAGTATATGCTCTGAGTTTATTATTGATTGTAATATTTATTTTAAAAGGTGGTTAAATGATAAAAAATGGTTGAAAGCAAAAAGGTAACTAGGGCCTCAAAGTGCTAACTTTACTGTGAACAGTCTATAGGTAGGGTTTTGGAATTTTGCAAAATATTGTATGCGCCCAATATTTTGCGGTGCTGTAATGTTTTGCTATTCTGCGATTTTTTTCACTGCTGCAATTTTATGCTGTGTTGCATAATATAGAAACAGCAAAAATTTTCAAAGCCATGGTGGTTGGCAATTCCAGGATATCTTAGTGTTTGTTATGCAATTTTTATGTCATAATGTGTATCACCTTATGTCCAAATGCAATATTGGGTATGTTGATTATTTCTAAAAAGGTTTTCTGTAACTGAAAAGAATGTATGTTAAGGTGACAAGTAGACCACTAGGCTACCAAAAATATATAAAAGGACAGGAATTCAAGTACTCACAGTGTAGTACTTGTTGACAGGCACACACATGGTGTGTGTGTGCACACATGCATGCATGTACCTGTCGATGAGTATTACACTGTGAGTAGGCCTACTTGAATTCCTGTCCTTTTATATATTTTTGGTAGCCTAGCAACCTACTTGCAACCTTAACTAACACGTGTATGTTTTGATCTCCTGTTGTGAATGTACTAGCCATTAAGTAAAAAAATTGTAAGTATTAATTTTTACCTATAGTAAAATTCAATTTTAGAAAAAGGTAGGAAATCATATTTTTGCAGTGTTTGTTCGTGTTCGGAAATTGTAAGCGTGAGTCATGCCAGATGTTCATGATGCACCATGGCTAGTGGAACAAGTTGTTCCTACAGACAGACGTCAGTGGTGATTTCACATCAAGTAGTACGTCACAAGAGTTTGCTTGAGAGGGTGATTTGTGCCCGAGGAATCGTGCAGTGATCAAACAATTTGCTCCGGAATGTTGATGAAACGTTTGTGTTGTGAAGTAAGAGAAAAATAAGTAGTTCTGGAGGGGATAGTTCTGGTCAGAATATAATAACTGGGCTAGGAAGGAAGGAGAAGGAGAAGCTAGTCAGTAGCAGAAGAGGCAGCATGTAGCTGTCGAGCTGAAGTGCTAGAGATGGGAAGTAGGTAAGATTTGAGACTTAGTCAAGCATCTGATGTGACATGAGACCAGTACGGTCGCAATTTAATAGTACGTATTGCAAGTTGTAAGACGTTTTCTGTAAAAACCGTTAATGTTACACACATGAGAAAGGAATAGAAAAATGAATAGTAATTCATGAAGGGGTTAGGTTATTGCCTTTAATCATTCCACTCACCCACAAAGAGTTGAAGTGTGAAGGTACATATCCATCCGCTCGGGATATGACACTTCCGCCATTGTGTGTGTGTTTTTGTACTTTGTTATTAATATCCAAAAACTTCCTTTGTCAGATATAAATATTAAGTTTATCTTTGAAAATTGCTTCATAATTTTTAGGTTATATGCTTCTGTTTATACCTGTTACATAGGCCCGCATTGAAAATATTCATTCATTAAAACTAGTGTCATGCTACATCTGTACAGGCTAAATCTTATTCTTAGTTTGTAGTACTAATTTCAGAAAACTGGGATTCCAAAATGTCATTACTAATTAATATGCGTATTGAAATAGAATGTTCATAAAATGTGCCCAGAAAAGGCTTCACATTTTTTTTTTAATTGTGAGGTATGTATTTGCAGGAAAATATTTAAATTAAGCATAATGATAGAGAGTAAGAGAAAAGTGGTTATTCGTATGAGTAAAATTCTTGAATAAAATATTTACCCTATAAATTCACTGTTTTTTTTTTTGTTTGAAATGGTGTTTTGAAGTGCAAACTACGTTTCAAACATCTACAAAGGCAGCGAAAATTGAAGCAAAATCGTGCGTTTAAAGTATCAGTAAATTTTGCAAGAAACATCAGTTTCCAAAAACAATTCCATTCCTTTTTAAAAGTTTCCAATCTGCAGAAAATATGTTTACACGCATACTTAAGTTAAAATGGTGAGACCAAAACATGTATAACTATGTCACACGTACATTAGTCGATAGCAAAATAATTTTAAAATCATACATTTTGAAAGCGCGATAATTTGAAAAATAAAGTGCATATAGGAATTATATTTTTTATGATAACAGTAATTATTTTAATGACATTAATAAAAGTGTAATTGATTTTCCAGGAACAATCTCTATTGGGAATATTATATTAATGTAAAAATAATTGATCACAAATAAATGCATTTAGAGTATTGGAAAATTCACGCATCATTTCCAAAGCACTGAACCAATAGGAACCTTGGGAAGGGAGTGTCGCCCCACCCTTGAGAGGGTGAGATGATATTTCCGCACCAAAATGCAGGGGGAAGTTTTTCATTGGTAAAGGAGATAGGACTTACACGAGAGACACTGAACCGGAAAGTAGGCTTCTCCAAGGAGCGAGAGAGGTTCTGTGATTTTGGCGGGTGTAGAACCAAATATTAGTTGTGGCGATATGGTGTATGGCGGCACTGTATATCACGAAGAAGCATGTGTTGATCTTAGACCACTGCTCTAGTAATTCATTTATTTCTACGTTATTTTCCTACCTTAAGTGCCGACAAGCAACCATCCAGGTCATGTTGCGTGTTGTCGTCACTACGAGTCAGTATGGGACAAGTAATTCATCATCTATTTATTGACGGAGCCAGCATAGGCCTAAATTATCCGCCTAGACAATAGTCATTACCTCAATTAATATACACAATAGCAGTGATACCAGGACGAGAGCACAGGACCACAACTGGAAGAGACGTCACAATATTTATTATTTTTATGTATTAAACCAGAATATTCTAAAACATTATACAGAGTGATTTATTAGCATATGCCAAAGTTGCTTTATGTTAAAATTATTATTAGTACATTAGTGTACTAGCTTAAAAGTAGCACTCATGAAATATGTTCAGAATGTCACTAAACTTTTTTTTTACAACACCCTTGCCTTAATTTTTGTTTTTCAAGCACAATTTTAGGATGTCTGGATATTGACTCTATTGACTGGTTAGTTCATTTACAGTCAAGAAAGGAAAAAAGGTAATAAATGTAAATTGTGACCATTCCCTTTTCACAAACTTGTGTGGCTGTTTTTCAATACAAGATTGTAGTAAAATAATTTTGCAATGAGACAAATATTGAGGTGCCTATTATTCCACTGAAACTTTAGTGGGTATTATTTCAGTATTAATAAAATGTGTTACACAAAGGGATTATGATGTAATGCAATACAAGCAAATTTTTTGCTTATTTTTGTTGTCTTTATCATTGTTAATTTTGAGAATCTTTTATACAGCACAGAGAAAGTGAACTGATATGTTCGTAATACAATAAAAATTTGTTAAGTAACTGAGTCCTTAAAGGCATCAGCTTTTTACATTTGTGTCCAGATCTATCCTTCTACGATAGTGGTTCTGAGCATAATTACAAATGTTGAGAAATTCGTTGCTATCAGTCCATGTTTTACTCTGTCGATTTGAGTTTGTTGACAGTAGGTGTTTTTTCTTTGTTTTTTTTTTTAATGTATATAACTGACATTCGTTACTAGGAGAAAGAAAAAGGTGGTGACACCTGTTCGCAACCAGAAGACTTGTGGGGCTTGCTGGGCATTTAGCACCATAGAGACAGTGGAAACAATGTATGCCCTGAAGACAGGAATCCTACAGCCTCTTAGCGTGCAGGAGGTTTGTAAATTCTCATCATACCGTATCATCTTGGGACTTAACAGTGGTCTTGGTTTAGCTAGTTGTAGAATCAGTATCACTTCAAATTTGTCGTAAGTAAGGCTTATTGTTTGCGTAGTAGTAGTAGTAGTAGTAGTAGTATTAGTAGTAGTAGAGAGTAGGAAATATGCACATTTTTCCCTAATACAATTTTTTTCAACAATTACTGTACCAATAGTACATCTAAAAAATCTTACAATTTAAAAAATAGTTTTAAAAAAGTAATGATCAAATGAAAATATCATGTTTTAAACACTTGGCAAAATGTGCTGCTTGTGTCTGGTCGCATTGTGATGTTACGGCTCACATCTCAGTCATGACGGTGAAGCATGATTCAGAATGGTTTTACTGTTATCTGTAAAGGAAATAACAGTTAAGGTCACATAGGGCTCTTAAATACATTTAGACAAAATAAATACCTGTTGTTTGTATACAATACTATTTTGATTCATAGGCCTATGTAAATATTAACTATCTTTTTAAAGTCCAAGAAGTTTGAGAAATTAGTATATTAAATAATCAGGAAAATTTTTGGTGGGCTTGTTACAAACAACTCGTAGAGAAGTGAATTTATTGGTATTCATTTCAATTAAAAGAATTTCAATATGAATGTGTTTTGAATTGTCACGCCACAATATAGGATTTTTGATGAAATTACAATGTGACTCCATGCTGCAAACACTGCACCTGCCATTCGCTGTCTTCCATATGGAAAAAGACTGATGCTAGTTGTTACAAGCAGAAATACACCTAAAACTATTGAGATTGTATTTTATATTTATAACCAACCTATTAGTCGTGATAACTATACAGTAAAACTGCACTTTTGCAACCTGTTTTGTTACGACCACCTCTCTTATGACCCATTTTTAAGGAACTATAAAAATTGATTTTAAAGATTTAGAAAATTTGAGGGAAATCAGTTGAAAAAATTAAATTTCTTTATTTGGATGCTGTGCATTGTGTTTCTCTTGGTAAGTACTGTCTTGCGAGCAGCGACAATCTAAAATGAGATATCGAACCCTAAACAGTCAGTGCTAGCCAATACCCATTGACTCTGCCTACCCCTCTTCCTTCAAGTTGTCGGTGTGCTTCCACATGCAATGTGAGCGGCTATCCATGCACTTTACACTTGCTTTGTGTTTAGCGAAACTAGTTGTTCTATGGTCTATCCACAGCTCCCGTTAAAGCTAACTTTCTCTCCTCCATCACTCAACACTACACAAGCGTCCAATCCTGCACGACTCCAGCAATCTGCTAATTTCAACCTCGCACCGTAATAATTGAATTCCAAGTATTATGTTCCGTTTCTGTTTTACTATTTCTTAAAATTTTACATTACAGTTAACACAAATTGTGATTATTATTTCGCAGTCTTTCCATTCCCTACAACTGGCACGCCCTCCTCAGACCTTCACAATATTAAATTCACTGGGTTTTGGCCTTGAAATATTTTGGCTGGGAACCCAAAATCCTCATCTGAGCTTTAAGAAACACTACACACTTTCGAAACTACAGTCAGTAGTGATAAACTAGGCAACAACCTCACTGTTGTCTCCCTCCCCAAACTCCTTTGCAAACAGGGGTTGGAGGAGAATCTTCATGGGTACCAGATTTGCTAAGGGAACTTGGCAAGCTGTTTCTTACCAGCAAGGGCCTTGGCTTTTGACTGCACTAAACTTTTATGGGACAGAGTGCAGAGATGCTAACCTCTCCCAACTCGCAGACTTTCAAATGAAATACCAATGGGAGAACAAGAGCTAGAGTTTGTACCACCCTACGCTGAGGAGCTTAGTTCCGATGATGGAAAAACTGTGGCAGGCTTGGCATTGTGATGTTGCTTGTTTGTGGATGTGTTACCTTTTGTTTTCGTTTATGACGACTTCAATTTGTGCATGATTTTTTGATGTCTTAATTTTGTTCATTGTCTACTTATTACACTTTATTTTCTAGTCTCCTGCAGTATTTCATAATGTTTTTGGTTTGATTTTGTGAACAGTTGTTGACAACCTACACCATTTTATTTTATGCTTTTGTGTTATTTCAATAAAATGTGTGGAAAACGAGTCAGCTTGTAGCTCATTAAAAAGTTCAAAATTATTCCTGTGAAGTTGCAATAAAAAAACTAAACAGTGGATCAGCACTACCACCAAGTCATCAAAGATGCCTCCCAACACTGTAAGTTTATTTGGAAGTACATAAATAGCATTCAGTATAACCTATTTTATTTACAGCCAGTCCCGTGCTTTAATACTTATAAAAGTTGATAAACGCATTGCTGACGGTGATACCATAATGTACGTCATTTGTTTTCCTAAGCGGCTCACCTGCAAGCACGTTTTAAAATCTCTTTCGTGCTGTGTGGGTAAGGGTCACTCAATTGCTCATAATGTTTGATGTGGAGAAATTTATTTGTTAAAGTGAAAAACACCTGATCTGAACTACATACCGACATACATTCGTATGAAATTAATTCCTATGGATATTTACGGAGCTTGCTGAGTTTTAAATGGCATACACTAGTAGGAAGTTTGGTAGGTGAGATCAGATGCACCCACCGACGATGATACCTTTTTCCAAGTTGTTTTAACGTGCAATGTCTATTTCACTTCTGTATGCGAGCCCGCATGCAACCGAGCTGTCCAGGGAGAGGTAAGGGGCAAGCCAATCCTCCTCCCCTCATCCATCCAGAGTGAGTGTGTCCCCGTATAGGGTATTTATGGTCTGTTAAATCTGTTTTACAAACTTCTAATAGGTAATATTTAAATAATAAAGCTTTAGATTTTCCCATGTGATGTCAATGCAAATGGACTTTGTATTTGCTAAAAATAAAAATTGTGCTGTGTTTAGGCATTCTTTATCTACTAGGAGCAGTCCAATATCGCCATCTAGGATGTAATTTTTTTTTTGAAGATATCTGCCTATTAAAATAAATGTTTATTTAATTAACAAATCTTCCTATTTTCCCAGAAGTAGCCACTGAAAATGGGTTTCACGCTTGGGCAAACTTACATGCAACTCAATGTTTGTTAATAGTAGGTCCCTTCTCCAATTGTCTGCTGAGTCACTCTGGTCACTGGTGGGGCCTTGAACAAGGCCTCTGCTCACCTGCGGACCACTGGGGTTGGTGTCACCTGGGGGTGATGTTGTCGTGTTGATCATCTTGGGGAGGGCCTCGTGGAACTCCCATGCCCTGTTGTCCTGGTGTTGATCTGCTGCTGATATGGGAGGGGATGTTTGCACAGTGCTGGCACCATGCAGCACCTGGATCTCTCTTTTGCTGGCTGTTGATCCTGGGTTGGCCCCTGAGTAGGGATCCCTAGGCCTGTTGTGATGATTACACCCTCGAGAGAAGGCATGATGATCATCATCATGGGTGCAAGATACACAGTCGTTGGTTCAACGATGGTATCAGTGGACATCTTTTGCGCTGGAGTAGGTGTCCACTGACCAGGAGTGGCAGTTTCTGGGGTCTCAAGAGACCAATCCTGGTGAAGCAGTAGCCCAGACGTTGCCAAATGCCGGTTTCTCTGCTTGGATAAGAGAGAGGAATGGTAGCACGCCACGTGTCTTTCTCTTCGGCTCTACAGTCACCCTGACACAGTCCAGTGTCAATTTCTCTGCTGGAGGAGGGAGAATTAGCGTAACATCGCATGGCGAACTTCCGGTCCCTGCAAAATTTCCACGCCCTCAGGAGGTGGTGTGGAGGGAACCAAGCCAGATGACAGCAAATACATCATCACGTCCAGCTCGGATTTTGCGAGATTTGCACTTCCTCCGGTACAGGAGGGAAGGCAAAAGAGACGGTTGCACCGTCCAGCGGGGTTGTCTTGGAGTCATCCTGGTCAAGGTGTACCAGGACGTTGGCAGTAGCAGGAGCTAAGGGCTTAGGTGTTGGCAAAACTTCTTCTGCAGTGGCCTCCTTAGGTTCATTGGCTTCAGTGATAATGATGGGGATTGGATGCCTCTGACCGAAGGCCCTGTTGCGGGGACTCTGCTGGGAGATTTCTGACTCTACGCTCGTTTTCACAGCCGGTCGCCATGGCGGGTAAGGTTCTTATGAGTTGGAGGAAGAGGGGAGTATCTGGGGGGGAAGGGATAGTCTACCTCGTACGTGAGGTAGGACGGGGTCCTACTCTAATAATGGAGGGACGACCCTCTGGGCAGCTAGGGGTTTGGCTCTCGAAGCAGGTTTCGGGGTTGCATCGGCTTCCACTCCTGTTTCGCATGCTTAGTTTTGAATACAGGAGTGTTCGGCCAAGGCTCCGGGGGGCGCTGAATCCTCAGCGGTATATTGATCCGGTGAAGATTTCTCTGGTCCAACAGGCAAGGTAACAATCAGACTGGCCCTGGATTACCAGGGGACTATTACTTTACTGTAGTTTCTCAGGCTGAGGTCCCTGATTTTGAGGAACCCTTTTGCAGCTGCTATGGCTGCCCCGTGAGCGTCCCAGCTGCGGTGTTTCCCGTCTGGTTTGGGACCTTAACATTGCCTAAACAAGACTGCGCGTCTGGTGTCTTTAGCATTTAATGCTTCTCTGCCTCGCCCTTGCTGGGTTAGGCAGTCTTTGTTATAGTGCCTTCCTGGGCAATGCCAGCAGAGGGGTAGGATGGCGGCAGGAGGAGGCGGCTGCGGCGGGCTGCGAACCGCTCGCGGGCTGGGGTAGTGACCTTGGGGGCGTGTGCCAAGCCGTCTAGCAGAGCCTGGGCTCTGTTTTCCTCAACCTCCCGTACCTTCACTAGTTTAACCGTTTGCAGTCTCTGGGTTAGCAAGAGGTTTCGCAGGGAGAAGGGTATGTATGATATTGCGTACGCAACTCTCCTCTCCTTCAGCAGGGTATATTCGTTGGTACATTTTGGCCTTCCGGCAAATATAAATTTCTACTTCATCCTCCGGGGCTTGGGTTCGAGTATGGAAGTCCGCAATGAGTCTGGCAATCACCTCCTCTTCTGTGAATTGGGAAGTGAGGTGAGTTTGCAGTTGTCGCCATTCTGTTATGAACTCTCCATATCGCCCCCATGATTCCTGGGCTTTGCCAAGCAGTTGTTGATGTGACTTACCGACCCACTGCTTGGCTGGTATTTGGTGGTCCTTTAAGTTCCCGCTCTCATTCGTTCAGAAATGTGATAGGGTCCTCATGTCGACAGTGGAAGTCAACATTGCGAGACTAGGTCTCTTACCTGGGTTTAAAGGCAGGTGGGAGAGGTTACATTGGCATACCCCACATTGGTATACCTGACCAGGACTAGTGACCCTCTTGTCCAGCCAGCCTACACATATGTGGTGGAACTTAGCTGCACAGGTGATGCAGCTGATAGTGTACGTACATCTCCCTTCACACTCGGGCCAATTGCAAAGGGCAGCTTGCCATTACTGTCATTATATATAGCAGTACTCAAAGCCTGTCTGTATATCGAGGGATGTCTCTCCAGCCTAAGCAGGCATAATGGGATCGACCCTGGCAGTGCGCACAATGAATGACATCTAGGCAAGTGCCTGAGCAGTACTTATTGAACATCTCTCAAGTATATCAAGGAGGTTATTGTTGGGCATATAAGCATCGGGGACATCATGTTGGCTCCTATCCAAGTCAGACATGATGTAGTCAGCGTTTGTTAAGTGCCACAGTGTGTTTACAAAGGACTCCCTGAAGTCCTGTGGCTGCATTTGAGAACCAGTTAGGATACTAATCTAGACCCGATTAGGGTACTATTCTTTAAGTTGTCTCACAGGGGGGAATAAACTAATTAAAAGAGGCTGGTACAGGCTCTGCAAATTACCAGTTTAAATCAGGGAGTTATGTAGCACGTACGTAACAAATACATATACAGACGAGCTACACACACAGATATATATATATATATATATATATATATATATATATATATATATATATATAATATATATATATATATATATATATATATATATATATATATATATATATATATATATATATCTGTGTGTGTGTACGTGCATGGGTGGGTGTGTGTGCATGCATGTGGGTGCACATGTGTATGTATGAGGGTGCACATGTGTGGGTGCATGTGTTGTGCAGGCGTGTGCATGTGTCCATGTGTGAGTGTGTATATTAACCATCCAGCTAATTGCTGCCTAACACCTGTGTAATATATTGTACCTCAAGGTACTGGGAGTTTCAGCTTAATAATCACTTTGTATTAGCTGGTGACCGAAAAGACAGTTTTATGGGGGGAGGGGGAACCTTAACAAGGCTGAGCTACTTGTAGTTCACGCCCTACAACCCCCTTTGCAGTTAAACTTAGTCACTAGTTAAAATGAGAGATAAAAGTGAAAATTGCCAGGACAGGTCGGGGGGTTTTCCCACATTGGAAAAGTTATGTTTTAGATTTCTTTGGTTTAGTGACTAACAAGGGCGAAGGGGAGTTAAACCCCAGGGTTAACTTATTTGTAAAGTCTCGGTAGGAGATTTTAGTTTTGCTTACTGTTAGGGTCACCAAATATTGTGATACCAGTTTCATTGGGAGCATAGGCGCAGGAACTAGACAGGGTACTTAAGTTCCTGTGTCGCCCGGCCTCTATAGAGAGTCGGCCTGGTTGGCTGGCGTGTGGGGATGAAGTTGGAGGTTATTGAGAATACCCTTCTGCATTTTGCTACCTCTTGCTGAAGGCAGATGTGGACCATCTTTCCAGCCACAGTGCTCACTTGACATGTGGACTGGGGCTCAGCTGCTTGCTTGACAGGGTTGGGAGAGATGGGTTGCACGTCTGCCAGTACGATTGGGATGGATGATTCAGGCAAATTCAAACCTATGCCACAGCAGTCTGTCCCTAGCAGAGTTTCTCTTCCTTGACATATAGAGTCGATTCCAGTGTTTTCGCCATGTGTAACTCGTACTTTGGGCCGAATATCGGTACTGGGTCTGGGTTAGCTTGCTGAGTGTCACTGGTAGTAGTGGGGGTTTCCACTGATTTTAGAGTTAATAGCTCTCTGACAGCAGCCCGCAGGGCCTTTCTGAGTTGTTTGCTCAGACTACCCTTCTTTGCATAAAGCATTAAAGTTCAGTTGAAGACTGTTAATTCTTTAAAATAAAACTGCCGTAAGAGTGACTTCTAGATCACAGTGAATTACACGGTGTTTCCAAGTCATCCTTTGCAAGCTGGGACTTGAATGGTGGGTAGTTGTGATGACTGGTATTCTGGGAACGATACCTTTTAGAGGTTGGTCAACTCGGAGTGCTGCACGTTCAAGTGTGGCCTTTGCAACCTGGAGAAGAGTTGAGCACCAGACCTGATAGGTTCTCGTAGCAAGTACAGGAAGAGAAAAGCTGGCATTTCTATACGGTCCTAACCAGTGTACTTCCAGAGTGCAGTTGTCACACCTTTGTTCCTAACATCCGGTTTTTCCAAGCTGGGACTGAACTAAGGGTGGTGCAGATTACTGTACCTTGGTGAGCAACCCACAAGAGGGCAACCAGGCCTGAGCACTGCGAGTTCAACTCCGGCCTTTGTCAACTGGGAGTTGAACTGAGTACCAGGGCTGGATGAACCTATAAGAAGGTTGGAGTTGCTGGTGTTTTGCGTGTAGTCGAAGGTCCCAGGTTTTCCCATGAGGCAGTTAATTATTAAAATCTAAACAACAGCTTACACCATTACAAAATACGTAAAGGGAGTCACAATAGGTTAAAGAAATTACTTTAAAATGACATTCACAAATTTCTAGTAAATAGTATAAATTTTACTGATACCGTAAGTAAAGAAAGTAGGATGATGCTTCGCTAACTCCTGCTAATTATTTTTAAATGGAGGCAAGAGTTGCTGCAGGAGAAGGCGACCTCTGCAAAATCAAAGTGTGATCAAATATAAAAATCATTCTTACATAATCAATAGAGCCTAACCTATTCAGGGTGCATTCTGAAGGAACCTAGTTAAAATTACCACTCAGGTAATTAGATTACTCTAGAGGTTCAGAAGGGACGTCAGTGCAACCTGGTACCAGGGGGAGTGTTGGAAAAATTACCAGATAAGAGCAAGAGGGACATGTTTTGGAGCCTGTGGATGATGCCGTCCAGCAGTTGCAGCTACCTCGGTGTGGCTGCTGGTGGTTGTAGTGTCTCAGGTACCGTCTTCTGGAGCGCGGTCACAGAGAGGTCTAGTGGTCAGTACCCTTTTAGATACGTCTCTGGCTTTCACAAGCTGGGAGAGAGGGAGGTGGACCGCTTACCCTGGAGATGTAGTGGACTTCTTGCAGCACATGTGCGAGTGGTCTAGTGGTTAGTGCCCATTTTGAAAGGATCTCCAGCCTTCGCAGGCTGGTAGAGAAGGGTTGGCTGGCTACCACTTGCCCCTACTGTTGCCCTCAGCCTTTGCAAACTAGAGGACACAATGACTGCCCTAAGCCAAGGGATGGCTCTTCCTTATATACAAATTCTCCAAACTTGTTGGCTCCCCGAGGGGAGCGGGTGTGGCTAGCCTCTCACCGCAGGTGCAGTTTATTCTAACTCTGAAGGGGTGCCTTTCATTTTCTTATTGCCTGAGCTGGAGGTGTTGACGTTCTTATCACCTCACTGAGAAGCTGCAAGCTGAATGCTGCTGGAGTAGAATGGGTGCTGCCTTCCAGTGGCAAACAGAAGCACTGACTGGGTCGTCCTGGAGAGTGGTTATATCTTGTCTAACAGTAAAATCCCACGTCGGGTGTAGGGCGACAGCGTGACATCTTCTTGGAGTTTAGGCGAACAGTGCAATTTTTCCGGCCACGTGTCTGTAGTCCCACGGGATATACATCTGCGCACCCTGTAGGGACGTGTCTATTGTATGGTTTAGGAGTGTTGGCTGGCCCTATTGTCAGCTGCTTGCTCAAAGATGGAGCAAAGTCGTAGAGCAGGGAGCACATACCCAATGTGCGAAACGTGTTACGCATCACTGTACACTTTGTTACCTAACAAATGTAACTATTGTGTAATAATTCTTTTTAGGCGGTGGATTGTGCAAAGAATGGCAACTTGGGTTGTGATGGTGGCGATTCCTGCAGCTTGTTGGAATGGTTGGTCTTGAATGACATTTCTGTTGAGCCAGAGAAGGAGTATCCTCTGGCGTGGCAGACACAAACCTGCAAACTGAAAGGGTAAGTTTACGTAATGGGACTAATGAATGCATTAGATGTAATATTTTATGTATAGTTCGTAACTTTCTATGTAAATTGACATGCACATGTATTATATAGTTTTTTTAATTGTTTGTATTATAGTCTTTCAAGGCATAACTTTATACCTATCTTGTTTGTTTTAATTACAATAACAGTCGTAAGGTGACACAGATCCAATTTACTCACTACTTACAGTCAACTTTCGATTCTAAGACCCCTGGAAAAGTAACCCTCTCGAAATGACCCATAAATAAATTTTCCATCAATGACTCTTTACCTGAGAACTATGAAGGGTTGTAGAAATGAGAGTTGACTGTATAGTTATTATTTGCACTTTTTATCAATGCATTTGTATGTGTGTGTGAATTAATTTTAATCTTAATAACTTTTTTGGGATCGAAGCATAGATAGGTAATGCAAAACTGTGATACTTTATGGGCTGTGTCCAGAGCACCCATTCTCATTCTGCCTCGTGGAAAGTTTCAAATAGGTACAGAGCTTTGATGTCAGATTTATTTTAAATAGTAAAGTTTGTTATTGGTTTAATATATTGGTTTGTATGACAAGTTGGACATTTTGTTTAGTTTTCAATTTTTGCTATGTGCAGAAATTGTTTGGTCTACTTAAAAGTTACCCTGGGTGCTTGTTTGTTTGTTAACAGATGTTCAACAAGCAGAAAGCAAATTCAATGGTAGTTTGCAACTAATGTAATTTTTTTAGCCTAAATTCCAAGGCTGTGCACCTGTCTGTTTTCCTAATAACTTTTTAACCTTTGCTGTTCTGAACCTGTTCTTGCCCATAGATTACTAGGAGTAGACTGTCAGCATAGCATGAGCAACTCGTTGGCACATCTTCTATTCAAGTAGCAAAAAATACAAATAAATATTTAACTACTCTTTAAATTTTACATTATCGTAATAAATAACTTGGTATTCAAAACCTTAACTGTAGAAAAGTTTAAAAATTAATACAGTAGATCCCTCCTAAATGTTCCCATTTACCAGTAATGTTTTTCCTTTATAATGCACAATTTTTCTTGTTCCAACATTTTATCCATAAGCGCAATGCTAATGTTCCCTGAAATAAATTTTTCACTTACCCTTGTATAACTTCAGTTTACAACTTGTTTCATATCTTCAGCAGATGTTTTATTTGTTTATATAGTATTTACCATACTTCATTCATTCATTCATTGGTAGTGTAGATTAGCTACACTGAAATAGATGGAGACTGAAGATTAGAATGCTTTCCTCTGGGAACAAAAAATGTCAGTGCCCAGTGGTTATATTTATACTACACCAACATAACGCACTTTATTTGTACATATTAATCTAGGGAATTTTCCTTGTCATTATTCTAGGTAAATTTTATACAAACTGGGAAGAGTTCAATAGACAACATCCAATGTAAAGCTGTAGATTAAGTTTTTCGTCAAAACTGTGATGCGTGACTGTCTTCGGCAGTTGTTACGTCTTGGGGCCAAATTGAATTTGGTGGATGCTAGGCGAGACGCACCCTATCAGCAGTTGTTCCTATTCTCTGCACGGAATAGGAGCTCGGCCAGCGTACAATACTGGACGAGTCTATTTCCGGCAAGGAGCAAAGTCGGACTCTGAGAGTACTACTTTCCGCATCTGCAGGACCACTCATTCGGGTAAATCTAGGCGACGTACAATCTGCAGTTGCGGCTGTGCCAACCGAGGCTCGACTGGCAGCCCACTAGGGGCTGCCTCCTAAGATGAGTGTGCTGGTCCGTCCAGTTGTGTGGGTTTTGGTAACTTCTGACGTCCTTGGTTCTCGTGGTGTCCCCAGCTTCTGGAGGGTGACGAGACCTAGATCGATGTCCTGGCTACTGAGGTAGGTCTACACATTTGAATGGTAACCCTCAGCGATTCTGGTCGGTGGTTCAAACGTAACTGGTTCGTAGGTTGGCAGAATTGGTACTGATAACTTGCGAAGTTCGGCTGCCTGTTCTCATGGGCGGAGATATGTGAACCTGGCTGGGAGACGGTAAATCTCTAATGGATAATTGGAGGCAGTCTTCACTCGTTTCACCCTCTTATGAACACTGCCACTACGGTTGAAGGGCATGAGGAGAAAGAGAATCCTACGTTCGGACTTCATAGAAGTGGAGCAGTGACTTGGAGGCGTGTAATGTGGCAGCCAGCCAATGCCGTATCTCGCTCTCCAAACTCCAGTACCAGGGGTGGGGTTCGTTGAGCTGCATAGCACTGGTGACCATCCCAACACAGGGGTGAGGTCCTGATAGTTGGTCTTCCCAGACCCAGAGAAATACTCCTTTCGGCACCGCTAGTGCATAATGAGAATAGCAAACCTTAGACTGGCAGTCCAATCCCTAAGGAAGCGGTATCCTAATGCCATGGCTTTACCATCTACCACACTAGTGCAGTGAATGGGTGGCATTCCAAGATTGTGCTGTTGTTTGGTGTTAAGTGTCTGAACTGAGAGAATAAAATCCCAGTCACCTGCTATCCCTTGTACGGGCCTGCTGTTTACGAGGAGAAGTACTATGACTATGGGAGCGATAGTCGTAAGTTGTTACAGTGTTTATTTCCTTTAATGGAAATAAACAGTGATGCTGAAGTACTACCTCCTATCCATGTGAATTTACTGAAGTTAAATACCCTACGTGAACACAGGTGAAGGCTACCTGCTTCTAAACCAACAGGGTAGACAGTAAAGTGGCTATCAAAACAACCCTGACTTTTAAGCTACACTACGGCTGTTGTCCAGAAGGGACTGGAATGTGTCTCTGTGTAAGCTGTGATGCAAGACTGGTGAAGAGAAGGGTCTTCGGCACCACTAGTGCGCAATGAAGACCAAGGTAGGAGAGGTGGTGGTTCCCGCGGCACCAAAACTGCAGTGAAGGAACAGGACAGATGTCAATTGCTTGAAGACTCATGAAGAGTCCTGGTGCGGCCCTCTATTTATAATCCTCTGCAGCATGCCCCTTGCTCGCCTGGCATAGTGAGTGGTCCTGGTGAGGGGGTAACAGCTGCAAAGAGTGTGACATAGATCCTCGGCGAGTGACGTCAGTGGCAGGCGCTGGATTCAGTCTCGTGCCTCGACGAAGGTACTAGTAGTGACATCTAGTGGGCTGCTGCTGTACTCGGTTGATCTTGCTGCATGGCTTTGGTAGCTTGGCCGGTGAAAATATATATGGCGTAGAGCGTCCATCCTTTGCCTTAGGCTAGGTAAATCAATTTCTGACGTCTCGTTACTAGTGGCAGCATCTCAAAGTCTGTTGAAGGTGCTCCCAGTTTGATTGCACTGATGAGAAGAAGTAATTTTAATTATATGTAGAAAGATGTCATGCATCAATTGTTTATGCAGAAATTAACATGAGTGGTGCAGGAACAAAATGAAGGTAAAATTATAGTAAAACTGATTCAAATGCAAGCTGATGTTCAGAGGGACTATGTTATTTCTCAGTCCTATATGGAGTAGTCACCTTTTCATTTAAATAATTATTTATAGAAACAAGAAAATTCGATTTTTTAAATAACTACCATAATGGAGAGTTAAGTAATTGTGTCTGTTTCTTCAATTATTTTGTTCACAAACTAATTGTACATAATGTGGGTTTGCTATCTTTGATTTTTCTGTGTACCTCTTATAACATTTTCCTGCTTATAATGTCGCTTTCTCCTGGTCGCCCACAGAATATTATAAAAATGTTCTACTGTAATAAAAATAACACATTAAATATTTTATTGACCACCTAGGGCCAAGCTGTGGACCACAGTTTGAGAACCATCGACCAAATATATTGCAGTAAATGTTTTTAGAAATATTATTCCAGTAACAATTATCGCAACACAACCTTTCTCAAAGTATATTTTCTGTGTTTTGTAAAACTCTGAAAGTGACATCTTCTCAGTGCATGAGCATGATGTCAACCTAAAAGCAGAGTATAAATCAGTGTCTGCTACTTTTATGCCAATGTGTGCTGTAATTAGCCACATGATTATAACAATTTATCTCTAGTCTCCGTAGTTTGTAAGTTTGCTTTCAATTAGCACGCACTGTTGGTAGTTAGGGTTGTTGCAAATATCCAGTATACCCAAAGTTGTAATGAAATGAAGATTCTTGATTTCAATGAATTTTCGAGTGTTAAATAAATGTTCATTTAATGTACCAGCAAAGGAAATTTTTGCCTGCAAATCATCTTGTTCGTTTTCATTATTTTGACGTGTGACGCCCTGTCGACTAATTGTGTGTCAAGGGTAAGTGGGAGAATAATTTTGTTCGGTTGCTAGGTAAGGCACACCCTTAATTTGGAGAGTTTGTTATTCAGCTCATATCTTTGTGGGGTTGGTGCTTTCCCCATGTAGAGTACTGGCCGGATAGCTTTACGGCAGGGAACAAAGTTTGGTTCTGCCAGTACAATATTTCGTTTCAGGCTCTGAGCCATGGGCAGTATACGTGGGTGACGAACAGAGTTAGTGCTCGGGTGAGGTTCTAGCTGACTGACTGTGCAAGATAATGATCCTGAGGTTTGATTGTTCTGGATTTGATACATGGTTCATGTCGTGTTGGTGGGGACAGAGCAACAGGTGTAAGATAGGCTACGACAGATGCTGTTGGCCACTGTTCCGGTTGACTGATGAACTCCCAGAGCCACGGGTGAACTTTGTTATTCAAGCATGTTGGTGGCTGGAATAAGTCTCTTAGTATTTCCGGTGTAACTAGAGTGAGCAGTCGTGCGAGAGCTTGAGCTTGGTCCTTAGGCGTAGCTGTCCTAACGCGGCAACAAGGGCGTGGTGTCAGCTCGTGAAAATGCCCAGAGGAAATGAGTGCCTATTTGACCTCCTTCAGACCACTGCATCTGGAGTCGCACACTTTCTCACGTCCGTGAGATGAAAAAGCAGGGTGTTTGGTTCTCTACTGTATGAAGCCACGTGATCAGCTGCCGACGTACAGATAACCAATCTCAGTGCTCTGTGCTAAGGCGTGATAAGTAGACTAAATTAGGCCTTGTAGTCTGCAGTTTCACAGGGAGGTGTGGGTTTTGTCCGCGTTTTCCCAGTCTAGGGAAAATCCCCTCTGGCGGTGCGGTGCGGTGGAAAGGACAAGCACTAGACAGACAATTGAGTCCATAAACCATTTTCCTGTCTAGGCTCCCGCCTTTCTACCTACTGGAGTATGTAGAAAGGTTGGTCAGGTGAGTGCTTGTGGGTAAGCAAGATATGTACTGGTTCGTTCGAGATAAAGTTCCTGGTATCACCTGCGTTTCACGCAAGGGTGAAGTCAACTGTGAAAGGTGCAGCATCTACAGGAATGTGGAACTCAAGGATATGTTTTAACCAAAGTTTATTCAGTTTCACGGGAAGTAAACAAGTGGTGACGTACTCCCTCCTATGTTTGTCAAGAGCTTGATGGGAAGCTAAGCTCTGCAGTCCAGGTAGAGGTTACCCGTTTCTAGGCTAGCGGGTGTTTGGTACAGAATAGCACTGTGAGAACAATTCAAAACTAAACATACTCCTTATTCCATTGTAGCCCAGACGGGGCTGCAGTGTCTAGTGTGGAAAGACAACGAGTGGCATGATGCTAGGAAAACTAAGCAAGGTGAGACAGGATAAGTCTAACAATGGAGCTTAGGAAAGGTTTTTCCTCTGGCACAAAGGTGCGGTAAAGGGAAGGTAGGTATAGCGAGGAATGAAGCTCTCAATTACTTCAACGACTGGCGCGGTGAAGGCTTTCAGGTCGTGCTGGTCAATTCCTGCAGCAAGTGCGGTGGATGACTGAAGACTGCTTTCCCCTCTCTCTTTCTCGTGCATGCTTGGGCTTCCCCTCTCTGCTAGCTTCGGAGTGGCAGGTGTGATGAACAATTGGTGTCTTGCAGAGGGTTCTTTGCTCCCATTCATTGGAAGGGGAAAGAGGCAAGGCAGAGAATTAGGTCATGAGCATGAAACTAAAGTTTGTGTTACTGCTGTCGAGAAATGCCGCAGAGCCTTCTTATTAAAGTGCCAGCTCACAAAGTATAGCTGAGGGCTTGGTTACATTAAATACAATAGATTTAACAGTTGCTTTTCCTGTAAAAAGCAAGTACAGGCGGGCACCGAAAGTTTAGACACTTATGTAATGTCTCACTCATAAGGATGTGTGGTTCGAGCTAACTAGTAATATATTTGCCATGGCCCTGAGGGAGAATTGAATTAAGTTTGCCTTCGCCTGGAGCCTGTTTATTTGTCTCACAGCAGATAAAATTTATATGTTGGTATTAGGTGGCCACCATAAGCCTTTCATAAACTTAGGTGGCCATAACTAAATTCCTATCATCTAGACAATACGAGTATTGGAAAGAAAACATTTAAATAGGCTAAAGAATTTAATATTTTAAATAAACGCATATAAAACACTTCAATACTTGATTCTAACATGTTTACCCTTGACAATATTCAAATATTGAATAAATTTGAATACTATTTACAAATTTTTAACATGAAAATTATTTACAACAGATAACATGAAAATTATTTACGATTGTCTTGTAACAATTTAAAATTACGTTTCTCTTTGTGACACATTTGAAATGATTGTAAATATATTTACAATATTTCAGCAATGAAAAAAATCCCTAAAAGACAATTTACTGGTTTCTAATATTACACAGTTACTGGTTTTTACTTTGAGTACACAGTTAAGGCTTGCTGAAATTAATTCAGTTCAGTTCACTGATACTCAAGTACTCACAGCAATTTGTAACTATGAAAATGTTTGTAAGTGTACTCACGGGTGTAGTTCACTGGCTGTGGGTTTTCTGAATCTCCCTCTTCTTGGGCCAGCCCCTCATCCTGAGGATCATGCGCGTAACATACAGCCACATGAATTTTTAAAATGGGCTGCCATGGAGTTTCTCAGTAGCAGCCAGGCTGAGTCAAGAGGTGGCAGGCATGTGCCGGCATTTCTCTCCTTGTACCGCTAAGCTCGGCATTCAATTCTCTGGTAGGGGCCTGCTCGGAGCCGCCAGCAACCAAAGAACTTTGGGATGCCCGTTCCTCCAGAAAGGGCATTCTTGGAGAGGTCACCTGGAGTCAGGGTTCTGGTACTCCCCTATCCTGGTGAGCGTGTGATGATCCTTCTCTCGTCCAGGAGGAGCTACAGCAATTACCCCGACGCCGTCCAGCATCTGGATCGGGGTGTCACCCGGGTCGTCCTGAACCTGCGGGACATGTGGGGATGGTTGGAGGTAGAGCTACTTGAGAAACCTCTACCTCAACAGCTAGGTGGAGGAGCTCAGCCTTCTGGGTCGGAGGCCGAGTCTGGTGTTTTGTCCTTACATCCTCAGGTGTCAGAACTGGAGCGGCCGTCAGCATGAGTGAACTGGTAGTCTCTTCTCCTCCCACATCGGCATGATGAGATTTTGCCGCCTCTTAAAGGTGTGACAGCCTGGGCCCGAGGTACAGAGTTCACCTTGGCCTTCGCGATTGTGGGTCCAGGTTTCTCCTCCCTGGTTGGTTGGAGAATTTGGTTGTCAGAAGCAGAGGGGCCTGTAATGCGTGCAGAGGTGGCTTCTGGGAGGGTAGAGCCTCTGACATCTGGCTGCAGATTCTGTGGAACTGGGGGAAGGAGTTGCACACTGGGTGCTCCTCCTCCTCGACCATGGTGATTTCCACGTCCTCTGGAGGCGGTGTGAATAGAACGTAGCCTGGTGGTAGAGGTATCTATAATATGTCTATCTCTGGTTCCGGTGGGTGCTCTTCCTTGGCTGGAGGGGAAACAGTGAGAGCTGCGGCGCCGTCCAGTGTCACTGACTGGGTATCGGCCGGGTCCTCTCAGTCTGGGACAGCAGACGTTGTGGGGGCCAGAGGCAGATGTTCTTGAGGTTCCTCCACCTCGACGGCTTGCAGAGGCTTGTCTACCTTGGGAATGGTTCTGGTTTGGGGAGGCCTCTGATGGGGAGCTCTGTCCAAAGGGCTTCGCCAGGAAACCTCTAATCCCAGGGTTGTCTTTCGGTTCCTTGCAGACGTTCCGCCTCTCTATGGTTCTAGGGTCACGAACCTAGTGAAGGTTGGGCTGGGAGACTCCTTTCCAGCAGATGTTGGAGGTTTGAGTTTCCTGGGTGTCAGGGGTTCAACCTCTCGAACAGGCTGCAGAGGTTTGTCTTCCTCTCCTTCGGATTCCAGGGTCTGTGTAAGAGGCTCCGCTCCTTGGAACCCTTCGGGACAAGGTCTCATTTGCCCTTGTGTCACTTTCCTAGTACATCCACGAATGTCCTTAACCCAGTATACATTCCCATAATTCCTCATCACGGAAAATGGTCCCGCCCACTTTTGGGCCAGGCTAGCTCCAAACTTGGCCTGTCACCTTACTGAGAAGGTGACTTGATTAGAACGTTCTCTCCCAAAGAGAAAGTGTGCACTCCAGTGCGGGGTGGTTGGTATTTGCGAGACGTTTATTTTTCTTGGGTTTCCCTTGCCTTTCTCTCCCTGGCTGAGGCCG
This sequence comes from Dryococelus australis, assembly GCA_029891345.1. Lineage (NCBI taxonomy): Eukaryota > Metazoa > Arthropoda > Insecta > Phasmatodea > Phasmatidae > Dryococelus > Dryococelus australis. Next base: position 46,352,739 of record CM057005.1, read on the forward strand.
CCAGACACATTTATTTAGGCGTGTGCATGGTTGTGGAGGCAGTCTCCCACTGCCAGTCCCCTGGATGTCGGAGGATGCGTCCGAGGAGGGGCTGACTTGGGCTTGCATTTATGGCCTCATTCTCTCTCCGGCGGAGGGCGAATCAGATTGAGGGGGTATTTTTATCGCAGTGCCATTGGTTGTCACCCACACTGAGGTGGAAGCTCTTTTCCAGCTCCTGGTTCTGTCTCTCAGTGGGGATGGTATGGGGGTGTTGTCCATGTCTCCACACCCCAAACTTTTACAAGCAGCCTTCCACAACTGACTTGTAAATGGGGTGCGGTTGCCGGTCAGGATGACTTGAGGGTAACCCTAAAGGGGGAATATTTCCACTTTCAGTGTGCAAAGAATATTCCGGATTTCCTGGCTGGGGACTGGAAATGCTTCCTCCTAGTGGGAAAACATGTCAGTTACCACGGGCAGGTACCGGTTCCCTCAGGTGATGCGGGGGTAAGAGCCCATGGTATCGGCCAGGTGCGTCCACGCCATGGTCAGCCGTCTGGGTGTTGTGGCGTTCTTGCAATGCTTGCAGTGTTTTCCGACTATGTACCTGGTTGTCTGGAAAGTGGGTGGTCATGGTAGTGATGGTAGATGTCTGCTAGGTACCCAGATTTTCCAGGGCACCTTTGGGTGGCTGGTACAAGACCATACTAGATTGTTTCGCAAGTTATATTGGTGGGGTGGTTCTTTGTTAAGGTGTTGGATATCTGGACTCTGCTGTTGGTACAGAGTGACTTGCTCTCTTATAATATGCAACTGTTGGAGTCTCAGAACCTCCTCAGGGTTCCGGTTAGGAGCAGGGGGGGGTTGAGCTTTTCCCAGTCTTCCTCCTCCTTGTGCTCCCCTTTAGGGATAGGTAGACACAATAACGCATCTGGGAGATCATTCAGCTTGCCTGGACAATGTTGCACTTCGAAGTCAAACTCTGTAAGAAACGTTTCCCACAGTCAGTTTTGCTTTATGGTTGCGTGACTCATGGAGCCACTTGAGTGCCTTGCTGTCGGTATGCAACAGGAAATGCTTACCTTCAAGGTGGTACCTGTACTTGGGTATGGCCCACATGACAGGAAGACATTCCTGCTTGTTTACGTGATAACGCCTCTCGGTGCTATTTAGCTGGGTGTTGGCATAGGCAATGACTTGTGGTAGCCCTGAGGTGTCCTCTTGGTACAGTACGGTGCCTAACCCATCTTGGCAGGCGTTCATCTGTAAAATAAGAGGTTTTCCGTCTTTTGGGCAGTGTAGGTGGGTGATGTTTGCGAAGCTCGCCTTAAGGGTTAGGAAGGCGTCTTGGTGGGCTTGCGTCCACTTCCAACGGGCTTCCTTTTCTAATTGGCTACGTATAGGTATAGGAGCCATTTGGAGCGCTATGTTTGGCACAAAACTTTGTAGGCAATTACACAGCCCTTAGAAACGGCAAAGCTGCTGCTTGTTAATTGGTCGCTCAGCCTCCTGAATGGCGCAAATTGACTTGAATTGTGGGAAATTATCTTCCGGGGTCACTTGATGGCCAAAGTAATTAATGGATGTTTTTCCAAAATGGCTCTTGGTGAGTTTGCATGTGAGACAGTGCATCTGGAGTTTTCAAGGACTCGCTGGAGGTGAGATCAATGTTTCTCCCACATTTTGGAGTACACTGTAATTCATCCAAGTAGGTACTTGAAAAAAACTGTCCTATATAGCCCGTGAATATTTGGAAGGTGGAGGGGGTGTTTTTCAATCCGAAGGGCATGACCTTGAACTGAAGCATCTCCCCTTCAGGAGTGTTGAAGGCTGTATACTTTCAACTATCGGAGTGGACCACAATCTGCCAGTATCCAGACTGTAAATCCAGCGTATTGAAGATAGAGGCCTCCCTGACATCACGGAGAGTATTATTGAGATTGATGGAGGGAGTGGCAATGGCGCGAGTCATTTAGATATTTGTAGTTTACACAGATGCGTAAACCACCTTCTTCCTTAGGGACTAGACACGAGTGTTGTACGGGGAATTAGGCAGCTCTTCTCTCCCCTGTTCCTTCATCTCTTCCACCTGCTGGAGTATTTCGTGTCGCCTTCTGGCAGACACTTTAAACGGGCAGTTGTAGATTGGCACATTGGTCGTGGGCCAAATCTCATGTTGTATACTACCAGTCTAGCGTAGTATACCTGACTGGTTAAAAACACTAGCATGTTCGTCTGGAATTTACCGGAGCTCTGAAAATCTAGCAGGGTCTAAATACTGTTATCTGCTGGGTCAATTGGGGGCGCAGTGATTGCCTCTGGGCTGTGTTCCCAGTGAATTGTGATTCTGTGGTTTGCCTCGAGATACACTCATTTTTTTCCCGTGATCCTGGACACACTGCTGGCTGTTGAGCCAAGGCTGGCCCAGGATAACCTCCTCCACAACTGTGAATTTGGCTGTGTGTGTCAAGTGATGGATACCTGTGGTAAGGGTAGTCTTCCTGTCAACCCTTAAGGTCTGACTGTGCTGAGCCAAACGTATGAGGTGAATTTGGGTTGTAAATTAGGAGCTTTCTGACCCTCTGTCAACAGGTTACTTTGTATGAAATACCCCGTTGCAGCGGAATAGAGTAAAGCTAGGGGTGGTTGACCGTTTATCTCCACTTTAATGTGTGGAGCTTCAAGTGGTATGTCGCCGTCATAGGCATGGTTCAGTTTCGTGATTTGGATGGACCCTTGTTCGCTTGGGTGGCTGCCCTGCACGCATCCTGGCTGAGGTGTTTCCCGCCCGAGAAGGTCCCTTAATGTTTGTCTGTGCCCGCATGTGGCTTCTCCTCCATTGCCGGGGGTGCAATCTCTGTTGAGATGCCGGCCTGGGCAGAACCAGCACCAGGGGAGCGTGATGGCAAGGGGAGGAGGTGGGCTGTGAATGACTCCCCTCAGGAGGGGGGGCTGGGTCGGCAACCTTGGCTATGCGTGGCTTGTCTAACAAGGCCTGTGCCTTATTCTTTTCTATCTCCTTCGTTCACTCACGAGCTCATCCATGGTTTTGGAATCAGGAGTAGATTCCTTAGAGGGGGAAAGAGCATGTGTGTAATGTTTCTTACACAGCTTTCTTCACTCTCTCGGGGGTAAATACGCTGGTACAACTGCATCTTCTTGCTTATAAATTACTCAGCTTCCTCTTCTCGACCTTGGGCTCGACTGTGGAATTGGGAGGCGAGCCTGGAGCAGAGTTGCCCCCACTCTGTCACAAACTCCCCATGCTTCCCCCACAAGTCGAGGGTTATTTCCTTGTCGGAGTTGTTTCTGGGTCCTTGCATCCATTTGTTTTGGATGGCTGCAGTGATTTTAAATTCCCTTTCACTCTCCTCTGTGAAGGAAATCTGGTCCTCGTGTTGTCCACCTCCGAATTCAGAAGGGACTAGGGTTGTGACAGTGCTCTTGGGATGTCCAGGGTTTGATGGCGAGTAGTCTTGGTTACGCCGATAGACCTCACAATGGTACATCATACCTGGATGTGTAAATCACACGTCTGGCCATTCAATGCACCTGTGGTGAAAGTCCTGCTCACAGACCATGCACCATACCATATGATTGACCTGTCCGATGCATTTGAGCCAGTTGTAACGTTCTGTTTGGCGGTGGCAAGAGTCTACACAGCGGTACACCAAGCAATCTGTGTACTTGGGTTTGTCTACCCACCCCAAACATTGTTATTGGTAGTGTCGGGAGCAGTGTGTACAATAAATCACATGGACCTCCGTGCCAGGGCATGTGTATATTGCACTTCTCGAGCGCATCTAGAAGGTTGTGGTTGACCATTACAGTCTCGGGAGCGTCAGGTACACTCTGTCCAGAGTCTGACATGACTTGGGATAGTGTTGAGCGCCACAGGGTGTTTATTTGGACTCTCTGAAGTCCTTAAGGGGCTTGTCTCCCGGCTAATACTGCACCAGTCGATGGAGTCTACTAGGTGGGAAGTTACTGGACCACGTCGAGCACTAATGCAACTTGGGATATCACGAGCTAGGCGTGATATGGAGGAGTTAAGGACTTAGCTGTCCAGCTAAGGTACTAATGGGAGGTGTGGCTGGCTTATTCCTAACTGCTTAGTTTAAACTATCACATTTAAAGTCCCACATTGGGTGCCACGAAAACCGATTTGATGTGTACCCAAAGGGAGTGAAATGGCAAACAACTATTTATTTAGTGGGGCTAGACATGTAAAACAATGATTTAAGATGTTTGGGGTTTAAAGTTACGGTGACCTTTTGTCACACAACGTTTAAGTGAGGAAGTGGACGTCTGTCACCTTTACAGTTTTAGCTCGTGATGCCAGAATCACGAATTGCATTAGGCTCCTTAATGGTAAACTGGCACACGGCTGGTGTAAAGGACAGGTCTGGTGGCCTGTCTGAGGGGAATAAAATCTAGAACCACTGTCATGGCCCTACGAGCTGACTGACCCTCGATTACACTATTTCCTGAAGGTTTGTTTATCTTCTGCTGTGGTGGTCCCGGCTGGAGACTGTTACCCTGGCATGGCAAGGGTTGGTGGTTGCATAGGTTGCTCTTGGACGGTGGAGTGTTCTTGACTTGTTGATTACTGCTGGGTGCTGCTTGACTGCAGGTCAGGGAACCACCCAACTAGAAGTTGACAATTCCTAAGGGGAGGTTCCTCTCTTCTCAAGAATGCCTCAACCATGGGGTGAGGGGTACCTGGGAGTTTAATGGTGGAAATAACGGGGTAGGTAAAGCAGAGGGGTGAGGCCTCTCCGTGATGCAGGCAATTTGTTCTCTGCTCCGCTCAGTTGAACGACTGCTGAGGGCAGTAGAGAAAGAGGGTAAGCAAGTTGGATTACCTTCTGAGGAGTATGCTGCCTTTTTCAACCTTCTCAGCATTCTATGGACACCATGTTGGCAAGGCGCCTAAATTAGCTTCAGCAATTTTTAACCATAATTTAATCTGAGAGAGAAAGTCGAGTGTTTTACCGTATTGAGACAGTTACAGTTTTTCTGAACTATTTTTAAGACATTTTATTTTTGAGAGAGCTACGTTAATTTCAAGTGCATAAATTAGACTGTTACTTAATTGTCATGTAAGGAGTTTGAAATATGACCATTACCCATGACCACTTCTCAATGGCGGCTTAGTTTAAACATTATTAATTTTCTTGCTCATTGCCATTCAGGGATTTTTGATTTTTCTTTAATTATTTTTCCAGCTTATTTGAAACATGTTTTGAATTTGCACATTTTGAATCTTTTGAATAAATAGGTTGAATCTGGATTTGACACGCCTGACACTTTTTCTGAATATGCACGTCTCATGATATGCCTCCTCTACACATTTTCATTTGCTAATAATTAAACAAGTGCTTTAGTATGTTTTATAGTTGTGCACATTAAGTTTCTCAGCTGTATGTGTGGAAAATAATTGTTTGCCAGTAACGAAGGTGTTGTTGTCAAACGTGAGTTTCTACTCATCTTACATACTGGGTCCTAAAGTGAGCACAGCAGAGCATAAACAGATTTCTTTGGAACAGTGATTATTTCATTTTATCCGCTTACTGAATCACAAGTATTGCCAACACACATAATATTCTATTCTGTCATGCAGTGCATAAGTTAAAGTTCTGGATATTACACTGAGTTGGCCTAGGTTATGTTTGGCACATTTTCAGAATAAAAAGTGGTCACTCCAACATATGGACTTATGATAAAGGCCATTTACGGTAAAGTGAGCACTTTTGAAAGCCCACTCATTTAGAATAATAGTCAATAAGTATGTTTTACTTTAGTCTTAGACGTTAACTTCAGAGTGCAGTGGAGTATACACGCTGTGTTTATTACTTACATGGCAATTTTTATTAAAAATGTGTGTAAAGGATAAAAAATGGCTGAAAGGAAAAAGTAACCAGGCCATCAAAAGTGCTCATTTTACCGTGAACAGCCTATACTGTGTTTACTCCAGGGGGCACTACATGTTACATAATTTTAAGAGTGCCACGCACCACATTACACTGTTACAACGTACATAATTTTATAAAACAAAAGTTTAATTTTTTGTGTCTGTAAGTAGTTTTGTTGAATATGGATACAGAATTTTGTGATAATATTCTTACATCACCACATATGCCCGGTTGCACCAACATCTTCCCTGATCTGAGATTGAATGATCCTAGTTCCGAATCAGGATTCAGCTATTCAGTTTGATCTTTGTTCCATTGTATAAGTGTTGCACCAACAAAATTGCTTGATTCTGGATCTGTGATTCTTCAATCTTGGTTCCAGAGTGAGAGATCGAGATTAAGTATAAGACAAATTTAGCTTTTGGTTCGTAATATTTGAAATCGTGGATTTTAGGCATAGTTTTCACTATTGAAGTTGTGACTATTTGTTTTGGTATTGTAGTCTCTATCAAGTCTCCATAATTGCTAACTATTTAATTTTATGGAGACACAATCTGGATGAAGCTGCAATTCGTAACTAAATATTTTTACAGAAAAGAGTAATCGTTGACTTGATAGAAAACAAATAGATTGTCATTGAATGTAAAAAAGTGCCCGTTTTATTCAAAACAGAAATATGATGAATGGAAGGCCCTAGAAGATTTTGTACTATATAATTTGAATGCATGCAAATTTTCCATTTTAGTTGTTTTGTTTGATTGGAAAAACTTAAGCACACACTTTTTTAGTTAATTTTAATACCAATGTTATTGCAGATGGTAGGGTACATAGAACTAGATGTGTGATGTTTTCTGTTTTCAATGAATTATTGTTGTACGAATTTTACCGAATAAGTTCATATAATGTTATTTTAATTTACCAAGAAAACAATTGTACTTACTTCTATCTGTTGATGTATTTTCAAACTACATTTGTCGGCGACGGCTGCTCTTTCGTGATCAAAAAATTTGATGTGGTAGTTAGCTTGTGTGGAAAATTAGGACAATTTATGATATTCTGAATAGCTTTTCCAGTTTTACATTGTGTTTGCCTGTGTAAAATGTCTCAGTTTGCATTTTACAACAGTAAACAACTACTAAATACATTTTTAAACAATTTAAAAATTGCTAAGTTTATTTTTAGTAAATAAATATATTTACCAGCGTTTTTAAATTCACGTAATCTGTATTCAACGGACTTGTGCTCTTCTTTGATCGAGATTTTGAACCGTCACGTTCGGCAGTTCGAAATGAAGTGCATCTCGATTTCCGGTGAAGCTCTGAACTCAAATGGTGCAACAGTTTTTTGTGTCGGCCTTAGATTGAGTTTCGAATCACAATGGTGCAACTGGCCATAAGACAGTACAAAAAAATTGTGCTATAAAGAACATTAGAGTAATTAATTAACAAATGTGATCAGCTGGTTTTATTATTATTATTTTAGAAATTTAAATTTTTCAGGTAGAACTTGCATAGAATATTTTAAAATTATTATCTCATTAAATAATTATGAAATAAACAGATGTTGGAATTTGTAATGGTGAAAGTAATCCAGACATTTTTGTAAATGTGTTCACAGAACAGATTCTGGAGTTCACGTTGCCACAAACTTCACATGTGATTCGTAAGTACTTTTTGTCCAGTTACTCTATAATAAAAATTATTTGGTCACTATATTAGTGTGGTGATCTGTTCTCTTTGACTCTGTTTCTTGGAGTGCATGTAGCGTTCTGTTAGCACTGGTGCATCGGCTAACATCCAACATGGAATTAAGCATTGTCATACTCTGGAGAAAGTGGATGATCACTGTCTTCTTGTTTGTTATGAAGAAGTCAGCAGTATGATAAATGATGTACATTCTTTCAGATAATGAAAATGTTCCTTTATGTACATTCATGTATAGATTTATTTATTGAGCCAAATTACATGCCTGCTTGCACTGACAAATTATAAACCACCTCTTCTTTTACCAGTAAATAAAAAAATTAGAATTTTAGGCCTCTGTGCATTTGCAGCTGATCATAGTCTGCATATGTACACAGGTGACTGCATTTTATTTTGGAATTAAAAATTAATTTGTGTTTCAGCTTTGTGGGAAATGAGGAACCACTCATGAAGCTATTGGCGTATCACGGACCTGTGGCAGTGGCTGTAAATGCTATCAACTGGCAGAACTACCTGGGTGGCATAATTCAGTTCAATTGTGATGGAGGACTGCAAATGATCAATCATGCCGTGCAGCTTGTTGGTTACGACCGCAGTGGTCCTGTGCCATTCTACATTGCCAGGAACTCTTGGGGTGTTGACTTTGGTGACAAAGGTTATATCTATCTTGCCATGGGAATGAATACGTGTGGTAAGTAAAGGAGTTTCCTGCACATAACGTCTATAGACTGTTCACAGTTAATTGATTAACAATTCCTAAAGCCATTCTTAGGATCTATTTTCCTTTTCATTTCGTATCTTTCCTTTATGTAGACGTAAGAATGACATTGTGAAACTTTTAGGATGTGGCGGGAGTAAGCGGCTGGGCTACTGATTACATTATAAAAAGTAGACAAACTGCACAATACTCATAGGGTGGTACTCGTAGAGAGAGAGAGAGTCAGCGGTACTCAAATTCAAATCAACTGCAGGTGAGCTATGGGGTAGCTAGAAGTGCAGCAGGCTTCAGTGTGCTGGCAAGCAGCAAGGCGGTGTTGTGCAGAGAAGAACTCTCAATGGTGCTGCGAGTGGCAGTGACAACTTGAAGTCGGTTGACTCTCGGGCAGTGTGACGTTCTGCGAAGGTAGAAGTGATGTGAGATGGCTATCAAGCAGAGTAACGGTGTGCTACACAACTGGTGCGAGACAGCCTCTCAGTGCACACTTGGGCAGAGTGACGTTCTGTGGATGATTGACGCAAGACAGTCTCGAACTTAGGACTGCAAGTCCTATTTATACACTGCACACAGGGCTAGCGCAGGGGATGCGAGGTGTGGTGAGAAAGAAAATACAGAGAGAAGAGACGTAGAGCGGCTGTGGTGAGCTGGCAGAGATGACAAAGCGGTCGAAGCTGGTAAATACTTACCCTCAGGTGCCCGAATGCAGGAGGGTGGGAGGAAGGGGTGATGTTATGCGAAGTGGGTTGCTGTGCAGCAGGCAGCAACAGCTGGGAAAACCAAACCTGGGCTTCAAGGTTTGCTGTGGCGTGTATAGCATAACTGCTCTTCTTAGGAGAGGGCTGCGGCTGTGGCAAGGCTAGATGAGAGAATGACGTCGTTCCTGAAACGTCAAAACTCCCTCTTTCCGTTACCCGGAGCCACAGGCGCGGACATCCTCTTGAAAGCGTCTGGACACACACACACACACACACACACACACACTCCTCCTCTCTCTCTCTCTCTCTCTCTCTCTCTCTCTCTCTCTCTCTCTCTCTCTCTCTCTCTCTCTCTCTCTCTCTCTCGCATGCTCTTGTGGGTGTTCTTTCTCGTTCTCTCTCTTGTGCGTGCTCTTGCTCTCTTTCTATTGCACTCTCTCGCGTGCACGCTTTCTTTTTCTTTCTGTTTCTCGCACATGCTCATGGTCAATGTCCCCCACATGTTTAACCTGTGTCACCGGTGTAAGCAAAAAGGGTGTAGGAGTGAAATTGGTCAGAATGACCAAACAGTGTATACTTCATGCAGGCGGTTCTGAAGGATTCTAATCTTTACCCTAGAGTAGGGGACTGTGTTACAAATTAGGCTGAATGCCCAGTTATGTACAATATTATATCCCAGTTGGTTAGGGTAAGACTTTAAGTGAGATATGCGATTGTAAAGTTATTTCATAGCCCATAGCAAAGCTAGTGAAAAAGTAGAATATAAGATTAGATTGACATCGAATCCTAGCCTTAAAGGAGTAGCTAAGTTCACTGTGAAAACTAAATAAGTTTTCACGTTGCGCATACGTAAAAGAAGTTGACTGGTGCGAATTACAAATTAATGAGAAAAATGTGCAGTGAGAAAATGCTCATTTGGTTGGTAATCCCTACTTACATAGAGAAAATAGAAGCTGCTACAGGGTACGAAATTCGGCTGGTTATGCTTCAAAATACAAAAAAGAACAGTTTGGTTAGAGCCATTCAATTGTTTATCTTGAGGTAAGTGTCCATGTAAAATTTGTTTTTCTTTACCCTTCCGGGGTCTATGGCGATATACGTCCACGCTTGTGGGAGTTGTTCTGAGATGCCTGTAGTGTGTAAGGCTCCATGTGCCTTCGTGCTCGTGCAGAACTGGCATTGTTGGACGTAACTCTCGACGTCCCAGCTTACACCATGCCAGGTGTATCTCTGGTTGATTTCGCAAAGTGTTTCTTTTACACCTGGGTGTCCCGCATGGGGGTGCTGATAGTAGTGGTGGTAGATATCTGCTCAGAGACTGTGCAGCACACACAATTTCCAGTCTTCTGGATATAAATGGGGGCGGGCCCATACATACCCTTGTTATTCCTTGTAGTGCTTAGTGTGTTTGGTAAGCAGGTTATGTACTTCGGGATTGGCCTGTTGTTGTTCTGCGAACATTGCACAACTGATTTGTGCCTCCAGTAACTGTATATATACTTTTGCATGGTGGCCTTGGCGTGGAGCGTACTCCGGTGGGAGCACCCTTTCCCAGTCTGCACTCAGAGACAGTTCCTGAAGGGTGAGGTAGGGAACAAGGTTCCAGATTGTGATTATCCCTGCAAGAATAATGCTACGAGTGGTAACAAAATAGGAAATAGCTGGATCAAGGTGAAGGAAGAAAAGTATGCTGGAAGAGACAACTCAATCAAGTTAGATTTATGTCTGTTTATCGATTGCTCGCTAAACACACCCAAACCAGCCTGTACCCCAACTTGGGCCTGAATTGCCGATCCTAGGCAGCCAACCGGGGATGTTCTGGAAACTGCTCTTCAGGTTATGGATGGCCGACTTGTTCGGCCTCTCGCTTCAACCTAGCTTCCTTTTCCAGTTGGGGATTTAACGGAGACATAAGCTGTGCTATATCACAGCCAATTGCGTAGCCCCAAGAATCTTCTTAGCTGTATCTTTGTGGTGGGTTCTTCTGCCTTTTATATGGCACAAATACCTCCTGTCTGCGGGTAGTTGCCTTCTGGGATGACTACATGGCCTAAGTAGTCAATATTTGTCTTGCCGAAGTAGCTCTTCAACAACTTACAGGTGAGCCCATGGATCTCTAGGTGCTCCAGTACCCGTTGCAGGTGAGGACAGTGCTCCTCCCACGAGTTTGAATAGATGATCATGTGGTCTAGGTATGCAAAACAAAACTGGTCTAAGTAGCTGAGTACTTCTGCTGACTTCAGTCATTGAAAAGTAGCGGGGGCATTCTTCAGGCTGAAGGGCATCACTATAAATTGGAGTGTTTCTCCCTTTAGTGTGGTGAACGTGATACACTTTCGGCTCTCTGGCTGCACAGATATCTGCCAATATCTGGCTTGCATGTCCAAGGTTGAGAATATCTGGGCCACCTCTTATGTCCCTCAGCATATGCATAAGGTTAATAGCTGGCAGGATGATAGGATGAGTGATGTCATTCAAAGCTTGGTAGTTAACGCAGAACCGTAATTCTCCGTCTTTCTTGGGCACGAGCACCACTTGTGAATCATATGGGGAGTCTGAAGGTTCCTCAATTCCCCCGTCCTTTATGGTCTCGACCTCATTCATGATGATTTCCTTCCTACTGGTGGGCACCCTGTAGTTGCATTAATAAATCAGCTTGTTTGGGTAAGCCAAATTTCGTGCTTGATATTCCAGGTCTGACATAGGGGTCCTCCATGCCCGAAGGCTCGGGAATAATTAGTATGTCATATAGTGGCGGAAACTCCAGTTCTTACAGTTGGTGATTTATTACCTCTGGCCCAATAGGTGGGGGTATTTGTTCTGGTTCAGCTGGGTTTCTGTCCCAGTTCACAGTAGTACATTCCTTGTTGCAGATGTATATTCTGTGTTGCCCATAGTCAATGATACATCCTTGCTAGCAGAGCCTTGGCTGCCGAGTATGATTTCTTCACCTATACTAGACTAAGACACTGTGACCTGTACTCTCCTACTAATATCAAGTGCAGATTAACTCTCGGAAGGTAATCAAAGATGGGTGATGGTGCCTGTCAGCTTGAAGAGCCTTACCTGAAGGGCGAGCAGAAGAGCTCAGAGCAACCACTAGTTGCAACAGTTAGTTAGCCGTGATAACAATCAAACACTAACTGAAGATAAGTGTGTGTCCTGAAGGGTCTTAGGAGGAAGTATGGCGTGTGGGCGTTGACGGCAGTGTCAAGTGTTAAGTGGGTGATAACTCTTCCGGGACAGCAGCGCATGCAGGAAGAAGTCCGACATTGGTAGCTGAAGATCAATAGTTGGTTTTTCGTGAGAAGAGTGGTAGAGAGCAAACGAAGCAGAGAGCCTTGGCATGAGCTACATTATGAAAGGAAAATTTATGAATTTGTGGTAATGAAATTGCATATTTCTATTACCTGCATTTCAGCGTATATAGGCCGCATATTTTTACAAAAAAAAAAATGACTACAAAAAGTGGGGCGCGGCTTATATACGAGATATTGGCATAAACTTCCCCCCCCCCCCCCCCCGCACTCAAAAAACATGTTTAGAGATTTGTCAACGTACAGTAAATTTTAATGTTTTAACTCTTAAAGGAAGGAAGGGAATAGTAAGGGAAGAAACCCTTTAAATTAAAAAAAATATCTTTGCAGTTAAAATTTTCTGTCACAAATGTTTTATAGGGGAGAAATTAAGTCGAAATTTATTATGTTTGTACGGAATCATGACTTGATAATATTTACAAGAATACAAAAATTCAGTGCAGCCTATACACACCAAAATACGGTATATCACTGCTTCTAATGACCTTTGCATTCAATGAAGTGTAATTCATGCACAAAAAAAAATTGGCTTTAAAGTAAAAAAGGAAAATACATGATAAAATTTATTTCTAAAAAAAAATGTTCGTACAGTTTAGCTTTAATAAATGTTTTTGAAATTTATAAGTTATTACTGTTAAAATAAATCATCATGAAAGGTTTGCTTGAAAGGAAGGTATGACTGAAAGACTTGTGGTTAGCAGCTTGACCTCAGAGAATGTAGGGTGCCTCGGTGGCTGAGTGATTAGACTGCCTGCCGCCTAAGAAGATGAACCGGGTTCAATCCTCGGCTGGGTCACTCCTGGATTTTCGCAAGTGGGAATAGTGCTGGATGATGCCGCTGGTCGGCAGGTTTTCTGTGGGTATCTCCCGTTTTGCGGGTCCTTGCATACTGGTGCTGCTCAATTCTCACATCATTTCACCCTCATCTGATCTCAAGACCTCGTTGTTAAGAGCCACCCAAATCTCTCAACTCAACTCAAGAATTTAAATGTTTGAGCATAAAGAATAGTTTTCTCTTCTAAAGAATATAACTTTTTGTCTAGTCTGTCCATTCACAACTAAGCTGATTTTTCCCTCTATTCTGAGCAAAGTGTGGGTGAAACTAATTTCTTTTCATTTTTGTGATTATGTTAGCAAAGCTATGCATTGTACTATATTATTGAATGTATGATTATTAAATTTAGGCTTGGAATAGATGTAGTCAATACCTATGTTTATTGACATTAAAGTATTGAATGGAAAAACTTTTTTTATAAATTGGAATTTTGAATTTTTGCTATGTACAAATGAATTTTCCTGATTGTGAATAGATTGAGGATATATTTAAAAGATGAATATTTTTTCTGAGTCACTAAGGGATGAAAAGATTCTTAATGAAAATGTAGAGAATGGTTAAAGGATCTACTTTTGGAAAAATTGCAATAGTAGTTCGTTTTCTAATAGTGTACAATACAAATTACAAGCATATCCCTGAAACATGCATTGTTAGTGTACAAGTAAGAAAGGTTCCTTTTGAACTTTGTTATTAAGTTATATCACAGTGTGGTGTTATTTAAATGTTAATCATAAGTGTTCAGGTTTCTTTACATGTTTATAACTACAAGAAGTGCAGTGGCAAACCTCACCCTAAATTAAGCTGGAAAAACATACAGATTTCTAATAATTAAAATAGTAGATTCAAATAAACGCACACGTAGAATTTAGAGGTTGATGTATTTGTGATACTTTTTGCAGGTTTGGGAACTGAAGTTGTCTCGTTGGATGTAGTGTGAAATTGAGAGGATCATGAAGAGGTTTGAAAGTTATTAAAGATTTTTTAGAACAATGTTTTTATATCAACCAGTTAAATAGGCGACTTTTTTTTAGAACTTCAAAATATTTGTACACTGCCATGGTTAAAAAGCATACTTCATATAGTACCTACTGTGATATTCAGAAGTTTTATGCTATGTGTTTTTAAAATATGTTTATTTTTGTTAAACGTTGGGAAGGTGTGAAATGTCAATATTTTTGATGCTAGGATGTTTCAAAAATACTTTGTCATTTCGGTATGATATTCAAAAGTTTCTTGCCTGATGTGTATAACATTTTAAGTATTGTGAAATGGAGATGCTTTTATTGTCATGTTTCATCCTTTTCTTTGATAACATGCATGGAACACTTTTTAACAGGCCATGTGTATTGAAGCAACTAGGGAGATGTATGAAGTTCGGTTGTTACTAACAGAGCTATTTTGTGCATTCACAATGAATTTTGAGTTGTTTTATAGTTCTAGTAACTGCTAAATAATTTTTCCTGTGATGTTTTAGAAATTATTTTTTTATTGGCTACCTTTAACTGATTTAATCTGCAGAATGGTTCCATGTATTGGTGTTGCGCTGGTAAGAGCAGAGCTGTCTGGCCAAGTTAAGAGGAGTAGCAACTTGGGAATGTCTGTGAGCTTGGTGAAATCCTTTCCATGGTTGGTAGTTATCTGGGCTTAACTTTAGGGTTGTGCAAATATTCGGTATACTGAAACGAAAATGAAAAATTACTACTTTCATTTTCGTTTCAATAAGAAATTTGGTTACCAAAAATCGTAATGAAACAAAAATTCTCTATTTAAATTAATTATCTCGTGTTTATTGAATGCTCATTTAGTGCACCTGCGAAGAAAATTTTATATATATATATATATATATATATATATATATATATATATATATATATATATATATTTTAATGTAGGCAAAACTCCATTTGGTAAATACTACATATCCGACATTTTTTTGTCTGATTTTGCAACAAATTTGTTATAATGAATAACTTGCTAAAATCTTATAAAATTCGTTCATATTTCGTTAAGGCTGAGCTCTAAAGACTATATTTTTCATTTTCGTTTAATTTTCACGAAAGTTCATTACAAATCTTTTCATGAGCAAAGTGTCACATTCACACAACCCTACTTAACTTGCATAGTGACACGGTGCAGCGAGGTGGCTTCACTGATGGGGGGTTAGCATCAGAATGTGTGGAACAGCTCTCGACAGTCCGCAAGTCCTTGTGTTGGCAGCAGGCGCTTGTATTAGGTGCATGTTGGAATGCTAGGAGAGCCTTGTTCACTTGACCTTGTAAGGGAATAATCAACAGAAGTGGATGGTTGTATGATGAAGAGCTGCTGCGGTAGCTGTGATATTCATGGTTATAGCAGTGATGGCTGTAACAGCCCTTGTAAGAATTCAGGTGCAGTGATTTTCATTCACAGGAGAAACTACAAATAAGGAATTGTCCAAGCTTTGTACATTGCTTAGATACAGGATAGCATGGTTTACAGCACGAAGTTTTGAGTAATTATGGTATTATGCCAGTCCAGTACAAAGTAAATTGATGTTTATTGTAATATAGATTTGTTAAAATCGGATGTTGAATTTTTGAAATTAATTCCATTTTATAACTCTTAAATTCAGGGCAAAATCAAACGTAATAATTTAATTTACCTATTTTTAAGTTTTGAATAGTAAATCTTCTAGTAAACATTTAAGCAAAGGTGGCTACTTGTGCAGCTTTCTGCATCATGTGGCATTTGAAATAAAAACTGTGATATATTGTGAATTCACTGTCTGCTTTGGCAAGCTGCACACATTGTGGTCCACAAGTTTCCTCAACTTTATCGCCTTTGGGTTGTTTGTGTTCATGTTTGAATGTTCAGTGCAATAAGTGATGCAAAGTGTTCACATAGTTTTATGATTCCGTACGTATTAGTGTGTTTTACCCATGTACCAGCGGCACATATGACTCCACAGTAATACAGACTTGGGAGAGAAGGGGCTCTGGTTGTACTTTTAAATCAAATTCATAAAAAGTGCTAAGGCTGGTAAAACGTACGTACTTAAGATTGTTTTTGAAGTGCATTTTTACACATCTCAAAATTTTCTGAGAAGAAAAAACTTTTCTTTTGCCATGTGAGCGTTACTGTTTTTTATTTTGTAGTATTGGTCTCCAACCTTTTTGAATGCCTTCCACGACATGTTTTTTCACAAGTTATTATAACTTAGCGCACACAAATTAATTATACACAGTATTATGTTTTTTGTTTAGTTTAGTTGGAAATTTAGAAAGCTTTGTGTTTTGGTTAGTCCTTTGATTTATTCCATTGTCTTGTGTAGCACCTATCCCCTCCTGTTATCTACAGAAAAACTCGAGTTTAGTTGTGTTCAAATTTTAGTTCGTTGTTTCAGAACGTAATAACCTCACATTTAATGTTCTTTAGAAAGCATATGTTTCCTCCAGCTAAGCTGCTGTGTCATTATTCCCCCTGTCTGCTAGCTGCAACTCTGCTGTTTCATGTTCCTAGTATTATTATAGTTTCTACCAAATAACTGTGTTGCACACCTGTATTACATAAATGTATTTATTCACATATTGCTTTCACACCGGGATATTACTCTCACACATAACATGAATTTGATTTATAAACTAACATCTCTAACCAAAAATCTTGGCGATATGAAGAAAGTAAATAGTACGTATGTATAAAGCAGATGAATGTAATTAACGCACTGATCATGCGCATGGTATTTAAAAACACAGCTCTCTTTACTCATCTCCTGTGTTTTGTTATTAGGTTCTTGACAAATACAGCATTTCCAACTATTGGGCGAGGTTGATGATTATCCCTGGTTGATTATGTCGAAAACCGGTTAAGAATGCAAAAAAATAGTTACTGTTTTAGATCAGGCTCCGGAATTCGATAAAGTGAAGTTTTTTAAACTGACCAAAATGCTAAACTGCAATGTAAACATTGAGTGGACGGGAAAAGACATGTGCTTAAATACTGCCACGTCGTACACACAGTGATTTATAGTGCGTATATTGCATAAGGAATTGTATGTAACTTTTTTGTATTTACTGACATGTTTTCCCACATCATGGAGACTTTGTGCTTGTTTTAAAGTTACTTAGACACGATATAAAAAACTACAAATGAAATTATTTGTATCAGCACTATCTGCGGGATCGGCCACAAAGTATTGGTATCAGTAATATCAGCAAAATGGGGCTTGGACCCACCTCTTAATTTTTTCCTTGGAGGTTTTTTTTACAAATTAAGCATTGATTTTTATGGGGGCAGCTGGTGTGTAGGAAAACAAGTAAATACAGTAGTTAAAATAGAATTTAATTTATTACGTAGTGTATATGTTGCATTATTATTTTGATATTTGTGCAGAAGATACAGTTGGGGTAGTGTTGAGAAAATTGCACAAAATTTCTGCATTCAGTTTAGTTATTTGTTTTTAGTAAAGTTAGAATTACTTTCACATAGTTCTGTCTTTTTAGAAATGTTTATCCTGGGAAACATTATTTGTGTATGCTATTCACAGTAAAGCAAGTACTTTTGAAAGCCTTCTGATTTGGAATAATAATCGGAAAATATATTTTATTGTGACCTTAGACATTATCTTTATTGAGTCCAGTGAAATATATACACTGGGTTTATTACTTACTTGGCAATTTTTATTTTAAAAAGTAGGGGACAGATAAAAAAATGGTCGATAGGAAAAATGTAACCAGGGCCTCAAAATTGCTAGTTCTACTGTGAACAACTGTATGTGCATTAATTATTGGTTGTGTTAACAGTACGCCCATTGTATGTAATTTTGGACATAATTTGCAAGTGTAATCTGTGTCTGGTCTGTAATGTTTTTTGAGGCTGGAAATGCATCTAATGAGGAATAAATGTTACAGTGAAATTATATGGAAACACATTAAAGTAATGCTGCCGTAAATGGAACAGTTATCTCAGGAATGTTAATTTAATGTCTGTGAGCTATGTTATGTCCATTTATGATGTGGAGTACTAGAATTTAAACATTGTGACTTGCTCCTGTATAATTTCCCCCAACAGATAGCCATAGTTCAATGTGAAGAAACAGGAAAATATTGTACAAGGTGTAATTGTAAAGTTCATGGACTATGTATAAACTAAAATAAAAATGGTGGCAAATTTTTTTTAATTTGGGTTTGCATATCTTTCATAGGAGTTGTGTTGGGAACATATACAGATAGGCCAACTGTTTTTCCATGACCCAGAAACACTGGGGGAAGGGTTTTTGCTGAATGTCACTTGGATTTGTTGTTGGATAATGGTTCCTGTTACAAACTTTTATTATAATTTTTTTTTATTGTGTTCTTTCAGTGCGATGATTGTTGTTTGGCATTTGCTTTCCAGATCATTACTCTAATTCTAATTTTCATCACATGTCACAATCGCGGAGATGAAATTTGGGTTATTTATTGTTAATCTTCTCATGAAGATTAAGGGCAGGTTTTACCACTTCTTGCTAAAACAGTTACAGCCAGTCGGGAGTTGGGCTTCATTGCTGGTTAAATAGAAGCAAGCGTTTTACCGCTCTTGTGTAGCCTCCTGTTTTTTAATCTGAATGTTTGGGTCTAATTTTGTAGATGTTGATTACAAAAGTTGCTTAAAGCTAGTGACTTTTAGAGTTTGTGTTGCTTGAAGAATTATATTGTAACAAATTTAATAAGTTTAATTCTTATGTTTTTGATATGGTGAACTTAATATTTTGTAGTAGAGGCTTTATTGGTAGCTAGTTTTTATTTGTGTCTTCATTGCCATGTTGTGTTTATGCAACAGATAGTGGCGCATTCATGCATAATGTGCAAAAGTCACAAAAAAAAAAGGTGGAGATTTCACCTGCATTCCAAAAATACCACTCGTCAGTGAAATATTTTGTTAGCAATGTAAGAATTGGTAGAATATCACTGGGCTATATTTACTTACACATTTTTTATATTTAAGGATTCCTTTTATATTTTTTTATACTTGCCAAAGTCTAAACACTATTTTCTTTATTCACAAATCAGCATTCATGGTGCAGCTCCCATGCCATATGTTCTGTGGTTCATGGTTTGCTACAAGAAAGCAGCACAATAACGTCCAAAACAAGTACTAATTATCAAAACGAACGTGCCACTGTTGAAAGTCGCTTTATAAAATGTTACTCTGTTGTAGTATCTATAATCTGAACACTCAAAAAATTAAGAGTACTTCAAATCATTATACTCTTCTTATTGTTACAGAAATACTCGCAATGTTTTATCATGCCTACCAAATATGACATAATTTTATTTCTCCCTAACGTCCTTTTCGAACAGTTAGCAGTCTGTTCATCCTCGTAACCAACAACTGGAAGCTAAAGTTGCTGCCAGACATTCACGTGGAAGAATTAAAAATAACATCCAGTGCTAGCGAGCAACTAATTTTTGACTTGAAGGGTTACAGGATGTGGCAAAACTAACTGAGAATTGAAAACAAACTTAAGCGCAATGTAGTGCATAAATTTTTTATTATGAGCTTGCTTGCTACATTAGTTATCGTGTTAGTTAGTTATAGTATTAGTTTTTGTGAGCGCTAGTGTTGCTAGGCAAATATCTTTATATTATGAGGTCGTGTGGTCACTGGATGCTCACCATCGTCAACTGAAATGTACATGCCTTTCAAAAATTTCTGTCCGATATGAATGATACTTAACGTAATACACATGGAGCATTACAGAATTTTAAGTATTAGAGTTATGTTGCTTTGTACAGACACATTTCTTATCAGTCATCTGATCACTGATGAAATGCTGGTAGATGAAAATTAATGCTACTTGGCAAACCAAAGTTACAAGGTTTCATTAGAGAATGTTAGTCTCCCCAGCCCTCTTAATTGAGTCAGTTTTATTCCCAGCAGAGTATTGCTCGGTTTTTACACAAAAGAAATTAGACAGATGGTGCTGTTGGCCAACATGTTTTCTCAGGGTACTTCCATTTTTCTTGCCCTTATAATTTTGTCTGTCTCATTTCAGTCCTAAAGGTGTTAAAGACGTAGTTGTTGAGCACCCCACAAAAATATTTTCAACTCAGCTTTAACTTAGCCAGTTTGTCACAGCCCAGGAACTTTGTAATTGCATCTTGTTACGTATGCAGATCACGTAACCTATACTTCGTCCAGTTGATTGTTTAATATTTTATGAATTCTTACCTACTCTTTAGTGCAAACATTTTAATCAAATGATTTACATTTTGTAGCAATTTTAATTTTAAATATCAAAGTTCACCATACTAAAGTTCACCATAAAATATTATAATTCTGATTATTTGGTATATTAATAATTGTGTGTTAATTTTAAACTCCATTGGAATTGAAATGATCAGGAGTGGTCTGCAGTTCTTGTATGCTTTAAGAAAAATAGGGTGGTAGAAAATGGTGTGCGTGCGATTGGGCAAGAGATATACTGGAGAGGACTTGGTAGTACAAATAGGCTAGTTTTATATGTTTCAATGCTCTAGTGAGATGTACAGACATGATAGAAAAATTACTGTACCTTTATCATTGATCTACTGTTCATGACCTTACAAGGCTGTTTGCATGACGTGACATGTGTGCTCTAGTGAAGAAGTGCTCTGTGTTATGCCTAGTTCACACGAGCCTTAACTCTATACATAGATTCGTAACACCACCCTGGAATTAAGGTGTTGGTGAACTTTACACACTGGGCTTTGACAAGATTGTTTGGAGATAGTTTCTCTGTTTTGGTGCACTTTATTTGGAAGACAGTTTTGAACTCCAGAATGCAACTTTATTAATTTGCCATTTGTGGTAGTATAGGATATTATTATGTCAAGAATATTTATGCAGGCTAGGGGTACGTGTTTCAACAGTCCCTGTAGTAGTATTTTTTTTATAGACTTGCAGCTGTTACACTTAATGTTGTTTGTAATTTATATTTTACTAGTCTCAAATGTTGTACTTTTTAGTTAGCATTGTTGCAGTGTAATCATGTTAATGAACAATGTTACAAAGAAATTAACTAGTGGTATATTAGTTAAGAATATTTTACTTCCTTTTCTTCTGTACAATGTTGATAAATGTTATGAGCATTTCCTTTAGTTTGGCTTGCATACATTACATTGTAAATTGTTTTTGGAGGGAGAAGTGTCCCTAAAAAAAAAACTACAGAATAGATCAAAAAGCTTTTATCTTACCAGCAGTAATCTTGATGTGTGCGAGTGAACAAACTGCTAATGTGTAATTAAGTCACTGTAACATTCCATATACTGCATTTGTAATTTATGCAATTATGAACATTGTCATGTGGAAAAAAGTTGTACTGTACTAACATTTTCAGTATTGCTCCTACTTAACATTTTTTCTGTTTTAATTCAAAGGTCAAGGGGAATGAAACTAATTTTATAGTATTTGTGATTGTTTTAATTTTATAAATTTTTTTGACTTTTGTATTATTTTAAAGTTAAAATTTGTGCAGGATGGATGATTTTTGTGTTTACAAACTTTTTTTTGTTGGAAAATTGGAAATAAATTTTGTATGTTAAAGAAGTGGTTTAATTTTTCATTTATTTTTTAATAAAAAGTAAGCATTTGCAGGTGTGTGGTTTTTTATATTATTTATTTTAATAAAGATGTTTCTACAATTTTTTTAAAATAACTATATCTGAGCTCTTGTTTATTGTAGCTACATATTAAAAGCTACAGTAATTTTTACAGTAGTCAGCTTCTGTTGTATAAAATACATTGCAGTGAGAAAAGGAAAATTTTGTATAGCAGTATAAGAAGAGCAAATGTATTGTACGCATATGTGCTGAACGACTACAATTCACTCGAGATACTTGAACTTTTACTTCACAAGTACATTCATGTGTTATTATTCCATACACAACCAAATTTTTATCCAAATAAAAATGACAATAATGATGTTTATACATGTTTTTGGAGACATTGTGTTCTCCGTGTCAGCATCGTCGGGGTGGGACAAATGTTGGAACAATCTAACAACATAGAATTAGTATTGTATCAAATACTGTTTTTCTTGATGGTACAGACAGCAAACTAAGAGGAACCTTGAATTTTTGGTCTTGTGTTCTATTCTCATTTAGTTACTGACCTGTTTATCATCTTGAACCTCTGTAATCATTGATGTTTTCCTTTAAAGTTAGATTGGGCCAGTGGATACTGAAGACCTTCAAAGAATCCAACAGTTCATGTTACAAATTGTTGTAAGATAATGGTAATCTTACTGATAGACACCACATAGTTCGAAAAAATGGCTGCATCTATGGATAATTACACAATAGTTACTGTGAAATGAGCTGCTGTTGGTATTTTGTTGTGACATGTGCCGCTCTCTACCGAATACTAATAAAAAAAAACTAACTTATCACCAGATATGTATTTTTACGTAACCCGAAGAAGGGTCGAACCCAAGTTAGTCATTCACAACTGACTAAAGGATCGTTTCTCAGACCAAGAACGATTACAAACATGTGAAATAAAATCAAGCAAACCCATGCACAAGTGCCGTTAAGACCATCCTTATTGTGGAGGGCGATTCCAGACACGTGTAAGTTGCGTAAGCAATCAAGAAACACTCCAGCAACCCTGAAGTACACAAAGTGCACTGAAGGTCACAGAGTGACCACCTGCCACAAAGCATCCCTAACGCAGTCAAAGCTGCCCGAAGCAGAGCGCCGGGCGCAGAAGGTGACCCCCACCCGGCCTCGCACAAAAGGGACGTCATGAGTGTGATGTCACACCTCCCACTCCAGTCCAGGCATGGACAGGCTGAACGCACTATAAATGCTAGTGCACGGCCGAAGAATGCCAGTTATCTTCTCCAGTAGCTTGCTTCAACACCTCTGTGCTGGGGTAATCTACTGCTAGCCAGGTCCTCACGGTCCAGTACAAGACTCCAGAGTCTTCACCTGCAGCTCTACCAGAGGCTTCCACTACCAGGAGCCTCAGATACTCCTACCACCAGCCACCAGCAGCTGCTGCTACCAGAAGCTCTTAAACAGTAAGCATGCAGACATCCTTCACAACACTTCCATCGCCGACCCTTCTGGTATGTGGCCCCCTTAAAATCCCTTCTGAATGCCCTAAGTTAAAGATTGAATTGTTTTCAGAGCCATTGAAACCATTTTCTACCTTGAACAGTCTAGGAGCAGGTCACCTTTACCTGTTTAACCATAGCTTAACTGCCGTTCACACTTGCTTGGTTATGAGGTAGTATGTGACACCACAATTATTCCCAAGGAATAAATACGTGTTTGTTTCTTACCCGAGAGTGTTTTATTTCTAGAGTATTTGTATTGATTGCTAAGAAACCTCACGCTAGTCGAAGAGTAAGCAGGAGACGGATTTACTATTCCATCGCGAACCATAGAGTAGGACTGCATACTCGCCCTCTGGGACATCTGTGCGTCAAAACACACACATTCGCCACCACCTCTCAGGTGTATAGAAAGGTAGAACCCCCACACTAGAAACTCGTTCCAAATGGTGGTTAGGCGATCAGCCCAAGTTGTACTCCGTCCACCACACCGATGGTGCCGGAGGAAGTGCTTGCCTGGACCCGAGGGCCTGAACCCTCTTGCAATCCACACCCAACAGTGGTTGGAAGGCGGTCCATGCGCTCCACCACTCTAGGTCTGTGTGCTAGTGGTGCAGGGCTGTAGGAGCACAGGGTCCGGTTGCCAAATACTGTTTGAAGTACAGTGAAAGTCCCTTGTAATGATAGTTTATATAGGCGCAAAAAATTGTCGCTATAACGGACTTTCATTATAAAAAATATTTTTAAAATCCCATATTTACACTTTTATTTTTAACGGCACAACCCAAAAAAGTAAAAAGACTGATAACATAACTGATTAAAATAAAATTTATGTGTCATAAAATTTAATCGCTAGCGGAGAACATGTAAGGTTTAGAGCGGGTAAGGTAGCAATGCGACACTCAATGTGCGCAGCTGTTTCCACGTGTGAGGTCGCCCAAGGCTATGCCGCTTCCTGTCACCACGGCGCAGCGGCGGCTGTGGGCTGGGACACTGAGACATGGGCGACATGTGCATGCAAAGTTATGATGTACAACTGTCACTTCACACATTTTCTTAAGCTAAAATTGAGTGAAGAATTTTTATTACACTACTAAAAGTTAAGAAAAATCAGTCTTATTAGTGACTATAAAAGTGCAAATTAATTCAAGAGATAAACATTAATTAGCAAAATGTGCAATAATTTAGCACCAAAATACACTTAAAAAAAAAACTTGCACAATCACACTTTCTTGAAATAAGAATCCATTTTTGTTTGTTTCGCTTTAACAGCTTTCCCTTATGATAAACGACAGGACCTCTTGGAAAACTAGCTACTCTCCAGATTTATATGTGGTATTTGCAGGTGTGCAAGGCATTTACATAATTTAGGCCCTTAAAATTTCTATACGTACTCGTCTTATATTGTACGATAGTACAAACTATTTGGCAATCTTAAAATCACTTGACAGGTTGCTATCTTAATTGACGCAATGTTCTAATATTAGTACATATTAAAAAACAATAACATGTTTCCTGTCCTGAATATCGTGAAATAAAAATGTCCACGAATGCGTATTACGTACTATGAAATGGTAACTTTCTTAAATAATGTCACCCTAACAATTGCTATGTGGAAATAATGCTGTCTGCAGCGATGAGTGAAGCTCCTGGGTGGAAGTACAAAGTGCAACTTCGGATTTAGGTTCACTAGGTGGTCTAGTTTCAAGTGCAGCAGCTGTCCACTTTAACCTTCTCTGTCTGCCACCTTTCCAGGTGTAGGGCATTGTGAGTGAGAGAACAACTGATACCAATGAAAGCAGAGCCCGAAGGTGCTTGTGATTACCTAGCATGTACTTCTGAATACCCAGTCTTGTAACAAGAGATGGCACCCTTAGTTCTTTTCGTCCAGCCCTGCAGGAGAGCAGGGGACAAAACGTGAATAGCTCAAGTTACTTCCTGACCCAAATACCCAGCTGTGGTATCCACAGGAGGTTAGTATGTCAGAGGTGCTTCCAGCAGCTTTCTGGCCCTGCAAGAGAGCAGTGACTGAATATGGAACATCCTGAGTTACTGATTCGCCTGGCGGAGGAGTTTCTAGTGCTCTGGGTTCCACCGAATTCTATCTGTTGGCAGAGCTCGGGTGGCCTCTTAATAAGTGGGTGTCTGGCCTGCCTTTATTTGTTGCCGGATTCACTTTTAGAGATCTGAACTACATAGGAATTTGAGACTGATTAAACAAAGAAATTAAGCACACAGAGAAAAGTTTTCACATATTTTATTACGTGAGTAATAATCTTTGTTAAGGAAGTTCCCTAGGCAATCCAGGTGAAGGTGGCCTTGTTAAATTAATCTAAGTGGGGAAGGCGATACAGGATGTTGGAGAAAATAAGATTTAACAACTACTTCCTGACTAACGTGGGTATTGTTCTGATGGAACAAGCTGGGGGTTGACAATTACCACAAGGGTAATGTCAATGTTACCTCATCGTCCGGTGGGTAGGGTGGAGATCGTGAAGGTAAGTGCTCAATATGACCTGTTAAGGAGTTCTTCGGGATTCAACACCAGAGGGGTGGTAAGGAAGGCAGAGCAACGTCTTCGGTAGGCTCTGGAGGGTCCAGTGTCCTAGAAGCAGTGGAGGGTTCAGTGGTTGTTGAAGTGAGGCTCCTGTTCAGTGATGTCTTCTGATGGTAGAGATCCTGGCCTTCACAAGTAGTGGGTTTTGCAGACGTACCAGTGGTTGCGCACCGTGATGGCTACCTCCGGCACTTACGAGCAATGGAGGTGCAGTGACTTAAGATTTCTGGTCCTGCGGGACCTTTTATACTTATCTCTTTTGGGGCTGAGGAGTGTGGGGAGGGATAGTCTCGGCTGCAGGGATTTAAAATTCAAGTATGTTGAGACAGCGCTATCATCCCTTATCTTCGGATGTCTGCTTGAGTAGACTGGGTGCTGCCTTCGCTCGCCACGCTCTGGAAATAGCTTGGCCTGGTTGGAGGGAGCAGCGGATTTAGTCAACAGTACAATTTTGCGGGGGGGGGGGGGGGGGATGTTGATGTTATGGCTTCTTGGAGTTCCTGGGTGAACAGTACAAGCTAGTATCATGTGTCTGTAGTGTCTTCTGAATATTGTGCCATTTAGTACCCTGTGGGCTCATGTCCAGCCTCTTCAGTATGGTTGTGGTTAGTGACTTGCCAATGTATTGTGCTCAAGATGGGATGAAGTCGATTTGTAATGTGTGCATCAAAGATGCTAAAATGTGCCACGCGTCAGTAAATATAAACATGCGTTCTAAACTGTACCAATCTGCACTCTGGAGTTGCAGCATTGTATAAAAAAATAATTGTAAAAGTAATTTTTTTAATAAACGTAAAGTTCTTATATTTGCACTACTCTCACAGTGGATGCATTTTATTTATTGCTTTACCAGCCAAATAAAATATAAATTAAGTCTTCAGAGGTGAAATATAAACATTAATTTTGAAGCATCAAATTTGGATTGCAATGGAGAGTGTTAAGTTGATAACTTGAAACAGATTTTAGCCAGAGAGTTTTCAAAAGTATTTAAGTAATTGCCGGTATATATATTATTATAGTGTCTACATATTTAAATATTTTTATAGTGCTATAAACTGTTTGAGTAATAGACCTCGGAATGATTTAGAATCACAAATTTCTAGGTCTGTCACAATATTTTGGATTTTTTTTTTGGAAAAATTGTGACTTGTTATGGTACAGCAGTTTTATATACATCCCAGCAAACACGGAAAATACGGGCCAGAATTGGGCTGGTAAAAGCTAGCTGACAAACTCCGGCCAGCCGATACTGGCCTGATGTAAAAATGGACTCGAGACTGACTGACTGCAGACAGTGTCAAAAATACACTGTACTGCTACCAGCAACATACAATATGTATTCCAGCATACAAATTATAATTAATAAGCTGCTGGATGCTAATAAATGAATCAATATTGCAATGTCAACTCGTTGCCGATGTACTTTTTATCTACGTTACTGGCTATGTGTGCGCGTGCTCCTAGGGCGTGATGATCCCCTCCTTAGCCATCCCTCCTTGCCCACCCTTCCCTCTTCCCCTCTCATGGCTTGCTGGGCCAGGCAGTCTGCCTTGGTCGTCACCCACCGACACTGCTAGACGTGGCCTTCCATTCTGCTGCGACTGCCTCGTCACTTCACAACGCGATGGGAACACGGACAGAATATCTGGCTGAGCCTAGGGAGCTAAGCGATTTTGCGACGCTGCTGTTTTCATGCAGTTTACTCTGGTAAGGTTTGGACATGGGGCTCGGGTCCTTTGAAGCTTCATGTACGGCATGTGCTCGAATGGTTTGCTCAAAATGACTTCGTCAGCGAGTAGTTTAATGGATCTTTCTTCACAGTTGGGCAATGCAGCTACAACTTCGTGAGCACTGGTAGTTACACATTGCTTGATTTGATTTTCCTTTGGCGGAATCTGTTTAACTTTTGTCATTATTATGGACATTAATTCACCTAGTAATTTTCTTTAATTGGATGTCCTTCTGACTTTGGTATGCATTTTGAGTTTACCAAGATTCCATTCTGGCCACACGCTGGCTTTGATTGGGCACAAAGTGTTGCCTGGAGTGTGCTGGAGTCGAGTTGCAGTGTGTTATCCTCTCAATCCTGCTGATTGGGTTGCGATTTTGTAATGCATAATGCATAATTTGGTCATTGAACGCTGCTGTTCCGCGTGTCCAGTTTGCAAGCCCTTTAACGGTGTTTGTTGTAGTATTGATTCGTTGCCGGATTCCTGCCCGGTTTCATAATAATTTATGCCTGGAGTTTGCTTTGCGGTAATTGTAACAGTTTTATGCAGGTTCCTGCGTGTTCCCTTCATTGTCTGCGTAAGTACTGAAAACACCAATTTGTAAGGCAGTCCACTGTATATTACAATTAATTCATTGGAGAAATAAGATTTTTTAGATTGCTTGCCAAACTGGGCGTGCAGAGTTAACTGGGGCAGATGTGTTGTAGTTCTCGTCAAATGATTTATAAGCGGGTCTTGCCAAACTACATTTTACTGGATTCAAAACTTGTCAATGTTGTGACGTGCGCAGAAAATCCCTTTTTGTAGGAAACCATGTTGTAAATCTCAGTTTTACGACGAGTGTAAGCAATAATGTTTGATCGCAGCTTGGTGTTGATTAAATCAATGCACATATTGAATTTTGGATTCAGTGTGATGAATATGAAGCCCTGTAGTAATGTAATGCCAGGAAGTATAAACGGACAATTTTGACGATAGTCGTTCAGAGATTTTCATGGCCAAAAGTATTAATGCTGTTGAATTTTAATTGGATGTTTTCTGATAAACGAGTGTTCGATACAGCCTAGTTGCAGTTTGAGTACTGTGATAATTGTAATTGAGTATGGTACTCTTATTTACATGTGTATTTTTTTGTGGTTCTATGAAATGTTATTAGTGTTGATTTTAATACATTTTAGTGTGTGGTAGGTTTATTGCTTTCGCCAGCCAATCGCTTTAGTTTTCTTTGTATATTGGTATGTTTGATATAATCGTAGAGTGAAAACACACTAATTGAAATGAGGCAATGCATTTGAAGCGGACTTGAGAATTCGTGATTATTTTAGCTGCTACATTTATTAAAGTTTTTTGTGAGTGTGAACGCTCTTAAAGTTGAAGTACAAAAAATAATCAGGTGTGTTTTTAGTATTGTATTTTATATTTACGTACGTATTTTCACGGTGTTGGAATTGCTCAATTGTGAGCTCACACAAGTTTGAGGTGCAATCCCATGCTGTTTTTATGGACTAGTTGGCTGTGAAATGACCAAATTAGAATGTTAAAGATAATGTTTGATATTGATTCATCTGTGAATGGTATAAACCAATCAACCTTGTAAATTTCTCTTAATCTTTTCTTATCCTGCACAGGTGAAGTGCGTTTATTAATTGAATGTGGGAACTAGTTGGTTGTGAAATGATTGAATTGGAATGTTAATGATAATGTTTGATATTGATTCATATGTGAATAATATGAACCGATCAACCTTGTAAATTTCTCTGAATCTTTTATTATTCTGTACAGGTGAAGTGCATTTATTAATTGCATTGTATTGATGTCATTTATTGACTTTTTTTTTAAATTCTAGTTTCTCCGTTATCCATTATTGGCTTCGAGTGTAAACACACTCATGTAGGAGGATGATTGCAGTTGGCTTTATTGTAAACCAACTATTAGAGAGAGTATAATAAATGCCTTGTTCAGTGAACGTGTATTATGTGAAGGTACCCTTGTTCCTAAATTACGGCACAATATTGTATAATTCATTCCTTCCAACCATTTAATTTTTATTATTATCTGCACAGCTGTAAGTATTTCCTTATGGTATGTGTATCATTTATGTATCGGGTACACAAAATTAGAAAAAACCCAAATGAGTGTCACATAAGCCTTAGTAATGTGGTAATATTTTTTCTAAAGTAAGAAAACCATTAGGAGACAAATCACAAGTGTAAGGCTGTATTCTCGAAACACACAACAAACTGCAGTTTACTTAACTGTTTTCATGATATATGTACCTTTAAACATATCGCAAGCAATAAATTTTTTAAAAATAAATTTATAATTTATGTTTGGTTTGCCATATTAAAAATAATTACATGATTATTCCATACATTTTCCTTGGGTTTTTGAAAGCTTCGTGCACAGTATATTAGAAAGATGACTAAATTGTAAATAAGCTAGTTTATCTTGGACAACCTATAGAGAGGTGCCAACCATTTGCTAAATCTATCAGCAGTATTTCATTAAAAAATTAGTAGTTTTCATTTATTTTTGTAGCGATGATATTCATCTGGTCATTCTCGAAAAAATCATACACAAGCAAATTTACAGCGTTAGAAAAACGGTTAGTTCAAACTTGAATGAATGTTAAATCTCGTTCACTACAGTAATGGTTTTTATCCTGTAACCTCAATTCTGAATTATTTTTGAATTGATATGAATGGTCTTTAATAACAGCCTGTTTGGTCTGCAGAGTCCAGCCAATGGTAGGTCTATGGCCCATATGCATAGTTAATTTGTAGTTTAGTTGGAAGTAAGATCACTCATTGAAATATTGCCCTTTTTGACGTTCTCGGATTGTGGAAAATTGAGTAAACATTTAGCATATTTATGAGAGTTAGTATTTCAGTTTCAGCAATACTTAGAGACAGCATACTTTCAACTAAGCAAATGGCCTAATGTAGCACACAATATCTGAAACAAAGTAAAATATTTTTGGCACTTGTTTGATATGTTTTTCACCTTTAAAAATTACGTAACATAGCTGTCCAAAAATTTTTAGCTGAGAACATTTTTTTTTGCTATTAACATGTGGAAGGCAACTAACCTTGCACATTTCACAAAAAACATGATGCTGAGATACATTTGAAACAATAACAGTAATAAGCATGTACTGAAAGAATTGGTTTCAAATCTTTTCGATAGGCTTACCTTGAATGAGTGCTATTGTGTTTGCCAACAAAAGCCCTATACGAAGAGGCACAGTTTTCATCCTTGTCTATTTTGCTGTTTTTTGCAGCCTATAATGAAAACTTGAATGTTGTACGCTGTTAGTGCTTATTTAAAAAATTCTGTTTGTTGTATCCTAAGAAACATATATGGCACATCACATGTTATAAAAAGTCACATTTTAAAAGACTTTTGGTGCAGAACTACTGCAGTTGATTTCACAAACCAAAGACTTTTTCACTACTACACATGGTTAAATATTACATTTCTTTATAAATTTTTCCAATAATTTATTTATTTCACGCAAATAAGAGAAATTAGATTATTATTTCCAGTTTTGTGTACTACCAACAATCTTGATTTCAACACTTGCTATTGCAAGTATACTTTACAAAACACAGATGCAGAAAAACAAATTTTGTAAAACTGATAATGTAAAAATCAGTATTATTTTAGTAACATCCGTAATTCTGTAGCTAGGCCCGGTAAATCATAGAAACTTCAGAGGAATCCGTTGACACCTCTGCAGTATAAATAGATGGTGTAAATTACAGTATGAAGCTAGTGAATTTTATACCACATTGCATCTTGAATGGTGTTTAAAACTAGAATAAATTCAGGAGAGCATAAAATGAAAAAAAGATATTTTGTCACATTCTTACCATCACAATATGAATTTATTTCCTCCCATTTTCAGGCAGGATTAACATCACAGGGTTGGCAGTGAGATAGGATATTTACCCACGTGTCAAGAATTACATTAATATAGTTATGTTCATTAAAAAAAAAAAATTCAAAGTTATAAAAAAACTATTTTTTATTGTGAAAGGAGATGAGCTGACATAACATTTAAATAAAATACATGTTTTTCCCATAAATATGTTGGTTTGAAACACCAAAGTACCATATAACTAAACATTTATGAACCTTTTTTTTTGTTCATGCTGCTCAACAGTTTATCCTGTGTGTACAGTCCAATAAAATTGAGGAGTGATATTACTATCAACATTTTATTTAAATAAACATGCATACTTCTTATGTAATAGGCTTGGTATAAGTATTTATTTACATTTTTAATGTGCCTACAGGCAATGGTTTACGAAGTAATAATGCAACTCGTATGTCGCAAATAACATGAGTGGATCTAGACTTTTGGCCGGGAAGGCCCCCCATGGCAGAGGTTTATATTTTCATATTGTGGCATGGGAGAAGGGCACTCTCTCTCATCATACTATTAGGAAAGTATATTAAATCAATTAATTTACAATTTTAAACAATTCTGATATTTAATTTCTGTATTTTAAACCTTCATGACAGAGCAGGGGTTTTGGGGAGGAGGATCATGTCCCCTGGGACTCTACGCCCTCCCATCCTGCCCTTACGGATCTGCCATTGAGAAGTAAACTATCAAGCAAACTTGATCATGTTCATTAGTACATATTGTTGCTGGTTGTGGCAGTTAGAAAATTTTCGTTGTTGACATTAACCTTTATTGTATTTTGTTCACATTAATATTTATTTTAAGCCCTTTTTTTTACATCCAACACTTTTACAATAATGTTACACCTATTTTCTTTGGTACCATATAAAGCTTGTACAGTGCAAGTTTACCTAATTTTATGTTTCTTCCAATTTGTAACTATCTGCATATTCGAAAATTCATCAATGAATCCACTAGTGGTTGATACACCGGTTGAGGTATTTTTCAAACATCAGGTTAATTTTTAGCTGTGTTTTCGTCTGCTTTCAAACACACATTAATACTGTTTCACTCAAATTTTAAAATTTTTATCGCCCATTTGTAAAACGTAACGTCTGAATTATTTTGGTATATTTTGGAATGCTTGAAAGTTATGAATTGTGGGAGTGTTTTTTAACTTTTATTTTCAGAGAAAGTGTTTGAAGATTCATCGGTTGATGTTTTAGTGCATATTCACTAGATCCATCAAATTTTCAGGTCGATGGAACCCGATGGATAATCCGGTTCAGCCGGATTCACCTTATGATTAATTTTCGAACGTGCGGTGTACATTGGTGGCTGCACCGGGGAATTTTCGAATATGCAGATTTTCTCCTCGTCTTGAGAAGTGTAGATAAGGGGTTTTGCAGTATTTTGTAACAATTTTGTTTCATTAAAAATAATAATTTAATTATATTTGCAATGAACAACCATGTACTTGATAACAGCGTGCAAAGTATGTTAGCTGCCACTGTTTTGTAAACGTGAAATTCGCCTTTGATAATTAATGTAGTAATAACTTATAAAATAAGAAAGGAGCCTGGCTTAGAAAAAGTAACATGGAGGATTACAAGTATGATGATGTGAAGATGCCCCGTGATTCTGATGAAAATGGTTGGGGGGGGGGGAGGGGGGCACTGCTGTGTGGTACTTCTTCTCAGGATTCTCTGTCATACATTGTGTTTTGGCACAGTGTACAAATTTTTCTCCCACAGTCAATACACAAAAATTGAAAATAGTCTGAATTTCTTCCTAGGGGTGATACTTAAGAAATTGTGATACCACTGACACTGCCATAATGAAATATTGTATATTTACAGGTACAGTAGCAGTTTGTAATTTGAATGTCAATTATAAGGCTGTGGCAGCTGGGCAACATATGTATGCATAAAGTCCAGCAAAAAAGTGTTACATTGTCAGTTTTTGTTCTTCTGTAGGAACAGTACATTATTTTTGTATGTACATGTGCATACATGGCAAACTACATACAATGCATGTACTAACATCACTACACTAATACTTATAAATAACCACTTAGCATTTGGATAAACACAAGTTTCTCATTACCGCAGTAAAATGTTTATTTTGGTATCAGTCAGGCCCTTACAATAGTCACCAAGTCCAAGATGTCCTGGATGTGTTTTCTAAAATGTAACTCCGTGAAACTGCACATAAAACAGTGTATGAAATTGTTAATGTGACATAATTCTGTAATAAAACTCTGTAACTGACCATGCTTTTCATGTATTAGTGTATCATTCTGGAGATTTTGTTTCGACACATATGCTTTATAAATTATGGAGTCAATGACATTTTGCTGCAGCACTTGTGTCGAAGGTAATGGCTTGCATAAGGCAACGTGAGGGTTTGCAAAAACATTTGGAAATAATTTATGAAACAACTTGTAGTGTGCAGGACCCGCATGCGTAGCGTTGGCAATTGTTCGAACATGGCAGTGGTAAAACTTGCTGGAGAACTTGCAAGTCTGTCAAATGGAATGATCATCGATTGTGTCTATGTGTATATCCAAGTCGTCTCCGTTTTGCTGGTGATGGCCTGGCTCTTGCGATATTGACAAAGTGCTCTTCATGTGTTTGCTCAGTGGTGGTATGTAGTCTCGAGGAATGAGAAATGTAGACAGGTTGAATAAATCCAGGAACACTTTGTAACGGTCACTGAAAACAGGAAGTAGTATATTAAAAATTACCAGATACACATAGACAAACATGAAACTACATATGTAATGCGTGTAGAAACACAAATATAGGCTGTTCACTGTAAAATTAGCACTTTTGAAGGCCCTGCTCAAGATCTACTTACATACATTTTGTGTATTCTTACGCCTTATGTAAAATTAACATTGCCATGAGCCTCATCACTTTATTCATGTGTCAGTCAAGAGAAACTGCGAGGTTATTAGAAAAGTAAACATTTTATAAATTTGCTAGTTTTTACACACTAAGGCGTTAAAAAGAAGAGAAAGAGTAAGAAATAATTAAAATTATCACAAATGGTTCCCTAACCCTTTTTATTCAAAATTAAGATATGGGACTACTTTCCCTCCATTGTTACCAACTTTACCTGGCGCATGTCACTCAGGGTGCCCATTAAAATATATGCAGGTAGGTGCAGTGACTATTCTAAAGTTGATTTCAAAAGTGCTCACTTTATCGTGAACAGCCTTTACATGAAACCATGGCACTTGTGTAACCTGTCAAAATTTTCTGACAACCTGTAGGAAGTAGAAATGCAAGTATTAAAAAAAGAAGCTGTATGAAAGATTTTTTCCTGAATCATTTGTTACTTACTTGGTAACATAATGATTTTTCAGTCATTAGCTGGAGAAATTACACTGAAACCAAAATATGTAGCGAAGTGGTAACTCACTGGACTTGCATTTGAGAGAACTTGAGTTTGGTTTGCGATCCAGCTGTTAGTCCAGCCAAATAGGGATTCAACTCGGAGTGAAAGTTAGAAAGCAGAAAATTTGCATAAATCTTCGTTTTGACATTCTAAAAGTTCACTCAAAAGTCTCAGAATCTCATGTCCAAGAGTCAAGATATTCAATGTCAAAGGTCGCGAAAATCAGGTTTTTGTTAATATCTTGTTTCCTATTGCTTCAAACGATGTTTGAAGTTTCTACAAATATGGTCTTAGGCGATATTTTATATAGTTAACAGTTCTTGAGATAAAGCGCAAAGAGTGGGAATCGCCTATCCGTATGTAGGATAACGTTATTTCAACTGTGGAATCCAACAGTTTATAAAATTAATTATTTATTATAAATATTATAATTATTGAGAATATTAAATTATTTTCTTATTTATAAATATTATCCAGAAATAAAACATCCCTTTGATAATATTTAGTTTGTTAATAATAAGCTATTGAAGTGAAATAGTTTAAATACATTGTTATTACATTTATTTAAATTAAAATGTAAGGCAGATTTTTATTTGTTAATCTGATTTTCAATAGCAAACACACAGCTTAATATTCCTCTTGTTCGTCATCATCTTCCTCTTCTGGTCGCCCAAATTGAATTTCCAGTTCGTTATCATCATCCTTGTCTTTTATATTCGGCTCTAAAGCTTCAAGGATCTCAGATACATATTTCAGTTTGGACAGCTATCAAGTTATGTTCAAAAAAATATGCATTGTTTTACTATATTTCTTAAGAACATTAATAACATTATCTTTAAATTCTAGAGTACTCACTTTACTAATTGTACGTCTAAACTTTTTTTTTTTTATCTCTTTTGCTTCATCAGCTGCTTCGTCAAAAAACATAAATAACGTTTTGTAGTCAAAAGCATCATTAATTTTTTTACGAGGTGGATTTGATGATGGCGAGGGCTGTAATATAATTTTTAATAAAGTACGCTTTCCGACACTCCGTATACACATTCACAGACGTTAAAGTGTTCAAATGTTCTGTGTGTCCGTCATTTCTTGCAATGCTTGTAGTTTTAAAATTCTGTAAGCTGGGCATAACATTTATTATATCGCCTTCTGAAAGCGGTTCAACGCATATAAAACTCAAATCGGCCATTACGCTTGAAATTGTACATCCGTCATTGCTGAGATACAGTTTTTGACTGAGAAATATAGACTTGGTATAATTGACAGTGGCGCCTTGAAAAAGAAACTGGTCTTAACAATGGAACATCTGCCCCAACTTACTATAAATAAGAAATACTTAATCTCTTTCGTACTTAAAATGTAATTATAATAAATAAAAATGTCATTACAATGTATTTAAACTATTTCACTTCAGTATCTTAATATTAATTAACTAAATGTTATTAAAGGGATGTCTTTTTTCTCAATAATATTTATAATT
The DNA here is from genome assembly GCA_029891345.1 of Dryococelus australis. Classification (NCBI taxonomy): domain Eukaryota; kingdom Metazoa; phylum Arthropoda; class Insecta; order Phasmatodea; family Phasmatidae; genus Dryococelus; species Dryococelus australis. Next base: position 46,389,040 of record CM057005.1, read on the forward strand.
ATAATTTATAAATGTTATTGTTTTGCTATATGTTTATTGCACAGTTAAGTTGTGTTCATCCCACGTGTTTCACCCTTCATTTCGTTCCATATAATGTGCAAGTGTTTTGTTTAAAGTTGTGAATTGTGCAAGAGTAATTTATGGTGATGTCATATTGCAAGGGTAAAGTGTTATCTATGTTTTATAATTTTGTTTTGCAAGTGTGTGTTAGGAAGCATTTCCGGTGCGGCGCGCTAACCTGCCAGGGGAGGTTTGTGCAGCACAGCAGAACATTCAGTAACGTCTGAGACTCGTGAGGGCAAGACTTCAACACAGCTGCACCGTTTTCACTCCAATCTTGTAACTTGCAATAGACTTTATTAATTACCGGAACCTTTTGTATTTCTAGCCGCTGGAGACACCTGCCCTCCTCCCCTGTGGTTTGCATCGCCCAGGGGAGCAAAATATTTCATGTTAATTAATATCACAGCCTTCACACCCTTTTGAACAGTGTAGCCTTGCCGGCAGGCTGGCGCCCAGCTAGTCATGTGAAGTTTCTTTTGACAGAGGAGTGTTCATAATTCATGAGAAATATACGTGTGATGAATTCTCCGTGTATTATTTCCGCGTGATGCCTTACTGCATTTCAGGGCACAGGACCTTAAAATACCCACCAACAGTGATATGTCTTCTCTCAAGTATTTTGTGTATTTTATAAATCTGGGTACGTGTGTGTTACAATTACTTATTCATGAAAGGTGTGTGGATCAGCCAAAAAAGGCCACCTTTTACAAACAAACCAGATTTATTTCATCAGTCTTGCTATGCGTGTGTTATAATTTATTCAGTTGTCAAAGGCATGTGGACCAGCGAAAACAGGCCCCCGTTTCACAAACAAACCAGATCTCTGTTAATATTTAGTATAAGGGGCAACATAATTTGATGAAGGATAATCTACGTCCAGGTGAACGGCCTGCAGCACCCCGAGGTCAATAGAGTCCCCAGCTCCAGAAATGTTGGCTCTGCCTTTCAGCGACGCCTGACACCTAGATGGGTAAATTACCATCACCATCAGTGTTTCCCTAACCTGCAACTTGACCCCCCTTAAAACGCCATGTTCCCCTTAGCTGCACAACCACACTGTGTCAATGTAACTGCATACAGATCAGTGTAATATATTTATAATTTTATTCACTAAGTTATTTTTTGTAAACAATTTTAAGTGATTTGTCAAAAGAATTAAATATTAGTGGCTTGAAACCTTACAGTCAGGGTGACTGAAACTAGCCAGACACTTACCTCCATAGTGGCAACAGTACAGCCGGGAGTCTACCTACAGATCTTTTAGTTCACATGTGGCATACTGTATAAGAAGTGATTTTTTCTCCTTTTTCTTTCTTTCTTTCTTTCTCATACTTGTAAGGATTTGGACAAGCGATGTTATAGGCTATTCTCGGTAAAGTGAGCACTTTTGAGGACCCTCTCATTTGGAATAATTGTCAATAAATATATTTTGCTTTTGCTTTAGGCGTTAACTTCCGACTGCGGTGGAATATAAACATTGTGATTATTACTTATATGACCATTTTTATTTTAAAAGGTGGTTAAAGGGTTAAATATGGCTAAAAGGAAAACGTAACTAGGGCCTCAAAAGTGCTTACTTCACCAAGAACAGCCTATAACACAAGTGCAGTGGCAAAAGACCTTCTTACAGTAAATTACTGATCATAATTGTTTGAAGTTTTACATGTAAAGATGGATATGAGTGAATGTTCTTTATCACCATATAGGTAAGTAGGTATCGAAATAGAAATATTTTACTCCCAACAGGGAAAAAAGTTGGTAATTATGACAGTCTCAGTGTTTGCATTAAGGTGCTACACCATAAAGACGTATTTAATTGTACATCATACCCAACATGATTTATTGTATTATCTGTGGGTGTTTTTATTAAACTCACATTCACTTAATTTTTCACTCAGCCTTCTTGCAACACTTGATTCCACATCATTGATGGCTTTTGTTGCTCATAGGATTAGGAGGGAGGAGGACAACAATGCTTGTTGTGAACCATGGGACCTTCATGTTTGCAGTAAAACATTGTTTCTATGGTAGTATTTTGGCCTTTTGCACACTCACGTGGGGTACATGGATTAGACTATCTGTACCACCTCGTGGAAGTTTTCCAAATGTTGCGAGGGCCTGGCTCATTTCCATACTGTAGATGTTAATGGAAAAAACTGGAAGTTAATAGCAAACCGGTGCAGAATCATGCTCCATAGTTGTCCCAGGTGCAACACAATTTTCATCACTGCTTTGAACTGTTCGTTTGTCCATCATCATTAATCATTGTCACCATCAGTAAAATACTGTAATTGGGTTTTATATTATTTTACAGCCTTTGTTTTTTTAACCTTTGCTTGATTGGATTTAGAAGTAAAGCAATCTATTTTACTTTTATTGTTTTTCTTAGTCAATTAAAAAAAAAAGTTTTTCATATTACAAAATATAACGCAAAAGAAGGGTGGTAAGATAAGTTAATTTGCTTGCGTAATATGCAATGCGTAATATTATACATTTTAATGACTGAGTAGGTAAATTACATGGTTTGCAGAGGTTGCAGATTTTTGTGGTGTGAATACATTGTCCAGATGTCCTGTGTTTCTTCTAAATATTTGCAATAATCGTTTGTATCACCTATGTCTTCAAAGGACCATACCATTTTTAATCACTTACTGGTGACAAAATCATCATCTTTCTATGGCAGTTCAATTTTTTCTAAATTGTAGTGCATTTAAAACTATTAACAATGGAGAGTGAAGTAAATGTTTGACTTAAAGAAAAAGTTTGTACCATAATACTTTTATGATGAAGTTCAAACTCAGGTTACAGTAACTTGCATTGGGCTCCCATAGTTACTTATGTAGAGACTGTTCACAGTAAAATTAGCACTTTTGAAAGCCCTGCCTAAGATATACTTATATACTTGTATGCATGTTGTATATTATTGTGTCTTATGTAAAATTAACATAGCCATGGTCCTCATGACTATTCATGTGTCGGTCAGGTGAAACTCTGACTGGAATTATTGGAAAAGTAGATATTTTCAAAGCTGCTCATTTATACACTTTGATGGTGGAAAGAAAAAAAAAAGGTCACCTAACACATTTTATTCGACATTAAGATATGGAACTACTTTCCATCCATCGTTATCAACTTTACTGTGCGCATGTCATTCAGTGCACCTGTTAAAATATATGCAGGTAGGAGTGGTGTCTTTTTTTTCTAAGGTTGATTTCAAAAGTGCTCACCTTATCGTGAACAGCTTTTACCTGGTTTGTTTATGGATATGAGTAGACAGAGAATAGTCAGTCTCACACACCTGAGAGTAGATCGAAGGTACTGGTAACCTGAAGATCCTCCAGTGCCAAGTTGTGCGGAGCCAATCATGCGTTGTACCATGATCAGGTGATTGTCTGCAAATTTATGAATCGCACAAAGTAAGCAAAAATTTAGTGGTGGCCAAGAAAAATTCAGTACCTATTTGCAATAGACAATTGTTAACAAAATAAGTATATGGCTGTCATGAATATTCCAGGGGTAAATTAAGTTTCCTGACTGTGGTGTTGACAAGTAAGTGAAGCAAGTGTGTATGGCTAGTGGACACGGTTGAGTAGTTGAATTGTGTAGTGAGCATTATGTTATGAGAATAGATAATGCAATGCGTAATGTGTCATTTGTGTCGAAAGTGGGATCCTAAGAAAATTGAGCCACCTCTGCAGCAGGTTTTTACTAAGCATAACAGTGTATTGGGGCCAACAAAAACAGCAAGTGATCGAAAGCAGGAAAAATAATGGCACAGTTTCAGATACCGGTTGTATTGCCAGAAAACTCGTTTTTGCAGATCTACTGAATCTGACAATTGGATTAAAATGTTTGACGTTATGATTTATATCGGAGCTTTCTGAGAAGTCAGAAGAGAGTTAAATATGTTTCTGTATTGCACGGAATCCAAAGCTGATGATTTGTTGGTGTTGTTTGTTTTGACAGCAGAGCAGGCAAACAAATACAACGTTGTGAAAAAAAAAAAAATTCAGCTACTTTTCCAAGGTGAGTAAAAATGTCGTTTACACATTGGCTAAGTTTTTCAAGTATCACCAGCAAGAGGGAGAACAGGAAGATGTATCAAAGATGATTCTGAGTAGGCAAAAACGTGTGGATTACAAAACCTTACAGAGGAGCTGTAACGACTTATAGTTATAGAATCTGTGAATGATAAGTTATCCGAGTCATTGCAGGCGGACCATAACTTGACCGCAATGGAAGCAGCAAAGAAAATATACCATGTGGAAGCAGTGTGGTAAGCAATCGTTTGTGTGTGCAAATGGTGCCAGTGTGGAGGCTGTTGAGAGGCAGTAAAGTATATTATTACTTTCAAAGAAGGCATAAGGTAGAGAAGCCTGCCAATTCCAGTAGATTGTATTGTATTGGGATTTTGAATGTCCCCCGGTTTTATGCTCGTAAGCTTAGCAGGGGATGGCTTACAGACTATCTTATAACCACACCCATGCCTTACCCGGGATCGAACACAGAGCCTCCCGCACCCCAGATCGGTGACGCACCAACCAAATGCGCCATGGGAGGTCAGTAGTTCTAATAGAGATTGAGTGGAATAATATTAAGGGTAAATGAAATAAAAACAATAGCAAATGTCCAAAATGTGAGATTTTAGCAATAAATCAACGTTCAAATTGTCGAGTAAGAAATATAACATTTTTTAAATGTGAAAATGTAGGACAGTAGGTTATTAACAGAATATGCTGTGAAAAAAAAAATATCAGTATGCAAGAGTTATGAAATTTAAAGGTGGAAAATCAAAACTATTACATGGGTTAGGTGGCAAGGGCAGTGTGTTCTGATCCCTGGTACATACAGCTACAAGTGCAAGGTGTTAAAACCACATTAAAGTACAGATACCTGTACTAGGGATGTGACCATCAATGGTAAAGAATTTAGTGACAGGCTAGGCTTAGACCTATTAGCAAGTAGAACTGGGAAGATGCATGTTGGGGCAGGTAAACATTTAAATGAGCTGGAGGGTATGGCCACAGTGCTTTTGTCACTTGATAAACAGAAGATAAATCAAGAAATTGATGTGGTGAAGCACCAGCATGTTACACTGTTAGGTCGACCAGCAATTAGAGCATTGAATGTTGTTGTAGTGTGAGAGGCAGCAGAAGTCGGAGGCGCAGCAAACAGGTGTATAGATAAATTTCTAAGTGTATTTCAGGGTCTTGGTAGGTTGGGTCAGCAATACCACATCTCGCATTTAAAAAATACCCAATTCCCTATGTAGTGGCAGTACCCAGGAGGGTGGCATTGCCTCTTAGAGAGAAAGTGAAAGAAGAGCTAAATAGAATGTTGAAGAAAGAAGTTATCTTCTCGGTACATTCTCCAACTAAGCTGTGTGCACCAATAGTTGTAATAAAAAAAAGGGTCAGTTTTTTCTCTGACTACACAGAGCTCAGCAAATACATCAACAGAAAGATGCTGCAATTGCCTTCAGTTGAAGAGTTAGTGTCGTAGGTACAGAATGGTAGGGGGTTCAAAGTTGCATATTCAAAGGGTTTTGACAAATTCTGATGACCCAGAACAGTGCACCTTTCACTACATTAATTGCACTATTTGGATGCTATAATTTTAATTGACTACTATTCGGAGTAAACTCGGGGCCCAAACATTGCCTGTTCATTGAGCTCTTAATTAATTTCTCCATTTTGTCTATAATTTTTGCACACCAGCGTATTTCAACAAGTTTTCATGACAGTACAATTAATATTTATTACACACTAATTCCACTTGCTTGGTATACTAGATTATTTGACTAATGCATGCAACTAGCAGTTACATGTTTTTAATAAAATTACCAAAAGAAAAAGTTGAAACTAACATCAGTAACAGAAAACCAGCTCTTTGCCATGACACTGAACGAATGCTCCGCCATAATTCCATTCACCTTCAGCTCAAACTGAGAATGATAGGCTGTGTTCCTCCATCACTGCGAACTATCTTTAGTATGTCATGTGTGGCTAATTTATTTTGTAATGTGGTAATAATGTCCTCAGCTGCCATACAATCCAGGCGTAGCTTATTACTTTGATGTAGTCTATGTGAAATAATAATCTTGTGCTACTAAGTATCAAGTCCCTTGAATTTCCTCCAACTATATCTGTTCCTAAGGACCACAGTCTCTCTGGCATCAAGTGTGCATTATTTGTTCTCTCCACAGCTAATGCTGTTGTAAGCATTGTGTGCAATTTTCTGCCGTATTTTTTTTATGTATTTTGAAATGTTGGGCATCCATACAGATTCCTTTACCCTACTGCATAATTTCATGATACCCGTGGTGGAATTTGCACAACATATTAGCACTTTCATATCTCTAGGATGTTGTGCTATGCTTTGTAGGCCTACCTATTCTAAACACTGCTGCGGGACTTTACTTGTAAAAACCTGTTCCCTGTATTAATTTTGCACATCAGTGTATGGTTTATCGACTTAACCAATAATGCAGAAATTATTAGTTTTTGTGTCACCATTTTAGTTTCAAAGCAGTTATTGAATATATTTCTAACTGTATGAAATTTAAATGTTACGAGTGTTTAATAATTACCTATGTATTAAAATTTTACTACACGTTATCCTGTAGTTATGAAAAAGCAGGGACACTGTGATATTTTAATGTTTATGTTATGCTATTTGGGACTAAATTTTTCGCAGACAGTTCGGACTTCATGTATGTACTGCAGAGTAAGGGAAATAGCTGGAATACCACAGTAACCTTTTTAACAGTTTTACTTCACAGAAACTTACATCACAGCAAATTAAAAATCTAGCATAAGCAAAAGATGGTGAGCCTTAAGGATTCTGACTACCAAGCCTGTAGCCACGAAATTTAAACAAGGAATCTGTGATCAAGAAATCTCTTCTCAAAGCACCAGTTTTAAAGATAACTGTTTCAAACAAGAAAAAAGATTGCTCAACGTAACTACTGTTACTTCTACTACAGGTTTGGAAGAACAATGTCAAAAGTTTGGTAACCAAAAATTTTCGCCACTAGATAAGCGCCAGTGTACCATATTTTCTCTGTGTTGTAAACCTGGATAACTGCAATAATCATAAATCAAATAATAAATAACTTTGTAACTAGCTTAGCTTTCACGGGGCGAAGGAATATACTGGATGTAGAACTTAAGCAGGGCTCCAGAAAAGTGTGAAGTAACTTAATGGATTATAGCTAGTTGGGTACACAGATACTCAAGGAATTTTCTTTTTTAAAATATAAATATGCCAAAAAAAAAATAGAGGATCCAGTGCATCAAGGGAAGATTAGCCGTGGACCTCAGTAGCAGGTTTTTAATTTTATCCAGGGCTTCCAGAATTAATATATGAAATTGTAATTAAATATTTAGCCAAATATCCTATTTCTTAATCATTCCTTTTCTTTCCTTCTTCCACTCTCTCTAATCACATGTGTGTTAACATCGCTTCTGCAGACTCTCTAAATATTATTATTACTATTATTTTCGTGCAGGTCTTTGCTGCAAAGCTGGGATTTCCAAACTCCTAGCCATGTCTTGTCCGCCTCTGGTACAGTCATGCTACTTTAACTCGAGTTGTACATAGAAGTAAAGGCTGTTCACGATTAAGTGAGCACTTTAGAAACGAACCTTAGAAAAAAGTAATTGCCCTTGCATGCATGCATGTATGTTAATGGGTGCACTGAGTTATATTATTATATTTTTTACGTAGCTAATAATTTTAATCAAAATTTACCTTTTGAAACAGTGCACACCTAGCGGCAGAAATTTTCCTAATACCAAACTCTCTCATAAGAAATCTCGTTTTGTTCCTGAGTAGACTAAACCTTAGCTCAACTTTCTCAGATAATTTTGCCACACTAAGAATCGTGTGTGCATGTGCGCACGCGTGTGTGTGTTTGTGTATATATTATATATATATAATATATAGTTACAAAGTTATTTATTATTTGATTTATGATTATTGCAGTTATCAGTTTTACAACATAGAGAAAATATGGTACACTAGCGCTTATCTAGTGGTGAAAATTTTTGGTTGCCAAACTTTTGACATTGTTCTTCCAAACCTGTAGTAGAAGTAACCGTAGTTGCGTTGAGCAATCTTTTTTCTTGTTTGAAACAGTTATATTTAAACGTTTTATTTATATATATATAAAGAATGTTAATATTTATGTTTCATTTTAGAAAAATGTCACGTAGAATCATTTTTGTTTGAAACTTTATCTTTTAAATTAATGCATGGAGACGGAATGTCGATGCCCATCATCTAAAGTTTGTGGCTGCATGCTTGGCAGGCCGAAGTTTAAATAGAGATGGGGCTGGGGTGCAGGTTCGGCGGTGATGCAAACGCACATCTCCACTTGGTGATGAGTGAGTCGATGTCCATGAGCAGCATGAGCAGCTGGTGCGGCTGGCTGAAGCGTGGCTCATCCCTGTAGAAGGTGATCATGATGGCGCCCTGCATGGCGCGGTGTGAGAAGCGACGCTCACCACGTGACACCAACGCCGCGTGGACGCTCGGGTCGAAAATGGAGTCGAATATCTCCTTGCGCTTCTCCAGGTCGATCAGCTTGTAGCGGCGCACTGACTCCTTCTCCTCCTCCTGCCGGCAACAAACCATGTATACCTTACTTGCCGGCACGTCTTGTGTCAAGAAACGCCATGACTTCGCTACTCTGGACTGACCCCATGTAGTCCGATCTGAATCTGATACAGCACCTTTGGGATCATCTGGAAAGGCAAGTTAGAGGACGTGCAGACCCTCCCCAGACTCTTGCGCAGCTAGAGGAAGTGGCAACACATTCCACAAATGTGTATCAGAAGTAGGAGTATGACAAGATGCTGTGCTGCAGTGACGCAGGCAAGAGGTGGCAACGCATATTATTCTGTTACATTTTGTTCAACAACCATTTCTATTTTGCACATAATTATGTTTCATTTATCAACTTTTTTCCCTGACCTATCTTATCTCTTAAGTGTTAATTGGTAGGAACATGAGCTAATTGTGTCTCATAGTGAACCCCCTATCCCTACAAGGGGAGGAAGTCGTGCAAATAGACATGCATCAGGCCAGAGAGGGATTGGGCAGCCCTTACCAGCAATTGGGGCCATGACTGACTCCCTGAGTTTAACTATAGTTAACATAACTAAGAAGAGAAAGGGAAAAACCGGCATAGGTACCGTAAAAACCGTTTCGACAGAAAATAATTCAAATTTATTACATGCATTAGAGAAATGCTATAGGGACCAGAGTGTATGGAAAACATGCTCTTTATTAGTAGTTCATTTATCGATGAGAGGTAAAAGAAGTGATCCTTTACAAATGCTGTATTGTTTTCAGTTTTCGGAAACCTCGAGAAGATTGTACATCTTTAGTTCCAGCAGAGTGGGGCCAAATAGATAAAATATAATCATGCGAAGTCTTTACAACTTTTTTTATTTTGAGTGGTATAACCAAGACGTCTATAAAATTGTACAAATAAAAGTTTTTGCAATATCAAACATTTTTTTAGAAAATGAGAAAATTTTTGCATATTTTTAATTTGTTGTTGCTGCGGATTTTTTTTGAAGTAACTTTTGCTAAGGATACATTAAAGTGAATTAAGGCAAGACTTTTCAATTGCCCTTGTTAAATTTTTTGGAAATAATTGGGTTTATTTTATTTTTACATTGAAAATACAGTAAACTCTTGAATTTGACATGTTATTTTGCAAAACCAATGCTACATGAAAGAAATATTTATTTCCGGAAAATATAGTTACAGATAATGTCTACAATTTGAACATTATGTGGTACAATATATGATATAAAATAACAAAACTTTTAGTGGCAAACAGCTTTAAGCAGTACTCTGGAACATGCTCAGTTAACATTGAACATAAGGACATTAAGGGGAAACCATAGGACTAGAGATGAGGTAGAGCTATCTTGCTGACTGCATGCAACCAGTCTCTGTCCGAGCATTGGAACTACTTTTCTGCCAACGCGACTAACAAAATTAGTGTGTACTGGACTTTTGGTTCAAACACTGATTAGTAAACGAGTGCTTTGAGATGCGTGCATACTTCATCTAGCGAATTTGTAATGCAGTTTGATTAAATAGAAATTGATACAAAGTATTTTATTCATGTACAAGCGATTGTGTTTTGAAAATTGAGAAATAAACAAATGCGTTCATCACTGTTGACCGTGTGACTTTGACAGTAGTGTTCTGTTGGGGTAGGTCAATGTTGGGAACATGTGCGGAAAATGAGTAATTGTTCTTCACATTTTTTTTTTAACAAACCTTAAAAAAAATCACCCCGTGTATGATGTGTTTAGTTATTTCCTAAATATGCCATGTATCACAAACGTTTCATAACTCTATTAACATAGAAGTATCTTATTTTTCATCAAATTGAAGTTATAACTGTATATTATTTATAAATTATAATATTTCATGTATAATAGACATGAATAAAAACAGCGAGAAAATTTGTGTGTTAGTAGCACCTGGTAAGAAATAGTTCTTATGCAAAATATTATTGTAACTGTGATGCCGGCTAACAGCCAGCGGCTCTAGAGCCCATGACGGCGCTCACGTGTCACGTGTTCCACACGTGCGCAAAGAGGTAGATAATTTTTAACTTTCATATAAATGTTATTTTCAGTGTAAAATGTGTTATATTGTCTTTGCAGTGTTTAATATGTCTTAAAATATTTTTAAGTGTTTTACTAATTTTAATTGTTTGGTTATAAAATTCAAAGTGCCCGCGGCACCAAAATTAAGAACACTTAAAATTCCGGCATGAACACCATCATAAAGAGATACTAAAATAATATTGAAATTCATAAGACAATTATAGAAATGTAAAGCAATATTTTATTTAATCTGTGCCATTTTATTTTCAATATAAAATATTTCACTCGGCGAGCGTAGCACTTCCACTTATGTGAACCCCATAGGCGGCCATGGTAGGTCCATGCGACGCTTGTATCTGGACAGTTTGTCGAGGAGAGCTGGTGAGGTAAGACTGTCACATACGCACTACAACGTTTGTTCACTGATTTAGGTTTCCATAGTCAATTTAGTTTACTGTGTAACCTTTGCTTGCGTACGTTTTTGCCAGACATTTTCCCCAGTATTATGCTTCCGCTCTATTAATTTACTGCGCCCTTGTGGCATTTTTAACTTAATCGAGGAGAAGGAGGAGAGAGATGTCGGAGATGTTGAATCAGGCGCCATCTGCCTATGTTTATGGCATTCCATTGTAACTTTATTGCTACAATTTTAAGAGCTTTATTTTTATGGATGTATTTGAAGGTAATTTTCGTGTTTGAATATTGTACGGCAACATCACGTATAACCACGTGGCCGACCGAAGCCAAATCTTTGTATACACCATCATTGTGTTTCAAGAGCTTATTTATGTAACATCGTATGTGCAATAATTCATTTCAGGGTTCTATGTCAATTTTATTCAGGATTCAATGTATTTTTCATGTAAATTGATGCTTTTTGTATTACGCGGTCACGTTAATGTTTGATTTTACCGCCATCAGATACGTTACAAGCCTGCAACCACTCTAATCGTAACGAGAATCACTTTCTCAACAAGATAACATTTTATCTGAATTTAGTGTGCCGTTTCCTCGCAGAAATATTGAAATTTCACCTGCACCACATGGTCCGTTACAAACTTCATCCAGCGGCATCCGCGGCATATAAGCTTGTTTTCACACGTGTGTGTTTATTGTGAATATTCATCTTGTGTCCCATCTTATTTCATTTGTCATTCAAGTGTCTATGTAATGTAATTGGTGTACGGTGCAATTATTCCCATCCTAGCTGGCTCTGTGTATAGGCCGTCACCACACTACCCGTGTGCTGGAGGGCGAGCCCCGATGAGTTTGTGTTAGTGATGCCGAGTAATCACACGTGTTAATGTGTATTAAGGGTTTTCATTTGTAATTCACAGTATCCTGTCTTCAGGGAAAAACCGTCAGTCCACCCTAGCGGCTGTCGGCCCTCTTCACTTGTGAAAGCTGTGCTTTCACACACCTCGGTGAGATCATCCATCTAGGGGTGCACTAAATTAATTATGGGCTGGGGAACACCCAAGCGGAATTGGTTAGTCATGACCGAGATAATCATTTCATTGGCACGTTTATTTTGATGAATAATATCAGTAAAAAACAAGTCTACAGTGAACTTAATTCTTTTATTCAATAGTTACAGTGCCCTAGCCACATATGTTTTATCCATTGTTTATTTTCAGTGATGTTTATTAAAAGTTTAGTATTGCCTACGAGTTTGTAAGTACGCACGGGTGAGACGGACACAGAACCCACAACATCCCTGAGAACCCTCAGCCTTAATAGTGCGGTGATTGGGAAGCACCACTGGCGCCCAAATTACTAGTAAGTATTTGTGTCGTCATTCGTCTCGTATCTCACCCGACGGCATCAACTGAGTGTGCACGAATTCAGTGCCCTTTGGTGTTAATTTCTATACTTAGTTAAGGTTTATTCTACCCATGTTAGGAAGCTCAGTGCTTTTAGTTTGGCAGCTAAATTTTTTTGCCACTAGGTAAGCACTAGTGTCGCATGTGTACCGGATTTTCCTTGTTTTCTGTGTTAAAAAACAAACAAAATAAATACAATAGTTAGAAATCAAATATAAAATAACTATGTAACTAAGAACTTTTATTGTTCATGTAGCTGAACATTTTATTTAAAGGTGACCTCTTTGGAACACTGTGCACCTAGCGGCTGAAAATTTTCCTATGTCATAGTCTCCCATAAGAAAACTCGCTTTGTTCCTATAGTCTGTATACAGTAAAGTGAGCACTTTTGAATCCCTAGTTACTTTTTCCTTTCAACCAATTTATATCCTTCCACCACTTGTTAATGTAAACCCTGTCATGTGAGTAATAAACACAGTGTATACGCTCACCATAACCAAGTCCTAGGCCACAATGAAATATATTTATTGGTTGTTATGTCTGATGAAACAGCATCAAAAAGTGCTCACTTTACCATAAATGGCCTATAACCTGAGTAGAAGTATAACCTTGGCTGCAGTACTCACGAGAATGGTGTCGTGCTGCTGGCGCAGCAGCTGCTGCACCGCCCTCCGGTACTTGCCCCAGAAGTTGAAGCCGTCCGCCTCCAGCCCCGGGGTCCTCTCCAGCCACTGCTGCACCAGCTGCGACAGCGACGGCTCCTGCTCCGACGTCTCGATGGCGCTCATTGCGTCCGCGTTGTTGCCGAACACCCGCGAGTACTGCTGGTTGTACTTCACGCGGTGCTCCTGCGAACAGGGACAACGCGTAGCTGTGCTCAAGCGATATTCCTATTGTTAGAGCTCCAAGTATTTCGCGGATTGAGCTGGCAGCAAGCTAGGCTGGACAGCCCTCTACAGGCTCGAGACATTATCGTTTGCTTATTGGTAGGGCCATCTGCTTTTCGCGAAAATATTTCACGCCATATTGTACACCAAAAAACTAGAGCTCAGATCCACTTTCGTGATTGGGTGATTTTAACTGTCACAAATTGCAGGTGTCTACCCGCGAATGATGGACACTCAGTGTTGGAGATACCTCATTCTAATTGGCCCAGTCAGGTAAGGCACTGTCTCCAGACAAATACATATAGCAAATAACCAAAGGGAAACTGCATGTATGACATAGGACATTGGAGTCTAGCTTTCGCATAAATCTTTTCGCAGAAATCAGGTAGCCCTACTTATTGGTTGCTGTGATCAAGTGAGGCCACTGTACAGGGCTGTTAAACACTCGTCTACACTACAGCTCCTCTGCTTGTTACTGGCTCATGGTTAAACGGAGCGTGTCTAAAGAACTGCCATCCAATCACAACAGCAGGAGAAAAGAACAAGTGTTTGGAGTCTACCTCGCCTCCGAATGAATTCGCAAAATACTCGTAGCTCTACCTATTGTACATTCGCGGTTTATTCACGCTTTTTGAGTGGTCAGACTACTCACCTCCCACCCAGGCGAACCGGGTTCGATTACGTGCGGGGTCACTCCCGGACGATGAAGCTGGTCGGTGGGTTTTCTCTGGGATCTCCCGCTTCAACCCTTGCATTCCGGCGCTTCTTTATACTCGCCTCACTTCACTTTCATCAGCTCTCAAGACCTCAATGTTGAGTCGCCCAAATCTCTTCACTCACTCATACATTCACACTTTTTGAATCAAACCTTAAAAAAATCACCCTATGTATTACGTGCTTAGTTGTTTCTTAAATATGTCATGGTCACAAGACTTTTATACACGTGTTAACATAAAATTGCCTGATTTTTATTAAATTGAACTTTTATCTATATTTATTAATTATAATATTTCATTTACAATTTATGTGAATAAAATCAGGGAGAAATAGGTGCGTTGGTAATGCCTACTAAGAAATAGTTCTTTTGCTAAATATTATTACACTGAGTGCGCACAACTGTAGCGTGTTATCCTTTTGGTGTAATTTTCTAGACTTAGTTAAGCTTAGTTTGCACTAGGAGAAATATACACCGGAAGTAGAACTTTAGCTGGGCTCCAAAAATATTGGAAGTATACCTGAATGAACTATAGTAACAAATTATAAATTCCTCCGGGTCATGTCTGGTCATCAAGAAGTTTTGCGACGGGCCCCTCCCAAGGCTGCGCTATGCATTCCTGGGTAGTTGAATTTTTCGCTAATTTGATCCGTAAGAGTAGGGTATTATTACACACAATGAAAACCAATGGATTAAACTACAAAATCCCACTTTATACGTTTTTTCCAATTTTTTCTCTTTCAATATATTTTATAGAAAAATGTAATGTTAAAAATGGGAACTGCATATAATAGTTTTTTTTTTTTCAAACCTTTTCTGCAAGAACATATTACCATACCATTTATTTACTATAGGCCGTTTAAGGTAAAATGAGAACTTTTGAAAGCCCTGCTTAAGATCTGCTTGTATGCACGTTGTGTATTTTCCTGCCATGTGTTAAATTTAAATATGCCATGGGCCTCGTCACTTTATTCATGCATCGGTTCGGAGAAACTGTGAAATTATTGTAAAAGAAAATATTTTACAAATCTGGAAATTCTTATACTTCGATGTATTAAAAAAAAAACATAAAACAAAAGAAATAATTTAAGTTAACACAAATGATTACCTAATACTTTTTATTCGACGTTAAAATACGGAACTATGTCCCATCCATCGTTACCAACTTCACTGACCCTCGGTGCGTCCGTTAAAATATATGCATGTATGTGCAGTGACTTTTTTTCTAAGGTTGATTTCAAAAGTGCTCACTTTATCGTGAACAGCCTTTAAGACATGCGTATACATACAAACACTGGTTTCATATTTTACCACGGATTCCCATGAACGTCACTTAACCACGTCTGGCAAGAACTCGCGTTACGAGACGCTGCAGGGAAGCAACCGGGGTCGCAGTGTTTGGGAGACACTGAATAAACAGTAGATCCGTCATGAGGTAAACTAGGCCAGCAGGAGTATATACACTACCAAAAAGTAATTGGGCACCTGTTCACGATGTTTGCTCGGTGGTTGTCACCCTGTTGGAATCTCGTAGGGCCACCTCTTGCGGCCATAACAGCAGCCACCCAACCTGGCATGCTCTCTACGAGTGTTTGCAGGACATCCACGGGGATTCGTCGCCATTCCTCTTGCAACCATTCCATGAGTTGAGTAATGTATTTTGGCCGCGCCTGACGAGCCCTCACCCGGCGATCCAATTCGTCCCAAAGATGTTCTATAGGGTTGAGGTCGCGGCTCTGGGCGGGTCAGTCCAATCGGCGAACATTGTTGTCGGCGTACCACTGCATAGTAGTCCTTCAAACATGGCACCTGGCATTGTCATCCTGGAATTAACACGGGTCCATTCCGTAAAAACGTCACAATGTTGGGAGCATTTCACTATCCAGGCTGTTACAATAGGCCTCTGTGGTCATGCTACCACGGACAAACACCAGCGGTCCTACGCCGAAGGCCGTGAAACACAAGTCAACTGACCTACTGAATTACCTATCTTCACAGGTGCCCAATTACTTTTGGTAGATAGTGTATAAGGCAGAGGATCACAAGGTCGTTCCTCCAATACGTCATCGGGTCTCCGGAGCCAGCGATCCGTGTGTATGCAGGCAAGGCCGTGGCGGTGACCTCGTACGTCAGTCGAGCTGCATTACAGTTTCAGTGCTGTGCGAAACACCTAACTGAACGCGAAAAGGGGCTTAGGACACGGAGATCACCGTCAGTATTAGAGTCAATCGCGCTGCTAGTAACACTGTAGAATCGCGGTATTGTAACTTGTATTGCTTACTGAGTTGAATGTAAGGATAACGCTACCTTGTATGTTTTATACAAGGGGATATAATTAAAGTGCCATATTTATTGAATTTCTACTCTCCGTCGTTATTAAAGTAATTCATTCAAGTACTACTTCTTGTACACCCTTAGGTCAGGAGAAACTAAGGGAGAGAACAAGAGTCATTCGTATTTCAACACCAACAAATATCTACTGCATCGTTCAGATTGTTATAAAAATAATAAGAATACACAGTAAGATATATTAGAGCCGGTTATTTTCACGAAATAATTCGAGTGCAGGATAATTTTCAATATCCCGTACAGTACATTTTTTTTGTTTTCTCTTGTTATTGCCTGCGTTGGTCACTGTGATCCACTCGCCTATCTGACGGGTCCTCTTTGGAAACAACCACTGGAAAAGAGAACCTCTACAAAAGATGTTTGCTCTGCAACTACGTGCAAAGGAAGAAATCACTCGGCCATTATATATATATATATATATATATATATATATATATATATATAGTGTTTTGAACGCTTCTTAGCTGTGGCGAAGTCTTAATAAGGTGACCGTTCATTTAGGAACCATACCAGCATTCGTCTGGACTGATTTCGGAAAACCCTGGAAAACCAAAATCAGGATAGAGGTCAACGGGAAGAATCAAGTACTAATATGGAAATCCACACACGTGTGTTAGTTTGTAGAAACTTTGAAAATGCTGTCGGAATTATAAGAGACAGATACCGTATTTGGTTAGTTCTTCCGTTCGAAAAATTTATACAAGACGTTTTCGAACAACGCTGACCAACTCAGGCAAGTTATTTCTGACGAAAATGTAAGACGAAAATTTATCCGTACCACTTATCCATTATAAAGGGTGCTACGCACCTCTCAGAAATCGAGTTTTGGAATGTTTTTGTTAAAAAATATTAGAAAGCATTTGTGATTAAGTAACAAGTCGGTGAATAGAGGTTTCTATTACGGATATTTCATACCTCTGATGCTGCCGTACACTATATCATCCCGTCTAATTAAATAAATGAGGACAGCCACCTTACCTCTGCATGAGACATTGTAACAAGCTGTAAACGATTTGTTATGCCAGTTTATAAATTAGAAATATGTAGGCAACTATGCACCACAGCGAAGTTCAATAAGTTCGTAGATTGGCGCCTCGAATGTAGGCAACCATCCATCACTCCGCTGTTCAGTCAATAAGTTCCTGCAATGGTGCCTTGAGTGTAGGCAGCCATGCATCACAGTGACTTCCAGTAAGTTCTTAGAATGGCTCCACTGCCAGTTTAACCCACTGTAACATTTAACTCGGCTTAACGAAACGAAGGTAAGACTTTAACTCTTCATTTAGCGACGTTTAAGGTCGGTACATTTCACCACGCACATCTAGCAGATAATTATACCGGTGTAGTAAATATAAGTTTAAGGAGCGACATTTGAAGAAAATGGTGCATCTAGAAGGCGGTCGTAAGGATTTTGCCCACTAATCTATGGAATCTGATTTGTGTTGTCTTTTTAATTCTGGCAGAAAATAAATACGTAAATTTGATAAAACATTAAATAGTGATTGAAACAGCATCTGGACACTTATATGTAGTAAAATATAACAGGAGAAATAATGTCTGTGAATGGGGATTCGCAAGTTTGAATAATAATTGCTGCGGATTTTAGTTCAGCCAACATATCACATTTCTTTACGAACGAAAATATGTAATAAGATCCTAATTAGCGAAATTGCACGATTTTTCGGGAATCCTTCGATGTCGCGTATAGTATTTTCATTGTCCTTGTACATCGAATTGTTATAACTGCCATATGTAGATAAACTAGCAAATCACAGCAACAAACAATAGAATTAGACTTCATTGTCAAACTTACTGTACATGGCTGACAGAGCTGATAAAATACAAACAACATTTAAATGTAGCCTAACAGTTTTACATAACATACAGAATATTCCTCATTAATTTAATGTTAAAAATGTTTGTGTCGTGTATATTTTGCATAGCAAATCTAACTTACATTTTTTTTTTTTTTTGTATTTAATCATAACAAACATCAAAGAAAACTACATCGCAGGAACGGAAATTAATGCTGTGATCTCAACGAAGGTGTCTGCCGACATTTTCCTCATGACCTTCAAAGTATCATATGTTTCGGCGGCCATATTTCTATCGTAAGCGGAGTTTAAGAAGTTAAACGACCTAAAATGGGCGTTTAAACTTAATCTCGTGTAAGTTAAAGTTAATCGCGTTTTGATAGTCGTGAAATGCTAGTTAATTCGTTCTTAAACTCGCCTAAGTAAAAGTTGTGTGGTGAAACCGGCCTTACTACCCAATTGCTAACCTCCTATTGCCCACGTAGTCTGTCTCCCGTCTAATAACAAGCATCTACTAGCGGCGCCTACGTACAGGCTGTTCACGGTAAAGTGAGCACTTTTGAGGCCCTAGTTACTTTATCCTTTCAGCAATTTCTCGTCTTTTAACCACCTTTTAAGATAAATATTGCCATGTAACTAATAAACGCATCGTCTATAGTTAAAATAAAATGTATTTATTGACTATTATTCAAAATGAGACGTCTTTCAAAAGTGCTCACTTTACCGTGAATAGCCTATACCTAGAATTTATGGCGCCCTTTCGCATGAACTCTCCTCGTGATGCAACTTGTTGTGCACGCAGGTACGTGTAGCTGCGGACTTTTCCTGCGTCGTTTTGCCCAGCTTCGACTTAAATTAAAAAATAATAGATAATCTTTCCAAAAATTTTGTTACTTGGATATTTTCTTATATTATTCCACAGATGCTGTAGTTTGAATTTCAAAGTATTATTCAAAAAACACCTTGTATGAGACGTCATGGAGACTGCTTTGAAAAAATGAAGTAAATGGGTTTATCTACCGTTCAATAACTTGCAAGACGAACAGTATCCAAGGTTTTATTCGACTCGCCTTTGTTTATCAAAACAATACGTTTAACTCATCGTTAGGCACATATATGGAACGTTTATACTGTAACACAAAATCCAACACTTATGCAAAAGCTAGAGTCGATCCGTAATTTCTGTGGCACTCAAGCTCAGCGTGCCAAACTTTATGCCACCAGGTTGGTTCCGAAATTGGCAGGGAGTACACAGGTCCTATTATTTTGAAACTTGTTAGACTTGTGTTTCGAAGGCCTTCCAATATTCATTTATGTGAACTATGGTTTACTGGGTGTTCACATACAGTAGTTTATGCGCATTCATTTCAGAGACACGAATATTATTTAAGGTTTTTTTATGCGAGCATTCCAGTAAGAGATGATTATAGGTTCCGTAAAAATGCATAGAATTTTTTTTATAGTAAATTTAGTACTCCCTGGACGCTTAATATGTTTGTTTCCTTGGCGTAACGGCCTTCTCAATGTACATTATTTTGCATTGTCTGTGATAATATTTTTGTTACATGTGTCGCTACAACTATCCTAAAAAACCGAATATTTTAACCTCTTTTTTTTCCCGCTGTTTAAATTGTTGTTATTAACAGCCGGGATTCAAAACTAAAACTTATATTTCATCCAAACATTACATTATTTCATTTATAATTATCATGAGTAAAAAAAAAAAAAAAAAAAAAAAATGTTTTGGTAATGCCTAGCAAGAAATAGTATTAATTATGTAAAACATCACTACACTGAGTGCGCATGAATGCAGTGCGTTTTTCCTTTGGTGTAATTTTCTGGACTTAGCTGAGCTTTGTTTCATGAGGTGGAGTAATATCTCGGAAGAAGAACTTTAGCAGGGCTTCAGGAATGTTAGAAGTAGCCGTCAATGGACTGTGCCTATTTCGCCACGTTATACCACATTATATACCATTATATACCATTATATACCATTATATAACATTATATACCATTATATACCATTATATACCACGTTATACGCACACTCGGACAGAGGTAATTTGTCCATTGGCTGCCGCCAAGGTCATAACCCGACGCTCTGTTCGACTCGTCGACGCAGAATGCAGCTGTCGAGAGTGCCGTGTGTTTACTATTGGTTCGGAATCCTGACTCGCGCGACGATTGACTGGCCACTTGACGACGCATGGGAGAGTAGCGTCCTTAGCCTGTCACAGAATCAGGGGAAAGGTGCCGTTAAGGGTCCCATGCACTGAAACGTTTTCTGTGAAATCATTGTTTGCTCGTAAACGCGTGTCTCACTAAATAGATATTCTGGAAATACGAAGTTTTTCCAGAAAGGATAAAAAAAAAAAAAAAAAAAAAAAACTACTGTCGATATCGCTATGTTTTTACTTTTATCATATTAGGTGTATTAACGGAGGAAAAAAATCGTGAAAGTGGTCAAATAACGCATTTTTAAAGCTTGCCTATGAAGTTTCTTTAAGCTGTAAGAGAAAAGTACGATCATACGCAGGTAGTTTGATCTGTGTACTTTCATCGCGTATAATAAAACCCCACAGTTACAGATCTAGCTTACACAGTATAGCGTTAGGACGGAAACACTGCACGCCTTGTGCGTAGGAGCGATGAGGTGCTAAGGAGTGCGTGTTAGTGTCGCCCGTATCGCTCCCTCGCTTCGTGACCTTGGGCGCGCAGCTACATAGTCCTCTTAGTAGACCAGCGCCACCACTGGGCCACTTCAATATTTCACAACCACGTGGCACGCGGTGAAGTACAAGCGACAGAGTTGCTAGCTGTTATAGATGCAGAAGTTTCGCACTTGTGCGGGGACAAGCGTCCACATAACACATTCAAATGTGTTTTTTTTTTAATATATTTCTTGTTACTTTTACTTTTTTTTTAAATACTTGAACGTCACAACTCAAATTTTATAGATTTGTGCCTTGTGGGGTACATAAAAGCTTGATTCCTGTGTAATATACTACCGTATTGTAAAATGTTGTATTAAGGGCTATATTCGAATTCGCCAGCTAAGGTCCTTTATCTGGCTTCGTGCCCTTGAAAAGTGCATCCCGGATGTGACGTCACATTGCCGCTGTCCTAATTCGCAGCAAGGGCACATTATGCACCCTAGAATGTCCCCTTCGGCTAAGGGCACGAGCAACTTGCCCTTCTAGAGCCCTAGATAGTTTTCGATTCGCAATTGTTTGAAATATTTCATTTGTTTGTGTTTGTTCTGTGTTTACAACTCTGCACGGTCGCAGAATACACTTGCGAACGTCACGGAGACAAATAAAACTCGCATAGAGCGAAATTCGACGGAATAAAACTAGAGGTGGAAGCGAGCACAAGCGTCCGAATTCACTAACGAATATATCTGTGGAAGGAAATAAGGGCTCGCGAAACAGGAAGGGATTAAGGGTAAGTGAACAAGGGTACATTGTACCGAAATTGAACACAGCCAGAGTTTGGTAGCGCACCGCAGCGCACTCAAGACAAAGTGGCTCGAGTACTATGGTTGGATAACCAGTCAGTTCCGTGGATGGACCACCAATTCAACCATGTCGTACCAGTCCATCCTAGGCATCGCAACCTCGCAATGCGCATAAAACCAATTATTACACTATACCTGCTCCCGTACTGGGAAATGGAGCAATTTCCTTATTATTGATGTGTTTCAGCCAATAAAAATATTAAAATTAACGCACCAGAATATTTTAATTTCAAGTATTTAGGTAACTGAAAAAATGTAATGTCTTTACTTCTTAACGTCTAATGATAATAAAATACAGAAATAATAGTTAACCCCTATAAATGCAAAATTACCTAGTTTTCAACTCGAGCCCTCAAAACACAAATATTTTATAACCTAACATTTCCCCACTGCACTGCCATTTCACCACAATACTAGTCATTTCAGACACAAATAAAATTATAAGAAAAAAAGTACTCTTCAAGATGGCATACTGGAATAATTTAAAAGCCTTTCTTTCTGTTTGCGACAGCTAACACGAAAATGCGTTCTGCTTTGTAGTCCATGTTTTCAGGAGCTCATATAGCCGACCTCGTAGAAATTACATAATGTTGTTCTCGTGCGTAGTTCGCCGAGGCCACGGGAAATAATACCGGTCCTGACGACATTCCTGTATTCGCTCTGCTTGACAGTAACTGTCAATCTACTATCCATAGCGATCGATCGAAAGTCGAATGAGATAGGCCGATGGATATAGTTCGGTTCGCTTAGATGATGAAAAGCATGCGAGGTCTCCCGAGTTTATTTATTCCCAACAACCGGGTGCGGTGCTCGAAGAGATAAGTTTGAATACCGGTCCAGGACACATCTTAAGTAATTTGATTATTACAACTGACCAACTAATCACAACTCCTCACTGAAGTGTTTTTGGTAGCTTGCATATATCACGACACACGGTTTCGATCGTGAATACCGGCTGTTCGGAGGGGGGAAGGAGGGGGACTAAAACCCGATTATATATGTATATATATATATATATATTTGAAGTAATATGGGTTTCATGGTAGGTGACTGTGAAAATGACATGGATGTTTTGACAGTAACTCTTTTAATCATTATTTATATTTTCCAATTGAGTTTCCGTCGAGATTATATGATTACATTTTAGCCGACCTAGCTGAAACATGTCGTTCATACTTGCTCGTAATACATTTTGGTAAATTTTGTGATGTAAAATAAAATTTTGGAATGCAAGTTAATACAAAATTTTTATTAGAAAAAAAAAGTAAATAGAAATATCTATGAACATGTTAAGGAGATGAAATATTTACTGATTGCAAGAAACTGCCGTATCATATCCCAAAATCACATTGTTTCCAAACTTTCCTTAAGTTTTCGTAGGAGGTAGAAGTTCCTACGCATTAGCGTATTTACACAATAATACAGAATCTATTTATCTAGTTCTGCCGTATCACACACATGCTTCTTTACTTTTATAAGAACTTGCTAAAATGAAAGGAAACTTTGTTGATCTTTCAGATACTTTCCACATAATTTCATGTGTTGGCCTTAGTTCTGAGTTACTGAGATCAGAACATTATGTAAAATCACTGTGTAACCAAATACAAGAAAAGGTTACTTAAGCCCATAACCCAATGTAGGGCCTATATAATCTCGTGTTTTCATTGTCATTATCTTGAACCGACTGTTAGTTACAAACTAGGGAAAAAATCGAATTATAACGAACGTAAACAAGCGGCTGTGTGTTTTCACAAAAATAACAAGGCGGAATACGCCTCTTGGGGTTAAGAATAAACCAGAGTTAATTGTACATTTCATTGGGAATATTGTGTCTCGTATGTATTACGTACACTGGTGTTTTACGCTAACACAAGACGATATATTTTGTCAATTTTAATATGCAGATAATACTTCGTCCTTAAGGGACCGGTATTATGGTTCCACCTCAAATGGAAATAGCGAGGGAAATCCCCGTTACGTAGATAAAATAATTTTAAGGCAGTGGCTGCAGATATTTGTCCAGTTAAGCGTTATTTAGACAATGGGTGCTCCATTTTAAATAAAGATAACACTTGCAATAAAGTATTGTGCGAGCTCCAACTTCGATGGAAAATACCACCCTTAGAGGTCACTCAGACCCATCAGAAAAGGGCAGTAGGCATAACTGAATCCAGGGGGCCCGAAAAGGACACAAAAGAAAAAAAAATCAAACTATTTGCATTGTTGTACCAACCATCGAAGCAACAAACTAATAGAGATGGGAGGAATTGGTTTAACTACGCCAGACAGAGATAAAACTTATTCGACTTTTTTTTTTTTTTTTTTTTTTTTTTTTTTTTTACTGTAGGAGTAAGATTATATCACTCTTAATTGTTTATCGTATTGCTACCATCAGATTTGAACTACAGTCGTTAAATATAGGAAATAAAAATGTGTTCAGGAAGGAAAGTATCATCGCTTCCACTCTTTAGCAGGGGCCGCCGGTGGCTGAGCGATTAGCACGCTCGCCTCCCACCGAGGCGAACCGGGCTCAATCCCCGGTCGGGTCACCGGATCTTCGCAAGTGGGAATCGTGCCGGACGACGCCGTTGGTCGGCGAGTTTTCTCGTGGATCTCCCGTTTCCCCCGCTCCTTCATTCCGGCGCCGCTCCATATTCACTCTTCAATCACTCTCATCGGCTCTCAACCCAAATCTCTCGATTCACTCCACTCTTTAGCATATATCATAAGTCTCCGACCCACCCTCCCAAGCATTCACCCCTCAGCTCGCTGGGTGCAGGAGGGCCAACCGCCGCCGAATCCCATCACAGAATACCTCCTGACTTGTGGTGGTTCGGGGTCCTCATTGCACTTCTCGCCACCGCCCACTCAAGTTTGTCGCCCTCCTTTCCCCATTGGTCCCCTCGCGGGTACCGAGTGGCGCTACTGCCGAGAAGCGTCGCCATTAGTTGTTAATACCACAGCGTCAGCCTGAACCGATAATCTTCGGAACACTAGCAGATTCCTCGCTTTGTCGCGGCTGTGACGTGGTCTGTGTTGTTAATCAACGATCGTTGACTGCATTTATGCTTCTGGTAACCACTATGTAAACATTTTTATAAGTAAAAAACAACGTGGAAAAAATTAATAAATACCACACGAGTAGGCCTACAAATATTTCATAAGTACCACACACATGAGAAAATATTATAAATACTACATGACTAAAAATATTATATCCTATGCAAGTGCAACATGTTTATAAGTCCTACATCAAGATGGCGATCGAGCAGAATTAAGTAATTAGGAAATATGTTGGCGGCGAAAAAATATGGCGGTCGGAAACAAGATGGTAGTCAGAACCAAGATGGTTGCCCTAAACAAGATGGCAGTGCTGACATGGCGATGGTGCTGTAATTAAATATGGTGGACGGGAACAATATGGCGGTTTTGACCTAACCCAAGATGGTAGGGGTTGGAGCATAGGCTAAAAACGAGGTAGACCGATCTCGCACAAACTACCTCAATATCCCAACATTGAACTCCTTTTCTGCCAATACAGCTTGCACAAATGGAATGGATTGGGTTTGAGGTTAGAACGCTGTTTAGTAAGCAAGTGCTTTTGAGATTTTTTTAATACTTCCTCTAACCAATTTGTGATGCTTTTTTATTACATTCAAACTGGTAAAAGTATTTTATTAATATAATAGTGTGCCAACCTCCCGTGGTGCAGTCTGTTGGTGCGCCATTGATGTGGGGTGCAGGAGGCTCTGGGTTCGAATCCTGGGTAAGGCATGGGCGTTAATTTAAGTTAGATTATAAGTTGGTTTGTAAGCTGTCCCCTGGTAAGCTTTCAAGCATAAAACCGAGGGGCGTTAAAAAAATTATATATATAATAGCACTTGTCATTAAAAAATTTAGATGTAAACAAACACGTTCATTACTGTTGACCACGTGACTTTGACAGTTGTGTAGGATCGGGGTAGGTCAATGTTGGGTACATGCGCAGAAGACGAATAAGCGGTCAACCTCATCTTTAGTCCATGGGTTGGAGTCCCGGGCTCTGCCTTAATCCCTGCACCAGAACATACATTTATATACTACTGTTGGATGGTAGATATTTGGGGCTTAACATCTCGTCGACAGCGAGGTCATTAGTAGTGAAGTAAATAGCTAATAGAAGCAGGAATAAGGAAGGAATAAGCCATGGTCTGTAGTAGGGAACCATCCTAGCACTCTTCTGGGCTGATTTCGGGAAACCATGAAAAATATAAATCATGCTGGCAAGACCGGGATTCGAACGTCGGCCCGCCTGGATGCGAGTTCAAAGTCTAACCCCTTTTCAATTGATGTATATTTTTTGAAGTTCAACAATGTTCGTCCAAATTTTCCCACTGAGGATGACCCATACAGATGTACACTCATGCTTTACCCGGGACTCGAACCCGGAACACGACCTACCGTAAGTCGGTGCTTAGCCAGCTATGCTACGGAGGCCGGCTCCACTGCATTATCTCGCTCAGTAGTTTGGCGGTGGAAATATACCGAGTGTTTGAAGGCGAATTTCCAGTTTATTTTTCCCGCCAAGAGGCTATAAATAAATAAATAAAAACAACCTCGTGCTGCCAAAGAAAACGTGTATGGTATGCTGCGTAAGTCGAGCATGAAGGTCTGTGTTGCTCTCAGGCTTCCAGACAACTGTATGCGCGCACGTAAGCCAGCGGGAAGTTTTACTTGGGAAATACCGACCAAGAATTGAATCTATTTCTTGGGCTACCGATCAAAATAAGCGGCGCTGTACTGGAAAGTTTTTAGAAATCCCAGGCATCCAGTAGCGATAATTATCGCAACTGGCTTCAACAACCAACTGTACAGCTAGATGACTTGCGACGTAGTGAGCTACAACACAACACCGGTACTACCCTGGGCAACAATAAGCGGAACAGGCCTCCAAACTAAATATGGGCGTTCTGAGAGAATGAAATAAATAAAGGAATCAATTGTTGGCGAGTGGAAGTGCATCCTAGAACAGGAATAACACCTATCTGGCGACGGGTTCTTCGAGATGAACCTCGCAAGCGTCCCGCTTCCCAGAAGTGTGACAAGTAGCACGGGAATCTTAGGGAGGAAGAGGTGTTGAATACGTCTACAAAGTGATTTACACGAGAGAAGTATAACGAACGAACACAATTACGTGAGTGCACAGTATGGAATTAATTATCGAAGCAAATAATGTCCCTATATATTAAACGGCTAACAAACACAAACAAGATACATGTAACACTACTTGACGCCTCTCGCACATACCTTACACGTCCTTCTGCCTGTGAGACTGGCGAGGAACTTTAGAAACGTAATCCACACGTTTAAAGAAATTTATTGATTAACATGCGTAAAAAATAAAACGTTTAATATACCTCCATTCGCTCGGGAGCTTAGTGAAGCACTGTTTGAGTATAGACTGAGGCGAAAGACTCGGAAATTTTAAACAAAACGAATGTTTCCAAATAAATTAAACGAACACGTAATGAAATCGCACATCTCCCAAAACACATTAATGAATGAAGCGATCTTACGTCGAGAGTCTGGCTATATATCCGCGGAGAGCGGCTGAGTTGAAATTTACGACTGATAGAACCCATTTCCCTACCAAGCTACTATTAACGACTTGATTACACTATTCGTCCTACAACTACGTGAATGTATAAAAGCGAATTATTTAAAAATAACGGATGTAGTACAAATTTCCGTCAAGTCTCTGAAATTCACGGCACTTGGTAACAAAAACGCGATGTTGAAAAAGGTACGAAGTTTCGGCTACCGGACACAGAAACGGGGTTTACAATAAACGCACTATCACACGAGAATTTATATTTTTCCCCCCGGTAAATTTAAGACTTATAAAAAAATATTTCACACTATAGTTTACGAAGACTGTGAACAAGATCTGAACATCGGAGCATATAATATCGCTTAGCGAGAATCGCAGCTATCGCACTCTGAAGCCAAGTGAAGTCGATAGTTCCAGTGTCGCGTCTATGCAGGGTGAGAGTTGGCGAAGAACTAAGATGGCGGAAACCAGCGAGAAGCCTCCGCGTCGCTCCTGCCCAAGGCCAACCACCCCCTCCCCTAACACCGACCAAGAACCCATTTTCAGAGGGATGCTCTGTCAATGCAGCCCCGGTTCCCCTCCAACTCAGATTTCGTTTTCGCCCTTTCCAAAGCTCCGTGCCACGCACCCTGGTAATGATTCGACACTGCAAAAAAACCGGTTTAGCGGCAAACACCCCCTCCGCCTACACCAGCAAAGAACTGCCCCTTCCAATGCCACGCTTCGCAAAACCTGCCCTCCTAAAGGTCAGAAATCGTTTTTCGGATGACTGCCCTGTCCACGAGGGGCACTGCACTCTCGCTGTCGATTCAAGGTTACGCACCTCCTCCCTTCACCGGCAGCCCAGAACGTGTTTCCTCATAAATGCTCGGACCACGCAGACCTGGTCCTTCACCGCCAAGAGTGCTACCTCGGCTATGAATGGAGGCTTGCTTCAAGGCCAAAGCAAGCTTTCCCTAGGGGCAGCATGTGATTTTGAACTAACCTGGGCTAGCTGCCTGCCCCACTCCCCTCCTCTCATCAAACTGCTATTTTCGTTTGAACATTGAAGCTTCCTCCTATTTTTCGAGATGCAAATACCTGGTGTATTCCCATCGAAATAAAAAATTTCACAAGCCCTGTCGATAAAAATTTATTTTTACTCATCACTAAGAAATGTGTTTCAAGTGCCTTTAACACACAATAAATTCAATTAAAATATAAACCGTTTTCCAAACAAAAATTTCCCATTTCCAGCAAACTTCATTCCGTATTCCAGCAAACTTTTAACAATAAATTATTAATTTTCGTGCCAACACAGCTATAAGACATACATTTTTAAGTAATGACAAACATGCATCTTTCCACTTACACAACTTAAACTTAGAACATCATTATTAGATGTAAGCAAATAATCAAATTAAACTTTATGTTCAAACATTTAAAACATACGTCAAACAAACTTGTTCGAAATGTTTTTTTTTTTTTTTTTACTTTCAATCTGTTTTTCTAAAAAATATTTATGCATATTTTTACATGTAGTTTTTCCCAGCCTAGAAATTTCAGACAGCACTATCATATAGGAAAATGTATTATAATCTCGCTAAAGTTTATTATTCTATATTAAGTAATAATTAGTTCCAAATTTATATGGAAAAGGCAGTCGACTACAGCGACGTGATTTTACAAAAGATACGGGGGACAAGTCATTCTATAGACTCGTGTACAAAGCCAGACAGCAGATGGCCGAGAACTGAGTGTGTTTGGGGAGCGAGCGAAACTTAGATCTCAAGAGCCGATGAGGATGAGCCGCGTGAGGAGCAGTGCAAAAGACAGTGTGCAGGCTGGAAGTTGGGCTGCGTGGAGCTGTGGGCGGAGTAGGCGAGAGAATGGTTCAGTAAACTGTCACTGTCCGCATCGAGGACCACTATCGATATCCACCCACTTCCATCCGCCCGACAACCTCCCCTTCTCCCCCCTGTCATGTGGAGCCTATGGGTGTGCATGCACACCAGCAGGAGAACTTCACCCTGTCCCTCTGCCCCCACCTCCCCGACGACTTCAGTCTGCGATGCACATTGTCCTGACTTTCATGCAGCTTACCTCCACTATACAATTCACCGTATCCCCGGACCTACCTCGCCTTGGCTGTCTTACCCAAATTTTAAAACAAGCGTGCGGCCTTCGTTTAAAATATAACATTGGAGATTTAAACTCATACTAATGCATTGCAGTTTAAGCCTAGTAATAAAAAAATTATATTTAAAAAAATACATTCTTAACTAGAAAAATTTAATAATGATTTTCTTACAAAAAGGTTTTAGCATGGGGGATACTATTTTGCTCTCTTAAAACTTACCAATTTCAAAAAAGTGTATTGTTACAAGCAAAGAAATATAACCTTGCACAAACAATTATGAAGCACAGAAAAGTATTCAGATAAACTAGTAATGAATTATGTCGCAATTAAATAAAAACACAGAATACCATAGAAATCTAATCTGAGAACGAATTCCGGGAAACATTTCCAAGTTATACGAAATATATCACATTACAAATACATTATAAATAACATTAAAACAGAAACGTGCCCCAAATGCCTTTAAGTTGAAAAATTCTGTGAAAAAAACTTTTAATTCAAGGAAATTACAACAATGAATTAAACAAACCACGTCCTAAACGTCTTTAAGCTGTACAATTCCACAAAATTATATCCCAATTCCAAGAAATGTAACATAAAAAACAATCAGTTATGTTACAGTAAAAGGAATCAAATGCAACGAAATACCACCGAAACATGATGAATTGCAATATGTACCAAATACATCCAATAAACACCTAATTCCGATTGACCAATTAAACGAATCTATAACAGATACCAATTGAATTACATATCATATGTAATGGATTATCACCTAAATGCAAATTACAACATAAATAAAAGGAAATAAATGTAATGGATTATCGCTTAAATTCTAATCCAATGCTATGTCCAAACTTTGAAATACTCATTGTTCTTCGCCTGGAAATAAAAAACTGTCAAAACCAGACCTCTATATGCCTTTATATAGGGGAAGTGTTGGTACAATCACCAAAACAAGTATTATTATTTCCAACAGTAAAAACATATATCTTTAAACTTTGTTAATTTTGATATTGCCTGAAACATGATCATTGTAAATATGCTTCAGATTCATACTATCCATTTTAAACACAATTACCATATTTGCATTATCGCATAAATTATGTTTTGGCATGCATGCATAACTTTGTGATAGATAACAATTAATGTATGAATGTCGACCAAAACTGAAATATTGCTCTATATCACCCTGTGGTTCACACCAAACATCGTCAAAAATAAATACGGAATTGGGTAATGCTTCATTCGGAGGCACTATATATTCTTTATTTGCAAAAGGAAAATATCGCATTCCTTCAATTAATGACAAAATGGTCTCTAATCATTGATATTTCTCTTGTTGTATTGTTTTAGAATACATATATACGTTTTCAAATTTAAGTCCATTCTAATGTTACAACAGCGACATAATAACACAAGTTTTTCCACATGAAGGACCACTTATATACAATATAAATTTATTTATAAAAGAATATCATATTTCTGTTCAATTACATTTTCTTTCATATTTACAATTACCGGCAGATGTACATTTTGTTTTATAACCTTCATTTCTACACAAATATACATTACAACATATTGTAATGTATTAATGTAATATATCGTAACATATTTAAATGTATTAATGCAATTTATTGAAAAATACTAATGTAACATATTGTAATATATCATAATGTACTAATTGTCGCTGTCGGGTGAGACACGAGACGAACGATGACACAAATTCTCACTAGTCATTTGGGCGCCAGCGGTGCTTCCCAATCATCGCACTATTGAGACTCAGGGTTCTCAGGGATGTTGTGGGTTCTGTGTGCCCATCTCACCCGTGCATACTTAAAAACACGTAGGCAATACTAAACTTTTAATAAACATCACTGAAAATAAACAAGATAAAACATATGTGGCTAGGACACTGTAACTACTGAATAAAAGAAGTAAGTTCACTGTAGATTTGTTTTTGTTGATATTATTCATACGCATCAACGTGCCAATGAAATGATTATCTCGGTTATGACTAGCCAATTCCGCTTGGGTGTTCCTCAGCCCTTAAGTAATCAAGTGCATGCCTAGATGGATGATATCACCTTCACAAGGGAAGAGGGCCGACAGCCGGTAGGGTGGACTGATGGTTTTTCCCTGAAGACAAGACACAGTGAATTACAAATGAAACCCTGGATACATATTAACATGTGTGATTACTCAGCATCACTAACGCAAACTCGTCGGGGCTCGCCCTCCAACACGTGGGTAGTGTGGTGTCGACCTGAGCTGGCTAGGACGGGAATAATTGCACTGTACACAAATTACATTACATAGACCCTTGAATGATACATGAAATAATATGGGACATGAGATGAATATTCACAATAAACACACACGTGTGAAAACAAGCTTAGATGCCACGGATGCCACTGTATGAAGTTCTTAGCGAACCACGTGGTGCAGGTGAAATTGCAATATTTCTGCGAGGAAGTGGCATACTAAATTCAGATAAAATATTATTCTTGTTGAGAAAGTGATTCCCGTTATGATTAGAGTGGTTGCAGGCTTGTAACATGCCTGATAGCGGTAAAATCAAACATTAACATGACCACGTGGTCAAGTACAAAAAGCATCAATTTACGTGAAAATACATAGAACCCTGAAATAAATTATTGCACATACGATGTTACATAAATAAGCTCTTAAAATGCGATGATGGTGTATACAAAGACTTGGCTTCAGTCGGCCATGTGGTTATATGTGATGCTGCCGTAAACTATTTAAACACGAAAATTACCCTTAAAAACATACAGAAAAATAAAGATTTAAAATTGTAGCAATTATGCAGCAGTTACAATGAAGTGCTATAAACATAGGCAGATGGCGTGTGATTCAAATATGTGGGTCGCGTGATTTCTCTGACATCTTTCTCTTCCTTTTTCTCGATTAAGTTAAAAATGCCACAATGGCGTAAGAAATTAATAAAGCGGGAGCATAATACTGGGAAAAATGTCTGGCAAAAACGTACGCAAGCAAAGATTAACCGGTAAACTACATGGACTATGGAAACCTAAATCAGTGAACAAACGTTTTAGTGTGCACGTGACACAATCTTACCACACCAGCTCTCCTCGACAGACTGTCAAGATACAAGTGTCGAACGGACGTATCATTGCAGCCTACGGGGTTCACATAAGCAGAAGTGCTATGCACGCTGAGTGAAATATTTTATAGTGAAAATTAAATGGCACAAATTAAATTAGACATTGTTTTACATTTCTATAATTTTGTTACGAGTTTCAATATTATTTTAATGTCTCTTTGTGATGGTGTTCATGCCAGAATATTAAGTGTTCTTAATCTTGGCACCACAGGCACTTTGAATATTCATAACCAAACAATTGAAATTAGTACAAGCACTTTAAAACATTTAAAGACATATTCAACACTGTAAAGACAATATAACACATTTTACCCTGAAATTAACATTTTTAGGAAAGTTCATAATTGTCGGCCTCTTTGCGCACGTGTGGTACACATGACACATGAGTGGCGTCATGGGCTCTAGCACCGCTGGCTGTTAGCCAGCATCATAATATAATGTATCATAATGTATTGCGATGTATTGTAATGTACTAATGTCACATTTTGTAATGTATCATAATTGACTTACATGGCATATTGTAATGTATTGCAATGTATCGTACTGTATTAATGTAAGATATTGTAACATATTGTAATGTACTGATGTAAAACTAACGTAACATACTAATATAAAAACTATAAATTTAGGTCTATATATAGGCTTGTGTTCAGTTGAAAACAATGGCTCATACTAAACGTATCAAAAAAGGACGTGGCGTATTGAATACATTAATTGATAAATTACCATTTCAATTTCCTTTACCAAATAATGGTTATTGTGGAGCAGGTACTAAACTTGCCAAACATTTGGCACGGGACGATCAAGGAATAAACTCTTTGCATAACACATGTAAAGAACATGATATAGTTTATGATCGAACAAAGAATTTGGAACAAATACATATAACATACGATTCTAGCCGATAAAGCTGCAAATATAAGGAAGAACCCATCTACATCTACAGGCGAAAAGCTTGGAGCTTGGGTTGTTGATAAAATTATGTGCGCAAAGGTGAAGAGAGGCATAGCCTTAAAATGTAAAACCAAACGAAACACAAAGAAAGGAGGAATCATCCCATTGCTATTTCCAGCATTAACAGCACTTGGATCAATCCTCGGAGGAGTTTAGGCAATTAGCAGAGCAGTTAAATCAAAAGGCAAAGGAATGTATTGAAACCATTGAAGTTGGTTAAGGATTGAAAAATCTTGAAATGTGGAAAAAATGTGGAACGTTCAAAACATTCTTCCAAAATGTGCATTAACAAACAAAGATATTATTGTATTTGTAAAGAAACTGGAAATTCCCTATTTCCGAGCTGTGTGTATGATAGATGATTTTCCAAAGAAACGAAATCTTCGTAAAACCTTGTTAAATTAGATTCTATACAAAATGAAGGAATACATTGGGTTGCACTAATTATGAACATAAATAATTCATTTTACTATGACAGTTTCGGCGATTTACACCCTTCAATTGAAATACGTAATTATTAAAAAAAACATGCAATTAAGGTACAATTAAAAAACCGAACAATTGCCAAATACAATCAATTGCAGACATTTATGTTTACGTTTTTTGACTATAAATAGTATGCATAAGTAAGCATAATAGTAAAACATATTAGTGACATGTCAATTACATTGATATTAAGTAGAAATTCGTCGCAATTGTGTGCAGTATATTTCCCAGCTTTGGAGTTAGATGGAGAATGGCAAATAAGTATAATCAAATTAGTTACTTACAACAGCATACCAAACGTTGATATGCATACCCAATCATTTACAGCTAATATTGATGAAAAAAAAAACAAACAAAATTGTGATACTGGTATGATCTTATGAGTTGGTTGTCTTAGAAACATTCATTAAAGCGGCATTACCTGAAGATGTACATTTATAATCATGTGGAAATCCAAATACACTAACTAGTGCAATGTATGGTAATGTCGATATCGATTTCTCAGAAGATAATTCAATTGCAAATATGTTAGGTTACAAACAGAGATGATATGCAGCTAATCAATTACATGAATCATCAAAATGGGTTAATATATTATCAGTAAATGTATGTAGCATAAATGTTAATATTGTAGGTGTTTCATATTTTAATGGAAAACTGACAAATACAATACATGAATTCATGTGTGCTGTGGCTCCAGGATATAAAATAATTGAAAAACTAAATACTTTGATACATCTTCCAGTAGTAGTGAATCGTGTTGATGAAATAGTTGTTACAATTGTCGATCAAGATGGTAAACTTATTAATTTTAGAAATGAAGAAATTACCATTCATTTACATTTTAAAAAGGTATATAAACACCTGCATTCCATTGTGCATTAAATCATAATGGGTATTGTGTACAGTACTAATTTGGATGTAAAGTAGGTGGTCCTTATAAGAAATATGTCACTAAGGAACGTATTTCGAAGAAAGAAAGTATAAAAAGACGTAAACACCAACAAAAAATGCTCACTTCAAATAAGATACACGTGAAGGTAAAACCAGGCAACAAATTGTATTTAAAAGAATTAGGATATGCTGTTAATATAAATGGAAGACATACTCAATTTTGAAGAACCTATCAGCTATGAAAATGCAATCACCAATACGGAAATGTTCATGAACCATTCCGAGCAAGTCTGTACATGTTTCATTCGGAAATAAGGATTTCAATACATAATCATGATTTCCACACATTACTGTCGAAATAAAGTCTAAGGTTTAGAGGAACAATTAAAAAGACAGCAATGCAAGCAATCCAGCAACTACAAAAATAGCAAGAAATTGAATACTTCATTTAATCGGACAGAATTGCATATCTGCAAAATGGATTGGAAATCGATCAAACACGAGATGTTGGAATTACTTCCATGATAAAGAACTATCTCTCAGGAACTCTAAACAATATTTATACAGGGCCTATGGCTGGGTATAACAATGCTAGTGATTACTCACTACAAATAAACCCAGGGGTAAAATGCAAAATTGTTATACCATTAAGTATGGTTTTGGGTTTTGCTGAAGACTACAAACATGTAATATTAAATGCTAAACAAAAATTTGTTATTCTATCTGGCAATACACATTTGAATGCT
This sequence comes from Dryococelus australis, assembly GCA_029891345.1. Classification (NCBI taxonomy): domain Eukaryota; kingdom Metazoa; phylum Arthropoda; class Insecta; order Phasmatodea; family Phasmatidae; genus Dryococelus; species Dryococelus australis. Next base: position 46,424,782 of record CM057005.1, read on the forward strand.
ATATACAATACAGCTAATAACGAGAAAGGTGTAACATTTGATCTAAGCAGTGTGGAATAGTTTATTCCACATATTGACATTAACACTCGTGAATGTGTAAAGTTTCTAAGATGTATTAAAAAAGGGAAAAATTTGGATATTGGATTCAGATTGTGGGATTTAGAGGTGTTTCTAACTTTACTGTTAGCTCAAAAAATAGTGTGGAGTATGAAATCAAGTTTTTCATCTGAAAAACTGAGACATGTTGTCATTTTGTTTTCTAACAAATCGACAAAACAATTTAAAAGCTGATAGATCAGTATTAGCCCTATGTGGATTTAAATATGCTAATGGCAAATTCCTTATTTCGTATGATATGTATACAAAGTTTCAGGAAACATTTCATAACAAAAACAGTTCACCGATCCTAGAACCCGAAACATTTAAAAGTAGAGGAGCATTATTTGTATTTGATGTAAACAAACAATATAACACAATTACAAATACAGTGATTGATTCACGAATTAAAATTATTGCAAATACACCAATTCCAGCAAATACGCAAGTTTACACTCCGATAATTCATGATAGATTAGCGAGTTACAATGTAAGAGATAAGCTAGTGAAAATAATTTAATGAATAAGTAGACGACTAACCATGGCTATGATGAGATGCTTTGCAATGTGCAAGGATTTCAATCCACAGAAAAAAATTTGTCATTCAATAATTAGCTATTGCTGACATGGAAGAACATACAACTGTATTCAGCTTGAAACCACTCTTTGACTGGAAATATCTAACTCCCAAATACAAGAAAATAAATAGATGGGTTACTAAGTATCGCCACAGTTTAACCTGGGAAAGTGGATGTATAGAGTATGAGAATATAGAAGATATTTACAAACATTACCTAAATAATTGTGAAATATATGTAGGTGGATTTGCGCAAAAACACATTTTAGAAAGTGTGTATAACGGGAAAGTAGATGATATTCAAAAAGAATACAATTGCAGCTCGTTCAAACAACTGCTTAAAACATATGGATCTAATCAGTCATTCTTCTCTGAAGAGGAAAACACAATTAATGCTAACTTGGGAAGTGATGTCTGACTGGGGTGAAACAGATTATGATGATTCTCCTCCCGAATCACCTGTGGATATTATCCGAGTGATATGGCATTATTTGGAATGAGAGAAATTTAATATAAAAAGTATTTGCTTGTATGTAATCCGCTAGTTCATAAAGATGGATCAAGAAGAGAATGAGGTCACCTGTTCGTGTATATAGAAATCAAAATGTAAAGTGAATATCAGCAAGTTATTAGGACATTGGAATAAACCATTTCGACTTTGTCTCGGAAAGAAATAGTTTTAGTATCTTTGTGATGTTCCTACTATAAACATCTCTTTCTTCCACCCAATGTTACATGTCTGTAACCCCTGGAAATTCAAGTGTGAATTTCATCATTTTGGAGAGATATGTCATCACATATCTCTGTTTCATTGGTTGTTTCATTAAAAAAATATCCAATGTCCCTTAGAGGGTGAAAAATTTAATGATTTAATATCTTGTCCAGATTTGAAAAAAATGTCCTGTATACCACATGTGTCCAAATATAAGCCCACCAGCGAGCATCGAAGAAGTGTATTCACACTTTTATGAAATTTTTCCTGATTTACCAGAATGTGTAATATTACACACACCCGAATACACAAAAAATATATAGCATTCAAACAGATGAAAATACTATAAATATTGCCGAGGAGAGAATGGAAAAGATATGATGCAAAAAAATGTTTTTTTTGTAAACACACAGTGATGAGAAATGTATTCTGTAAGCAAAATGTAAGAAAGATGTATTGAAATAAATGGTTTGAAACTATTTTTTCTGTTTTACTGACTTTGCGAATGCATGGTTTGTAATAGTCACATATTCTGACAATCATATGTTACATGAACTTTGTTTGCATGCATTTAACAATAAAATGTAAATGTGTTTGCACATAAAAGGTTTGTGTGCAGGATAGTGATTAAATTAACCTTTAGTATTTTTAGAGCGATTTAATACATAAAACTCTTTAAATGTACATTCTAGGATTCAGACATATTGTTTTTTAAATGAATAATGTAGTCGAATTGCTCCCTGGATTTCCCTATAACTACACATAAAATGTGTATGCTTTGCAGTTTCATTTTCATCTTTGAATAGTATGGAAGAAATTATGTCTTTGATGTGTTGCTTCTGCGGTAAAGAATTGACAGTTCTGCGTAACTTATGATGACCTGAAAGAACGAGCTGTGGAATGAAAATTTCAAGGAAGCAGTTGCAGTATCATTTATGCCGTAGACAATGTACACACAGCAATATTTTGAAAAGACATGGTAGAAGTTGTAACACTGATTCTATGCAAACAAACCATGTCCTAAGACATCTCCCAAGACAGATCCTCAGTTAGCTCTACACTTAGCTTCGCAGACAACTCCATAGTTAGCTCTGAGTTTAGCTCTGCAGACAGCTCTGAAGTCAGCTCCGCAGTTAGCTCCGCATTAAGCTGCGCAGATAGCTCCACAATCTGCTCTTCAGTTAGCTCCGCACTTAGTTCCACAGACAGCTTCGCAGACAGCTCCACAGTTAGCTCTGCAGTTAACATTTCCAGCTCCACCCACTGAATTACCTCCAAATATTTGATATATTAATTCAAGAATAAAAAGTAATTTGATTCCCTACTCTCTAGCTTCAGTGAAAAGTTCGTCATCCAATCTCAGATACGAGATACTGGCTAGCGCGTGCGCCGGCAGGCTAACTTACACACAGATAGTTAACAATAGGCTTGACAGTGACATAGACTTTTCTCGTTTTTTTCCAGAGGTGCAGAATTCCTTTGATAGATTTAAATAAAACATCACCCCGACCTATCAGAATTAGTATAACAGTAATGTGTAAGTACTTGAAATCCCTCATGGTGGAGGAAAGCGCTACGCAAACCTTTTATTTTCAAAGTAATTCCCTCCCTGTCCTTCACTCATCCGATGTTGGTGAACTTCATGACAATAACATAGTACCTTAATTAATAACCAGACTTGAAGAATTTAGTGCTCACAGAAGCAGGCGGACTTTACAACTGATATAAAAAATGGATGTGAATATCTCCCAATACCGGCCATTCACCGCTGGTTTTAAATAATCCAAGTTTATTAGTGATAAGAAGGCTTGTAATTCGCTGCTGCTTCATTACACGCCTCGCTTCACCCTCATCGGCTCTCAAGACCCCGGTTTCGAGAACCGCCAAAATCCCTTCACTCGCTCCGATGTATAGATAGAAATTTTTTGCTAAAAAGTTTTAATACAATTAGAAATCCATAAAATTTTCTTGTTCCACGAATCCCACAATATGTGTAGAGCCTCTGAACTGCAAGCCTTGCCTCATATCAGTACGATGTGTATGTCAAATTTCCTCTCCAAACTTTGCACTTCGTGTATTTCAGAATATTATAGAATTCCGGTCTACATTTTTTTTCCGCAACACTACACTCAATACCGTAATAATTTCAGCTCTGCTATATGCAATACTGCCAGTGGGGTAGTTAAATGACATAGTAGCATCTACAAGTCAATTTAACTGCCAGCTGTATCAATAGTGAACCAATCAACTGATAGATAGTGTCTTAAAATAACTAATCTGAAATTATAACAACCAACACCTCATCTAGAATCTGCTGTTAATAACAACTTCTCACAGATTTGAGAGTAACGAGTTCGTCTTCCTGCAACATCAACCAAATATTAGCAACCTCATTCCCAGAAAAGAAGATTGAGTGTTTTTTCTGTATATAAATTAATATTTTTAAGAAGAATGTGTTTTTTATATGTAAATAAATATTGCATTTGTTGGGCAAATGCCATATATTAAAAGTGTACTTCAAAGTGAATGTGTGTTTTATTTATCTAGAAACTGTAGATCTGGAATTTTATAAAACATATATCTTAGAGAAATGTAGGAGTCAACGTTTTGTTTGTGCGAAGAACATTTATTTATTCGTACATATATATATTCGTACATATATATATTTGTACATATATGTCTTGAAAACGGTATTTCAACATAACAAAACCAAAATTACCTGGTTAGTTGTTATGTTTTAAGTGAGCAGAAATATTAGGATGTGAACTGAATATGTACTTTTTCCTTCAGTCGGTTTAATGAATATGTGTTTGTTCGTAAAAATTGGCGAATTACTTTGTCTGAGCACTTTCCACAACAGCGAACAATACTGTCTCACTGTGAAATCAGTTTGCGTGAATAACACCTAAAAATAGCGAAATCGTTAATATTTAACACAGTAAAGACTATGAAGATTCGCAATGAGTTAGCGATTTTGGTTTCTTAACAGAAAACAAGATGAAATAAATAATTTACTTATAGTATAAGAGTTTAAAATACAAATGTAAAACACAGTTAATGGGTAATAACAAACACTAACGATTTTCACGGGAATTTTAAAAATTCATAGAAAAGCCATTTACTCAATATCTGGCTTTATTGTGTAAATTAGTTAATTTTATGTTTAACACTTTGCGTGAAATCTGTAGGGTTCCTACAGCTAGAACATGTATAAAACTGAAATATTGCTAGCAGCCCTTGTCCCAAGCGAGACATGCTGGTTGTTTGAAGACAGTTCGCCAGTGTCTGGCATTCCTTTGACAAAGGAGCGAGGTCGGCCCTCATCGGCTAGCTGTCTTTTACCAGATGTAAAAAAGACGGACAAAGTCGCGTCAGCCTACAGCGGTGACCCATCCTGTTTACGAACTCGCACCGACCCTCATTTTCAACTCGCGTTTTTGTTACCAAGTGCCATGAATTTCACAGACTTGATGAAAATTTGTACTACATATGTTATTGTTAAATAATTCACTTTTATACATTCACGTTGTTGTAAGACGAATAGTGTAATCATGTAGTTAATAGTAGCTTGGTAGGGAAATAGGTTCTATCAGTCGTAAATTTCAACTCAGCCACTCTCCACATATATATAGTCAGACTCTCGTCGTAAGATCGCTTCATTAATTGACTGACCTCCGAGGTGGAAGGATGTGTTTTGGGAGAGGTGCGATTTTGTTATGTGTTCGTTTAATTTATTTGGAAACATTCTTTTTGTTTAAAATTTCCGAGTTTTTCAACTCAGTCTATAATAAAACAGTGCTTCACTAAGCTCCCGAACGAATGGGAGTATATTAAATGTTTTATTTTTTATGCATGTTAATAAATTAATTTCTTCTAATGTATGGATTACGTTTCTAATATTCCTCATCAGTCTCACAAGCAAACGGACGTGTAAGGTATTTGTGAGTGGCATCAAGTAGTGTTACGTATGTGTTATTGTGTTCGTTAGCCATTTAATATATTGGGGCATTTTTTGCCTCGATAATTAATTCCATACTGCACACTCACGTAATTGTGTTAATTCTTTATACTTCTCTTGTGTAAATTATATTCTAACATACAGCTCGGGGTAGTAAAATCACCTTGTAGATGTATTCATAATCTGTTTATGTTTAATTGATTTTCATTATGTAATAATTTCATACTGGGGACTCACGTAATTGCACTTGTTTCTTTATGAGACCAGGTAGTTATACTGCTCTCTCATATTATTTATTCACATGTATAACTAGGTTAAACACTCTGAAATTTTCTAACATTTAATTGCATTCGGAAACAGTCGTCGTCTATTAGATCGTTTGTCATTACTAATACGTAGATCGCAACCTTCAAACTCACCTATCTATCAACACCGTCTACGAGAAATATCACTACCAAACAAAAAAAAAAAATACACTTATGGCACTCTTGCACAAAAATCACCACATATATATATCTCGTCCCCAATACGCCACACCTCAGTCGTGTCCCAGAGCTCCAAGGGCGAGTACTTACCAGAGCTGCGCCCCACAAAAGGAAAAACCCTTAGTACACCCTTGCACCAAACACAAAAATTATTTTAAAAAATCCATTGATCACAAAAAATTAACCCTTTCAATAAATTCAAACCTTTCATTTTAATAACCCTTTTTGTTTAACCTTTCTTATTAACCCTTTTTATTAACCCTTCTTTGATTAACCCTTTCAATTTATTTAATTTATCCTTTGATACCAAATCGATAATCCATCAATTAATCCCAATCAAAAAAGGCGGCATCCCTTTGTATCTGAAACCCGTGCGCCCCTACTACTGTTTACATTCTATATAGTTAAAAGTTAAGAATCTTACTAAAGATACGGGCTTACGCAAATGAGGTATATTTTCTATATTGCGCCAAGCGTTTATATGTTAAATATAAATTGATAGAAGCATAATAATTTGTAGTAAAGTTTATTACGGTTTTTCGACCACGTCTTACAAGTTCTACAAATTCTGTATCTACTATAATTATTTTTCTCTTTTTAGTTCATTTAAAAATAAAGGTTGGTTTTTAAATTTATTACCGCATCGACGGCGAACTCTACTCGGCGGTTAATTCTACTCAGGTTGGAAACAAAACAAGATTTCTTATGGAAGAATGTGGTATAGTGATACTTTCCGCCGCTAGGTGCGCAGTGCTTCAAAAGATAACTTTTAAAGGCTGTTCACGATAAAGTGAGCACTTTTGAAATCAACCTTAGAGAAATGTCACTGCCCCTGCCTGCATATATTTCATACGGGCGCACTGAGTATCATGCGCCCGGTAAAGTTGGTAACTATAGATGGAGCGTAGTTCCGTATTTTAACGCCGAATAAAAAGTGTTAGGTAACCATTTGTGATAATTTAAATTGTTTATTTCGATTTCTGTTTTTTTTATGCATTAATGTGTAAAATTAACAGAAATATAAAATGTTAACTTTTCTTATTATTTCATAGTTTAACTTGCCTGAAACATGAATAAAGTGATGAAGCCCATGACAATGTTAATTTTACATAAGTCAGAAGAATCCACTACTTGCATGCAAGTAGTTCTTAAGCAGGGCTTTCAAAAGTGCTAATTTTACCGTGAACAGCCTATAATTAAAATTCTAAGCCATGTGAGTTATAAAAGAGAAAATTTCTACTTAGTTACGAAGTTAATTTTTTATTTGATTTGTGATTACTGTAATTATCCTGTTTTTAACGTAGAAAATAGAAAATAATCTCGTGTCTTGCCGACACTACCGCTTACCTAGTGGGAAAAAATTTCCCTTTGCCAAACTTTCAACATTGGTTTTCCCAATCTGTAATAGAAGTTATCTTAGTGGAGGTAAGGCGTAATCGCGGGTATGTTCTTCTAGTTTCCGTCAGATGTGACTTCGGCATAGGGAGAGAAGGAAGAATACGCAGGTAAAGGTGGTCCACGACAAAGTGAGCACTTTTGAGATCAACCTTTGAAAAATATCACTGCCTCTATGTGCATACATTTTAAAGTGAGCACTGTTGGCAACACTCACAGTTAAGTTGGCAGCGGATCACGAGAAGTAGTTCCATGTTTCAAGGCCTTATTAGCTGAAAAGTAAACAATTTGCGTCACCATTTGTTGTATGCAAATGAGAATAACTGTTCGCGTGATAATAAATCATTTCTTTTTATATCTCTTAAGTCATCACTTGTTTGACGCAACGTTCAAGTAACTTGCTTAATTGCTTCTTTTTTTTCTGTCCGCTCTTACGTGTCAACAAAAAGAAAGAATTTTTCATCGAATGTGAATTTTACAGCGCAGATGAGTATCTAAACTACAAAAAAAGAAAATACTGTATAGCATTTCAGTTTACACATTTCTTGTTCCGGTTTTTCTCGTTCCCTTCTTTTTCTGATTCAGTAAAATGGTGACGTCCTAGTAGTATGCTGGAAGAATATTAGTCACATAATGAATAAAAGATGTTATGTGTGTACGTGAATCTTATATATATATATATGTGTGGTGTGTGTGTGTGTGTGTGTGTGTGTGTGTGTGTGTGTGTGTGTGTGTGTGTGTGTGTGTGTGTGTGTGTGTGTGTGTGTGTGTGTGTGTGTGTGTGTGTGTGTGTGTGTGTGTGTGTGTGTGTGTGTGTGTGTGTGTGTGTGTGTGTGTGTGTGTGTGTGTGTGTGTGTGTGTGTGTGTGTGTGTGTGTGTGTGTGTGTGTGTGTGTGTGTGTGTGTGTGTGTGTGTGTGTGTGTGTGTGTGTGTGTGTGTGTGTGTGTGTGTGTGTGTGTGTGCGCGCGCGCGCGCGCGCACGCGCGCGCGTCCCTATGTGTTTACTATGCCCAGTGTATAAGCTTTGTTATACTGTAAATTGACTTGTCCAATATCTTTGTACTGTTATGTATTGAAAAAAGATCTTACGGACGTAATAAAACAAACAAACAAACAATCCACGATTTAGCACCAACGTGAATTAAGCAGTGGTTCGTAACTCCTAAAATATAGTACTCATCAGCGTTCTAAATAAAACATTTTTATATCTGTTCTAAATTACGTGGCAATGTTTGCGACTAATTGTGTTGTATTTCAAGGTAGTTTCTTGGCCCGGAAATTCTTAAGATTTCACATAATGTGAGGACCTGCGAAAAGTGCTAATTACATGGTGGTATAAATTTTAAACGTAGAATAAACTTGAATAAACTTTGGACACGAGTGCGTTTTGTGGTATTAGCGATTTGTGTTGCATTTATGAAAGCTCTAATAAGTATATGTGTATTTTATTTAATAATTACGTGATTCTCTAGGAGTCACTTTACTATTTGATACCTTGGCGCGTGTGTTACATGTTTTGAAACAATAATGATGTAAAAATATTTCATACTGTACGTGAAAGATTTCTTGAGTACCATGAATGCGTTAAAACAGTGTTACGACATATGTCCAAACTATGTAATTTGCGTGAGCTGATATATTAACCAGTAAGTATCAGCTTCCGCGACTAACCTAGCCTTCAAGATTGGCATTATTTTGTGTGTGTGTATTGATCGGCCGGTGGGGGGGGGGGGGGGGGTAAGGGGGGAGAGAAATCGATTGCGATTCTACATTATATATTTCATGAAATATGTTGTCATCAGCTTAGGTATTGTGTTGTTAGCATTCTGGTGAAGCTAGTCCCATTTAAATATTATAATCTAAACGTGATTATTTTCGTAAGCAACACGCCTAATCAGAAGTTGTAGTGCTATGTGCTTTAAAAACTGCGTCGCTGGACGAATTTTTACGAAACTTACATCGAGTGATAAATATTACCGTGAAAGTATGCTGTAAAAATCTGAAGCCATTGAGTTTCATGAAAATTACGTTCGTAATTCGAAAAGTCATTGCAAACGCCCGCCATTGCTAATGCGTAGTTTTGTATTAAAATGTTGATTTGGTTTATACGTACGTTTAAAGGTGTAGGCTATTTCAGTAGGAATTTCAGAACGCTCGCACATATGACAATCTCAGTGCATACCAAGCGAACAAAAGATTTTGTATTATTCTAGTGAAAATAAAAATGCAGACGCGCATAATTTCAGATCATTTTAATTAACAAACCGTTTTCCTTAATTCTGCTCGTAAATGCTGTTAAAAATAATTCTCAAATCACGTAACAATGTATTAAGACAAGTTGTCTTTTGTACGAAGTAATAAATACACCGTGTGCACTTAAAACTTGCTTTACTTATGTATATGACGCGTATAATGGTCGAGCATTTCAGCTGTACTAATATAATTAAGAGATAATGTGAGTTGGCTTGTTTAATTGTTTATATGTAACGGCTAATCTCGGAAACTACAAGGATGATTCTTATAATTATTTCCCTGTAAGGAAGCTACATTCTTCCATATGGTTATAGGATATGTATAATTTATAAAAAAAAAAATCCTAGAGAAATTTTAAAATTTCTATATCAAGTCGTAGAAAAATGAGCTACTTGGCTGTTTCTAAGCATGCGCTAACAAAACTACAGCACAGATTATTATAATTGTTTCACTGTTAGGAAGCTACATTCTTCCAGATGAACATAGGCTATGTTTAATTTTTTTTAAATCCTTGAGACATTTCAAAATTCGTGAATCAAGTCTGAGAAAAATGAGCTACTTGGCTGCTTTCTAAGCATGCTCTACCAAAACTACATAGCCTATTCTTATGATGCTTTCGTTGTTAAAAAGCTACATTATTCTAGATGGACATAGACTATGTTTAATTTTTAAAAAATTCTTTGAGAAATTTTAAAATTTGTAAACGAAGTCGGAAAAAAATGAGCTACTTGGCTGCTTTCTAAGAATGCGCAAGCAAAACTACAGGACAGATTATTATAATTGTTTCACTGTTAGGAAGTTACATTCTTCCAGATGGATGTAGGCTATGTTTAATATAAAAAAGTCGCTGGTAGTCACGGGGAGTCGTAGGTAGCCACGGGTAGTCACGAGTAGTCGCAGATAGTCACAGGTAGTCGCAAGTTGTCGCAGAAAGTCACCGGTAGTCACGGGTAGTCGCACATAGTCACAGGTAGTCGCAAGTTGTCACGGGTAGTCACGGGTAGTCACGGGTAGTGTAGTCGCGGGTAGTGACGGGTAGTCGCGGATAGTCACAGGTAGTCGCAAGTTGTTGCAAACAGTCACGGGTAATCGCAGGTAGTCACGGTTAGTCGCATATATAGGTATGCATTTAAATATCTCCATCAAACCTGAGCGAAACGATGGTGGGCTGCTAGTACATTTATAAAGAAGAACGTTCGAAACGACTTGAAGTATTTATAACGGGAGAAAGAATCATATTTAATTATTTTGTTATTCTTTTAACAACCCACACCAAAACATATATTCCTATGACCACAGAAGGAATGACCATAGTTACAAGACTTTGCATTTAGTATATCTAAACAGAAAAAGCATCATAAACGAATCAATATTCACAAACCAATATGATTTACAGAAATTAATGTCTTCGTGTTTATAGTACTCTTTACAAAATTTATTACTTTCTGATATTTATTTAATGAGTATGCAGTGTACATATGAGCATCTGATGTAAACACCAGCTGAAAGTCACATGGAATGTTTATTTTGATGTGCGAAAAGATACACAGCCAACGGACTGGAAGTATAAACTTAGCAGTGTTAACCGAAGTACTCACTTTACTTTGAACAGCCTTTAAATATGGTCGTTGATAACGGAAGATATCAATTTCTTTCCGACGGAGGTATCATCAGAAGTGTACTAGCTATTCGGACAAGATGGGACGGGAAAGGAATCATCCGTCGTGGTCTGTATTTAAGGGCGTGTCCTAGCATTCTCCCGAGGCGATGTTGGGAAAATAGGAATCAGGATCGGTGTGCAGGGAATCGAATACCTGCACTCTCGATTGCAAGTAAAATGTATTCCCTCTGCGTCACCTCACTTCGTTTGATGCGAATGTAAAATGTTCCGTGAAGTATATTGAAATGGGCAAGACGACGAGCTGTGCAGGGTGTTGGCGTAACCACTGCTTGCAGAAATTGGCGGTGGTTATACGAAATATTTGAGATCTCCAGAGAATGTACATTTTGTTGGGAAGCCAGTACGGACATAATAAGTAAATGACAACTTCCACGCCAGGGTTAACTTTTCCCTAATGAATACGTGTTTTCATGACTTGCCGTAACTGCACTTTGTTTTTTTTTATAAACTTCAAACAACAGAGTGTTTCCAAATATGTGATGAGTAAACAGGAAGTGGAAAATACACCCCAAAATACCACAAAATATCCCTATGAGCATATGTCTTAAAGTCGGTAGTTTCCAAGTTACAGGCCTTTCAAAACTGTACAACACATGTTGGTAACAGCCTATCTTTTACGAGGTTATTAGGCGTCTCGCACAGTTGGCTAGGTTGTGCAGGACCAATTGTCTGGCCTGCGCGCTCCCCAGATCTCAATACACTGAAATTTTTCCCGTGGGGGGGGGGGGATCTCAATGCCATTATTTATGTCACTCCAGCTTGGACAGCTAGTGTAACAAAGTATACATGCAATTTCTGGAGTATTTGAAAGTGTCAGAAAATTAATGACGCGGCATGTTCAGGTGTGCGTTCAGGCAAAAGGTGGACTTTTTGAACGCTTCTCCCAGACTGACGTATCATGCTGGTACACGAACGTGGTTACAGCTGTTCGAAATGGAATGGGCCAGGAAGACTATTGCGAATATATTCAGTAAAACATTGGAAGGTCTGTAACTCGGAAACTATTGAATTTAAGACATGTGTAGGGAGCGATACGGGCGACACTAACACGCACGCCTAGTGCCTCATCGCTCCTACGCGCAAGGCGTGCAGTGTTTCCGCCGTGACGCTGTACTGTGCAAATGAGATCTATAACAGCGGGGTTTTATTACACGCGGTGAAAGTACACAGATTAAACTACGCCAGTCAGTATCTTTGTACTTTTCTCTTGCCGCTTGAAGAAACTGCGTATGCAAGCTTTAAAAATGCGATATTTGATCATTTTCACGGATTTCTTTCTCCAAGAATACTCTTAAAAAAAAAAAAAAAAAAAAAAAAAAAAAAGTTTTTTTTTTCTGGCAAAAAGTCGTATTTGTAGAACATTTATTTACCGAGATACGCATATTCGGGCAAACAACTATTTCACCAAAAAAATGCGGGTATCCAGCCGATTCTTAAAATGTAATATTTGGTACGGGCAATTGTTTATTACAATTCTATCCAACCGCCAACTTTTACAGATATATAAATATATAGAAGTTATCAATTCACCACTCAGAAATACTAGCGCACCTTGAGGCGGAAATTTTACCTATGCTAACGTCTCCCATACGGAGTCTCGTTTTCTTCCCAGTCTGAATATATTAAACCTTAGTCGCGGCACATGCTTACGTGCAGCTAGTAATTGAAGCGACGTTAGTACGGAGCAGCGCATGAACGCAGGGGCGGGTGATACGGGAGAACCCCGGGAAAACACGTTTGCTGGCGGCATCGTGCGGCACGATTCCCACATGCGAAAAACCGGGGGCAACCCCGCCCGGGAATCGGAAACAACAAGTTCGCCTGTGCGCGAGGTGAGCGCTCTGGCCTCTGCGTCACCGCGGCCCCCGCCAACCGTTGTGACCTGTGGCCGCTCGCTCGCTGAGTTACTCGCCCTCGGCGAGCGCAACAGGAACTAAAACAGGGGCGAGCCGAACGTCATGCGAACACTCGCGAGCAAGCTGTAAAATGCCCGTTACTGAAGGCTGTTCATGATAAAGTGAGCACTTAAAAAAATTTTTCACTGGCAATGCCTGCACATGTTTTAACACGTGCACTGAGCGCCATTCGCCCGATAGAAGTGGCACCGACAGACGGAAAGTAGTTCCATGTTTTAACTTTGAATTAAAAGTGCTAGGTAAAACATTTGCGAACAGAGTGTAAGGAATAACACATATGTAAAATATTCACTTTGCTAACAATTCTGCAGTTTCACTCGGCCGATGCATGAATAAAGATATGAGGCCCATGGCAATGTTAATTTTACATAAGGCGTAATAATACACGGCAGGCATACAAGTAGATCTTAAGCAGGGCTTTCGAAAGTGCTCAGTTTACCGTGAACTGCCTATAGAGGTAAGATTATATGGTGAATAGAAACAAAGGCGAAATACCACCGACATTAAAGTTAATACACCACGTAACACAGAAATTTAAGTTCAAACATTAAATTTAATTGAGCCATAAGAAATCATTTTATCTTAAAAATTTTCTTTTTAACAATTTTAACTATTCATTTGCTAATGAAAATAATGCCTTCAACTCAAAAATTTTTTAAGCATACTGGAGGACGGGGAAATATACCAGGTCGTCAGCATCTAGGCTGAGTGAATCTGATGCTGTGTAGATGTGGATAAAATGATTTTCTATTATACAAGGCTCAAAAATTGGAAAATTAAATATAACAATAATTTGGTTTCATTGAAAGAGTCTTTTCTATAAATTCGTTTTAAAAATAGTCTTGTGAGGCAATGACCAAAGAAAAAATCCACATTCTCTGGAAAATTAATCAGCTGCGTCAGAGAAAATTAAACTTAAAATGAGAATTTTTTTTTTTTAAATTCGGACACACATATTTCGACTTTTTTTTATGTAGTTATATGTATGTTAAGTATTACAAATGTTTACATGAACATCTGTGTAAGCATCCACTACTGTTAACTATACCCAAAATACGTACAAATTAAAGTGATTACACCCAAATATCAAATTTTTAATATCAAGTCGAGCTAAAATCTTTTCCTAATAGTCACTTGTAGTAACCCGAAGTCATCGCAACTGAATTTAGCAAATGCGCATTGGTGGACACATAGCAAATCGTTTATGACGATAAAGACGAAAATCACAATTTTTAATGACAAGATTTTCCTTGGAATAACACCATAAAATCTTGGCTCTGGCCATTACACACGCTCAAAAACACGCACGCGTTGCGTGTCTTCAGCACAGAACAGGTAACCAATACCCGCGCCTTCCCGCCAATAGAACTATCAGTACAAACGTGTATAGAAGTTGAGGTTATATAATTGCGTAAACAAGAAAGTGCTTTTGAATGTTTCTAGATTTTCTCTGACTTAACGTAGTTTCAATGCAACTAGAATATACTCAAGTTAGCCAAAATATTTTATCCATTTGAAAGTGCGGGTCTGCTGAAATGCCAAACGTAAAGAACCACTCTAGTCACTGTTGTCCGTGTCATTTTGACCGTATTATTGGCGAGGGGGCGAGTCAAAGTTTCGGACATACACAGATGAAGATTCCTTGGAAGATTCTATGCAAGTCTGCATGGCCGCTTGTATGGATTGTTCTATGAAAAATTTGGCCATCTGCTGGCCGTTCTCAAGGACGTTTTCGTATATTGGTCGTGTACAGTTTTCGATGCAAGATTTCCCAAGAGGTTGAAATTTTAGCCAATTAGACAGAGGGCGGTAGAGTCATTTTGTTAATTTTTTTTCCGAGAAAGAGCGTAAGATTATTAAACACTAATAAATAGTAAATAGAATACCACGAGAATATTTACTCATTCTAAAGCAGCATTGTGTGAAAATTATGGTAAACATTCGTGTATATTTAACACAGAAATTGCAGTCAAAACAACAAAACGACTAGGCTGTGTGCATAAACATACAATGCTGAAGTCGTGGGTAAAGACTGTTCTTGAACTACGGTTGTAGAAATTAAAATATAAAAAATGCACTCGTTTTTACCTTGTGAAAGCCTACGCAGATCGAACAAAGCCTAAATTTAACTCGCCTTGAAAAGCTGTTCCTACATGAGGGCCGTGGACATGACTTACCTTTGGCGTGACGGGACCTGTTCAACTGACCGCCTCGCTGCAGCTGTGGCCGGCATGACTGCTGGACGGCAAATGCGCGGGGTGCGTTAGTGTGCCTGCACTCCTGGCGTCTCCATGACAACGTGACGCCGCGCCGGCCAGCCATGACGCAAACAAGGGGTCATTTCCGGACAAAGAATGCCAGAAAATGATCAAGAAACTGACGACTATCCTTACTATATATACTTTATATAAACGGGAGAGTGTGACTGTGTGTTTGTTTGTCCTTCTTTCAGGTCAAAACGGAGCAACGGATCGACGTGATTTTTTGCACATATGTTGTTGGAGGGTCGGAGAGTGGCATAGGATACTTTTTATCCCGGAAAAATATCTCATTTCCATAAAAAAATTATTGTAATTTTATATCATTCCTTTATGAAGTTGGTAGAACCCAATAGCGGGGCCGCAGTAGCTCAGTGGCTAAAGAACCCGATAGTGGGGCCGCAGTAACTCAGTGGGTAGCGAACCTAATAGTGGGGCCGCAGTAGCACAGTGGGTAGAGGACCCAATAGTGGGGCCGCAGTAGCTCAGTGGCTAGAAAATCAAATAGTGGGGCCGCAGAATCTCAGTGGGTAGAGAACCCATTATTTGGGCCGCGGTGTATAGATATATATCAAGTGGGGCCGCAGTGCTGGATATCATGCGAACGAAGTAGCACGGGTCATCTAGTACATTGAGTAAAGATAAACACTAGAGTGGCCATGGTATAGGAAAAAGTCTGACCAGTTTTATGTGTTAGTTCCGTGAATGATTCAGAAGAGCGCTAGTGTTCCCGATGACGTCATCTGCACGGGGTTGCCAATTACGCAGCTGGTAAAAGTATGTTATAACCCCGGCCTCGGCTAACCTACGTGTTCGTTCAAGTTCTGCCAGAGGCGAGCCTGTCACGCGCAAATTACCAGCATTCGTTGCAGCTGTGAATACCCAACTCATGATTTACTAGTGGAGACCATGGCATGTGTTTCTTTTATGTCGTAGAATTATGTGTTTGAGGAAATATGCAGTGATATCAACTACTGTTTGATTTTATTTACCTATGCGAAAATAAATTATCATAAGTATATAAAGGTCATTGTTTTTAGTTATAATCTATTATTTTACTATAGTTTAGGTGTTCATGATAAAATACGAGTACTCTTAGCACTTACAATTACAAACGTCATATTAATCATGAATGATGTCATACTGTACATCATACTAAACTTTTCGTTCCGTTCTTTTGTGAAAGGAAATTGACAGGAAATAGTTGTTCAATAATGGAGAAATATGTGTTAGACGCACGACGGTCTACAATTGAACACAATGTTTACAGTTTGGGGTTGTGATCTACTGTATAGGCGACTGTTCGGACAAATTATCAGTACGTTCAATATGTCGATTCGAGTGTCATTAAGACTGTGTCCGAACCTAGGAATGCACTTATTTATATAAGCATACTCCACTCGGCTCGATATGTGTTACATTCCGATAGACATACATTGCATCCTTTACAGCAACTAGTTAGCTGATAAGATTCTGAACAAGCATTTTGACGGACAATGCATACTGAATATGTGCTGGAACGTAGGCGCATAGCTTAAGAATTATCAATCCATTAGGAGCTGCATCTGGAAAGCGCATGACAATGAAAGTGTGCCTATTAACCAATCATAGACTTTTTACAAGAAAAGGAATGAATATATATCTGAGTCAGTAAATGCAGTTATTGATAATGTATCATCAAAGCTGGTAGCCACTATAGGTAAATTTCCTTTTAACACTAATATTGGTATGAATAAAAATTAAATGTTGCATTTTTATATAACTTTTTCACTCATGCATACCTTATCTTGTAAAAAAAAATTTGGCAATATCCTCACTGCCCTGCATATTAACTATAAATTCATTCAATATCACGCCCGGTTTATAACAAATCACGACGGAAACTGGTTATGCGTATCCCGGCGTTTCTCAAAAGGTAATGCTACCATTCCACTTTTTATAAAAAGAAATATTAGGAATAACAATTATGAACTGCATATAAATATATTTTCAAAATATTAGCTTATGGGCTGTAAGAACGCGAGACGCACACTCACGCATTCGTTTGCCCGTGTACGCGTGTATATCATTTCCCGAAACATGCAAAACATTTACGTACGTATACGAATGCGAACGCTGTATGAGCGTGCATCTCATTAAGCAGAAAACATTTTGCACACTGCGGGAAAAGGACATTAATGATAACGTTTAAGGCTCAACTCTAACAGATGTTTGTTTTAAAGCGACAATGCAACTGTCGTCTCTGTAAGACCCACATTTACAATGATGATGTGCATTAGTGGATATTGTCTGAAAAGTTGGCAGCTGTGTGTGTGTGTGTGTGTTTATACTTAAACGAGTGTAGCACAGCACACCATTGTATATTGTACGCTGGAACCTCGGACTCATAACAGTGCGAAAAACGTTGACACTGAAGTGTTTATCAGTAATGTTAACACTAACGAACGCATGAGAACTAGACACAACAAAGAGAGTCTCAATATTCTACTTCAAACTACGTACATTACAAAATATAACTGTTTCTACACGAAACATCGGTTTATCACTAATAGTCATGCTAAGGCCGTGTCCGTAAGGACAAATTCGTTATTTTAATTTGTCATTTCGTAGGTTTCAATCCGGACGTTGTCGACAGTCACTTGTTTAGCACTCGCAGCAACACATTCTTACATTTACAGTGAAAATATGTTTTATATCAATTAAATGCTGTAAATGGACGTACTATTTCTACGATCATTACTGGAATGCTGCGAATATGTCAATAAACAAGACAATAATATAATATCGAATAACTACTTAAAATAAAACATGTTTTACAAAATATATAAACAAGGCACAACACTTATTTGCTTTTTAAAACATATCTAGTGTATTTTATGAACAGTTGTTTGTTTAAAATAAACCGATTTAAGTACGCATTCGCGCATGTGTTTTGAATGTCAAATGGTTTTGTCATTTTGTATTTTTGGTAACATCCGCTATATACAAGATACGAAATATCAATTTACCAAATACGTCACAATGTTTGTATAAAATATCTGGTCACATGATCATCGTGTCAACACAATCTGCCATTTCGGACACGACCTACGTTTACAATACAAAAATTAATGCATTTCGAACTATTGCAGTAGGCGTTTATCTGTCATATGGAAACACACCTTCTGTATTTGCAGTTTTTCATTAATGTTTTAATTCTTAATTCCAGTGAATTTAAATAGGCAGCAAGCCTGCCATGTTTACTTTTGTCTCTAACAACACCTCGTAAAAATCAACCATATTGCAGCAGATCATACTTCAAATCCGACATTTGCTATTAGAGAAGCTTGTTATTTGTGAACAAAAATAATCTTCAACACGTGCACATACAAGCCTTTGTCATATTGTTTTATATTTACATTACTGTAAATAACAGTTTCCCGCCAACAACACCGACTGCTCTGTACTCATTGGTCGTAGTCTCAACATTTTTTCTATAGATATAAAATACAACTATTTATTTCAATGCTAAAGGAAATCCCACTAACGCACACGACCTGATAAGGTTCCATTGGGAACCAAAACATAAGAGAGCGCACATTCTTTTCTTCTGCACACATCTTAACGCATAATATAATGCTTAAATATCTCTATTATAAACCCAGCTTTGCTTCAAACGTCGCAGCTTACGCTGCAATACGGTGTGCAGGGGTGTATAAACGCAGTCAAATCAATACATTTCTCTGTCCATAGTGTACAATTGTGACCAAGAATAACAGAAATATTATTTTAAAAAATAATTCTGTTAAAAGTTTTTCGTGTATTCTGGAATGTTTGTCGTCTCCTAGCATACAAATGGATAATGACAACAATTTACGAACACTATGTACACATTGGAATTATTTGTGAGAGTAGGGCATTCTTGTGTGTTAACTTTGTGGCATATTTACATAATTATAATTTACTTTTCCTAAAGTAGTAATGTCCTGTGTGCCCCATGTTGTGTTGAATAAATAAAGACTTTTTTTTTAGTTAACGACCACTCATTTTTTGCACGATTATACTATTCTAATGAAATATTTTTTTATTAGCATGTACGATCATCATCTTAAAAAGGATTGTTAATTCATACAGCAAGTGTAGATTCGATTCGTCTATCGAGGGTATTTTCCCCTACCACTTAACAATGTTAATTGTAATATGTTAGTATAATACTAGCATTATATAGTGTATCATAGTTTCAAAACAGTTTTTCTTCCGATATTTATAAAGGATTTAAGAAGTTTCTGGTGCCTAAATTCTGCGAGAGGCGTGAGTCGTTTAAGTCGGCCTTACACGATGCCCAATTTATGCTACTTACTGTTATACTCATGGGCACAACAGAAAGCGTACAAGTTTCTATAGCAGAATGGAAGAAAGAATGCATCCGTTCTTCCCACACGTTATCTAAAGTGCTAATAGAAACTTGTAAATGGTAGGCAAAACAACTCGCAGTGGACAGGGGACAGGTGTACAAAATGCATCCAAATTTTATATGTAGGTTATTTGTGGTGCATCCAAAAGGTACGACGATTATTTCTTTTTTCCCCTGAAGACTGCATTGGTTTAGATTTTAACGTACGAGTACTATTGATATATGGAAAATGATATGAGTAACGGCAATCCTTGTGTTTGGAAAACAAGGTACACATGTATGCACGACGGACATTTATGCCACTCAAGAAAACATTGGCAGATTATTTAAACAAGGGCGTAGCAAAGAATGTACTCTAGACGAAGGGGCGAGGGGGAAGGGGGATATTTCATATTTCTATTTTTGAACAAAATATGCAACCTGTATTATTTTAAGAATTTATAGTTACATAATTATATATAATCAATGCCTTCATGTACAGATATGGAACCACGCAATGCTATAAACATTCTTCATGTTGAAGGAAGATCACATATTCCTTGAATTAACATAAAACAAAACTTGTCATTTTGTTTACATATTTTATTTTCATTTCAATGGTCTCACACAGAGATTATAATCTTTGGCCTCACCTGCCTTACGCCCAGCTTATTCTCCAGAAGACGGAACTGTAAGGACTGGAAACCAGACGCCGGGGAAAGGTAGTTCCTGAATTCCATGAAGTCGAGTGGCGTCATCGTCTCCAGGATCATTACTTGGTCCACCAGCAGCTGAAACAACACACTAAGCCTCCAGTTGTAACTACGCACAACGCTTCACTTTCGAAACCAACATCTGGAAAAACAACCTCTGCTGTGGCTGATTCCCCCAGTCATGTTGGCTGCGGTTCATGAATATTAATTGCACGTTTTAGCCATACGTGAACTGTTCGAAATCGGCTACCATTGTAATTAGTTTTCTTTTATTTTACGGACATTTTCGGGGCAAAGAAGATCGTAGAAAGAAATTTAAGTGTGTACGCAGGGTGGCTACACGTAACGTAAAACTAAATTCCCTGATTTTCCCAGGATTTCTCTGTCTCCGTCGCGCTTCTCCGTAGCCTATGCCAATGCAATAAAACTATTCAGCTGAAGCCTTGTATATTAATAAAAAAATGTTTCTATGATATTATAATCTCGTGAGAGTCATGCAATATCTGCATAAATCATGAAAAAAAAAAAAAAAAAAAAAGAAAAAAAAACAGTAATTTTACTATTGACATTTACGTTCCAACGTTTGTTTCAAAATCAAATTTTCTGGTATGGAAATATTTGTGTAGTACTATTAACATATGTCTGTAATATCGAAAAAAAATATGAAAATAATACAACCACCCATTATAGTGAATAAAACTTTCCATGTTTGGCGAATCGTCACTGTTGTACCACTCCAACAGTGGTTTGGAATGCCATCATGCCCGACTGAACCACTGAAGTCCATTACTCGCTAGGTCACATTCAGTTGTTATCTCGGATCGATATACACAACTATCGCACCATTTCAGGTCAACTTGTGGCTTGAGAGCGATTTGAACGTTTGGAACCGCCGATTGTATAAATTCAAAGACTTGATCCGAGAACAAAGAAGTGTTTACAATCATTTGTACGATACTTTTATAACCGTCATTAAAGTGTTTTCCATTAATGGTACTGCAAATTCTGCTTCTACAGTAGTGAATATTAGAGGCAATTACGGAATTTATACCCTGAATAAAATATGTATTCTGAACTTCTTATTAATATAATAGATTAGAGAATGTGGTTATTAAAATGAACTTTTTTTAAAATCAAAGACACAAATAATAAACCTCACAAAATATATTGATCAATAAAACAAACACAATTTACCTGACTATCTCCCGTACAAAAAAAAATTATGACGTCATAAGTGTCTGACCAACACAGTATTTGTTACACACTTACTACGGAACTATGTAGTTGGAATTAAGGCAGATGAATCTTAAATTTTCGTTGATGCAACACATTTACAGAGGGACGACGATCGAACCTAGGGGATTCTTGTTGAGCCAAGATCGATCGATCTCGAATCTAACAAGCTGTCGGTACAACTGACTATCAGCAGCATGCATATTCCTCTGATACCTGGCACCCAGCTAAGGTTTATTCTCATCTCAGCCGGGGGGGGGGATGTAGTGGTTAGACTACTTGCCTCCCTCCTAGGCAAACCGAGTTTGACTTCCGGCGGAGTCGCTTCCGGTTTTCCGCATGTGGTAATCGTGCCGGACGATGCCTCTGGTCGGCTGGTTTTATCAGGGATTTCCCGTTTCCCCTGACTTTGCATTCCGGCGCTGCTCCATACTCACATCGCTTCACTCTCATCGGCTCTCAAGACCTCGATGTAAAGAATCGCCCAAATCTCTTCACTTACTCGTTCTACTCAGGTTGGAAAGATCAGCGCTAGTAGTTAGGTACCTAAACATTTTCTCCGCTAGGCAGTACTTGTGCCACATATGAAATAGATTTATTTTTGTGCAAGTAAATAGGATAACAGCAATTTACATAAAATAAATATAACTGTGTAAAATCTCTGGATTTATATTTACTAAGAACCCATTCAGAGAATAAAATTTCTTCTTCGCAATAAGAGTGGAAATATAACGAAATATATCCCCATAATGATTTTTTTTTTTCCCCGTAAAACTGGATTTCGCAAAACATTATTTTTAATTACTTTATACAAATTTGACAGCATAATCTAATCGTGGGCAAGTGCATATATATATATACATATCAATATATATATATCACAATTCGGGTCAAACTGAGACGTTTACAGACAAATAAATATAATTTCTCCATAAAAATATGGAAAAACAAATACCGGTGTTTTATACTCCTGTCAATAATATTAAATGCCATACATACTACGATGGCTGAGCGGTTAACCTGCTCTCCTCCCACCAAGGTGAACCGGATTCAATCCCCGGCGGGGCCACCTCCGGATTTCCGCAAGTGAAAATCGTGCCGGGCGATGCCGCTGGTCGGCAGGTTTTTTCGGGGATCTCCCGTTTCCCCCGTCCTTGCATTAAGTCGCTGCTCCATTCTAATCTCGCTTCATCTAATCAATCCTGGGGAAGGCAATGTCGAACCACTGCGTTTTCATCCGGCCTAGTTGCCTTGGCTGTGGCGTAGGAACCATTCCCGCGTTGTGTCCTTGGTTCAGACTAACCTTCGGGTTGCTAACCTCCACACACATTGCGACAATATGCTGTTTGTTTGGTTGAAGGTTATTGTACAATTATTGGTGGGTTTTTTTATACTCGATACGCCCCTAATAACTAGGGACACCCGAATTTCGCGAAAAGATTTTCGCGTACGCTAGATTTCAATACCCTACGAGCGTAACAGCAGTTTCCTTTTGCTTATTGGCGGCGCGAGTCTGTGAGAAGGCATTTTCTTACTTGACTGGCCAATCAGAAAGAAGTTACTCCGATACTGTACGTCTATGATTCGTGGGCAGACACGTAAGACGCATAACATCTAGATCGTCCAATCACAAAAGTCGATATGAGGTAAAGTGCTATAAAATACAACTGGTCGTGAATATTACTAATAAATAATAATACTAATAACATAGTATACTGTCCGAGTGTAAAAAATATCACTGGCACATGTACAGGAACTGGACCATTAGATAGTTACTGTCAATAGTAGAAAAATACAAATACCACGGCGAGAATGCCATACAAGGTCTCATAAAATTTACTTCCCCTGAACTTGTAGTATAGGCTGTTCACAGTAAAATGAGCACTTTTTAAAACCCTGATAAAGATATACTTGTATGCACGTTTTTGTATTCTTCCACCTTATGTAAAATTAACATTGCCATGGGCTTCATCACTCCATTCATACGTCGGTCAAGTGAAACTGTAGAATTTTTAGAAAAGTAAATATTTTATAAATCTGCTAATTTTTGCACACTGAGGTGTAAGAAAAGAAATAGAAAGAGAAATATATACTTGAAATTATCATAAATGTATACCTAACACTTTTTATTCAACGTTAACACATGGAACTACATTCTATCCATCGTTACCAGCTTAACCGGGCGCATGTCACTCAATGCGCCCGTTAAAATATGTGCAGGCAGGGGCAGTAACATTTTTCTTAGGTTGATTTCCAAAGTGCTCACTTTATCGTGAACAGCCTTTAGCACTGAATACAGTCAGCGGCCGACTTAAGACTGCTAGTGCCAAATCGATAGCTGTCCTGCGACTACAAAACGATCGAGACGAAGGATGAGGATGTATGAAAGAGGTTTCGCCCCTCGTGCTGAACACACAACGAAATCCTATTCGCTGAAACCACAGCAATGCCCCCACTCACGGTAGAGCATTTCCCCAGCAGTTTTTGCGTTTACGACCATTAACATAAAATACTAGTTGTGGCGAACGTGTATTTTCGTTATGAAACCTGTGAACGAACAGCCAAATTAACACATTAATTACAATAACAGGTAAAATAAATATTTCACATAACTTTAACAAACTGGCACGCCACCAGTATTTCGCAATAGAACTTGTAGGTCTCTGGATAACGTGTCTCTGTTCTACATCATTAAAGGCAGTTCACGATAAAGTGAGCATTTTTGAAATCAACCATAGAAAAAGTCACCGCTCCCACCTACATATATTTTAATGGGCGCCTTGAGTGGCATGTGCTCAGTCAAGTTGGTAACGGTTGATGGAAAGTAGTTCCATATCTTGACGTCGAATAAAAAGTGTTACGTAACCATTTCTGATTACTCAAATTATATCTTTCGCTTTCTGTTTTTTTTTAATGCATCGAAGTGTAAAATTAGCAGATTTATAAAATATTTCCTTTTTTAATAATTTCATAGTTTCACTTGACCTTCGCATGAATAAAGTGCTGAGGCCCATGACAAAGTAAGTCTTGCATAAGGCGGAATAATAAACATCGTGCATACAAGTATATCTTAGGCAGGAATTTCAATAGTGCTCATTTTACCGTGAATAGCCTATAGTAACTGACAACCTGAATTAATGCAAAACGGCTTAAGTACTTTAAATCGTAACTACGGATTTTAAAAACAGACAAGACTGACAGTTGGTGGAAAAACTAGTTGAAGAAAAAGAGTATAGCAAATGTAACGATTAAATAATAAAATCACACAGTGCGTGCGTATACAGATGTAGGACAGCCTCTTATACACCGCGAACTCCCTCCGCACACACCAGCAAAATGGTGGTCACTTGCCAAGAACTTGTCGGAACGCCGTTCGCCAATCAGCGCCTGTTTACCTCCTGGCCAGTCAGTATCCCAGCCAATAGGGAACCTTTCGCAGCATGCAGTGGCAATATAGAACACAAGGTCCGTTTCCAGAGCCCCGTGCACGCAGCCACTCAGAGAATGGATACGCCCACATTAAATAAACCGCAACGCCATTTCGTATTTGCGTGTTGTCAGCTTTGTTGACCAAATGGTGGGACTATTTGTTGCGCTGTTATGAAAATAACTATACGCTACTCGCGGTAAAATGAGCACTTTTGAAAGCCCTGCTTAAGGTCTACTTGTATGCGTGTTGTGTATTCTTCCGCCTTATGTACGAGTAATATTGTCATGGGCCTCATCCCTGTATTCATGCGTCGGAAAGTGAAACTGTGAAATTATTATAGAAGTAAGCATGTAACAAATCTAATTGTTACGCTTCGATACGTTAAAAGAAAAAGAGCAGGCGAAATAAATAATTGAAGTTATAACAAATGGTCACCTAACACTATTTATTCGACTTAAGATACTACATCCTATCCATCGTTATCGACTTTACTGGACGCATGTCACCCAGTACGCCCGTTATGATATATGCAGGTAGGAGCAGTGACTTTTTTCTAAGGTTGATTTCAAAAGTGCTCACTTTATCGTGAACAG
Organism: Dryococelus australis; assembly: GCA_029891345.1. Classification (NCBI taxonomy): domain Eukaryota; kingdom Metazoa; phylum Arthropoda; class Insecta; order Phasmatodea; family Phasmatidae; genus Dryococelus; species Dryococelus australis. Next base: position 46,450,454 of record CM057005.1, read on the forward strand.
CCTTTAGCGTGAATGGAATAGATATTTGTAAGACTAGAAGTGGCCCGTAGGTATTTTTCCCTTTGGCTTGGTGCATAGAACTTGACTTCAGCAATGTAGTTGGTTGAAGAGTGGTAAATTTGGAGTGTTTCCATTTAGAAGACTGTAATCCGAAGTGAGCTAGAAAAGGAACGACGCCATAAGAAGTTTTCTCCTCGTTCTTGTTAGGTTACTAGTTCCCCGGCCCGATACAAGGTAGCGCTAAAATCGCTTCCGTTTGCCCGTGGCGGCGTTGTGGGGCGAGCCAAGTAACCTTGATGCTAACCACAACCCCTCAGAATCTGTAGCCAAGAGAAATTGGTCAGATGCCTCAGAATTGCAGTCTCTTGTTGCTCACAAACCGACTGATGCGTGTAGGTATTCCTTCAAGCAGCCCTCGAGGAAGTTATCATGTTTTTTTTTTTTATTATCGACTGTGGCCATCAGTTTCAGCATATTTGTTTATCCTGTGTAACTAATACTGTGTCCATGACTGTGCAAAATATTAGTACTTTTGTTTATAGGCAGCTCACTGTAAAATGAGTTCTTTTGGAAGCCCTGCTTAAGATCTACTTGTATGCACGTTATGTATTCTTCCGCCTTGTGCAAAATTAACATTGCCTTGGGCCTCATCACATTATTCATGACTCGGTCAGATGAAACTGTGTAATTTCGAGAAAGGTAATACTTTTACAAATCTGGTAATTTTTACACTCCGGTGCACTAAAGAATACAAGAAGCGAAAAAATAATTTTTTAAGTTATCACAAATTGACACCTAACACTTTTCATGCGACGTTAATTCTTCCCCTTCCCCCGCCGCTGAGGTAAACAGACCGCCTGGGAGACTACTCGGGTGTAAACACTGTCTACCACATTCCCTTCAGACGTTACACAATCTCAGCAGTGTAGAAACAAGTCGCTCGTCACGTGTGCGCCACATTCCCTTCCCCCCTAGGCAGGAGATCAATCTTGTGGTCGACTGTCCCTACTAGTATGAACCGCATAGAACCGCATTTAGGTCCAGGGGTACGGAGGGGAAAGATTACGAGAACCATAGACCAAAGTTGAGGTTAACCGCTCTCGATGGTTGCGCACAACCAGTCTCCGTGTCCCAACATTGAACTGCTTTCCTGTCAGCGCAACTAGCAAAACTGGTGCGGATTGGATTTGAGGTTAGAGCACTGTTTAGTAAACAAGTGCTTTGAGATGTTACATAGATTAAAATAATTGGAAATATTTTATCCAAATAAAAGTGCTTGTGTATTGAAAATGAAGATATGGCTAAACACGTCCGTCACTACCGACCATGCGACTTTGGCAGTTGTGTTACTTTGGGGTAGATCAATATTGGGTACATGCGCAGTAGAATAATAAGCGGTCTACCTCATCTTGATTCTATGATACGCGAACGACCGCTCATTGATAAGGCCGATTCAAATTGAAGTTAACATAGGACTCGTTATATTAACTTTTCGACAGTTGTATGCTAAATGTATATTTATTTAATAGAATCGTAGCTGCGATCACATAGGAGTAAAATTATTTGTCTTGATAGGTCGTAATGCAGTGCTATAGGCTATTCACGGTGATGTGAGCACTTTTTGAGGCACTTCCAACAGGAATAAACCATTAACAATTATATTTTATTGCAACCTCAGACATACACTTTTGAGAGTGGTGAAATGTATACACTGTGTTTATTAGTCACATAGCAATGTTTATATTAAAAAGTGCCGCAAAGATATAAATTAGTTGAAAGAAAACATTTAGCAAGGCCTTAAAGAGTGCTAACTTTACCGAGAATAGCCTACACCAAATATGCTGTACCTGGGATGTGGGAAACAGCTCCATCCCTAGAGAAAGCGAAGGCCAGGTTCAAGAACTTTGGCGAGGCCCATCTCTTCCAAACTAGTCAGACACCCCCCCCCCCCCCCTGCCCGCCCTCATTCACCTTTCGAACAATATTGCCTGCTCTCGAGTGGGCGCACATTTCATTGATAAAAATGTTTACATTTGATAAATAAACATGTTTAACACGTTCAGTCCCTGAGTGCACTACACTGGACATGTTGCAGATGAAGTACATTTATGACAATAGCTGTACACAGCTAGAATCTTGGTCCAATTTAGTCACGTTCTTTCCTGTAGGTTATGTGATTTGTGGTTGTTTATACAGTTCTGATTTGTGACTTATTTTCACAATGTCTCTTAAATACCAATTATACAGTTCATTGGCTGCATGAATGAAGCAACCGTTGGATCAGTATGAGTACAGTACGAACCAAAATACTATTTTACTGCAACACTTAAACCCATAACATAGTGCGGGACTGAGAGGATTAAATATAGAAATGTTACCACGAAATATATAAGCTGTTCACCATAAAATGAGCACTTTTGAAAGCCCCTCTTAAGATCTACTTGTATACACGTTGTGTGTTCTTCCGCCTTATGTAAAATTAACATTGCCATGGGCTTCATCACTTTATTCATGCGTCGGTCAAATTAAACTGGGAAATTATCAGGAAAATAAATATTTTTCAAATATGCTAACTTTTACACTTTGTAGCATTAAAAAACAGAAAGCAAAAAAAAATGTAAGTTATCACAAATGGTTACCTAACACTTTTTATTCGACGTTAAGATATGGAACTACTTTCTATCCATCGCTACCAACTTTAATGGACGTATGCCAGACGGTGTATGCTGGTAAGGACAGTGACATTTTTTTCAGAGGTTATGGTTATAAAAGTGCTTAATATACCTACCGCAAACAGCAGTGGCGTTTGTTACATTGACTCAAGGTAAGCAATGCTTACCCTACACATATTGGAAATGTTTGACCCTTTATAGTTTTCGCCTTAACTTTAAACACATTTAATTCTGAGTTTTTCGTTTCTAATTCGAGAAACAGAGTTTCTGTTTTTCGTAACTCCCATTCTCTACTGTAAACGCACAGTGCTGATATCTAGAATTTATTTCCACAAACGGGAGTGACTAGCGATGAATCTCTTTTTTTCTAAACTACGTTATTCTAAGTGTTATGTGAAGTTACGGCCCGAAGGTAGGGCAGAATTTTATTACGTCTCAGAGCTAACCCCTTACGCCTACTAGGAAGGAGAATCATGCAAGGAGGACATGCATCGCGGCAAAGAGGGATTGGACAGCCATGGCCTGCACTTTGGGGCCATGTCTACCTCCCTAAGTGTACTTAGAGCTAGTCTTAACTATGAATATCAAGGGATAAACCGTCAAGAGAGACGTAAAAACCCTCGCGACAGAGAAGTAGAAATTTCTAAAATTATTGCATGCATTTAATTTAATTTAATAGAATGCTACAGGAGACAGTGTGTTTGGAAAACATGCTCTTAGTTAATAGAGTTGGAAAGACTAGTAGAGAGGGGGTGAGAGATTTGTTTATTCTTAACTTGATGCCGGCAGTAACCAAAGAGGTTTTTGGGTGCCTCTCTGGTGGGAGAAGTGACGCTATTGGGCCTCTTCCCCCCGATCTCTTATCTGAACCTGAAAACTAAAGGAGAGAAAGTGAGCTGCCAGTAAGTGTCAGCAGGGCTGGCTCTTACTGGTTATTTCTAGAACATTAAGAGACTGTAATGACCTTTGGATGAAAATACATATTAAACTAGCCTAATTGACCTATAATATCCTAAATATAGCCTATAGTTGCATATGTCCTCGGGGACATATGTATCTAGAATGATGCTGTGCTACCTCGCAGCGGCCAATCTCCGTAGCCATAGGCTGTAACAGAGCATATTTCGGCCGTATGCTGTAAGTACACGGAGCTTCGCAGTGTAAGGGGAATGGGAGAGAAGTGACTTATAATTACGGGGAAGTCTCTCACCAATTGAAGCATCGAACCACACGACGCTGCAAACCTCTACCTCTCGGCAGAGGCGGCCTTGGAATCAGCTACTGCGCAGGGACAAGCATACTAGCAACTGGCTGGGATGAGAGGTTAAGTCTATGTTAACCTATAATATCCTAAATAAAAATAATTAAAGTGAAGTCGTATGGTTAATTAATCTAGGCTGAACTGTCCCTTCGGGGCTACTCAGGTTAAACTACTGTTTATATATAAAAGGCTGCGCAGGGTCTATAATGATTGGCAAGGCAGTGTGTTACACGCAGGGCTAAGGGCGCCTGTGGGCTATAAGCGACTTGGGTCGCTTATAGCTCTGGGTCTCATCGATATCATAGTCCCCTATGACAGCAATAAGAGGATTGGCGTATTCCTCAAGGAATTGGTAAAAAGTTTAGGCTTTCTTGAGAATTACATCTTGCAGCAGTTCTTGTTTAATTTCTGCGTGCAAGTTTCTGATGGAAATGTACCGTGGCGCATGAGAAGCCAATCTGAGGCATTAATTCTGCACCACTTCTAAAGAATTTTAATGAGTGGGAGCACAATAAGCCCACGCAGGGGCTGCATATGTGATGATGGGTCTAACCAATCTACGATTTAATATTGGATACAAGGCAGACAGGCGGGCATAAGCGAGATTACGCTTTGTTTCCCCATGGCGTCGCCATGTCAGCTTACTGTCCATGACTAGGCCAAGGTACTTAACCTCTTCCTTGAAGGAAATATTTTCTCAGAAAAGAGTTAATTGTAGATTTGGGGGAATGTTTCGCCGGCGTGTTAAGACTATCGCTTCGCTCTTGCCTACAGTTATCTTAATTCGCCACACGTGAAAATAATTTTCGAACTCATTGTGTTGTGCCTGGACTCGCTGAATTGCAAGTTAAGCTTTACGGGAGTGGGTGTAGATGACTGTGTCATCGACATAAACACCAATAGTAATAAGTAGATTTGGGCCGGGGGGGGGGGTGGCATGTCATGAGTAGAAATAATGTATAGGACTGCTCCCAGGATGTTATCCTTGGGGGGACGCCAGCCCTAATATATGGAAACCGAGAAGGAGCGTTGATCTAAATATGACGCCAGAAGCTTGATGTAGCAGTCTGGGAATTTAGTTTGATATAGCTTATATATTAGGCCTGCGTGGAACACCCTATCAAAGGCCTTTTCCACGTCTAAAAATACTGCTACCGAAAACTGACGACAGTGAAAAGCTTTTATGTGTTCCGGTAAGCAGACAAGTTAATACATTGTTAGTGCTTTTTCCTAAACCAAAATTGCTCATTAGGAAATAAATTATTCTCGCGAATATGATTATTTAAACGGCACAAAAGTACTCGTTCATGAATCTTAGAGAGCGTGGACAGCAAACTGATGGGGCGATAATTTTGCAATTGGGACGGGTCTTTGCCCGGCTTGGGAAATACAATTACTGTGGCACTTTTCCACGAAATGGGGGAATGGGCGAGATTAAAACTTGCATTAATGCACTCGGCTATAGCCTCAAACATGCTGTTGGGCAGTTGCCTGAAAACTATGGCCTGCAGGAAGTCGAACCCAGGTGCTTTACGAGGTTTCATACGTTTAATAATACGTTCAACCTACTCAGCGTGCGTGGGGTCTGGCTCAGCCACCGTAGACTGTTTCAGACGCACTCGAAGGTCCCTATAAATTTGAGCTACAAAAACTGCATCGGCTGGAAAGTTATTGGGCTGAGAAGCTAATTCTAATTGGTTTGCCATAGCCTCAGCTTTATGCTGGGGCGTGTAGGCAACACCTGCATTGCCTTGAAGAGGAGGGATTGGAGGTCACTATTTGTAAACGCTTTGGTCATATGCCACAGGCTGTGATCCTGAGTGCATAGGAGGGATAATTTATTGGACCAGATATTAGATTGCGAGGCAGGTGATTTCAATGTCGATGCGCTCTCTAAGATTGGCTTTGGTTTACCTAGATCTAGTTCGAGAAAAGAGCCTGCGCAGCCTATTTTTACGTGAGATAAGTTACCTGATATGATCAGGAAGCTTATCTGTATTAATCCGCGGTGTCTTTTCCGGGATATACTTATTTACTCCTGTCTGAATTAGCTCTGTGACGTGTTCAACAGCAGAGTCCAGTTCCTCGGGAGCACTAATAGGAGCTGTGAGATTTATTTCATCATCTAGATATTCCTTAAAGCCGGGCCAGTTCGCATGCTTATAATCTTTAATTTTACGAATTGGTGTATTGTCAGTTTCAAGTTCATTGAATGACAAGTGGACAGGATAATGGTCCGAAGCCAACTCATGTAGCACGTTAAATTCTAAGGCCATACTAAAACCTTTTTTTACCACGATATCAAGAATATCGGGCCTATAATTTATATTACGAAGGTCAACAGTAGGTACGCTAGGGGCGTAAATAATATAATTATGGTGCTCTTGATGTCTAAACAAGGTATTTCCATTGGCTGTGCGTGCGAGACAGTCCCACGTGGGATTTTTTGCATTGAAATCGCCCACGGCGAGTAAAACTGGGTATGCATTAGTTAATTCGTCTAAATATGCGCGCAAAAGTGTGCGGCCTGGCGGGCAGTATACTGAGTAAATTGCAACGTGTTGATTCCCGAACACCCACAGCTTCAAATCTTTGAAGTTGAATTAATTTCGCGGGATTACAATTATGTATTAAAATCATGACACCTCCGCCGTGTCTGTCGCGATCATTTCCAATGCATTTATAGTTCGGGATTGAGAATCTATGCTGTGGATCTAAATTAATTTCGTTTATTGCAATTATAGGAATCTGATGGCGAGAAATAAAATCTACCACCTCCTGTTTTTTTACTGCGAATTCCGTTCGCATTCCAGTAAATAAGACTACTGACTAAATTAAACCTAAACGGCAGAGCATTTGGCAACTGCGTATTAAAAGCCATCAGACTGTCGCTGCTGCCCTTGCACGATAGAGAGGGCTGCCCCAGTCAGGGCTCGCCCTTTTTCTTCGACCGATTTGTTTTGGTCGGTCCAAACCATTAGCAATGTGCAGAGTGCATTCAGCACTCCGCTAAAGGCGGGGAATTTTTCGTTTAGAGAGCTAGCCCTCGCCTCCCGCAGTAATTTCTGCATATCAAGGGATTCAGTACTGGAGGCAGATGGGGTTGTGTCCATCTGCCCTGCTGGGCGCACCAGTTTTGTCTGGCTGGCAAAAACCTGCTCGCCCAATGTGCGTTGAGCTGGCTTCTGTTTGGCCGCGCATGTGACAGTGACTACTGGGGCCGCTGGATGGGAGGGGGGGGGGGGGGGCTGGGGCAGCTGGCAGGAAGAAAGGGGGAGGGGGCTGAGGTGGTTGTTGCGACTCGGAAAGCTGGGAATGTCTGTTACGCGATTTATTTGTCTTTCTCCCCTTATTTGATACGGGTTTTTCGCGAGGCTGCCAGTACTGACGACGATATGAATTGGCAATAGTTGGGAAATCCAATTTGGATGGCTGATAATATGTCAGTGCTCCATAGGCATTGGCAACTGGAATTTGGCGATTTTGTGCAAAATGTGGCACAAAAGTCTGGGCTGGTGCGCGTTGTTTCCTTCCCTGGACCTGTGTCCAGCCATCTTGCGACTTGGCTGTGCCCTGTTTGGGAGGCTGTGAATGTCGTGGAGGCTGTGTTGACTGGATCCAGGGGGTGGGAGTCGATGTGAACTACCTTGGTTGATTTGCGATAGCAGCAGAGTATCTGCTCAGCTGCTCTCGTTTCCTGCGCTCCTGTGGGGCGAGATGTCTCCACTTTCTTGTTTATAAGACTCACAGGCCTTATAATTGGCAGAGTGGTTGCCTCCGCAAGTCACGCATTTTCGCAATGCCCTGTCTTCGCGCTCTGGCATGTCACATTGCAAGGCGGTGTGTCCTTTGCCACATAGCCTACACCTGGGGGGGGGGGGCACACTCTTGTCGAGTGTCTATATCGCTGGCAGTTGCTAAACTGTACTGGTCCTTCAGGGCGCTGTTACTCTTCCATTGTTTCGAAGCCGAGGGAGACGAGTTCTTCGCGAATCCAGGTGCTCGAAGTACTCTTGTAGCCCCTTAAGGGCTACTTTGAGGAGCATTTCGCTGCGCAGGGTGAGGATTGAATACCCTACTTTGAGGGCATCTAAAATGGATATTGCTTTGCCATAATCTTCGACGGAGGCAGGGAGGTAGGAAACTCCCTGTGGAACAACTCTATTTTGTGTCGGTAGGCTTAGCTGCTCTCTGAACAGTTTACAAACGTCGGGGTAGGTGCACTGCTGTGTGTGATACACAGTCAGTGGCCTGAGATCGCCCCTTCGCCCTGATTGGCTTTGTGCGTTTGGATTGGCTGGTGCGGAAGTGGGTGCGCCCTGATTGATCGGGCCTTACTGGCCGGAATTTCCTCCTTCAGAGGTTGATTTGCCTGCCATTTCGCTGGCTTTTCTCTTCTTCGAGGCGATGTCTTCGTCCATTTTTTCTTTTAAATCAGCCATGGTTGAAGCTACCGAAGGGGGGGGGGGTAGGGGCGGTCCCCGAAGGGCCTATCTCCTACACTCTTCAATCTTCTCAAATGGGGGGAAAACTAAGTAAAAACCCTAGAATAAAAATTACCTATTTCTCAATTGGTCTCCACAAAACTAATTTCCCTGGCCTCTTCTCTTTACTGGAGACAAGGCCAGGGGAAACCAGCCGCTTAGCAATATTTAAGTTACCCTGGCTAGGGGTGTACTTTTAACCTGTGCCCTATAAGAGAGCACAGGCCTGGTGTTGCAGAGAAGCTTGCAGTCCTCTTCTAACAGAAATTACACTTCTTCTGATCGTATTCGATAAAAATCGGGAGCGCTCAAGCAGTTTTCCTGCACTGCACAGCAAACTATCCTATCATAAACAAGCAGGGCAGAGCTACTGCAAAGCACGTCCGATGAGCGATGAATCGAACTCGCAAGCAACAACACGCCACACGCTAGAGCTCCGCGTTCCTCCGGCAGGGTAAGCAATCGTGCTGTTTGCGTCCTCCAGTCCTACATTTTCCCGTGGAAAGTGTATGAAAGTGTTCGGGAAAACAGGAGTTTTCTTATCATTTGTAATATACTCTCTAAATAATATTTAGTTTATTTATTATTACATTCATTTCGCTAAATACATGTGGAGGGTAAGCAAAGGTGGAAGTTGCATTTGTTAGTAGAAATTGTAAATGCAACCACATCCCGGTACTGGCAAGACTGAGTGGGGAAAAAAAAAAAAAAAAAAAAAAAAAAAAAAGAAAGCTTAAACTCACTATACGCCACTGGCGAACAGCCAACTTGGAGGGGAAGGAAGGAATCTGTCTAGGCCACAGCGAGTCAATCGCAAACAGACGGAGTGTGTAAATCGCGAGTGTGGCACGGCTCCCTCGAGTGGGTGACCTCCGGGTGTCGGCCGACCCGGCAGTAGCCGTGACCCAGAGTATCGACCAGAGCTGAAGACTGACAAGTGGACGAGGTCGCCGACATCGGCGCCGATTCCCAGACGCTTCTCCAGGCGGAATGCTCCTTCCCCTCTGTTAAAAGGCTGTTCACGATAAAGTGAGCACTTTAGAAATGAACCTTAAAAGCTGTTCACGATAAGGTGAGCACTTTTGAAATAAACCTTAAAACCTGTTCACGACAAAGTGAGCACTTTTTGAAATCAAAACTTAGAAAAATATCACTGCCATGTCTGCATATATGTTAACGAGCGCGGGGGCCACGGCGTCTGAGCGGTTAGCCTGCTCGCCGTCCCAACAAGGCGATCCGGGTTGAATCCGCGGCCGGGTCACTCCGAATTTTCGCGTGTGGGAAACGTGCCGGACGATGCCGTTGGTCGGCGGGTTTTCTCGGAGATCTCCCGTCACCCCCATTCTTTAATTCCGGCCCTGCTCCGCACTCGCCTCAATCACCCTCGTCGGCTCTGAAGACCTCGATGTTCCGCCCAAATCTCTTCACTCACTTTAACGGCCGCACTGAGTGACATGCGACCGGTGAAGTTGGTAATGATGGATGGAAAGTAGGTCCATATGTTAACGTCAAATTAAAAGTGTAAGGTAACCATTTGTGATAACGTAGAATTATTTCTTTCACTTTCTTCTCTTTTAATGCATTGAAGTGTAAAAATGAGCAGATATATAAAGTATCTACTTTCTTAATAAATTCACAATTTCATTTGACCGACGTATGAATAAAGTGATGAGGCCCATGGTAACTCCAATTTTACATAAGGCGGAGGAGTACGCAACGTGTATACAGGTAGATCTTAAGCAAGGCTTTTAAAAATGTTCATTTTACCGTGGACAGCCTATGCATACACACACGAGATGGGGACGGCGTTCAGCAATGTGTCGAGTGCTGAAGACCAACTTTCATCAGAAATTACATTTTACCTTCCGAGGACTTATTTACACTGCTCACAAAAAGTTTTGTACATCCCACGCTGTGAACCGCAGATTGATGTTGCCAGCCTGTTCAGCTCACGTGAACCGCTCGAACGAGCGATCTCAAACCGTGCACAGCCACCAATGACCGTCCAGACCCTACAAACAGCCGCCATTGTGGAATGCGACACTTTGCCTCAAGCAATGCTTAATGGTCATGTTTTGGCATGCCACGTCGGATACTAGCGTGCCTAGGGTATCTTGGAGGTCCTGCACGTTACTGGGTTCCTCAGTGCATCTGAGAAGACCCGTCCGTAAGTTTCATACTCAGATGATGGAAACGAGTATTGTGTTTTATCACCTTTATGTGTTATTAAGGTGTACAACATGAAATGTCAACAACTTTCATTCAATATAAAATCCTGGATTCTGATATATGCTAACTTTCTGTGAGCAGTATAATTACTACACCAGGAGAAAGAATAGACAGGCACATAAACAAGTTCATTCAGCAACTTTGGGTGGGCAGGTAAAGGTTGTTCACGGTAAAATGAACACTTTTGAAAGCCCTGCTTAAGATCTACTTGTACGCACGTTGTGTGTTCCTCCGCCTTATGTAAAATTAACATTGCTGTGGGTCTCGTCACTTTATTCATACGCCAGTCAAAAGAAACTCTGAAATTATTAAGAAAGTAAATACTTTAAAAAATCTGCAAATTTTTGCACTTAGATGCATTAAAAAACCGGAAAGCGCAAGAAATAATTTTAAGTTATCATAAATGGTTACCTAAGACTTTTTATTCGACGTTAGGATATGGAACTACTTTCCATCCATCGTTACCAACTTTACTTGGCGAATGTCACTCAGTGGGCCCATTAAAATATATGGATGCCCCTGCATCCATATAGAACACTAGAAGAATTAAAGAAAAATTACACAGTAAAAGTAGCGAAATCAAAGAAAATTTCTCGCTTTTAAAAATTATATTTCAATTCTCGTAGCTAGAAGACAATTTCAGTCTCATCTACCATAGAATTTCATTTCCTTACTATGACTTCCTGAAAATATTTAAGTGTTTCTAAGAAATTCTGCATTTACGCTAGAAATTATTTTAAAAATCTTCCGCGAATGAAATAACGTGGACGGGAAATATATAAAAAAAAAAAAAAATGTTAGCGAAGTATTTTCCGGTTTTAAAAATTATTTACAGCACCATCAAACAAAAAGCATTCTTCAACTGACAAACACGTTTCTCGTGTGTTTTTGTTCTACGTTGGAGGTAAATAAAACCTGTGATGTCGCAAGAGAAGTCTGAATGTGGCCTTAGGTTTGCATGCAAGTTACATTTGTAAAGTCCTCGTATGAACCCGGCATCGCAATTTCAGTAAACCAGGGCGCCAGAACTTACAACGGCGTATTGCAAAAGAAGGGCCCGACAGCAACATCGCCCCGCCACCAGCCGGCAATCGGCGACAAGCTACGTCTAAACAACGCGCCGACCGCAGCGAGCTTCGTGGGGGGAGGTCAAGGAAGTGGCGTGCCTCGTTCGCAAACAACAGCACAACCAGATACAGCCTCCGGCATCAAGTTCAAGGTAGGGAATGTCCATTGTAGACAATAATCAAACTGGCGTGCGATAACACCATTGTAGCTTAAACTAATTCTGCTATAGTGGCTCCCGCGAACATTTAATGTTACGGTGTCTGGTATCGTCTGTGTCTCATATATACTCAAACCCCCCTTAGCTAAAGTTATGCTCTGCCTATCTCATCTTGTCGTTCCAGCTACGCCCCTAACACCTATCTTGTGTGAATATGTCCACAAGTCATATTCATAACACCGTGTAGAGCACTAACGAACTTCCGCAGTCAGTAAGGAAATGAAACTTTGTGCAAACACGGTGTATAGTAGCATTCCAAATTTCTGAAGCCCTGCTAATGTTCTACTTTCAGGCTACTTTTACACCTGACGCGAGCGAAGCTTATTAACTAGGTTTAGAAAAATACGCCGAAGGGACAACGCACTATATTCGTGCGCACTCAGTTGTTAAACTTCATTACGCACGAGAACTATTTCTTACCAGGTATTTCCAACGTACCTATTATCTCACTGTCTTGTCCCTATTAATTAGAATGAAATATTATAATTAATAGTCAAAATAAAATATACGTGAATGTTCACTTTCGACCAAACATAAATGCTGTTCACGATAAAGTGAGCACTTTAGAAATGAACCTTAGAAAAATGGCACTACCCCTGCATGCACGTAATATTAATGGCCGCGCTGAGTGACGTAAGCCCAGTAAAGTTGGCAACGATGGATGGAAACTAGTTACATATCTTAACGTCGAATAAAAAGTCTTAGGTAACCATTTGTGATCATTTAAAATTATTTATTGCACTTTCTGTTTTTTTAATGCATCGAAGTGTAAAAATGAGTAAAATTTATAAAGTATTTACTTTCTTAGTAATTTCACAGTTTCATTTGACCGACGCACGAATAAAGGTGAGGCCCATTGCAATGTTCATTTGATATAAGGCGGAAGAATACACAACGTGCATACGCATAGATCTTAAACAGGTCTTCCAAAAGTGCTCACTTTACCGTGAACAGAATATAAGATGATTTTATGTGAACGGAAGTATAAGACTTTTGTGATACATGACATATTTAAGAAATTACAAAACATGCCATACGTGTGGTTGTTTTTCAAATGTTTGGTTAAAAAAAGTTCGCAGAGACCGCGAATGGAATATAATTCAGTGATTCGATCGATCATTTACGAGGTGAACCGAAACATGTGGTGGGAATAATCCGCATAACAGCGGTAGTTCGTGGCTCCAGTACGCACCAAGGAAACACCGACATTGCAGTGCATTATTCAGAAGTCAATCGCGCGGTAACCGAGATCAGCAGCCCATTTAGGGTTCAAAAACAAAAAATGTGCATTATGATTATAAGGTGCAAATTATCAAAGTTAAATATTTTCAGTAATCTTCGCATTATTAATTTTGTTTGTTTCGTGCTGTCCTCTGCTTGTAAAATGCAGAGGTAGCTTTCCAGTCAATAACTCGTTACTAGCGGAACATCAAGTCAGCACGAAGATAATGGTTTATGGGCTCATTCACGAAAGCACAGCAGGTGAGTTTTTATTAATTGGAAAGGGCATTAATGATTGCACCTATCTTGATGTGTGAATTAGTTTTTCATCCGACTGGAAAGTTTCCAGAAACGGGACTTAAAGCTCTTAAGTATAACTCACCAAACGACTATTCGTAAAGGGGGTAACGGTGGCTGAGCAGTTAGCATGCTCGCCTCCCACCAAGGCGATCAAGTTCAATCCCCCGGCCGGTCACACAGGATTTTTGTATGTGGGAATCGTGCCCGACGAAGCCGTTGGTCAGCGAGTATTCTCAGGGATCTCTCGTTTCCCCCCTCCCTTTCATTCTGGCGCTGATCCATCCTCACCTCAATCACCCTCATCGGCTCTCAAGACCTCGATGTTAAGAGCCGTACAAATCTCTCCACTCACTCACTAACTATTCGTTAAAAAAAAAAAATCCAATATGGAAGTGAAAACCATTGTCCATTGCAGAATAGGATTTTAATTATGGCAATCGCTATGTTATGGATATGGCTATGGTAACTGTTATTTCGATTTTAGCGCTGCTTTTAACACACCGTGCTTACGCATGGTGTTTTTTTTATCACGAACCCATGTCGAGGTCGACGATATACGAGCTGGAGAAGTTGTGTATTTGTTTAACTGCCCAATTAGTGTATGCGACAGAAACGAGCGTCCCTGGCTGGTGGGGAGAGGTGGGGCTGGGGTGAGGCTGGAGAATTCCTGGGAAACCCGGTCTAAGAAGCAGTTGTTTACCCGCCACCAGACGGTAGTAAAGTCGTGTGCGCAAACATCGACCCTGTGTTCTAACGTTTCCGAGGTTTTGTTGAAACTTGAGTTCTGTCAGTGTCCCATCTTTACATTAGCAAAACGTGCTTGCGTAATTGTGGATATTTTTTCTTTAGAAAATTTGACAATTTTTATGGGTTAATTTATCATTCCTGCTATGGCTTCAAGTAAAAAATAGGGAAAGTAATTTAAAGCGAGGGACGCAAAATCGTAAGTAGGTACTGTAATAGAAAACTGCGATGACGAAGCAAAACAATGGGTTCTATCATTACCGGTAAATCAAGCAACTCGTCGCGCGGCATATTACACGTGTGTTGGTGTAACCACCATAAAGCAGATCCCAAAATAAAATAAAATTAGAATTGAAACTGACCCCAACAGGTTATTATCTTGGGCCACGGTGACTGATCGATCAGCATGCTCGCCTCCCACCAAGGCGATCCGGGTTCAATCTCCGGCCGGGTCACCGGATTTTCGCAAGTGGGAATCGTGCCGGACGATGCCGTTCGTCGGTGGGTTTTCTCGGGGACCTCCCGCTTCCCCCGTCACCTCATTCCGGCGCCGCTCCATATTCACTTCCATCACCCTCGTCGGCTCTCAAAACCTCGCTGTTAAGAGCCGCCCAAATCTGTTCACTTCACCCTTCACAGATTTATCTACACCTCAAAAAAAAAACTACTCCACTGTAAAAAGACACTTCTTTTAAAGTGGATGATTTAGATAATTGTGTTATTAGAAACACTATCCATTATTTCTATGTACGCGAGAAGAATGTTCCAACTATTCAAAAACTTTTGCCAATCATCAGAAATGAGATAGATTTTCTATGGGGAGCAAGAACACTTCGCCACTTAATACGCATGGGATTTAAGTGGAGAAAGTGTAGGTCAAAGAGGAAAATACTCGTTCAAAGAGCCGACATCGTGACATGGCGTACTGACTACATACATAAGAGTAAGACACTGCCGTGAATTCGGCAGAGAGATAGTTTACTGTGATAAAAGTTGGTTGACAGTAATTTGACGTATTCCAAGTGCAGGCAGAAGACTAATAATGCTGCAAGCAGGTAGTCTGGTTGGATTACTTCTTAATGCAATACATCTGTATAGCGCCGGAACTGTCACTGGAGACTGCCATGGCCAGATGAACCATGCCAACTTCGAAAAATGAATTGATGAGAAATTACTACCCAACCTCCCAGCTTATTCCGTTGTTGTAATGGATAATGCACCTCACCATGCTGCGGAGTTCAATAAACCTCCCTCAAAATATTCCGTAACAAACTACATATTACTGTGGCTTAAAAACAATGGGGTAGAGTTCAATGAGAGCCGAAGTTGATCTGTACAAGCTCATAGAGATGAATAAGCAGAAGGAAAAAACATTTAGAATAGATCAGAAACTGTCTCGTTTTGGACATACAGTTGTCAGACTTCCGCCTTAGATATGTGATTTAAATGCAATCGAAATAGAATGGAGTAAAATCAAGAGGCTAGTTAGAGACAGAAATGTTACGGGCGACGTGTCACTTACAAAAATGGAGGATATTACTGAAACTTCAATCTCATCAGTTACAAAAGAATACTGGGCAGGATATTGTAGCCATGTTCAAAACGTCGAAGACGAATACTGGCGAAAGGATGGAATTATTCCTGATGTGATGGCATAATAATTGATTTGGGTGACGACGGAAGTGAAAGTGACTCGGAAAGTGAAGTGTCATCAGATGGTGCAGCATCAATTAACAACAGTGATTCTAACTCAGAACTTGCGCGGCCACTATGAAGACTTTGCAGTCAAATAGTTGAGTGATTTCATTCAGAGAATGTTTAGTATGGTTCATTTTATTAATTCTGAGATTAAATTTATTGCCTGAAGATAAAACTATAGGCCTTCAACACCATAGTTGTTCATATATTTATATTTAATATGCATGTGTATATGTTTGTGCCGATTAGATTTTTTTAGCTGATTTTTAGAGATGAAATTAATTTTTTCTTGCGCGTATGAAACTGCAAATTATTTTGACTGGATAATCCTTATATTGAGCGCAATATATTACTAAGCCTATTCCCAAGTTCGTCTTTTTGTAATCATTATTTTAAAAATAACACTTTTACTTACGACATATTTCTAGTGATTGTGTAGAAAAACGAGTAAATGTTTTTTATTTGTACGCTAGCGTGCCCTCGACCGCCGGCCCAGACACCATGCCGCCTCCTCACATCCGCTCGTCCGCATACCTTCCAGGGCCGCTCGTTTCTGACACGCATAGTACTAATGCGACCATCCCATTACCGGGCAGACAGACGCCGCGGCAGGAAATGCATTTCGCGGAGTCAAGGACAACAATGCGTCCACATAAAAAAAGAAGAAAAAAATATATCGTTGTGGTAGAGAGTTATGAGTTTACATGATGTATTGGTTATTGATTTTAAGTTCATGATAGGCAGATTATTACTATTTATAAACAAACAACATTACTTCTATTTCTATAATGATTACTACGGCAGTGCCATGAACATAGTATTTTCATAACGTATTGCTGAAGGCTGTTCACGATAAAGCGAGCAATTTTAAAATCAACCTGGGGAAAAAGTCACTACCCCTACCTGCACATATTTTAACTTACGCATTGAGTGACATGCGCCCAGTAAAGTTGGTAACGATGGCTGGGAAGTAATTCCGTATCTTTACGTCGAATAAAAAGTGTTAGGTAACTATTTCTGACAACTTAAATTATTTCTTTCGCTCTCTGTTATTTTAATGCATCGAAGTATAAAAATGAGCAGCTTTGTTAAATATTTACTTTTATAATAATTTCACAGTTTCACTTGACCTACGCATGAATAAGGTGATGAGGCCCACGTCAGTGTTAATTTTACATACGGCGTAGTAATACACAATGGGCACACAAGTAGATCTTAAGGGGAATTTCAAATGTTCTTAGTTTACTGTAAACAGCCTATACAGTCTATTCGCGGTTTCTTCACACTATTTTTTATCAAACTTTTGAAAAATCACCCCATGTATAACGTGTCTCATCCCAAATATGTCATGTCTCGTCATTTATAATTATAGAAAAAAAATAGTGAGAAAATATGTGTGTTGGCAATGGCTAGTAAAAAAATAGTTCTCATACACAATATTATTAGACTGAGTGCGCTGTCCCTTTTGCTATGATTTTCTAGACTCGGTTAAGCTTTGTTTGCACGAGGCGTACGAATGTCCTGAAAGTAGAACTTCAGCACTGCATCGGAAAATCTTGAAGTGACGGAGATTGGACTGAAATAGTTTTCCCCGCGCAACCCCACGAAAGGGCTGACAAGAATGTTTGTTTCACGTTTGTGTCGGAAATGAGTGTGTCCGCAGACTGGAGCGCGAGGTAAGGGCCTGTCTACAATTGCGCTATCCCAACCTGTGTCCTAGGACAAGGACGCGCTGATTGGTGCACGTGACCTTCTGACGTCACGGCGCTGTCCCAAGTCAACGTGTGTCCCAAGTCGAAGCAATCGGAAAACTGAACTTTTGTCCGAAGTTGTGTCCTAAGCTCATAGAAAAATAAGAAGACTTCAAATACTTTCGCGCGCATTCGTGAAATGTTAACGTTATTGATGTAAACAATGGATGTGCAAAGTGGGCTTTCTCAAAACAAATATGATGGAATGGTAATAAATAATTAGGGTTTTATTTGAAGGCTGAAACTTTTAAAACGCAAGTTTCAAAATTAAATTTGGATGTAAGTTGGCGAACATATTTTAAATAAAACCGTTATGACGTTTATTATAAATAAATATTCGAATCAACAGTTTTGTAAACAATAATACAGCAAATCTAAACATCACTACGCAACAAATAAAATGCCGAATTTGGTGCGATCTAGTGCCAGATTCTGACAGCTCACTTCGGACGAAGCATTAGTAGACCATGTTCGGACCGCGCCAATGTGACGTCACTTGACGCCGAGTTTCGGACACGTCCACAGGAACGGCGGATCGTAGACACGAGTAACGTGCAAGGGGCGCGCGGGACCGCAACAAAGGACGCAGCGGGCAGTAAAGCAGCAAGCCCTCCCCCCCCCCCCCCCCCCCCTCCCGGGACAGACCCACACGCCATCGGTAAACGGGTTCCTCGGGAATCCTGACGTCCGCGCTCCGCTTAGGTCGCTAGCGCACGTGCGGACCTCAGCAGAGGCCGTTCGTCCGCCCCTGCACGCGCGGCGCCGAAGACTGGGCGGCTCACTCGACTATTACGCAACCTCCTCTAGTCACCAGGAGATTGTTTGGGTTGGTGAGATAGAAAAGAAGGGGGGCGCTCGAACCGTGCCAGCGAGTGTGCGGTTTCCCGGCCCGCGAGAGAGTCGCTGGAATCGGGGGGGGGGGGGGGGGGAGGGGCTACGCAGGAATGTGGAAAGTACCGTCCTCATGATCCCCTCGTCACCACTCTCTGGACCCAGCTCGCTGACTCGGCGCAGCGGTCGAGCGACGAGAAACCAGCCCCTCCCTCCGAACTGCTCTGTAGTTAGACTGCTTGACATCACGAATTTTGCTGTCGGTATTTGAGTCGAGCAGCTCCTTGTCAACACGACGGAAATTCTGACAAAGGCTGTTGAGCTCTTTTGAAATCAACCTTAGAAGAAGGTCACTGCCCCTACCTGCATATATTTTAACTGCGCACTGAGTGTCATGCACCCTGTAGAGTTGGTAAAGATAGATGGAAAATAGTTACGTATCTGAACGTCGAATAAAAAGTCTTAGGTGACCATTTCTGATAACTAAAATGATTTCTTTAGCTTTCTGTTTTTTTTTTATTTATAAATCTAAGAGTAAAAATCTGCACAGATTTATAAAATATTTACTTTTCTTCGCAGTTTCACTTGATCAACGCATGAATAAAGTTACGAGGCCCATTACAGTGTTAATCTTACATAAGGCGGAAGAATACACAACGTGCATGCAAGTAGATCCTAAGCAGGGCTTTCAAAAACGCTCATTTTACCGTGGATAACCCATACTTGTAATAGGAAATACTGATATATTAAATCTATCGATAACAGCAGAAATTCCGATATTATTTGCAATCTTAAAATATTAATGACACTTGTTTTCAGCATTAGTTAACACAGCCCATTTAACTCGTCGGAAACCATTATTTTGTAGTTAATGTTATCAACATTATAATTGCTACATATTATTTATCAGTCCTACTGATAACATACACCATCTTATTTTTCCGTGGGCAGAAATGCAATGATTTTTGTATACCTATCGAAATTTTATCTTCATAGTTGATAATTATCTATGTATTGAAACATGGAAACGTCCTATTTAATAGTGCAACGATCTGCTCTGCCTGGGACTGTCTGTATCTGTGGATGTGCATGTACGTAACTGAATCCCAAAGTTAGTGACGTCAGAAGGAAGAATGCTAGTGCAACTGCAATATCTGTACCTAAAATTTTAATTATCTGAGCACACTAAATACAGGAAGCTAAACGTTACTCCTTTGTTACAGAGTTTTCAAATCTTAATATGTGTTTTAGTTATTTTAAATTATAATATTTATATTTTGAGATTACGGTAGTTGAGTAGGTTTGTAGACGATATTTTTACCTTAGTTAAATCTAATTATATTTATATTCTTGTTAGTTAAAATGCATATCGTTACTTATGTATTATAAGAAGCGTGTTGAATTACACTACGGATTTCAATTCGAGTTTGTTTATATCTGTTCGACGTTAACATTGAAATGGATTTAATATTTGAGGCCGGAAACGTGAAAAACACTTAAGACCCCTTCTCTTAGGGTACAATTTGGGACAAAAGTTCAGGTTATGTGCACCAATCAGCGTATCCTTGTCTTAGGGCACCGCTAGGGGTAGCGCTTATCGCAAAAGGTTAATTAAGAGACACTGAATTCCTGATATCTTAGCTGTATCGGCTGTTAGTTGTAATTAAATTTTGGTAGGTCAGAGTACTTGCAAAAAATAAAATACTTTTATTGCTCGGAAATCCTTATGTTGTACAGCACATGTCATTGTCTGGGGTGTACACACGTCGTATTAATTCAACTCTTCATTACGTTACCCTGTGTCGGCGATGTGCCATGGTTCTTTTGGACGTCAAGTGGTTTAATATTACCTATAAGACGATGTTTTAAGTGCAGGTTGGTTAAAAAAAATCATTTATGAATATTTCAGGTATAATTTCGAACGGAATTAGTAGAGATGTAGATGCGCTAAATTACATCATCCTTCAATTTTCACACCATCTATAGTGCAATATTTACCTTACGTTGCCACCTCCTGAATTGGAATGTCTGCTCCAGATAAACATATTTGTTTCATAATTGCATATTTTTGATCTGGCTTACATGTGCTTAATTCAAAACCTACAGGGCGCCTGCCTAAATATTCGACACTTAAAAATTTTTTTGGAGTTTTAGTTACGTGAAAAATATTTCCCGAAAAAAAAATTATATTAAAACCTCGAGCATTATCCAAGAGTTGCACGCGTACTAGCATACTAACAAATCCATCTTTAACCTTTCAATATTTTTAGAAAATACTTTTGTTAGTGGATGATGCTGTTGTCTCTAAATACTAATTAGCTGCAAAAATGAAATTTGATTTAATTTTCACCAATTTTGCTCCTTACGAGTACAATATATCTAGCCAGTAGCTCACACTGGTGAAGTAGACTAAATAACTTATTCATAAACACTGTTCACAAGTGTCTTACGAAAATTTACAAAAGTAAAATATAACTACACATTTCAATTATTATTATTATTACTTTAGCGTTTTGATTAGGTAAATTTGAGGTGCCATCTCTGCCTGGTATCAATACGGTGGTTGGAACAAAGTGGGTTAACCAGATATGAAGAGAGATAATAATTCTGAGAGATAATAATCACACAGTTTAAAAAATCAAGGGTACGTTACATCTTAGTCCTCCCTGGTGAGGAGTGAATCGGGCTCAAATTTTCGGCGGTGCACCGTGTCGCATAGGCAGCGGAAATCTGTTAGATGTGGTCTATGAAATTTAGGAATTGCACGACACTGAAAGTGCCACAAATCATAGAACCAGAAAAGGCGGATGTAGTTTTGGACAAAGCTTTCCTATGGGTTTCTTGTGAGTTTTCTTATTCTTCTTCTTCTTCTTCTTCTTCGTCTTTCCCTAGACGGCATCGCAATTAGGAGGTCCCGCGTACAATCCCCGGCGCGGCCACATGATTTCGGTATCCCGCGGTTTTCCGAAAACTCTACAGGTTAGTTCTGGGATCGTTCCTATCCATAGGTGATAGCCACTTCCCTACCCGATCGTTTCTGAGCCAGTGGTTCCAGTTGTAAACACCCGCTGTGATTAGACGTGAATTGAGTGAAGCTACTTGGGCGACATCGAGGTCTTGAGAGCCGATGATAGCGAAGCGAGGTACGTATGCAGCAGCGTCGGAATACGTTGGCGGGGGGGGGGGGGGGAGGGGGAGATAGATACCTGAGAAAACCCGACGATCAGCGGTATCGTCCATGAGACGTAAAGCCATGACCAACCAACACAGCGCAGCAGGAAGCCAATCACATTACAGAAGGATGGGAATACCGACGATGCTCTTATGCCCGGTTGCACCAACATCTTCCCCGATCCGAGATCAAATGATCCTAGTTCCGAACTAGGATCCTTTTTGATCTTGGTTCCAATGTAAAAGTGTTGCACCAACGAAATTTCACGATTCTGGATCTCCGATTCGTCGATCTCGGTTCCAAAGTTAGAGATCGAGATTATGTATGAGAAAAATTTTGCTATCGGTCCGTAATGTATGACATCGTGGAAGTGGGAGTATTCTTCACTATAGATAGAACTATATGTGCGACGTTTTATTTATTTTAAGTGAATTATTGCTGTACGAATTTTACTGAATAATATTCAAGTGCGTATAATGTTGTTTTAATTTCCCAAGAAAACGATCGAACCTGGTTCTATCTGTTGGCGTATTTTAAAACTACATTTATTGACGATGGCTGCTGATCTCGGATCGAGAAGTCGAACCGCCAACTTCGGCGGTTCGAAATGAACTTAATCTCGATCTTCAGTCCAGCTCTGAGCTCGAATGGTGCAACAGTTTTCAGTGTCGATCTTGGATACGATCTCGGATTGAGTTTCGAATCACGATGGTGCAACCGGCCCTTAGTGTTTGCAGGCCCAAATTATCTAGTTATTGAATGCACAACACTGGAAAAATTATTTTGGAAATTGTACTGACAAATTATCTGTACGCTTACAAACCTTTGTAAAAATGTACGATAGCAATAATGTTACAGGAGCCGTATTTGTAATACATATAGGAAAATGTTTGTTAAGCCGCGTCTATGCTGGGGCGTTCTCGTCCCGCGACCCTATCGCGTCATTTCATCCACCTTTTATTCATGCTAGAGAAAAGCTGTTGATCTCTGTGTAGGAGAGAACTGGATATTGATACCTTGGAACTCCTACGAATTAACTGTTGAGTTGACAGAACAAAAAACTGTAAGGGCTGAAATGTTGTCACTTAATTTATGCACAGAAAGACTCGATAAGATAATTCAGATACAGATTACATAAACATTTTTTTTTTTACTGTGATGCGTGGTCTAGTTGATGTGATTTTACTAATTTGCTTAAGTTCAGAATATTTATTAAACTATTCATGTGGCAAGAGATAATTATTTCGGGTTTTATGATTATCACTGTTTCTAGTATATCTTATAAGTCCATTGTTTTGCACAGCCGTGATATTGGAGGCTATGGGGCCGGTTGCCTAGGGCAACGGAGTTTGTTGAAAAATTAACGAAGTAGCCGCCCAGTGATCGGCCGAATTCGAATTCTACCGTCGCCCCTAAGCCATAGCAGAGCCTTGGAAGGTCATATTGTCTTATCCTTATCATGACATGTCACGAACCCGGTAAGAGTTTTTTACTGCAGCATTAGGGAAAGTGACGCGAGTGCCGCTATCGTATAACATACCATTAAGAAGCACACCCGGGACGATTTAGAAGAAAAGAAGAGGTTTTGTTCGGTCTGAAAACCCTAGGATCATATCGAAGTAATTCTCCTCCCGCGAATCAACGTGTGGTACACAACAGACTGCGTGTTCCGCGTACCAAGGCCCGTTTGCCTAGAACTAGGGAAGACTACGAAGAAGATGCCTCGCGGGTCGCACACTACTGCAATTCTACGTCCTCCTGCAGCACATTCTGACTTGCGATTTCGAACGAAGTCTTCTTCAACAAGTAAAGGTTTATTTGATATAGCCGCTGATTTAATTTTTGTATCGTACAGCTAAGTACGCCATTTTAGCCGACGCCAAGTGAAGTGGTTTAATTAGTTAATCTGCAATCCCTGAGTGCTTTTGAGCCCTGCTTCCAAATAGATTGGCGCGAGTCTTAATTAATTTGAGAACGTAATTATTTTTAATGGCTACATAATATTTTATGAGGCGTAGATCACAGAGTAATACTACTTGCGTTACGGCCATTCATATTTAGTGGAAGTTTTCATGATTATCCTTGTTATTGCAAATTACATCAAAGCCAATATAATATTTCAGAATCATTATTCAGTACAATATAATTATTTCCAATACATTATTAATGCATGAATCTTATTTGGCGAGTGTTATTCCTAGTAGTAAATCCTAATTGTCTTAATCTTTGGGAAAGAGAACATGGTTTTGTGTTATGTTATTCAGTGTGTTCGAATTGTGACTGATAGTGTCTCTTGTGGTAAGTGTAGTATTGAGATATATATATATATATATATATATATATATATATATATATATATATATATATATATATATATATATAGAGAGAGAGAGAGAGAGAGGGGAGATAGAGAGAGAGAGAGCACTATTATTCATCCTCAGTTCGTGATGTTCCTGAACCCAGGATGTAAGTGTTGGTGTAACAAAACTAACGAAACAGTGTCTACCACATATAATGAGGGTGTGGAATCAGATGATTTGTGATTTGTTTGTGGTTGATATCGCATGTTACACAAGTACTCAGTTCACTGGGAACACCATCTAGCTCACGCCAATCTACCTGGGAGCCACGGGGAGGCTGTCACCTGACCCTTATTCTCCCTCCCGTTTTAATTACAATTCAATTACAATAATTGATTATAATTACTATTTTCCCATTTTAATAAAATTAAAATCTTAATAATGTCAACCACACATTAAAACTAAAACATTTTTATTTTAAAACTATTAAAATATTAAAACTCGCAACAATACTTTAAATTCTATAATATGAACCAGAAATCATGTTAAAGGCTGTTCACGATAAAGTGAGCACTTTTGAAATCAACCTCAGAAAAAGTCACTCCTCCTACCTGCATATATTTTAACGGGTGCACTGAGTGACATGTGTCCAGTAAAGTTGGTAATGATGGAGGGAAAGTAGTTCCGTATCTTAACGTCGAATAAATATTCTCAGATAACCATTTGTGATAACTTAAAATTATTTATTTCGCTTTCTGTTTTTTATTTTTAATGCACCGAAGTGTAAAAATTAGCAGATTTAGAAAGTACATATTTACTTTCTTAATAATTTCACAGTTTCTTTTAATCGATACATTAATAAAGTGACGAGGCCCATTGTTATGTTAATTTTACATAAGGAGGAAGAATACACAACGTGCGTACAAGTAGATCTTAAGCAGGGCTTTCAAAAGTGCTCATTTTACCGTGAATAACCTATATATAGATGTGTGCAATAGCAGAAAAACCAGTGTACGGAAATTGGACTCCGATGTTCAACTGGCCCTTCACATCCTGCTTGCACGCGTCACCTCACATGTGCGCACGTGACGTGAGGATAATGTTTCCCCGCCTTTACAGGCTGTTCAAGGTTATCTCATCCCTTTTGAAATCAACCTTTGCAATATGTCACTGCCCCTACCTGGATATATATTTCGAGAGTGGGACGGACACACGTGGGACCCCCGTGGGACGTTCAAGGTCAAGAAGCGAGTGAGCGATACGGGCGACACTAAAAGGCACGCCTAGTGCCTCATCGCTCCTACGCGCAAGACGTGCAGTGCTTCCGCCGTGACGCTGTACTGTGGAAATTAGATATGTAACATAGGGGTTTTATTACACGCGACGAAAGACCACAGATTCAATTAGGCCCGCATCTTTGTACTTTTCTCTTGTCGCTTAAGGAAACTGCATAGGCATACACAAGATTTAAAAATGCGATATTTGACTATTTTCACGGATTTTTTTCTCCAAGAATGCACTTATTATGACAAAAGTAAAAAAAAAAACAAATGAAGGGGGGGGGGGGGGAGATAGACAATTTTTTTTTTTTTTATCATCTCTCACAAAAAGTAGTAGTTGTAGAACATTTGTTTACCGAGATACGCGTATTCTCGCAAACGACTATTCCACAAGAAACGCGGAGGTCCATCACATTATTAACGGTCGCACTAAAGCCGTGTCCGAAATGGCAAATTTGGGGAATTAGGGTTTAGGAATTTAGGGTGGATGGTTTCGAACGGCTTATAACAGCGCTACATGTGACAAAGTTGGAAACTACAGGTTTGTGGAATTTCGACGTTATTTTGTTTGTCACACCTTCAATAAATAACTTACTCCAAAGCATTTTGCACGTCTTGTAAATAACTGATCATATTGTTACGTGCTGCAGCTGGCGCCGACTCCGCTGCCCCGCGCCGTAATCGGAGACCCACCTCCCCTCCCTTTTTCCTGGAACGATGCGCTCGTGGCTGTCTGTTGCCCTCCCCTTTTCGGGGAATCCCGTGAATGCCGACAGCGGCGAGACTTGCTGGCGTCAAAGACATCCTCTCGCCTGCTAGAGTTTCCGATACGTTTAGCGACGATGCAAGAATGTTCTGGTGATACTGGCTGGCGCCTCAGCCCTTCGCGATGCATCACGCGAGTTGGGGAAGATTCTAGGTGGCGGCCTAAGACACTATATATACTGCCGCAATCCAGCGGCCGGCAGTCTTTGACGGAGGCCGCCTGGCGAGTGTGCGCGAGCGAAGATAAGTGTGGACGTCGACTGGAGATTGCGGCACGACGGCGAGTGAGGTGTTCGTGGCTTGAATGGACGAGAGGGTGTGAAACCGACGAGTGAAGCCTACTGTGTGTGAGGGAGCTTCGAGGACTCTAGAACATTACAACTGGCGGGACATGGACTGAACTGAGGTGGGACTGAATGGACGTGTAATGCTGATTTTATTGTAAATATTTGAACTGTGAAATATGGACGCATAAATTATAAAAATAATTGAATGGGTTGATACACTGTCTATTGGCACTGATCTTTAATTATATATTTTATTAATTGATGTCAATTGTGAACAGTAAGTGATTTCAATTTATTGTGAGAGTTTGAGTTCAGAGAATTTTGCTGTAGTTATTGTAAATAGAATGAGGAAATGATAATTAATTATTTTATTTGATTAAGAGCTCCATCCCTTAACGAACTTGGTAAAGCCCACTTAATTTCTAGAGAGCAAATTGTAACAATAATTCTTTCTAGCCAATATCAATCTTCTCATTATTTCTTCGCTCCCTGGAATTAACATTCTATTTCAAATAACTAATTTTTTTTTAACACAACATACGAACTTTTATTTTAAAACGACTTCATGTAGATCCCTGATTCGCCATTTTTCACGTACATGTATTTTGCAGCATTTCAAGAACAGTTAAATACCGACCTGTCCGCTTCCGCCAAACGCGGGAAATAAAACCTAAATAAACAACAGCAGACGATTACACGGACCTATTTGGGGATTTATTGTGCTACTTTATCTCAGTAAATTTCAACCCTAAATCCCCAAATATTTAGGGCCTAAACTTGGCCACGTGGTCGATTTAGTAACCTAAATCACCCTCTAGTAGCCGTTTCGGACACGGTTTAACTGACATGCGCCCAGTAACGTTGATATAGGCTGTTCACGGTAAAATTAGCACTTTTAAAAGCCCTGCTTAAGATCTACTTGTACGCACGTTTTGTATTATTCCGCCTTATATGAAATTAACATTTACATGGGCCTCATCACTTTATACACGCATCGGTCAAGTGAAACTGCGGAATTATTAGAAAAGTAAATATGTTACATATCTGCTCATTGTTATAATTAGATGCATTAAAAAAAGTGCTCAGTTTACCGTGAGTAGCCTATCAGTCAAACGAAAATGACATCACACTGACGAACGCCGAGATACGAGTACGTGTCTGCAATTGAGTTGTCTCGAATTGAGCTTTCAGAAATTGGCATGGTAGCTCAGTTAATACTGAAAGATCACCAATATTTCCTATTTAATGGCCATTTATTTATAATACTCCGATGTATACACTAATTCTTAAAAGATTTAAGATAGGGTCTTCCAAAAAATTACAAAAAGTACGTATTAACAACACAATTCGTCCTAATTCATTAAATGTTTGGTTTCAGCACGAATTCGACTCCACGTAATTACTTGACAAGTTTAAGTTACTACCCCTTGCTATTAAATACAGCACACATTATTGGCTTATACTTTGGATTTAAGTATGAAACTTTATTGTAGTTTTTTACCGTCTTATTTAAAGCGTTTGCAGTTTAACGTCTAGTAGTTTAAAAGTCTAGTTCTTTTCTTACGGAAACGAGTAAAAACAGATTCATTTTTTTAACCAACTGGGACTCAGCTTGGAACATCGTTCAGGTTGTTAATTGAATTTGGAACACTGGGACGAACGCCATGACGTCAGAGGGTCAAGATCGCCGATCAGAGTTGTTTTCTCCGCCCTGACACAGTTTGGAGAGTCGCACATGTAGACGGACATTTAACCCTCCATATTTTTTAGTTCGTGGAGATTAAGAAGGCCTGAATTTCATGTAAACTATAAAAAAATTTTATATTTGACTTCTGAATGAACTCCAATCATAACTTAGTCAAGGACTTCTCTAGAAAAACTGAAAACCACACTAAGTTATGACTAAGTTATGATTCAATTATTTTTATAATTTATGCGTCCATATTTCACAGTTCAAATATTTACAATAAAATCAGCATTACAAGTCCATTCAGTCCCACCTCAGTTCAGTCCATGTCCCGCCAGTTGTAATGTGCTAGAGTCCTCGAAGCTCCCTCACGCACAGTAGGCTTCACTCGTCGGTTTCACACCCTCTCGTCCATTCAAGCCACGAACACCTCACTCGCCGTCGTGCAGCAATCTCCAGTCGACGTCCACACTTATCTTCGCTCGCGCACACTCGCCAGGCGGCCTCCGTCAAAGAATGCCCGCCGCTGGGTTGCGGCAGTATATATAGTGTCTTATGCCGCCGCCTAGAATTTTCCCAACTCGCGTGACACGTCGCGGAGGGCTGAGGCGCCAGCCAGTCTCACCAGAACATTCTTGCGTCGTCGCTAAACGTATCGGAAACTCTAGCAGGCGAGAGGAGGTCTTTGACGCCAGCAAGTCTCGCCGCTGTCGGCATTCACGGGATTCCCCGAAAAGGGGAGGGCAACAGACAGCCACGAGCGCATCGTTCCAGGAAAAAGGGAGGGGAGGTGGGTCTCCGATTACGGCGCGGGGCAGCGGAGTCGGCGCCAGCTGCAGCACGTAACAATATGATCAGTTATTTACAAGACGTGCAAAATGCTTTGGAGTAAGTTATTTATTGAAGGTTGTGACAAACAAAATAACGTCGAAATTCCACAAACCTGTAGTTTCCAACTTTGTCACATGTAGCACTGTTACAAGCCGTTCGAAACCGTCCACCCTAAATTCCTAAACCCTAATTCCCCAAATTTGCCATTTCGGACACGGCTTTAGTGCGACCGTTAATAATGGGATGGACCTCCGCGTTTCTTGTGGAATAGTCGTTTGCGAGAATACGCGTATCTCGGTAAACAAATGTTCTACAACTACTACTTTTTGTGAGAGATGATTAAAAAAAATAAATTGTCTATCTCCCCCCCCCCCCTTCATTTGTTTTTTTTTTACTTTTGTCATAATAAGTGCATTCTTGGAGAAAAAAATCCGTGAAAATAGTCAAATATCGCATTTTTAAATCTTGTGTATGCCTATGCAGTTTCCTTAAGCGACAAGAGAAAAGTACAAAGATGCGGGCCTAATTGAATCTGTGGTCTTTCGTCGCGTGTAATAAAACCCCTATGTTACATATCTAATTTCCACAGTACAGCGTCACGGCGGAAGCACTGCACGTCTTGCGCGTAGGAGCGATGAGGCACTAGGCGTGCGTGTTAGTGTCGCCCGTATCGCTCACTCGCTTCTTGACCTTGAACGTCCCACGGGGGTCCCACGTGTGTCCGTCCCACTCTCGAAATATATATCCAGGTAGGGGCAGTGACATATTACAAAGGTTGATTTCAAAAGGGATGAGATAACCGTGAACAGCCTATAAAGGCGGGGAAACATTATCCTCACGTCACGTGCGCACATGTGAGGTGACGCGTGCAAGCAGGATGTGAAGGGCCAGTTGAACATCGGTGTCCATGAAATGTGGCTACACAGAACTCTTTTCCACCATTTTGTAACACAGTGCCACCTTAATATATCAACTTTTTAATGACATAACTGTTCGGAAATGGAAAACAAATGAGTTTGTTTATCAGGCCTAACTCATTTGATGATTGCATAGATACTGCCAGCTTGCAAAATGAAGTCGAAATACTGTGATAAAATGTTAATATGGTGGCCATTTTGAAAGTACGTGTCTGTCCCCCTTAAAATATAGCATATTAGTTTACGTGGTCTACCACAGTATTACTTGTTTGCTAACTTTCATAAGAATTAGTCGACGAATTCCCGATTGCATAAGCTTATCTTGCCTTAGGAAAGTAGGTTAAAAAGGAATTTATTATTTCAGGAATGGAAATTCTGACAGCCTTCGTTTCACTGTATTGCTTATCAATGTCCTGATTTTTTTCTACGCATATTAAAGGACTATAGAGAACACGTGCAAAAGAAAATGCCGTTGCCTAAATTATTTAGAATCAGAAGAACAAAGTAATAAAACCTCCGAAACCCCCAGTCAAAATAAGCTAAATTGTAGTTTTGCAAATTTCTTTATATGACTATAATAAATAGAATCAGTGTGGTAATTTGATAATAATCATAATGTATATTTACTGATATGTGAGCATTGGATATGACAAAACGCTACGACGAACTTCGTAAATTGTTTGTAAACTACAGTTTATGACTTATACATGAGACAGCAAACAGTCTCGCAATAGTAGATTTTTTTTTTTTTTTTTCTGTTTCACATAACTTACACAACTTGTCTATGTTTTGATACTAATTGGCTAATAGTCTTATCACCACATGATGCAGACGTTTGTTTTCCCGCGAGTAAATATCGACTCTGGACCATAGACAGAGTATTTGTAAACCGCCGAAATACTTACTGCGTACCCCAAGGAGAGCTTACAAGGTCGCTGGAATCAAGCGCGACAGGGTGTTCAATAGGCTTGTACATATATTTCAATGAGTATGAACACTTTCGATTTCAACTTACCTACAAGCTTTGAACCCGAAATTTGTTTGGACGTGAATAATCCACAAAACACAAAAAAAAAAAAAAAAAAAAAAAAAAAAAAACGATTGAGGCAAAACCTTCAAACACAAGCGTGCGACTTGTGTAGTTTATATATGCAGCGATTAGTAATAAACACTGCATATGACGCATGAATGAAACGTACATTATAGCGACCTAGATTTAAAAAATCAACAGATAAGTGACAACACAACAATTCTGTAATCTGGTTTGATGGCAGCACCAAAAAAAAAAATATGCATCACCAACAGACTGTTCTGTAAGTGTATTACAGTTCCGTAAATAGGACTATAGGCTGTTCACGGTAAAACGAGCACTTCTGAAAACCCTGCTAAAGATGTATTTGTGTTTACACTGTGTATCCTTCCGCCTTATGTAAAATTAATATTGCCATGGGCCTCATCGCTTTATTCATGCGTCGGTCAAATGAAACTGTGAAATTATTAAGAAAGTAAATATTTACAAATCTGTTAATTTTATACATTAAAAAAAAACACAAGAGGAAGGAATTAATTTTAAATGATCACAAATAGTTACCTAAACATTTTTTATTCGACGTTAAGATATGCAACTATTTTCCATCCACCGTTACCAACTTTACTGAGTACATGTCACTCAGTACGCTCGTTAAAATATATGCAGGTAAGCGAAGTGAACTTTTTCTAATGTCAATTTAAAAAGTGCTCACTTTATCATGAACAGTAGTTATCTGTTCTGTAGATGTGTTTGGCTTTACTGTATTAAGGACAGAGAGCTCTGCTGTAGGAACTACACATATTCATAGTTGCAGATAAAATCACAAACAGGAACACAACACACAGTTCTGTTCATTTTACTAAAGGCCGTTTAGGGTAAAGTGAGCACTTTTGAAATCAACCTTAGAAAAAAGTCACTGCTCATACCTGCATATATTTTAATGGGCGCACTGAGTGACATGCACCCAGTAAGGTTGGTAGGGATGGAGGGAAAGTAATTACACATCTTAACGTCGCACAAAAAAGTGTTAGGTGACCAAAATCATAAAAAAAAGAGCAGATTTTTAAAGATTTTCTTTTCTAATGGGAATTTTACAGTTTCACTTGACCAACGCATGAATAAAGTGATGAACCCATGGCAATGTTACTTTTACATAAGGCGGTAAGTATACAACGTACATACAAGTAGATCTTAAGAAGACCTTTCAAAAGTGCTCAGTTTACCGTGGACAGAATATCTACGTTAATGATCTAATTTGTTACATGGTACCAACTACCAATCTCACTGCTGCCTTTTGCAGTCTAGTTGTGTTACGGGTACATAAATTGGGTCACTACAACATTTCTTCTTCTCAGTGTACTGTTTCTGAAATTGACTTTTGTAATTCATTAACAGTTTCTTTGTGGACACGTGTTAAATGCATCCCCGAGTTACACTGACAGGAAGATTTTGTTCCAGCTAACAAAATATTTGTTTTTAAAGGTCCAAATTTATATATTTAGTTGCCCCAACAAAATATTTTGTTGGGTAAACAAAATTTGATAAGCAACCAAATATATTTCGTTTATATAACAAAATACACGCGTGAATTAACAAAACCTATGTGCTGGGCCAAAAGAAATTAGACCTAACCAAAATATTATTTGACTCAACTGAATATATTAATTTGGGCACTCATTAGATTGCATTCGTTGGAACATACAGCTCGAGTGTTTGTAGATATTTTGTGCCAATTAGAAAAGTAGCAGTGTTTGTTAGTACATTTATTGATGTTAAATAATAGCGCAAACACTATAATAAAACAATTTCAACGGGAACCTTCAGATAAAGCTGTAAAACTAGAAATATTTATCTTGGCACGTTTTTGAATATTCGAAAAGTACGTAATTAAAAACTTTCCTATTTCATAAAAAATTATTCACTAATGGTTACTTCACACTTTTGTGAAACCCTGCCTAAGTTCTACTTCCAGGATATTCCTCCGCCTCGTGAAAACCAAGTTTAACTAAGTCTGGAAATGAACACCAAAGGACAACGCACCGAATTCGTGCGCACTCAGTTGTAATAATATTTTACGTGAGAACTATTTCCTAGTAGGCGCTACCAACACACACGTTTTCTCACTGTTTTTACTCGCATTTATTATAAATTAAATATTATAAGTTATAAATCAAATTTATGCGAAACTTAAATAATTTAACGAAAAATAAGATACACTTATGTTAACAGAAATATAAAACGCTTGTGATACGTGGAATATTGAGAAAATAACTTTAAAAAACGTCATACATGGGGTGATTTTTGAAAGGTTTGATTCAAAAAGTGTGAATAAATCGCGAACAGACTATATGCCATCTTTATCTGAGGTAGCTCGGGCGTAAAGCTTGGGCGCAAACGATCTAGGTTCGAATCTCGGGCGGGGATCCAAATTGTATATATATATATATATATATATATATATATATATATATATATATATATATATATATATATATATAAACGGGATCTTTGGTCATGTGTACGTGGATCCAAAATTTATGACGTGCGATCCCAATCAATCTTTCCCTACGTGCAGTCAACTGCTAGTGCTACTTCACAATCACGCTAGCGCGAGTAATAAATAATCAAATATGAAAAATTGTCAAGATTGAAAATCAATAAAGTCGTTTCAAATCTTTACTATTTCACAACACGCTCAAAACACCATATATTTAATAACTATTATTATTATCATCAAGTCTGTGCCGTTACTTGTTATACTGAATTTCTTATTTCAACCTTGCTTCCCTGGTAATTTATCGCCAGCATAAAGCTTTATTAATATTTTTGAGTTTGTGACAGTTTAGTCGCAGACTTCCACTCTTAGGGAAGGCGTCAGTGCTTTGTAGCTTCTGAACCATTATCTGTTACCGAGGCATGAAATTAATATTAATAGCAGCCGATATACGAAGTTTTAACAAAAACATAAGCCAACAACGTCATCTATGTGTACACTCTGTTTCATATAACTTCAATCAAATTTCACAGACGTTCTGACCAAGGTACACAGCACGTAAACAGTCAACGCCTCCATTTGCAAAGTACTGTGCCAGCTGATGGTTGTTGCAGGATGCGTGTTATTATGTTGGCGCTCTTGGCGATGACTGTAAAAGAAAATAGTACTCGGAATTAAAAAATTATTATGTGGAAAATAAATGGTAATTACAAAATTTAGCGTTAAAATTACTCTCATCGATAGACTAATACACAATTTGTCTGAGTTATAGAGCAAGGGCTTTAAAAATATTTAGAAATATTATGGTAGAGCATGAGAACATCACGGTTATGTGAAAGGTTTCCACCAATCTCCGTTGAGTCTGTTGTCTATGTCTATGGTCTCCACCCGCCCGGTGAAAAGTCGTCGCCATTGTGCTCTCTTCCGTCATAATTTATCTAAATGCAAAAACTCCTTGCTGGTG
The DNA here is from genome assembly GCA_029891345.1 of Dryococelus australis. NCBI lineage: Eukaryota > Metazoa > Arthropoda > Insecta > Phasmatodea > Phasmatidae > Dryococelus > Dryococelus australis. The sequence continues at coordinate 46,484,657 of CM057005.1, forward strand.
ATGGAATATTATCTATTCAGTTAATTATTTTTGTATTTACGTATTTCATTAGGTGTAGTTCGTCGTAGGTGGCTTTTTAGAAGTCTCCTCGGTGAGATGAATTATGGACATGTGTCTGCCGCTTTGTAAAAATGTTGTGTGTTGTGGTCCGCCATTTTCTGTGAACATCACGAAGCGCTAGCGAAAAATTATTTACGATGTGAAGTTTGAATTTGTTGGTTTCAAGATATAGTTTAAGTATTTTGTTGATTGCATAAGTCAGAAAATAAATTATTTCATACCAGTAGCCGACAATTGATTTAACTGAATTAATCATCCAAGGTTCGGCACGTGTTTAGGAATTACGAAGTGAACAGTAAGTTTGTGTGTTTTGTAAATAATGTTTTCTTGAATTGTTGTTAGAATATTTGAAATGAATTTGGACTTTTATTTGATTGGATCTCTAACGATTTTTACGTAGAAGTTAAATTTGCTGAACATGTTTACATTGTGCATTCCGTACATCGATATTACCAGTGGCGTAATTATTGGGTTTTATTGTTGTTTTCAAATGTACGTGGCCTAAATAAGCGCCCTTTTAGTGTAGTTCATTATATAAGAATGAAATGATATTTATCTGTTGAGTTTTTCTCGCATCGGTACGAACAGCGACACATTTAACGCCTTTAGTTCTTTCCATGAAGTTAAAACGTTTCGATGTAGTAAATTGAATGCTATTTCCGTACGAACAAAATTTTCCACTGCATCATCAAAACAATGCAAGTTCCAATCGCCACTCTCTCATAAATAGAACCACAAAAAAATCACGTCTCACGAAAGACGTTAAACTATAGTTCCCCACCCCACCAATAAATAAAACAGAACCCTAAACTAGCATATTATGTGATCATAACAGAAATAAAACAGTTGGGAATGGCAACCAGCTATAGTAGCTTAATTACTGGACAGAAGTTGTCAGTCGTTCAATGCTTGCTATTGGATTCGTAGTTTGTTTACAAAGTTAGTTTTATTCACTGACATAACAGCTGTGGCAGAGGGATACATGGTGGCCACATTTCTTTCCGAGATCTGTTCAGATTTACTGAAGTTATATGAAACGGAGTATAGTATTTATTAAGGGTGCTGGACCCCCAAAAAAAACTATTATTTTATAATTGTACCAAACATAGTTCACCTTATACGCATTGTAGTCCCTATGTGATGACTTTTTCCTCGAATAAAAAATTACACTTGATGATCTTTTTAATAATTCGATGTGAAATACAAAATTCTTCTGTTTTGTTGCAACCATTATAACAAATACTAACTGAGTTAAAAAGATTAAAAAATTAAACGAATCCTATGGGCTACTGCGTGACACATATGTAATAACCAAATAACAAACCATACTCAGTTTATGAGAAAAAATGTTAAAAATAAAAAATAAATGCTAATTTTAAATTTTTTTTAAATAAATGTATGAACTGTTATTTGGTGATTACATACATGTAGAGGCCTGAAAAGTTAGCGATTTCAACGCCCTCCAGGCTAGACTCCACGGTCTTATGTGCATTTTGTATTTGAAAACAAATTATATATATATATACACACACACACACACACACACACACACACACACAAAGTGTGAAAATTCTTTATTTGAAGAAAAAGTCTTTACATGCAATGCTTACGAGTTGAACAATATTTGGTACAATTACAAAATAATTACTTTTTCGGGGTCCAACCCCGTTAAGGAAACGTATGTGTGTCAGGCAAAATGTACATCGTAGTGAAGAGGTCCTCAAAAAATCACAAGCTTAAGGACACCCTCTGTAAAACATTTCCGTCATTTCTAAGGTTGGATTACTCCTGTAAAGTTTGAGCTAAACCGTCAGTCCAATAAAATAGTACAGGAATTGTTTAAATATATACCTTATCTTTATTTTCGGGTTGCAATTAGTGTGTTAGTGTAACCATCAATAACTTATTATTATAGAGACATTACTTTCTACGAGCCTGTTGCATTATTATATCTGATTTCTAATGTGCATTCATTAGCAAGTTTAGAAGGGAAATACGTAAATTTTAATTTGCGTTACCTTATTTGTGACCTATATATAATAACCGTTTATTTGTTATGCCTGTGTGCAGAGTAAGGTAAATGACAAAAGGACTGTAATCGAATTTTCGAAATGTGTTTCCTTAGAAACTATGGTTAAAACTGAAGGAGTGAAGAGATTTGGGCGGCTCTTAACAGCGAAGTCTTGAGAGCCGATGTGGATGATTGGGGTGAGTATCGAGCAGCGCCGGAATGAAGGGGCGGGGGGAAATGGGATATCCCCTAGAAAACCCGCATACCAGCGGCATCGTCCACCACGATCCCCACATGCGGAAATCCAGGAGGGACCCCGCCGGTACTCGAACCCGGTTCGCCCAGTTGGGAGGCAAGTAGTCTAACCACTACACCACCGCAACCCCCTCGGTTGAAACTGTTTCATGTTAGCTAATTATGAGAGAAGGCTATACGGAGTTGCCTTTTACAGAGCAATCAAAACGTAATTATAAAAATTAATTTTAAAACCAGAGATTTGTATATGTATGCTGGCAACATATAGAAAAAAAAAAGAATTGCGGGCGTTTGACGTAAGCGTTATTGTAAATAATTTGGCCACGTGGCTGGCAAAAGCAGCAGTTCAACGTAACTTTAACCTCACATTACGCACAAGTGTGGAAGATGTTTGGTGGGGGAGATGGGGTTAGCGCCTAGCGGCAAACCAAGGTCACCCGCTTCACAGTAGACGCCACATGGAGAGCGAGTTTAGTTAGTAGCCCCCTCATCCCCCCCCCCCAAAGGCCAACAACCCCCCTCCGGAAATAACATGCTGCAACTCTGACAACGGTTAATTAGAGAAAAAACCTGTCTTTGGGCAGCGGCTTGTATACACTGTTCTGATTTTTTAGAATCTAAACTCACAGCGAACTAAATCTGCTATTCCTCGCAGTTCCCCTTCTCCCCCACCCCCCTTTCTCGTCAAATTTTAGCACGTTTCGAACTCTTATGCGTTGTATAACGTGGTTCTATTAAAATTTAAGTTGCGTGCATTATAAATGCCACTTTTATTAAACATAAATCAGCGCTCACCAATCTTGTTACACTGAAATAAAGTGAAATAAAGATTTACCAAAAACACACACATGAGAATGGGAACTGCGTGTTTGGGTTTGCGGCCAGAGGGGAAGGGGCGGGGGAGCAAGTGAAAAAACCTATATAGCCGAATGCCCTTCAAATATGTCTAGATTTTATTCACGTGTTAAAAATCACATATATAACTATCCGCAGCACGATGTATTAGCACTTCGATAGGTTAAAAAAAAACATAAAGTGATAGAAATAATTAAAGTTATCACAAATGGTTACCTGATACCTTCTATTCGACGTTCAGATATGGAACAACTTTCCTTTCATCGTTACCAACTTTACTGCGCGCGTGTCACTCAGTTCGCCCTTTAAAATATATGCAGGTAGGAGCAGTGACTTTTTTCTAAGGTTGATTTGAAAGGTGCCCACCTCATCGTGAACAGCCTTTAGCTAGAATCATTTAGAGACTGTTATATTTCTGGTCCACCTTCTCGTGCAAGTAGTCTGTTTACATTTGCGTTTTATACGGTGATGTAGTTCCCGCAAATTTTGTTCATGCTGATGTTGTCTAGTCGAGAGTGGGGAACAAACCTTAGTTCTGTATTAGCGATTTGTTAGGTTTGTAAAATCCTTGCGTGTTGTGGCGGAAATGAGTGACTGGCATGCTGCAACGTTCGAGTACTACCACTGTGTGTCCAGCGTGTACATGGGACTTGAATACACGAGGGCGTTCACCTGCTTGTTTACCTTTAGGTGATCTCCTTCTTGGTCACAGAATATGCCCGTCTGTATCGGCCTTGAGTACTCTGTGTGATACGACGCTTACGCGCTACACTATGAGCGGCCAAACTCTAACTTTCTGCGACAGTACCCATGTTCATTTAAATCTTATCTACATCTCCCTGCCTTCCTCTCTCTCTCTCTCTCTCTCTCTCTCTCTCTCTCTCTCTCTCTCTCTCGTGCAAGCGGTTCTGCATACACGCAACAGTTTTTTAATGTGGCCCGTATTTCTAAATATTTAAATGCAACAATTTGTACCTACTGAAATGTTTCTGTTTATGTTAATGTAAATGCCCATAAAGATGATATATTTGGAAAATAATTAGGTGAGCTGTCTACAATAATTAATAAATACGGAGACCGGAAAGCGTCGCGAATTTATTTTAGGACAAGCTAAGGCTTCAAACAAAGTTCTGTTATGTTTTTCAACAGGATCACAGTTTATTATAGGCTGTTCACGGTGAAGTGAGCACTTTTTTAAGGCCCTGCCAAATTTTTCCTTTCAGTCTATTTCTATCTTGCCACCGCATTCAATATGAATATTGTTATGTGGCTAATAAACACAGTGTATATATTTCACCACGCTCAAATGCAAACGTATGAGGCTGCATTATTAGTGGTAAATGCCTGTTGGGAGGGCCTTAAAAAGTGCTCACTTTACCGCGAATAGCCTATAGACAGACCCACGCGAACTTAGAGCCAACAACAAACCTGCGAGGTAACAAGCACCGAATCCCGTGGCCACCTTGTCTGGGTTCAAACTGGCTACACACTGTATTAACAGCCAATGGACAAAACGCTGAGGTTAGAAAATAACTACATAGAACAACGAAGTCTAGTTTACATCATAGTTTAAAACGACGACCCTGATGGCTTAAAACCGGGAACTGTGAGTGACTGAAGGGATTTGGGTGGCTCTTAACATCGAGGTCTTGAGAGCCGATGATGATGAAGTAAGGTAAGTACGGCACAGCGCCAGAATGAAGTGGTGGGGGGAACGGGAGATCCCCGAGAAAACCCGCATACCGACGGCATCGTCCCGGCACGATTGCCACATGCGGAAATCTGGGAGCGACTACGCCGGGAATCGAACCCGGTTCGCCTAGGTGGGAGGCGAGTATTCTAACCACTACACCACCGCCGCTCCACCGGGAACTAGTTTAAAGGGGTAGGGGGTTCCTTGTCACCCGCGGACCCATACTCGGCCCTTATGGTGCGGTGATTGTAAAAGCTGTCCACGATAAAGTGAACACTTTTGAAATCAACCTTAGAAAAAAGTCACTACCCTTGCCCGCATAGAATAGAACGGCCACACTGAGTGACATGCGCCCAGTAAAGTTGGTAACGATAGAGGGAAAGTAGTTCCATATGTTAACTTCAAATAAACAGTATTAGGTAACCATTTGTGATGACTTAAATTATTTATTTCGCTTTTTGATTTTGTTAGGCATTGAAGTGCAAGAATGAGCAGATTTGTAAAATATTTCCTTTTCTAATAATTCCACAGTTCCACTCGACCGACGCATGAACAAAATGATGAGGCCCATGGCAATGTTAATTTCACGTAAGGCAGAAGAGTACATAACGCGCATACAAGTAGATCTTAAGCAGGGCTTTTGGAAGTGCTCATTTTACCGTGAACAGCCTGTAACATAAATTTTTGCAACCTTTGAAAAAGTAATTACATACGGGTCAGCCCATGTGTCGCCTCTCTCCTTCCCCATCTATTCGCTGACCTTTGACCTGTCCGCGGTTATCACCACGTCCTTGCCGACGAGCCTCCATCTCCTAGTATGCATCGTCTTTTCGTCGGATACTCATCCGAAGGAGGCAATTTCTTCAATAATATACTTGAGGCTGGGTATGACGCTGTTCGAATTTATTTCAGCGCATCTGAAAACGCTGCCCACGGTCTAATTTTCTGCCCATTTTGTATCCTTTCAACGTACGTAAAAATTAACACTGCCATTAACCCATTCATAGGGACCTGCGAAACTCGCGTTATTGTTTGGTATCAGGTTAAACTTCACAGCACTAGATACACTTGAGTGAGCGACGTTTCTCCATTGGCTGCTGCATAGATGCGAACTCACGTCCTTCCTGACTGAGCTGCACGTAATTGGGACACACTATTATGAAGTGTACATTTACTGGAGCAGAGTTAGCAAGGGCGTGTAAAATGAATTATTGTCCAATGACAAACGTATTACAAAGCTACACGTGTTTTAAGTTAAACATGTCCCCAAATAATAACGCGAATTTTGCAGGTCTCTACCCATTCACTTTATACGTGCGTCGATCAAACGTAAATGTGAAGTTTCGCATGGTAATTACGTGCATTAAAACAATCATGCACATGCATTAAATCAATTCAGTGTCCACAAATTTAGACATCGACACTTTCAATACGGCATGATATAATCGATGGTAACCTAATAAAAAAAAACAAATACTATAAAATAATATTCGTCATGTAATTTAAAGCATACCTAAATATAATAATTTTAACTACAAATCTTAATTGCTGTAAGATGCAATTCCCTCGCTCTTGTGACACCTCGACAAGAGATTTAGCCTATAAGCCGACCATGGTAGAGATCCTCAGAAGAAGAGATATGCCACATTAATTTTTCATTTTAATATTAGGTTTATTTCTGCTTGCAGTTGCATCGATGATTTCGGGAGATGCGACCAAGATGTCTGTTGCTACGTTGTTGATTAATGGAAGTCGGGAAATATAAATGAACTATTTAATTCCCTTACTGTTAACTTCTAATAAATTAAAATTATCGACAGTTAAAATTTATAATAAATGACAGACCTTGTAATACACTGGAAGCTTCGATATACTACTTTATCTTTAAAGCAGGTAATGAAGTTACTATATATTGAGGTAAAATTCCCTCGTGTGGTTTCTTCCACCCCAGAAGCCTGAATTATATACTGCAAAAGATCTCACTAATCTGATTGAGTAGCCGGTGCAACATACTCATTCCACAGGCATATCAAGTTGAGGAACATAAAAGTTATTTTCTTAGCCTGTACTACAAGTAATGGGAGAACACCCTAGCGTTATCAAATATTTTCGAAAAGTTATACTAACACAAAATTTTGTTTCAGCGGAAGTGGCTATTGAAATCACAGAAGGGACATGTAGCCATTTCTGTGAAATCCGAAATTTGGTTCCACTACTGTCTCCATTTTTGTTCTTGAAGCTAAAATTCAAATACGGGCATATATATGCATATGACTCTTTATTACTAGTGTATAATCCTACTAAATAAGGAGGCGATCTCTGTATGTCCGTATTTAATACCTCTAAGTCCCTTGAAACTCAACAGAAGTCCTTCAAATTTTGCAGAGCGAATCCTCAGTGTCAAATACGGGTCAAGCTCGAATTTCAGCAAGATCAGATTACGCATCATGACTTTTGACCCCAAAAACTCATTTTTTAATTGATTATTCCTGCGAAAGTTTAGTATTAATGCATAGAGATTATTGCATAGAGATATTAAGGTAATGGAATGCCATTTTTGTTTACTTTAAATGTCTCACTTCAATGTTGAATTAATTTCACATAATTTCATAGAACTATATCAAGTGGGGTCTTAGTGGCCAATTGGCTAGAGCGATTCCAAGCGGGGCCTTGGTGGCTCAGTGGATAGAGCGATTCCCGCGGTGGCTTCCAATGTTGAGTTAATTTCACTTTCTTTTTTTTTTCAGTCTGCTTATGATAACAAAAATTTGTAACATCGTAACTATTCTAGGCACGTGACCATACTGAAAACGCGGTCACGGGCTAACTCTTTATTATTAGTGTATAATATTTAATTATGTAGTCAATACAATACTTTTATGTAAATATTAGCGTAATTCAGCTCTATTTTCTGCCAACTTCATAGAACTAGATAGGGGCCACAGTGCTGATCAGAGAACACCCACCTCTCACCACAACGAACTGGGTTCGATCCCTGACGGGCGGAAATCCATATTTATCTTTGCACGCGGGAGAATGGTGAATGTTGAGAGTTGGGCAGTGGGGCTCCTCGGTGTACGCCCGTCAAGCGAATGAAGTAATATACAGTTCTAAGTTTTGATGTCTTGCGAGCGTAGGTAATGTTTACGTTTATGGCAAATCTGCTATGTTTTTATATACTTTAGAGTGGAGATTGGAATAATAGTGGTATTCAGCTTCCTAACAAACTCCACCAGTTCACTTGAACGACGCACGAGTAAAGGCGTTATGTCCACAGCAGTGCTAATTTCACATAATGCGAAAGGATATATCATGTGGAGCAAAGTAGATCGTAAGCAGGGCAATAAAAATGCTCAATTGATAGAGACCTCCAGAATTCGCGTTATTATTTGGGGACACGTTAAACTTTAAACACGTGTACCTTTGTAATACGTTTGTCATTGGAGCATGATGTGTGTGACACGTCCTGGGTAGTTCTGCGCCAATAAATGAACATTTCACAGTTGTTTGCCCCAATCACGTGCAATTCAGTCAGAGAGGGCGTGGCGTCATATCTATGAAGCAGCCAATGGAGAAACGACGCCGCCTACAGTATAGACAGTACTGTGAATCTTCGCCTGAAGGCGAATAATAACGCGAATTCTGCATATGTTCATCATTTAGCCACGAACATCGCATATGCACGTCGCCAAAAGCGTCGCTTTTCCGATGCACGGATACAGTCATAAGGTACTGTGGCGGAAAGATACACAGTAGCAAAAACAAACAAATCACCAATCAGGTCTTTCACAAACGCTCAGTTAAACGTAGGGCATTTGTGCCTTTTGAACAAGTCTTCCAGGAATTTCTAGTCTACGAACAAATATACCCGGCCAAGGTAAGAGGCACTTGCCCGTTAGTAATAGATAGTCGTTCCTCCTGTCTCCGTGCCGTAATTATATAATTATATATGAGGCAAGGAAGCCCCGACAGAAACAGCCAACAAAACAGGAACACGCCTAAGAGCGAGCGAAGAGATTCTGGACGGCTCTTAACATCGAGGTCTTGAGGACCGACGAGGGTGACTGAGGCGAGTATGGAGCAGCGCCAGAATGAAAAGGCGGGGGAAACGGGAGATCCCCGAGAAAACCCGCCGACCAACGGCATTGTCCGGCACGATTCCCATATGCGAAAATCCGGGAGTGACCCGGCCCGGGGGTTGAAACCGGATCGCCTTCGTGGGAGGCGAACAGGCTAACCGCGGCCCCGAGAACACACGTAAGAGTATAACAAATATTTCTGTTTAAAACTATTTGGTTGCAGATATACTCAGGACCAAAAGAAAAATTAGGAGTTCATGAAAATATCTTCTTCCTACACAGCAATGATTAAACGTTTTATAAGCAGAAATGTAGTTTGGCGCATTTTTTAAAAGCAAAATCTGAGGGCTTGCTCAAACACTGCCCCGTGTTGTGAACACTTCTCTTTGGGAAGGTAGGGGTGGTGTCATTTCCAAGAGCGCCTTTGCACATATAATCTTGGCATTGCTGTGCTTAACGATGCTAGAATTGTTACCAGTAACAGAGCGGTTATGGGTTGTCGTGTAATCGTCGATTCCAAGTTCAGAAACGGAAGTTAGCATCTGTTAGGTCACATGTCCGCGCTGGAGTTGCCTCTCTACGTATGCAAACAAATAACGGCAACTCGAACAGACCCGGCATTTTACAGCCGCGCTTGCGACCACACCACCTCTGGAAAATCCTACCGTATATGAGGTGTTTGGTTTGTTTCAAAAATATGCCACGTATCACAATCGTTTCATACTTACGTCAGCATAAGAGTGTATTATTTTTGATTAAACTGAACTTTACCTTACACTTTATTCATAAATTATAATATTGAATTTGTAATCAATATGATTAAAAAAAGATAAAATAGTTGTGTTGTTGATGCGTAAAAACTGTTCACGGTAAAACCGAGTACTTTTGAAAGCTCTGCTTAAAATATACTAGCACTCACATTCCGTATACTTCCGCTATATGTAAAATTAACATAGCCATGGGCCTGGGCACTTTATTCATGCTGCGGGCAAGTAAAACTATGAAATTATTGGATAGGAAATATTTTACCACTTTGTTCATTCTAACTCTTACGTGCATTAAAAACACAGAAAGTAAAAGAAAAATAGTTTCAATATTCTCAAATGTTTACCCTAAAACTTTTAAACCAACGTGAAGACATGGAACCACATTCTCTCCGTCGTGACCAACTTTTCGTAGGGCGCATGTCATTCAGCGTGACTGTTGAAATACATGAAGAATAGTGACAGTGGCAATTTTCATAGCTTGATTTCAAAACTGCTCACTTTACCGAGAACAGCCTTAAGTAATAAATCGTTATCAAGAAAATGTTATTAAACTGGTCGCGCCCGAGTTCGGCGCGTTGTCCCTTTGGCGTTATTTTCTATAGGCTGTACATGGTAACATTAGCACTTTTGGAAGCCCTGCTGAAGATCTACTTGTGATGGGGAAAGGGGGCGAGTTCTGCGCACTTAAATTCAAAATGCCTCAGAGACGAAAGTTTTCATTCTATTTATTGAGTGAAACCACTGACGTAGACCTTATCGATTTACCTTGATGCCTGTCGCACAGAAAGCGGAAAATAATTGAAGACTGTTGTAATAAAATTATGAAAACAAGCACGTGTAGTTGCGCAGTATTACCCGAAGAGTGGTGCAATACTGCTCATATGATAGGTGTAATTGTGCGCACTGTAAATTAGTGTGTACAAAGTACTAATTTTTTTTTCGTTAAAAACCAATACAAAAATATTATTTAATAATAACTCAAGCTATACTTATGTTTCGTTGTGTGACTGCCAAAGAAATTCACATACAGCTTGCAAGATATTAAAAAAATATATACAGATTTACAACAAAAAAAGTTAACTTTACAGCCAAAGAAAAAGTGACAACCTACTTACGCTTGCATTTTTTGACTTACACGTAATAAGAACTGTTATTAAATAATTACGTAAACCCTACATAGCCAATGTTTCATTCTATGATTGTCAAGGAATTCCACATTTGCCTACAAGTTAGCAAGCTATTTATTAAAATTATTCAGGTTTAAAAGATAATTTTAAGCCTAATTCATGGACTATACTGATCCACACCAATAACACCCATTTTAAACCAAAGAAAACACAGAACACCTGCATAGCCTTACATTTTTAGTCATACGAGACATAATGTTTACTAGCCTATTAACTTTTATGTAGGCTAGTTTCCTTAAATTTACGCATGCACAGACCGCAAATATAATTTTATGCTGAATCCCATCCGGAGAATTCCGAATGAACCCAAAGAGCACAATAGACACATATTTCACCATCACGTCCAAATTCTTCACATACGAAGCACACTTCCTTATTATATCCACTAACACAAATATCATCATTATCACTGTCATCGCAAAGTGCCTTTTGGCTTCTTAGGATTTTTTTCTTTCGTGTTCTGTGATTTTCGTTTAAGCCCATTTTCTTTCTTGTTTTCAGCTTCCTGCAACTTTTATTTTAGTGGAGTTGAGGTCAGTATTTCTGAATTAAGTTTTCTAGATGGCTTTTTGAATGAGTGTTCTATATTCGAGCAATATTTTTCTCTGGTGGTTGGCAAAGGCGAAAGAGCCGCTACAGTGGTGCCAGAAGACTTTGAAGTTTCAGGCTCTGATGCGGATCTTCCTTGCAAAACCAAAGTTTCTTCAACTTGTGATGACTCGTTCATAGACGTAGGCCTACTTGTGTCACACCCAGTGTGTGGTGACGTTTCGACAATTTTCAGCCCTACTTCGCTTTCATCTCTCAGTTAAGATACGGTTTCCTCTGCTGTAAAGAGACCTAAGTCGAATTCCTCAGCATTGGTGAATTTATCAGGGTTTAATGGCTATATACCAGCAGTCCTGAATCCAGAAATAGCTTTCACTATTCCCGCTGTCTTTAAGTAGGCATTGTTAAACAATTCAGCATACTCGTAATGAGTTATCTTCTGGTTATAATGGGTTCTCAAATAAAGATCACACTGTCTGTTGAATGACAATTTCAATGGAGCGAAAAATGTAAGACCAAGAGGTTGCAAGCGGTGGGATGTGTGTTGCGGAAGGGACAGCATAACTATTCCATTGTCTCTACAGTAGATGTAAGGGCCAAGTGAAATATGGCTGGTGTGATCGTCCAAGATAAGCGGAACTGGGTCTTCTTTTGTACATTTTACAATTCCTTGAAAATGATGTAGCCACTGAAGAAATAATTCTTTGTTTGTCCATCCATTTTTCGAGCATGAATATACTGCTCCGATGGGTCCATTCTTTTTTTTTAAAGTTGTGGTGATATTCTAGCACGGGGGTGGATAGACATAGGAAGAATATAAAAACCTGATGCGCTAAATGCCCACAGAACTGTGACAGTCTTCCCTCGTTCCCACGATGTTGCTGAGCCAATCCGTTTCTCTCCTTTTGGGCCAAGAATTTCCGAAGGTTTCTGAACTGTGCTTATGCCAGTTTCGTCGCAGTTAAATATCTTGTCTTGACTGAAGTGGTACTTTCCCATCGCATTTTCAATGTTTTGTTGAATTACCTGTTGATAGTTTCCTTCTTAAAAGAAGTGATTCTATTTATGCTTGTTCCTTCTGGTGTTCGTAAAGAGATTCCGTTATTTATTTTTATAAAAAGGCTTAGCCATTATTTGTCAGCCATTTTCGAAGACGCGTCAAAGTTGTGTTTATTGGAATTGGCTTCTGCATATTCAAAGGCCAGCCAACGCAATTCTGTGGGTGTCATTCCATGAAAAATCTTCGCCAATGTCAAAACATGTGCAAGTTCCTGTTCTTGTTGTTTTGTGAAAACAGGTTTCCTGCCCAGAGGAGATGGTTGTGTTATCTCCGTTTTTAATCGAAGTCTTATCGTTGACTCTGCAACACCGAAAGCTCTTCCGACTTCTCTGATTTTCCTTCCTGAACGAACAGAATCTAATGCAGACTGAAGCTGTTCTGCTGAGTAGTTTCCTCGACCCATTGACCTTATGTATGGCTTCGGCATCTATGAATGGAAATAAACGCATGCACAAACCTGCTCGCATGGATATTTTACCACATACTGATAATTTATTTACTTTATCATTCTCATAGGCGTATCTGGCAGACCTTAGAAACTATGCTGAAATCTTACTGCTATTCTTTGATTTATGTGTTTGTTTCATTCTACTAAAGGAAAATGAGCTGTGCAGTAAAAAAAAACAGTAGCTAGCACACATTCCTATGTTGGGCCTTGGCCATGGTTCATGTTAAATTGAAGTGTATGCTTATGGGTCTGGACCATACATTATCTTAACTCTGGTTGCGCCTATGGTCATCCCTCCAATATTTCCCTAATGGTCCTTTCACATTGCCAAATTTTTTCTATCAAATTATTCCAAATTAAGTTGGTCAATTAAAATGGGATGCTAGTGATGACACAAAAACGTTACTATCGCGATATTGTTTGTTGCAGGAGGTTTGATGACTTCTACTTCCATCCAATATTTCCGAATTGAACAGATTTTAAAATTTCTTGGATGTTCCATGGGTTCACCTATCAGGCTAGTGCTAAACGAAAAAAGGCGCAAAGCATATGCCAGTAAATATCGTTTTCTATAATAAATATACCTATCAATTGCAGCTGTTTTGTCAAAATGATGTTGAAAGCGAGAAATTTCACAACAGAATTAAAAAATTAATAACTACAACATTCATTACAGTAAACATTTTGCTTGTATATAAAAATTTAATTTTCGTTCATTAATACAATAAAATCGCGATATATTTCGCATTGCAACGTGTGTTGGCATAGCATTGTTGCTTAAACTTTGAAAACAGGACTTAGTTCAAAACTTCTAATTTTCTCAGGAAATGAAAAATTTTGACACTGTAGCAGCTCTTTAAATAAACTTATGATTATAGGGACATTTCAATTTCCTTGTTCTAAAAATTTTAAACCTATTTTTCGTCCAACATTCTCTTACAATTTTCTTGTCATACTTTATTGACAGCGAAAATTGAATAGTGTGACAGGGCCTTAAGACATTTAGATGAAATTACTAAAAAAAAAAAAAAAGTGTCAAATAAAAATGTACCATTTAAGTTGCGTAATTAGCAAAGAAGATCGTCAGTGACATTCGTTCAAGTTATGTGAAATTGTATCTCATGAAGATCTACATTTTAAGGAAATTTGTGAACCGTGGCATTTATTAGGGTCTTAGAATTTAATAAATGAAATTCAGACATTACTGTGAATGTCGGGTAATTCTGCGCATGTAGGGTAATTCTGCGCATTTGCAACAATCGGTGCGCAGGATTACACGATGTTACATGTTTTGTCTCTCGTGGCCATGATTCTGATACAAATTACATACATAAAATAATACATACATCTAACAGAAGAGCGAAAATCACTTTATTATCGACACATAATAATTTTATGAAAACAATTAAGATAATTTACTTACAGTCAAACATTCACGATGATAAAATTACAAGAAATTTCCCTACAAACAGTCTTATCTCGTTGCCTGGAACTACGTGCTCAAAATGGCGAACTAGACCTACAGCACGTAGTTACCGAAGCGACCGCTAGATAGTAGCAGTAACAATGTAGAGCTACGACGTGTGCGTTCCGAGATATGACGATGCGCAGAATTACACGACTTCCCCCTACACCTTGTGTGTTCTTCCTCCTTATGTAAAATTAACATTGCCATGGGCCTCATCACATTATTCATGCGTCGGTCAAGTGAAACTGTGTTGGAAATTACTATAAAAGTAAGTATTGTACAAATCTACTAGTTTTTACACTTAGATACATAAAAAAAAAAAAAAAAAAAAAAAAAAACAGAAAGCGAGAGCCCATGTTTTTAACAATATTTAAGCGAATTTCCATCTTGCATGCTTCAGGAAACAGAATTTGCAAGAAAATCCTCGTAATGGAATATCGTCATAAAGTCATAATGTTTACAATGATGGTGTGTAAGAAAATTGTAATAATAAAGTAGGAAATAATTTTTATAATAATTTCTATGTGCGTCTATATGTCACAAACATTTATGGCTGAAATTAACGTAAATAAAGTTAATTATAAAATTGATATGATTAACTATTACTATGATTTTGTCACACATGACCACAGTAAATATTTTGACAATATATTTCTTGAAGAAGATTTTCTTGCAAATTCTGCTTTCCGAAGCATCTAAAATGGACATGCGCTTAAATTTTGTTAAAAATACAGACTATTTTCAACGATAAAATTTTCAGATTTAAAAAGTATATTTTAGTAAAATATTTTATAATGTTGCAATATATATATATATATATATATATATATATATATATATATATATATATATATATATATATATATATATATATATATATATACATTTTTCTTTCATATACCGCATAAAGCGCACTTTTCTGACCATTTTTATGACGTCTATATATTATATTTTAAAGTGTTTTTCATGCTGTACAGTCGGGCGCAATGCTCCATAGGCAGTTGCTTTACTTCAACCTTAAACGCTGACAAAAACACTTTTAATTATTTGCGCTGTCATGAATGACTGATTTCCCGACTAAATAAGGCGTGCCACTTTCGTGGCGCCCATGTGACAGGCCAGAGGTCAAACCTTGCATGCACCAGTGCGATTGGTCCGGACAGTCTGGGCGCGACAAATCAGCAGCCAGTGATGATCAAGGCCTTGCAGTGATAACGAGGGTTGGCCTCTGCCACGAGACAACGGCCTTTTGACATCCTCAGTATCTTTGCGAGGGCTCGCTTATTTACGACTTGACTTGATAAGTTTCGTCACTGGATTCTGGGTATCGCAAAAATTGCTCCGAGTGTGTTTACGAATAGAAGTGAGGCTAACCGACATCCGTAGTTAGCTCGCAGTGCATGATTCTAAGCAGAAAGAGGGGGGGGGGGGGCAGGTCACATGCTCTTAATTTAAAATGACATATAATTACGGATAGAAAAAATTTGCGAGTTCAATGACCTGTAGGCTAGACTACAAAGTCCTGTGAACACTTGAGCCTCAGATGTTTGTTCATTGGCTGATGCCCCAGAGAGTAGCCAATGGCAGTATGGCACTCGCTCCTTGTTTCCTTGCAAGTCTGCTATTGGCTCGGAATCGTCCAGGACATGTCTAATAAACTGCGATCCAATTGCAAAGTCAACTTCAGTGTAAATGTGTTTGATCATTTTTATAAAGGTTACAACCCCTAAAAATTGATAGTCTAGAAGTTACGGCCGAAAAACAAAAATTTAATTGAAAATCAGATAAGAGATCATAACAACTGATAATAAAAAAACCGGTGGAAACTCCACGGCAGCTCCCCGTATCTCTAGTCGCTTAGCCGCTACGTCTATCTTGTCCTGAAATGAACTCACGAAATGTTCCTATCCCTACATATAATGGAAGTGGACAGGAGAATGAGTAATGTGTGACTTGAGAATCAGACAAAATATTACAAATGCATGTTCTATAGTAACAATTATTATAAAAATATCCTACTTTTCATAAAAAAAGTATTAATAAATATTAATTTATAAATAAAACTTTAAGTACATAAAACAATAACCCAGGTCGCGATGGAAAAACTTTTTTGATAAATTTATCTCTGTAATATGAATTTGAGTGTACTGAATTAGGAAATAGTACTCAAATTCTCATGCCACACAAGGTTTTTACACAAAATGAGGTATTGTAACTGACTTATGTAAGCTGCACATTTTTCAACTTTAAAAAACTGCTTCACTTCATACGTACCCAGTTTGGAAAAAAAAAATCTCGAATACATTTTTATGCTTACTTCTGCTGCACGCTTCACCGTGACGATACGAGCACTGCGCACAAGCAGAGAAACCAAACCATCGCCAAGAGAAAAAGGGACTAAATGGATACTAAACAAAATTGATAAGTAAATTAAAGCATTTCGGAAATATTTTAATGAAATATCGATTTACATATAAGTTTTGCTCAATAATATACCCCTGAATAGTTTAGCAACAGTAAATAGGCTTACAGTACAATGGCGAATTTGCAACAAATTTGTACGTGATAGAGAAAAACCGAAGTCAGTTTTTTAATTCAGCATCCCAAAGTCATGGAGGATAGCATAAATTAAAAAAAAAAAAAAAGTATTTAATGGGCCAAATTTTTCAGCGCTGTGTAATTTTTGTTACATGTTGTTGCAAAGTCATAAATTGTGTAGCAGGGGAGGTAACTGGAAAGGAAAAACACGCCTAACAACACACGCAAGTGTTTTTTTTTTTTTTTACCCCCGCTAAAATTAGTTACATATGTGTCTCCTCTTAAAGTTTCTAAATTCGTGATTATACCTCGCAAACAGAGAATTATCGGCTCGGTTCTCACGTAAGTAAAATTCGTGCGCGCAGATTTTAGGTCACACGTTATATATTGTATTCAGGATGCGAACGACGCTTGACAGATTAGCCTTCCGGCTAAAAGTGGGGAGTGTTGACAGTGACTGAGGTGCCACCGCGATAAGGTCGTGCACCTAGTATTACCGTGTACACGTGCTCCTAAGGGCTGTTCAAGGTCAAGTGAGCACTTTTTAAAGCCCTGCTGAAGATCTACTTGTACGCGCTTTCCGTATACTCCCGCCATATGTAAAATTAACGTGTGCCTGGTCTCTTTATTCACGCGTCGGTCAAGTAAAACCGCGGAATTATTAAAAACAGTAAATATTTCGCCATTTGTCTAACTCATATACTTTTATGCATTATGCATTAGAAATACAGAAAGTGTAACAAATAATTTCAGTATGCACAAATGTGTTCCTCCTAACGCTTTAAATTCCGCGTTAAGAAATGGACTTACTTTCTCTTTGTTGTTACCAACCTTAGAGGGCGTATGCCAATCGGCGCGTCCTTCAAAATACGTACATTTAAGAGCGGTGAAATTTTAGAAACGTTGATTTCAAAAATGCTCACGTTATCGTGAACAACTTTTACAAAAGTTGGAATATTATGTAAAACAACGCACCGAAGCTTGAAGATTTTAAGTAAACACAATAAAATAGTTGGAAAAAAAATTTCAACAATAATGCAACACTTTAAACCATCTATAGGATATAGAACAATAGAAAATTAAACTAGCCTGTAAGAAGAATGACGTCACAAGAAAAAAAAGTTAACCCGCACGTTCGAAGAAACTAAATCTCAGTACCAGCTGGCTGGATGACTCGTGTCGGCAAACAGTCGAAACAAAATATATATATATATATATATATATATATATATATATATATATATATATATATATATATATATATATATATATATATATATATATATATAAGGAAATTCAAGAATCCTCATCACTCGTGCGAAAGAACCAGAAGTTACTTCGCAAGCAGTGGAACTGGTATCCCAATCCTGTTTGTACGTAAATATTAGCCGTTTGTTATTTGAAACAGGCCACACACGGAAGATTTTCACACAAGACTACATTTTTGGCTGAGTTGTTGTTGAAACATATGGAGGATATCAGACGGCATTTTAAATTGCGTATCAAATAATTTTTCAGCTTTCCTGTCCAAGCTCTACACGTTTATAAGAGCGCCATTCCATTAAATATGAACAAGTCCCTAAGAAGTATTAATGCTATCTCGGAACTAAGCCACAGGGAGCATAAAGGATTTCGCCGAGATTAATAAGGACAAAAAAAAAAAAAGAGAGGGAATTCTAGAGTTCCGTGCGTGATTAACGTTGAAAATCTGCTGGAAGAGATTTGCATATGCACTATTTTCGAAGGCCGAGGAACAATTCAGTTACGTAACAAAGTTGATTTACTGCAAGTTTCTTCCAACAGATGCAAATGTGATAATCCGACCGAATGCCGATTTTACGGCGATAAAGTTACAAATCTCCACTATCCGTGTTGGTGACCTTGAGATTAATCATGACACCCCACATATTATATGAGCATATATATATATATATATATGTATATATATATATATATATATATATATATATATATATATAATATCTTCATTAAACTAACACGCACATGCAGACACTCGTCAAATTGAAACGAAACAACATGCATATACAGAGACATAATTTACAACATCCTCCCCACCAAACTGAAACGACATAGAAATTTTTAAAACCATAATTTCGTTATTTATCACTCACATATTTATGAAATGTCTCGGATTAAATACCTGCGAGATGTGTCTGGTATTAAATGTCTGTTATTACCAGGGTCTCACGCACGCAATACGGCCCGTTCAACCGCCTAATTGAATAACACACAGCAACTAACCTATCCCTGCCCTGCTTATATAGGCTGTTCACGGTAAATTGAGGACTTTTGAGGCCCTATTTACTTTTTCCTTTCAGCCATTTTTTTAATCCTTTAACCACCTTTTTAAATAAAGACTGCCCTGTAAGTAATATACACAGTGAGTATATTCCACCGCACTAGGAAGTTAACGTCTAAGGCTAAAATCAAATATATTTACTGACTGCTATTCCAAATGAGAGGGCTTTCAAAATTGCTCACTTTAACGTGTCGGCAAAGAGTCGAAAAAAAATGATGTAGGGAAAATCAAGAATCCTCATAACTCGCGCTCGCACCAGCGAAATGGCGACGCTAGCCAGAAACATGTCGAAAGGCCGTTCGCCAATCAGCGTCGTCTGGCATCGTGCTCCCCAGCCGGCAGCTCAGCAAATAAGGACTTCGCAGCACGCATTAGCGAATGAGACGCGAGGTAGAGCCGCGCGCTGCCAATCAGGGAACGGGTACGTCCACGTCACAGGAACCATTACGCCAGTTCACTTCTGTATAAAGGCTGTTCACGATAAAGTGAGCACTTTAGACATGAATCTCAGAAAAATGTCACTGCCCCTGCACGCATATACTTCAATGGCCGAACTAAGTGACATTCGACCAGTAAAGTTGGTAACGATGGATGGAAAGTAGTTCAATATCTTAACGTCGAATAAAAAAATGTTCGTAGCCATTTGTGATAACTTAAAATAGTTTCTTTCGTTTTTTTTTTTTTTATGTATCGAAGTGTGAAAATGAGCAGAGTTGTATTTACTTCCTTAACAATTTCACATTTTCATTTGACCAAAGCATTAATAAAGAGATGAGGCCAATGGCAATGTTAATTTTACATAAGGCGGAGGAATACAAACGTGTACATAAGTAGATATTAAGCAGGGCTTTCAAAAGTGCTCATTTTACCGTGAAGAGCATATACTTACCTGCTCTGGTCTCGTATATTCTTGTCGCGGTACCTAAAAAACTCTCGAATAAAGCCTTTGGAAAACCACCCCAAGTATGACGTGGTTAGTTGTATACTAAACATCTCGTCTATCACAAGCGTTTAATACTTGTGTTGACGTAAAGGTATCTTATTTTTGGATAAACTGAATGCATTCGCTCATGTTTCCAAACGGTCCTCTCCGTCTGCTTCAGTTTACTGTCGCTTTAGCTCCCTCTCATCTTCTTTGGCGTGTCAATTCCTATTGCACAGTTACAGCCGTGATTCATCGTACAGGCGAATATGCGATTTAAAACAGTGCAATTATACTCACCGGTGCGCGAGTAAGAAGGTTCCATGAGATTTTCATTGCCATTTTTTAGGGATCCGACACTCGGAAAGCATCGCAGTTCGTACGATACACCATGCTTTGCAAAAAATCGCAAGAGTGAGTTCACAAGATAAAAAAAAAAATAGCAACATATCATGCTGGCCACTTCATCAAACACAGCAGTGTATATAGAGTGTTTTTTTATATTTTATTTTGTTTCACTAACAGTACATTTAAATATAATTTTACCCCTGAGTGGTCATTTTAACCTGCTCTCCCATAAACGAATTTCTAGTCTTCCTATCTGTAACGTCAGTAAAGCACATTAATTTGTTTTTCGCGTCGGATGAATGGAAATGATTTATTAATTTTTCTGAGAATGATCACAGAAGCGATGATATCACAAGAAGTTGTCAAACGATAATACTCTTTAAAATATAATCAAATGATTTTTATACCTTAATGGAATTGCATCTCCAAAGAAATTAATCACGACAGAATGATCGGAAGCTTCAGTACTTGAACTCCAGACATGGTTTCTTTGGACCAACTGTAATACAAAATCCCTATACACTTACACCCGGCGAAGTATTTTTATACTGTATCATTGAATTGGGTTCAACGTTGCGGTGCTATCATGCGTGTAGGACAAGTTGCATTAGCATGTAGGTGCGCGACGCTGCGTATGTAATAATTTAGTGTCTCGCGCCTACGTCCTATGCAACTTGTCGTACACACGTGCTCTCACGGACCTTGTTCTACAGGCGTCGTACGCCACAAATTTCAATACAATGAAATGATATTAAAGAAATACTTTTCTGAGTATAAGCGTGTAGGGCTTTTGTGCTATTATTGGCCCAAAGGAAGTATCTCTGGAGTTTGGGCACTGTGTTCTCGAATACTCTGTATATAGTTTTAAGGTGGTGTCAAACTCTCCCCCTTGAAAGAATATCTGATTGGTGATTTTCTTCGAACCCTCTGTGCGTTCATCCGCCCGATTGAAAGGCCAACATTGCCAATGAACATTACTAGCGTTAATGCTTCCGCCAAGTATCATTGTGAACTGGGCGCAAACAAAATTATTCCACAAGAATGTTAATTGTTGCGTCTGTATGATGCGAAACAAAACGAAACCCGACTTCAAACATTATATTTGTAAACAGACCTTTAGGCATGGGATTGTTTTTCTTTACTTGCTACCATCATTAGTGGGAACTTCTCAACTAGTGTTAATGAATTTATTATTTTTTATTCGAGGCTTTGTTTTCAGAAGTACTTAATCAACTACAGCCATCTATACACTTCATGTTTACAAAGTATTTGATCAAATCCACAACTGCACGCACATGCAAAGTATGCACCGAAATACACCGGGATTTTTGCCAATAAGCAGAAAGTTTCGGAGGGTTCATAGTTCGTGCATTAGTTGCTTGAAACTTCTGTAAAATCTCATATTCACACACTGTAATAACCCCCGAATAGCTTACCTTCAGTATAAGAACTATTCTGTTCATACGCCGAAGAATCTCTAAAGACTGGGACTCGTCGAGTGTGAGATCCTGAAACGAAAAAAAAAAAAAAAAAACATGATAATTTTAACAGTGAGCCTTAAGATATGTGTACCTACTTAAAAAAAAAAAAAAACTGTAGAGAAAATAACATCTTGACTACTGTTAACATAACACGTGAAATAAATCTAGAAAGTCGCAGAACTACAGAAATTCTGAAGTACTGAAGACCAGTGACTGTTATTTTATTAATATTTCAGAACCAATTTAATTGATTGTTTCTGATGTAAATAAAAACGTTCATGACGCAGGCTGTACTTTGAGTCGACACAGTACGCAAACAACTAGATGTAGATCTTGTGTTCGCCTATAAAACTAAAGTACTATATATAATATAGACCAGTAAACTCTATTCACAGTTTCTTCAAACTTATTTTATATCAAACCTTTAAAAAATTACCCCATGGTTGTTTCCTAAATATGTCATGTATCGCAAGGTTCCATATTTATTTTTTTAACATAAAATAAACTTTCTTTTGGTTATTATTAACTTTTACTTATACATTTTATATAAATTACAATATTTCATTCATAATTAATAAAAATAAAAACAGAGAGAAAATGGGTGTGTTTGTTATTAGATTATATATCTTTTGTATAAAATCTAAAATTAATATTAGATTTATTATAATTATTACTTTCCTTTTTATTGATAATAAAAATATTTTATTTGGTATTAATCTTATTATATAGATGAATAATACTATTATTCCTCCTACATATTTCATAAACAGAATATATGAAAATAAAAATTATTTATAAGTTATTCCTGTAGTTATTGAAATTATAATGGTTTGGATAATAATTGTTATTCCTATAGATAAAGGATGTTTTATTAATAGAAAGGTTACATTTATTGTTATATTTATTATAATTATAATTTTAATACAAAGGGTAGTTTAAGATTAAAACAATAGCTTGGTAATTGTTGATAGATAAGTTTCTTCCTTTGAAGTTTTAAGAACATATTATTAATTTTTGATTTACAAGACCAATATTTTATTTAAATTATTAAAACTGGTGTTAATTTATTTTATAATACCCTTAATTATATTTGTCTCATAGGAAATGTAATTTAACTGAGTGCGCACGAATGCGGTGCGTTGTCCCTTTGGTGTAGTTGTCTAGACTCGGTTAAGCTTTGTTGGCATGAGGTGGACCAGGCGGAGTACTTTAGCAGGGCTTCAGCAAAGTTGCAAGTAACCACGAATGGACTACAACACGGTTTACAAATAAGTTATAAGTTATCCACAGGAAAATCATGTTGGCACTGAGCCTGGCACTGAAAAGCAATGGCTCAAACTAACCTTCATATGCGTTATGTAATTGAATATATATATATATATATATATATATATAGCTAAATGCAGAAAGGGAACATGTCCAATGTGATAAACTTTAGGAAATCAGCATAAAACCGTTTTATATGAACACAGTGCTCAGTATTGCATACTGTGTTAATAAGTAGTAAAAGTCATGTGTTTGGAATGTTTCTTACATGTATGTGCAACACCTAGCTACACATACCAACACAGAATCGACAATTAAGATTATGTACATGTGCCGTTTTTGCACAAAACACGTGTTTACTTTATTAATAGTTTACTTTGTTACACATATTATAGTCTAATAAGCTGAAAAAGACACTTTTTCTTGACTATACAATCAACTTTTTACCTATTGCTAATAGCAAACGGCACAATACAGCTAATTAATTGTAAAAGATGACATATAACCTGTATTTGTTCGAAAACACATCAACATGCTCTGGTATTCATTGCAGTCGGTATCGCCTTGTATTACCTAAATATTTATCTATTAGTGCTAGCAAACCATTTTATAAATTAATAACCTAATAATAGGGCCTGTCGAAAACACAAAAAAATTATAACAGTCTTTGTCAATCAGTACCACCTTGTATTACATTTTTAGTCCCTATACCATACTAATTTGTTGACCAGTCAAACAGTTACCTACAGAACATATCGTAAGCATCCAGAATACAGGTTTCGCACTCTTCTGTTTTAAGAGGGGAAGTTTCCCTAAATACGCTTTCTGTGTAGGCAATTCAAGTTCTCTGTAAGAAGTATTCCTAAGCTTGAAGGAATGGGTTATTAAACCAGCAATGAAGTCTCTGGTCACCACATACCCTGGTTGTGTACTACAGTATTCCAAATACAAGTACTTGGAAACAGAAAAAGATTCCAATTTGTCCCTTGGAACATCATTTCCCATCGACCAATCCGAGTAACAAGTGTTCTTAAATAAACATGGCTACCATCATTTCCAGTTGAATAAGCTGTCTTGACTAACTTCTACAACTTTTAATTTGCTCTTCTTGACAGAGTATATTCTATTCCTGTCGCAGGGCAGAAATGCTATTAGGAATCTCACAATTCTGTTATCTCTAGGCCTACTTCATTATCAATATAGTCTTTCATGAAATTATACATAGTACATCTGATGACTTCTTCGCTATGCCATCATGATACACATAACAATTCATAGAGTTTGTTCTCAAGGTTGTGTATGCCAAAAGTATTTACACTTGTCTGTAGTAATATATGTCTTGCACTGGAATATGAGGGAGTTACACAACTGCCACATAATCAAAACAAAGACCCAGGACATTTTCCTCATGTTCAAACTTTCCACTTACTTCTTTTGAAACAGTAAAGACATTCTTGCTTCTACACTTGTGGATCATTAGCTCTGCAGCAACAACTCTTCTCGATCTTGTGGATCATTAGCTCTGCAGCAACAACTCTTCTCGATCTTGTGGATCATCAGCTCTGCAGCAACAACTCTTCTCGATATTGTGGATCATTAGCTCTGCAGCAACAACTCTTCTCGATCTTGTGGCTCATTAGCTCTGCAGCAACAACACTTCTCGATCTTGTGGATCATTAGCTCTGCAGCAACAACTCTTCTCGATCTTGTGGATCATCAGCTCTGCAGCAACAACTCTTCTCGATCTTGTGGATCATTAGCTCTGCAGCAACAACTCTTCTCGATATTGTGGATCATTAGCTCTGCAGCAACAACTCTTCTCGATCTTGTGGATCATTAGCTCTGCAGCAACAACTCTTCTCGATCTATTCCAGAGAAAATTAATTTTAAGTTTACAGCGACGTTCTTCATGGGCACTGCAGGTATCTTTCTATGGTCCACCAAACCTTAATGAGAAATCATTACTCGAAGCAGCCAGTATGTACAGATCACTAAAGAAATTCTTTGTTTTAACACTAACGGCTGTAGCTATCAGGCATACCAACCGGGAAAAACAGTTATCTGCAGAAAGGAAACATGTTCGGGATATGTTCCTCTTCTGCAACAAATGTGTATTTCGCGTGATCTTTTCATATGCTCCTGGCCGTATTCCCTTTCTGTATAGAAATACGCGACTAGGCCTACAGATTTCATGCCTAGCAATAAATCGATTTCGCAAAAAAAAAAAAAAAAAAAAAAGAAATACAAAGTGGACATGTTCTCTTTCTGCATTCCGCGATTCTAACGCTATTTGCGTAATCATTTACAGTTTAGTAATACATCTGGAACATTATATCTAACTTTTGAACATAAACCTCCGAGGCTAATTGTGTACTTTGGCGATCGCATGGCTATTTTGATATAAATGCTTGTTCCCTACGTATCTCCTTTTCCGCCCGGGTCCTGTTCCCTTTATGGTATTTTGTTGTACGTGCGTCATGATTAAAAAAAAAACCCCCGCAGATTTTACAACTGAGGTATCGTCTACAAGATACTTGAAGGCAGAAGTACCCATACTAACCAAGGGAATGAAACATTTTATAAACTGTCTTTTTTTTAAAACCGGCACTACGGCTGTTTTATGGCACGTAAACTCAATAGCTTAGTAATTATTAAAAATACCTAATACATTCATAGCATGCTTATAAAATCTTTAGCGTCTAATAATGCGAGCTGTTACAATCGCTTTATTGAAGGAAGGTTTCACTATCATACGGCAGAGTTAAATGTAGGTGGAAATTGAAGATTTAAAGCAAGACTGCACATTTCAAGAGTATTACGAGACTTGGGCACGCACACGCAGGTTTTTGGAATACCAAATCTTCACGGGAGCACAAATATTTTCCTGCCATTCACAAAAGATGCTGGAACGGACTTCATATCGTAGCTTAAAAAGCGCTCGAGAAATGTTTGGAATGACGGAGAATCATATAGTCTTTTTAAATGGATTCTTCGTTACAAATATGCTGAATAATCGGCTGGGAAAAAATGCTACATCAGGTATGTTTAAGTAAAAAGAAGCCTTACCCCATACAAACTATGTTACTGCAATTTAAAAAAAAAAATCCCACACCTAAATTAATGGACGGTGCGTTTTCAAATATACAGTAACAGAAGGATTTTATTTGGGACAACTTTGCAACGTCGTAAATTCCTGTACCTTAACCGTCTATGTTTCGCCTTCGCGAGGCCATTCATATGAACAAATTATGCGTAATATCAAGATTTGTTCTTCTGAGTAGTGGTTAAAAATGCTTTTCGTATAATTTTTAACAATTATTACTAAGACGGCATTTTTCGTGGGAATTTTTCCACTTGTCCAAGAAACGGGAACATTGTAATGCATTAGCCCCTTACGATACTCCACAATTCTATGAAATACCAAATTTCGGTAATAAAAATTTAATTATGTTTCCGGGAGACTCACACATACATGCAGTTGTACTAGAGATAACGTCTCGACTCAAATTTTATAAGTTTAAATTTAATACTACTAAAGTAATTAAACTTTTTAAAAGGAATATGTCATATTTATTCAGCTTGTCTTTGCGATAACTGCACCATCTGAACGTCTAGAAAGTTTAGTTAAATTGTTATAAAAAAAAGTTTTTAATAGACTGCCTCCAAAAAAAGCGTCAACGAAACAAGTTTAGATTCACGTGATCCGTACGACGTTTATAGAAATATTTTACGGACTTGTTTGGCCACAGACTTAAGTACCGCCTCGCCCGCTAAATTTTTGAAAGTGCTGCGTTACAGCTACTGAGATCTGTTGGAATAGCCATTAGTCGAAGAGAGCTATCTAACAACCGAACCTCCACCATTCAATACAAGAAGAAAAAATTTTTCCGGACTGGCGGAGGAGGAAGAACATGCTGGCCGCCTTTCTATTGACGTCACGTACAAGAACACGGATTCAACAGTC
Organism: Dryococelus australis; assembly: GCA_029891345.1. Classification (NCBI taxonomy): domain Eukaryota; kingdom Metazoa; phylum Arthropoda; class Insecta; order Phasmatodea; family Phasmatidae; genus Dryococelus; species Dryococelus australis. The sequence continues at coordinate 46,511,928 of CM057005.1, forward strand.
TGTCTCCTTCCGGGTAGCTTTACATTTCTTATGCGTAGGAGCCGACCTCTCGTGGCGCAGTCGGTTGATGCGCCATCAATCTGGCGTGCGGGAGGCTTTGGGTTCGAATCCTGGGCAAGGCATGGGCGTGCTAATTTAAGTTAGGTTATAAGTTAGTCTGTAAGCTGCCCCCTGCCAAACTTTCAAGCATAAAATCGGGTGACGTTGAAAAGCCCTCTACATTACATAACGCGCAGGAGACATTACATTTCTTGCATAGCAAGGCATGCATTGCCTTCGTATCGGTAGCTTCTTAATAATAAGAGTATAACGACGACACTAAAGAGTGAAAAAAAAACTGTCACAACTGAGCTTATAAAGAATAACGGAAAAAAGAACAATATAATTATACCAAAAACAAACTGCATTTTTTTTTAGCTCGAGGTTTATGTACTATACTTTTGTGCATGTAATAATATAGGCAAGGGCTTATCAATTGGCTGAATAAACAATCACTTAAAACGCTGAAGAAAACCTTGAACTGCTTATTTCATTCATTGATAACCTAAAATAGTAACCCAGTACTGAATGTTGTACAGCGCAAAGCGAAAAAATCGCATATTTCCTTTCGAAGGCCTTCAGCAACTTAAGGTTGAAACAAGTGCCCATATAAAGTTATGCTTATGTAATTAACCAGATCAAGAATGAATAAATATTTAAAGTAGTCTTCAGCAATTATAAATGAAATTATAGTTTTATTATTTATACACACCTACTGTTGAATACATTTGAAAGTTAACTCATAAGTTGAACGCGAAACATTAAAATGGGTAATTTAGGATTTAAAATGTATACCCAATAGGGAGTTAATTTTTCTGGCGATATTTCTTGAAAAGGTTTTTGTTTACACTACACAGCACTTAAAATAATCGAGTTAGAACTGAATCGCAACTTTTTTGTAACATCAAATATTTCATTTGAATAGAAAATATAATCTTATAGGCTATTCACGGTAAAGTGAGCTCTTTTGAAAGTTCTCATTTGGAATAATAGTCGATAAATATATTTTATTTTATCCTTAGACGTTAACTTCCGAGTGCGGTGGAATATACACTCTGGGTGTATTACTTACATGTGGATATTTTTTTAAAAAGGTGATTAAAGGATTTTCAAAAAAAGGCTGAAAGGAAAAAGTAACTAAGGATTAAAAAGAGCTCAATTTACCGTGAACAGCCTGTATATGCGTGTTGCTTTTCATTTCGACTCCTTTGCCTCATCACGAGTCCGAATTTTCGTGGGATGAACATCGTGCTCGTGGCTGCTCTCTCCAGGATCTGCCCGCCTCTTGGGACCAGCGAAGACGAGGTGAATCTGCGAGTGCGATGGGACCATGGCCCATGGCAGCTTGTGTGCGGAGACTATCCGCAACTCGTCGCGTCGCCAGGTGGCGGATAGGGGATCCCCAGGCTCTGGTGTGTCTGGGAATTTTCCAGTTCCAGTCCGCGGACCAACTGGCTGGTGCGAGAGCGCCGTCGTCGAGGACGTCGGGAACCTGGGCAGCTCAGTACGAGATGGCGAAGTGCATCTGCTGGAGGCGGCTCAACGATCAAGACAGGGAGGGAGGTCTCGAGGTGCTGAAAAATTCGAAGTGTAGCGATCCTCACTGCTGGATTCTGCGAGCTGCCGACTGCGGATGCGTGATGAATGTACTGGAGTGCATCGGATCCGATGGAAGCCTTCGCTCCTAAGCCAGCGGATTCGCCACAGCCACTAGTAGATCCCGGATGTCTCGTGAGTTTCTAGACCGACGGACTACTTTGGAGGATGGGGAGGGGGTCGCTCCCCTTATAACTGCTCCCCAGCCTTCACCCACGGCGTGGAGACCCTGATGTCGGCGCGGAAGAGCGAAGATGGAGTTGGTGCCATGACTGAGCTGTCCAGTTTTCCGACGCAGTCGACGATAAGCAAGGGGGCCCTGCATTCAGGCTGCTGTCAGTATTGTCTGCACGACTATACTGACAGCAGTTCAACTTCAAGGATTGCCTGCGCCCACAAGACGACTGGCATCTAGCCGGTGGATGCTGTTCTGACCTGCGCCACCACCACACCAGCTGCGCACTCATTTCATATCACTCCGCACCAAACTCACAAAAGTCTTCATTTGCTAACTAACCACTTACCATACTTTCTACAGCCCTAATCCAGACAAAGGTATTCATTTTATCCTCCGTGACTACCGCATAGATTTCCCAGGCCCTCTCCGCTTTATCTGGTTTGCTATGCTCTTCCATCTAGACCCTTCTTCTTTCGGGGTGTGTACATGGCCACAATTGCGGCCATGGCACCATACAACCCTGTTTAGGAGCTACGCATTTGCCCAATTTCGATAGTTAAACCCGACCTAAGGCGTGTAGGGCCTGCCCTGAGACGCATCCCTTTGTCCAACCGTCATGCATGCCGGAGGGCACACAGAACTGTGAAGGTGCTCACGCTGGCGTAGCGGGATTTGGGGGCTCACCCAGAAAAAAAAGCCTCATCACACTTGAGCGAGTGAATGAGAATGTGAAGGCCAGGCTAGTGAAGCGAGAAGCGAGTGGAGATTTACAAAGGCGAGCGGCTGCGTATGCGAGATAAGCCTATCTCGGGGTTTGTGGGCTCCTGGCCTTCAGTGGATTGAATTTCTGATGTTATCTTTTGGAATAATATTGTGGTCATCGTTATAGCCTCTCTCAGTGTGACTCGGGTTGATGGGGAACCTTCTAGATCAGGCCAGCAAGGACTACTCAAGCCGCGACGGGCCTCCGAGAGGACAGTCTGGAGCTTAGAGTGTTGTGCGACCTTGAGCGCCAGGTGTGCGAACGACAGCGAAGCGACGAGCAAGCGTAGCGATAAGTGTTGACGAGAGTGACCAGTTTCGGGTCTCAAACCCAGGTCCCTACACAGTACCTCGCCTTTGGAGATGGCTTATAATATTATATCAGGTGCGCATGAACACTAAACAGTAAGAAATTAATGTGCGAACATCGCTTAAAAGGCTTTAAAAGAATTATTGATTCACTTTCGGACGTAGAAAAAATTTCAGAGACTCTTTAAGGAACTCATAATAAGGTGAAACGATAGTTTTATCCTTCGGATATGGGGATTAGGGTAAGATAAGAGGTTCGAAATTTGATTAACGACCCGAGTTTTTGGAGTCTTCTTAGCAATGTTCGTACGTTAATTTCTCACTGTTTAGTATTCATGCGCAACTGATACAAAGTTCTAAGTAATTTACGAAGTGAATGCATAGCTTAGGGCTCTGAGTTCGAAGCCCGAAAAGATAACGAATATTAATTTTCTCTCTGTGTTAGAAAAAAACTGGCGGTTTTTTTGAGTGATGGGAGAAAAAATATATACAGAGCACTGACACACACTGAAACCTTAGTTGCTGTTCAGATGTCGAGAAGTTAACATCGATTTGGAAGCATTCTCTCGTTATACAGTGAAGATGAATTGTGAATACGAATGCCTGCCTTTGACCTCATCGAACATTGAGTCACGTGATGCATCATCGCTGCCTGAATGCCGAATATGTCGATTCTGCGATCGAGTTTTCGCCTATGGTCAAGATGCTCGTCGGCACGAGAGAACGGCATGTACAAAAAAATATTTTCCGCATGAGGAAGAATTACGACGTCAGTCACATGCAGTTTGTGCAAGGCGATACACTGAATGAACATACCGAGATCTGCAAGGATTATTCTTTTGTGAACCGGCAAGTGATGTCGTCAATACCTCCTGCTGCTTCAGTGAGTACTGATTCGTCAGACGATGATGGCGAGGCCGTTAATGATAAAAACGGAATGAGAGCAATAGAGAGACGCTTGCGTGAAGTCGACGAACTTCAAAATAAACGGTCGTTGGCTTTAAATACTGGTGAGCATACAACTTCTGCTACAAAGAAAAACAGATTTAATATTGTGGATGAAGCAGTAGGTGAAGACCATGAAGAGGGCATTGATGAAAACGAACATGAAGACAGTGGTTGTGCTGGAGACAATGATGGCGATTTTCTCGATGCACTGATACACCCCTCCAACACATATGCTGCAGTAAGCGAGCGACAAGAATAAGGTAGAAGGCGTCAGTAATACTGGTTACATATTTCCCGAAGACCCCAATGAACTTGTCGATAGGCTCAGATATTTGATTGGCCTTAAAAACCGCGGGGATTTCTCATGCATCGTTGAAATATCTTCAATCACCACAGAACTGGAAGATCGGGGATAAATCGCACGATGTGATGAACAGCCCTCCTATGAAATTGTAATTGCAAATAATAAATTAGTATTATAAAAATATTGTTTTTTTTCTTTATTTTTGTGTGTCGTACCCTATCAGCTGTCACGACTTTGAAGAGGTGCTATGATCACTCAGCTATTAAGGTAAAGATCCGCATACAGAATATTAATGAAGACTTGTATGTACAAAAACTCATGAATAGTGAACTGCATACAAAACATTAAATTAAGTCTGTCGCCATGTACAAATTTTGGAGACACAGTTAGGGATTTTCTTAATATATATGTATAGGTAACAGACGACAAACCCATAGAAGAATATGGATTGATGATTGATTGAAATATTGGATGAAAGATTGATGGAAATATTGCAATAGATTGATGGAAAGATTGTAAAAGATTGATGTAAATATTGCGAAAGATTGATGGTAAGATTGCTGAGGATTGGTTGCAGATTGGCGAAGATTGTGTAAGATTGATGGGAAGATTGGAAGATTAATGGTTTAATCCAAATATCTTTGGAATGATTGGACGATTGACGGATTGATGTTCAAGAAGAGCACAAAAGTTAAGACTGTTTATCACCCTCGTACATTCCAAGTCTCCAGGTCCTGGCTGTGTTGGCATTTAAAGTAACGCCATTTAAGCCTGTAAAAGTGTTGGTAGATGCTGATCTATACCATGACTATAACATACTCGTGCATGTAGTCACTATTAGTGTGATGGGCTTTTTTAGTCATTAAAAAAATCTGAGTAGCATACTCATACCTACAAAACTGTCGAGGCAGTGAATAATTTGCAGATTCGGGCATCGTGTATTAATCAGTCAAACTTATGCATGTTTCCGCAATACCGTATGCACAATCTCGGCATAATATAACAAGTAAATACATTATTTATAATTAAAAATAATTTTTTGAAATCTTATAATAATTGCAGATTTTTTCGATTTGACACACCCCATGCCTTTAAAACGAATATGGCTACCCGAAAATAAACATATGCCTAAAGAATGGCGTAACTGCCGAGTACATTCGGGCATGTTCGTCAATTCTTATTCGACAGCTTCCAAGAATTCCCTGAGTCGAGCCGAAGATTGCCGAGCTCGTCCGTATCGAGCCGAAGACCACCAGCCACAACCACAGCTCCCGTTTAAAATACATTGGCCCAGACTCGTCATTATAATACTACTGCTGATCTTACAAAGATTTTCTCTTTGTTGACCGAATAATTGAGGCTGCATTTGTGGCGACGGTTGCAGCTCCGCATACTGGAGGATTTTCGGAAGGAAAAAATCTTCTCTCAGTACGTTTGGCTCAGTGAATGACGAAATAGTTCTGGTGCTGTCTTGGACAGGCAGTAGCCGCGGGGAAAGCACTCCAGTCGGACCATGGGGATGTTTGCAAGAGCAGAAGGCCTTGGTGCAACATCTGTTGGAGGAAATCGAAGGTGCACGATTGCACGAGTGCTTTGCTGTTACCTCGAAGTAGTGACATGCGATTTTGCAACATGCTGTATAGAAGAGTAAGTTGTACATTGAGTTTTACAAATGGGCGATGAAATCTTTCCCTAATGGCAATAATAAGTGTCTCGAAGCAGAGGTAAACACCACCAAAAATCATCGTGATGTTCGAAAAATACCTCAACTGGTGTACACCGGTGTATCAACTACAGGCGGATCCATCGATGAATTTTCGAAAACGCGGAAGGTTTACAACAAAATATTGCACCACAAGCTGGCGCGAAAATGTCCACTATAAATCTAGAAAATAAAATCAATTGCAACAGTTGTTTAATTACGTACTGACTTTATGTTTACGAATGCATTACAATTATAATTTTCTTATTAATTTGAAACTATTCAATGCAACACATTCTTTGGTGGTTTGTGTTTACGAACGAGACATTGAAATTAGCTTTTGGCACTGCACTGCGAATAACGCTGTGATTTCCACTGCTGTCAGGAACTACGACTTCATTGTAGACCAGGCTTTAATGTGCACAGGGGCCACGGCGGCTGAGCGGTTAACCTACTCGCCTCCCACCAAGGCGAAGCGGGTTCAATCTCCGGCCTGCTCACTGGATTTTCGCAAGTGGGAATCGTGCCGGACGATGCCGTTGGTTGGCGGGTTTTCTCGGCGATCTCCCGTTTCCGCCACCCCTTCATTCCGGCGCCTCGCAATATTCACTTCAACCACCCTCATCGGCTCTCAAGACCTCGCTGTTAAGAGCCGCCCAAATCTCTTCACTCGCTCACTTTAATGTGCATATTTTCAAGACACAGCGTAACCTATATAAATGTAAATGGAATTTAAAGATTCGGTTAATTTAGTCTATCACGTGTGCTAGCTTTGTCAGATTTTAATGCGCATACATGTATTAGCCTTTTTCTCGGTCATGTTGGTAAACGTCATTTTCGCAACTGACAGTTGTAAACGAGTCTTGTCTCCACATGGAGCACTTCACCTACAATCACTCTACTTCATGGTCAGATTCGACAGAAATAAACTAAGATAGGAAGTACACTGCCGCACATGGCCAAAGGGGTCACAATAACTTTCATATCGCATTGTGCGCAGTCTGTAGACATTGTAATGTCGAATTGGCACCACCAACTGCAATGCTTCTTACAAATGATTTTTCTAAAACTCCCACATGAACTGCAAGTTGTGTGTCCAAGAAAGCTCAATGGACTCAGAAATTATGCGCGTGTATGTGTGTGTACACACACACACACACACACACACACACACACACAGCTGTTCCGCGATTCAACCAACATACTTCGGTAGCGTGTTATACAGATCATTGTCAACAAAAATTGTCATATACACAATTACACAATTGGGCTATGCAGCCCCATTTCAGAGTTACAGGGACGTGAATGCAATAAAAACACAAATTGGATTTACTGCATATCTCTAATGTAAATTTAATACATTCATGTTGTGAGTCCCATACCAGCTGTTCAAAATGTGCCCACTCTGACTGCTAGCATGCTGCTAGTGTGGCTGGTATGGCCAGTCTTTGTTAGTGTGTCGAGGCGAGTGGTTGTGCAAATATGTCAGGAATGTTTACACGTGCAGAGTACGCAGACATGGAGTTCGATTACGGATACTGTAACGGAAATGTGCGTGGTGCGGCAGCTGAGTATCCGCGCAGGTAGATTGGAAGAAGCGGGCCAGTCCCATGGCCGATGCGCTCTCCAGACCTCTCTCCATTGGACTTGTTCTTCTTGGGCTGCCTGAAGAGTAGGGTTTTGCAGCGGAAGGTGATCAGACACATGAAACAAGTTGCTACAGGCGATATCCGACACCACTAACCAACTCAGAAATGAACTTTTAGGCATGCAGTGGCGCTACGCCATGGTAGGCTAAAACGTATCGCAGCCTGCATAGGCCAGATGGTGCACATTTTGAACAGCTCGCGTGAGACATTCAACATGAATGTAGTCAGTTTCATTAAAGACATTCTGGAATTCCAATTTGTGTTTTTATTGCATTTACGTCCCTGTAATTCTGAAATAGGGCTGCATAACGTAATTATGTATATGGAATTTTTTGTTGCCAATGATCTGTATAACACGCTGCTGAAGTATGTCGGTTGAATCGTTGGAGCATCCTATATATATATATATATATATATATATATATATATATATATATATATATATATATATATATATATAGGATGAGTCTGAAAGACACCGACAGACGTCGGTAGGTTATTCCTTAGGAAAATATAAGACGAAAATATAGGAACCACGTTTTCCGAAATTGATTATTAAGGGAGCTGTGCGCCCTCAAAAGTCGGATATTGAAATGCCTTAAGTTGGATATTTTAGATACTACTTGTGACTAAGAAACTAACAGGCGAATATTGTATTGTATAATGGAGATCGTTCAGCTTAAGAATCGTAGGTGGAAATAGCATCCCCTTACATTGGGGAAATGGGGGTCGCAACACTGTGTTTGCATGAATCGTGTTAACAAACAATTGTGAGCGATGTGTTGCATGAATTTATTAATCTGCACGTCTACATGAACAAAAAAGGTCGTTTTGTTCGAACACTCTCAGGTGAACAGTTTGCGAGAAATCCGTAGCGACATCATTCAAAACAGAAAGCGAGCGGCCTGGTAGGTAGGCAATCCACAAACACGGGACATGTTAGTATGATGAAATACTTTTTTTGTTAATGTAGACGTGCTGATTGATAAATTCATGCAATACATCGCGTACAATTGTTTGTTAACACGATTCGAGCTAACACAGGGTTGCGACCCCCATTTCCCCAATGTAAGGGCATGCTATTACCATCCATCTCCAGGTAAACGATCTCCATTATACCAAACAATATTCGCCTATTGGTCGCTTAGTCTCAAGAAGTATCTAAAATATTCAGCTTAAGGCATTTCAAAATCCGACTTTTGGGGCGCACAGCTCCCATAATAATCAATTTCGGAAGACGTAGTTCTTACATTTTCGTCTTATATTTTCCTAAGGAATCACTTGCCGGCGTTTGTCGGTGTCTTTCAGACTCATCCGTATATGTATAAAATTCTCATTTCAGTTTACATTTCATGAGATTTAGCACCTCACCTCCCCCCTTCACAAATTGAAATGTCTAGGCACGCCTATGCTGGGAAGAGCAATGTGGCCACGTGCAGAAACTGGAGGCTGAATACTGGGAAAAGGACGGCATTGTGTCAGACGTCGTTGACGGCGGCTGAATACTGGGAAAAGGACGTCATTGTGTCAGACGTCGTTGACAGCGGCTGAATAATGGGAAAAGGACGTCATTGTGTCAGACGTCGTTGACGGCGGCTGAATACTGGGAAAAGGACGGCATTGTGTCAGACGTCGTTGACGGTATAGTTGTTCGTCTTGGCGACAGTGGATCTGACGCGCGCAGTTCGGACAGTTAACGAGAGAATCCAGGTTCAACATTAGCAACAATGCTTCCTTGAGGTGAGTGCGTGTATTGAACAGTACTTGTATTGATGTTTCATATTTCTTCATCGACTCTTTCCTTCTCCGCAATCGATACGTCCGTAGATTCTTTCGTAAATACTGTATTCAGAGACCTGCAGTATCTTCTGGATGCAGGTCGTGGATTTCGCCATATGATTTTTTTTTTCGCGGCAAACCAGGCGAGGCGGGACCTGCAGCTCTTCAAACTCATTTGCGTTGCGTATGTTGTCAGAATAGCTTTTCGTGTAGACTCCCTCAAGTCTTCGGTTTTCTGTCGTTTCGTAGGCTCACAACTAGCTTCAAATGAATTTCCCGGTCGACCACGTTTACACCCTGTACACTGACATAATGAAATTGAAGACTCGAGACATTCCTTGTTACGTTTAACAACATATTTTTTTTATTATGCACACTTTCATCCTACGGGACTCCTGTTGAGACTACGTGAAACAAGTTTTGCTTCAATTCATCATGGTTTTCTGATATACACATGGTTCTTTTCGTGGGCTCTTCTCTTAGGCATTGTGTATCTATGTTGCCGTCCGTAGAACGTCTTATTATAACTTATTTAGGAGTTCTCCCCTCGTGAAGGAAACCGTTTGCGAATTCATACTTGCAATAAACACATGTCTAAATTAAATACAATATGATTTAATTTAATATCGTTTCCAAAACAGTCATCCTAGACAAGTAAGTAGCACAAAGCAGTTAAAAAAATAAAATAAAAGAGCTTAGTATTGTGGAACGATTAGGTGACATAGAAAAACAAGTATTGATGCCTGATCTATCTTGAAACATAACTAAAATGTTACGTTTTCAACTAGATCGCCCGTAAATGTCACATTTGCACGTGCTTTCTTTGCAGGCTTATAGTATTCCACTTGAGCATCTAAAACGATTTTCGACGTGAATACGTCTTTAAATTTGCGACCATAGTGTGAGGCAATCCAGAAAATCCGATAACAAAATCGGGGTATACAGTTTGGCATTGCAGTTCCGAATCTATCGTCTACATTCTGAAATTCAATTACACCACTCGATTGACAAAGTATCAAAAGAATATGTTACGTTGAGTGAGGACTGCGAAGCATCTCGCGCGATGGGGGAGAGGGTAGAGAGTCATTTCGCCGCGTCTCATAACTTCCGCGTAGTATAACGTGTGAATGGGAGAAGCTCGTTTAGGTTTCAATCAAAAGCTCTCGTCAAGATCAGCCGATTGCGCGCATAAAAACATTTGTGGTTATGGTGAAATTTTATGAGTTTATAGTAAAAAAAAATTAAGAAAACTTAACACAATTTCGGCCTATACTCGTCAAAAAGCCAAGTCGAGATACAGAAATCGTATACGGTTGAAAAGAGCATCTCAAAAGCAATCCAGTGATACCCATAAAACCCCATGTGGTCGATTAAAGCGGTGCCGGGGACGTGAAAAAAAAAATCACGGCGTCCGAGCGCGTCAACGTAGACGTATTCACACAAAACGAACGGCCGCGTCCCCAACACATTCAAAACTCAATTTTTTTTTTTTTACTATTGCTGCAATATCACGACATACCTGACGCGGACAGCTTCACCGCGAAATCATTGGTTCTCTTTGTACTCCGGCTAGGGAACAACACAATCAGACGTTGCATTTCAACTGCTGACACGCTCGTGGACACACCAACAGACTTTCGCATGATTTGCTGACACGCTCGTGGACCCACCAACAGACTTGCGCATGAACTACTGACACGCTCGTGGACACACCAACAGACTTTCGCATGAACTGCTGACACGCTCGTGGACACTCCAACAGACTTGCGCATAAACTGCTGACACGCTCGTGGGCACACCAACAGACTTGCGCATGAACTGCTGACACGCTCGTGGACACACCAACAGACTTTCGCATGAACTGCTGACACGCTCGTGGACACACCAACAGACTTGCGCATGAACTACTGACACGCTCGTGGACACACCAACAGACTTTCGCATGAACTGCTGACACGCTCGTGGACACACCAACAGACTTGCGCATGAACTGCTGACACGCTCGTGGACACACCAACAGACTTGCGCATGAACTACTGACACGCTCGTGGACACACCAACAGACTTTCGCATGAACTGCTGACACGCTCGTGGACACTCCAACAGACTTGCGCATAAACTGCTGACACGCTCGTGGGCACACCAACAGACTTGCGCATGAACTGCTGACACGCTCGTGGACACACCAACAGACTTTCGCATGAACTGCTGACACGCTCGTGGACACACCAACAGACTTGCGCATGAACTACTGACACGCTCGTGGACACACCAACAGACTTTCGCATGAACTGCTGACACGCTCGTGGACACACCAACAGACTTGCGCATAAACTGCTGACACGCTCGTGGGCACACCAACAGACTTGCGCATGAACTGAGGGCTCTGCTCTGCCAGGCATCCGGAAAGCCCGACCAGCGCGACATGCTTCGACAGGGTGGTTCGGATTCCTCTCCAGTCAGCATCATAGACTAAAGATGAGGTTGATGTCTCCTGCGCGTGTACCCGAAATTGAGGTACCCCAAAGGAAAACAACTGACAAATTCACATGGTCTACAAAGATGAACACGTTTATTTCCCCAATAGCATAACCGCCCTGAGTCAAGTTTGAGCTTGCCATGACACGTCAGTAAGTTTGAATCAAGCTTCCTACGCAAGTCAACATGTTTCAATCAAGCTTGATTAAACTAACTAGTCTCCACAGGTCAGACTTGTAGTAAGCTTGATTAGTAAAACTTGCCGTAAGCTTGCCTTGTCAACTTACAAACTTAATTTTCACCTACAAGCTTGCAATTAGCAAGTATGTGCCAGTCATTAGAAAATTGGCTTGAATGATACCTGAATCACACATGATATGACAAAGCTTACTCGGCAAGGCAACTTCAAGTAAAATGGCAAGCTTGCCGCAAGTTCACCTGCTATCTGGGTTATATCTTAATTTCTAAATTAAGTGCACTCTTGTATAGTTAAAATACGTTATACCAATTGGAATTTGATCAAACTGCATTACAGATTGGTTAGAGGAATTATTAAAATCATCTCAAAGCACTTGTTTACTAAACAGTGCTCTAACATCAAATCGAATCCACGCCGTTTTTGCTAGTCGTATTTGCAGAAAAGCAGTTCAATGTTGGGACACGGAGATCAGTTGTGCGCAGCCAGCGAGATTGGTCTACCCCATACTTAGTCTACAGAATCGTCAAATATTCCGACCCCGGCCCATTTTCGTTTCTCTTTTTTAACTGCCAGGTTTTGTTGCCGTTTGTTTCAGTGTGCATCGTTACCAACTTTACTGGGCGGAGGACACTCACCCGTTAAAATATATGCATCTGTGACTGGTGACATTTTTCAAAAGTCGATTCCAAGATTGGTAAATCAACCGTGAATAGTTTATACATACCCTCCAGTAAAATGATAGCGGTTGGAGAGATTTGGGAGGCTCTTTTCTTAGAGGTCTTAAGAACCGACGAGGGTGAAGCGAGTTGAGTATGGGGCAGCGCTGGAATGAAAGAGCCGGGGGAAACGGGAGATTCCTGTCCGGCGCGATTCCCACACGCGAAAATCCGGGAGCGACACCGCCAGGAATCGAACTTGGTTCACGTTGGTGTGAGGCGAGTAGTCTAACCGCTACACCACCGCGGACCCAATGTAATGACTGCTTAAACGCCCCAGAGGTACACATGACATGACGAGAAGATTGCATCCTAGTTCAGAGCCTTGTGCGTAGAGGCGACGCCGCACCTACAGGTGTATACAGGTTGTGTATAAATTCCCATTAAACATTGTAAGGGCTTGTAGTGGAGACCAAGACGATTACGTTTTGTACAGGAACTTATGTGAGGAAACGTACCGTTTCCCCGCGACAAACAAAACACCACCACATCACATGTTGACTTCTCCCACGACTGCAACAGACTGTACGTTGTTTTTCTTCTGGGTTCACTTACAAGTAAGGGCTCGATGTGACGACCAGCGACGTCTTACACAAACACGGTACCTACGTACCATATTCTGGTACACACGATCACCAATACCTGGACGTCCAAGATCCGCCGCAGCCATAACCCGCGCCAGCAGTTCTTCCTCTGATTCCACAGAGGTCTGGTAAATCAAGCCCTTCATGTGGCTCCACAGGAAGTATTCTAGCGGAGTCAAGTAGGGCGAACGTGTAGGCCAAGCAATCGGGCCAGCTCGACCTAGCCACTGTTGACCCGGTGGGATCGCTCCCGGATTTTCGCATGTGATACGATGCCGCTGCTCGGAGGGTTTTCTCTGGGATCTCCAGTTTCCTCCACCTTTTCGTTCCGGTGCCACTCCATACTCACCTCGCTTTACCTCCATCGGCTCTCGGGAACTCAATGTTAAAAGCCTCACTCCACACCCAGACCTAAGCACTCCATGTCAGCTCAACATGCTATTGATATTACAATGAAGCACTCTTAGCGATGAGCAATAGAAACATATTTACAACAGCACAGAACATATGGCAAGAGCAGGATGAAAACCTTTAAAAAGTTTGCACTTACTCGTCGGTTTAAGGGGAAGAGTTGGATGCCATCTGGGATATATATATATATATATATATATATATATATATATATATATATATATATATATATGCTATTACTTATGTTTCAGATTAATTTTATAAAATGCGACTCTTAGAGAATAAGATCATTTATTTAATTTTCGAGGATATTTCTCGGAATCTAATCAACAATTAATTCACGTTTACTACACATTGTATAATAAAAACAAAGGTACTTCGGAGATATCGATGTCGTAGTCAATTCACGGTTACTTCCAACTTTTCTGAAGCCCTACTGAAGTTATACTTTGAGGATATTCCTCCGCCTCATGCAAACACAGCTTAACCAAATCTAGAAAATTACACCAACGGGACAGGGCACCGCATTCGTGTGCAATCAGTGTGATAATACTTTGCATAAGAAATATTTCTTACTAGGAATTACCAACACACCTCTTTACTTCCTGTTTGATTCATATTAATCATAAATAAAATGTTATAATTTATAGATAAAATATAAGAAAACGTTCAATTCAACAAAAAAAAATGGCATTTTTATATATACAGAAGTACAAAACGTTTGTGATACGCGAAGTATATTTATAAGAGAACCAAGTACGCAATACATATTTCTTTTCAAAGGTTTGATTTAAAAAGTGAATAAAACGTGAACAGACTATATTCAATTACCTGAGTGATACTATGACTTGTCAAAGAAGAAATTTTAATTATGAGAGCTGAAACATTTTATGGCTAAAAAAAATAGTAACACCGTAATTATTTCTTTCTCCCCCACCCCCTAAGGACAACGACGTTTACAACTGAACTACTAGGGACAAAAAAAACTCACCTGGCTGTTGAATTTGGCTCGTACCGAATCTAGCTCGTAAATTATTTGTTTGAACCATAGCTCGTACGCTGTAACAGAAAATGAAATACGCAAGTAAATTTGTTGCAATACTGTAAGCAAATTCACATTACATTAATCTTTCTAAATTAACAAAAAAGTAGAGTTGAAACTTGCAGCTGACCTTCAGCGAAATACATGAGAAATACCTAGAATATGCAACTTACTGGCTTGTATTTACGGTGGGAGAGAGGGACAAAAATTTGCATGTGATGACAGGTGACTCGTACAAACAATGTATTCTTTCACGGTTTTGTGGACATGAGTTTTGGCAAGAAAACCGTCTGCAGTCTTTGAAGTGCGGATATTCGTTCAACGTACACAAATACCACAATTTACTCGTCAGTTTCTAAAATTTCAGTTATTCTCTACATGATCTCTCCCAATCATAGACAGACATATTTTTCACTTCCGAAAAAAAAAGTGCAATAAAAGTGGAAAATTTTAAAAAACAAAAAACGTGGGTGACGTCTCCGGAAAAAAAAAGTAAATGTGTAGGGCCCAATATCAACAGTATAATTTATAATTCAGCACGAATGTCTTGAGCTTACTTGGTGTACCATTTGAATGTGGTGCTTTCACATCCCTTTCCATGCGCCAGTATTTTCTTTAAAATTGTAGCATAAAATATACACACCAATTTATTCCAAACCAACAATATCAAGAGTTTTTGCACAGTATCTGTAGTCCAGCTATCCTATACATCCGAAGACAACAATACATGTTTTAAGATTTACATATTTAATAAACACTTTTACAAGAAGCTTTGAATCATGACGCTGCCAAGAAACATAGCACAAAACCTAACTCGGTTTGGTTCTGTTTGTTGGCAGCGTAACAAGACAAACAACGACAGTGAAAATGACCTGCACAACACTTACATCTTAGCTAGGATTTGAGTAAACGTGCATTTACCAAAAATGTGAACAGAATGTCGAAAACACGTCCATCGCATTCCAGATTTCAATAATTTGCAGAAACATTTGTCCCCACAATGTTTTTCCAACATTCCATGCTACGACAGAAAATATACTTGTTTCTTAATATTATTATAAGTATAACAGGCAGTCTTGCCATTTATTGCTGAAGGCAGTTTAATTGGTACTATTTTATATTATGTGGACAAAGATTTAATGAATTCTAATAGGCTGGTCTTAAAATCTGTTACAAATAGGTACCACGTATAGACTAGAAAAAACTTTCCTGATTTTTTGAGTAAATCAAAAAACGAATTATGTGTGTGTATAAGTATGCCTTTAAGGTTGCTGCTAGAGTGGGATACCAACGGATGCATCTACACTAAAATTGACTTAAAATAAGTCCACACGCCCAGAACACTCGCTGAAAAATTTCAAGGAGGACCCGAGGCTCACGATTTGAGAGCCAAATTGTCTCAAAATCAAGAAGACAGACTAAAGGCTCCGAACCAAACCGAGCTGATCAGGAGGAACGTTACCCATGTTTGTTCTATACAATGGCGTTTATTCCATAAACGCAAGGTAAGCAATGCTTACTCTATACATATTGGAGATGTTTGACCCGTTATAGTTTTTCCCTTAACTTTAAATTTGAACACATTTAAATATGAGTTTCCCGTTTCCGATTCGAAAAACAAGATTTTTCGTAACTCCCGTACTGTACACGCATAGTGCTGCCATCTAGTATTTATTTCCACAAACGGGAGCGACTGGCGATGAATCAAACTCGCAAGCGAGTTACCCTGCCGCATTCCTTTGGGAGGGTAAACAGTCGTTCTGTTTGCGTCCTTCAGTCCTACATTTCCTTGGAAAGTGGGTGAAAGCGTTTGGGAAAACGAGAGTTTTCTTATAATTTATAATATGCTCTCTAAATAATATTCAGTTTAATTATTATTATTATATTCATTTCGTTTCCGTTCTGATAACTAATGTTAGGTATTGTGAAACGGTAAATACGTGTCGAGGGTCGGGAAGTTGGAAGTTGCGTTTGTTAGTATAAATTTAAAATGGAATCACAGCCCAGCACTAGCAAATGTTATCTAAAACACTGAAATATGCGTGGCTATTATATTGCATAACTGTAAAAAAACTCACTACACCCCTCTGGTTCCATAGACTTAAAATGAGGTAGAGCGATCTCCCTGGCTGCGCACAACCAATCTCCATGTACAAACATTAAACTGCTTTTCTGCCAAAACGACTAGCAAAAACGGCGGTAATTTGATTCGAGATTAGAACACTGATTAGTAAGCAAGTGCTTTGAGATGAGCGTATACTTCCTCTAACCAATTTATAATGGAGTTTGATTAAATTCAAATTGGTAAAGGTACTTTATTCAATTAAAAGTGCTTGTCATTAAAAATTAAGATAAAAACAAACATGTTCATCATTGTTAACCATGTGAATTTGACAGTTGTGTTTTTTAGGGTAGGTCAGTGATTTGTACATGTGCAGAAGACGAATAATCGGTCTACCTTATCCTTAGTCTGTTTATTTTACAATAACTAACACCAACCACCATATTAGAATTCTATGATCTTGACCTGAATCATCAATAACCTCGCTATGACCTTAAAAACGAAAATTCAAGAAAAACCACAAAAATTCGGGGGAAAATCGGAAAAATTGCAATATTTACAACTACCATATTGGATTTACAAGGCATTGACCCAAATAACCTTGAATCCAAACCCATAACAACCAAAAATAAATAAAAATCGTTAAAAAAAAAATCGAATAGGAAATACATTATTGACCGCAACCGCAATTATGAACATCAGTTCCCTTGACCCTGACCGTAGGCGAACATGAACCCAAAAAATCGAGAAAAATTACAAAAAAAAATTAAAAAATTATAAAAAAACACTAAATTAAAATGCTACAACAATATGTGGAATTATTGGGAAATATATTTCTCAAAGATTTACATGTGAGAATGTCCAGCGTTCGAAGAAAAGACGACGAAGCGCACATTTTCCCGGCACGACAACCAGCAGACGACTGATCCCCACCAATGCCCCTTCCAACGAATCATGGACCTACATCACACCCGACACCCAACCCCTCATCATCCCTCCTTCAATTTACTCACAACAGCACAGACCTCTCCACTCCCCCCCCCCCCCAAATCCACTTCCACAGGACTGCGATTATTATTTAATGATGGCGTCACACTGATACGTCGTACACAGATACAATCGGGCATGGAATCAGACAAACGCCGTATGTCATCCTGCGGCAGACTTGCTCACAGCTGTTGCCAACTATGTTCCCTATCACGGACACTTAGGTATGAAGGAATGAGGATTCTACCTTGGTCCTACAAATGTTCGATGGACGGGTCATCAGGAGAAGAGGAATGCCACAGAAGTAATGAAACATGATGTAAACACTTCTGGGTAACAGGAGCTATGCGCGGGCGAATGTTATTGTGTTGGAAACTGGTTCCTGAACATTCAGCCAAGAAGGGCAGCACTGAGGGCTGAAGAATGTCTCCAGCATACCGCCGTGAGTTCAATGAGTCTAGCATCACTGCCAATGGCGAACATATTCGATGGCTTTATAGACCATCGTGCCAGCAGCAGGGAATATGTGCAGTTGTAAAATGGAGAAGGGATTGTAGTGGTCACATAGAGTCCTCCGAACTCGGGCGTGGAAGCGTGGTCATCTATTTCCAAAGAAGAGCAGACTCGTCACTAGAACAGTACATCGACGGTCCACAGCATTCCACGACTTCATTAGGTTCAGCTCTTATGCCAGGAGAAACACAATGCTTAACTTGTGTATCCACAAATGAAATCTTAGTCCAATTTGAAGAAAATATGTGCATCTTGAATCTGCTCCTAAATGAAATCCATACAGAGCTGCTTGGTAACAAGGTACTTGTGCATCCACGATAAATTTCCAATCTTAACTTGAAAGTAGCGCAACATGATATCTGTGAAGCTTGATCAGAAGTCGTGTAACATCGTCCTTCAGAAGGTTCAACCGCTTTGATTAACATTAAATCACTCAATTTCTCACAAAAAAAAAACTGGCAGAAATAATGACACGTGCTGCTTTCTGCTGACACAGACCGGGCGAGGTGCCGCAGTGGTAAACCACAAGACTCGCGCTCGGGAGGACGTTAGGTCGATTCCAGACTCGGCCATCCTGATGTCGGTTTCCCACGGTTTCCCGAAATCACTGCAAACGAATGCTGGGACTGCTATTACTATGGACCGTGGCCGATCCCTTCCCCTTCCCTACTTCTGTGCGCAACTTGCTCCATATTTACATGACTTCGTTGTTGACATATCCAGATCTTTTGAAACTACTACAAACGAAGGTGACGGTGTTGACATACTGCATACTTACTGTGACTGTTGACAGTGAGCAGTTATCCCCCTTTAGGGGGATTTTAGAGACAATACACTCTTGCGGTGTATTGTGGTTGTAATTTAGTATGTTTCGTGTTTTCAGAGAATTCGACAACTTTGCAATTTCTAGTCAAGATGTACGTTAACAGGTTTCGTAGAGGTGGAAGTTCATATTTTCCAAGGAAGGTCCATCGAAATGGCATATTTTCCTGTACTAAGTGTTTGGAAATGTTTCTGTTAGAAATTTTTCCGGATGTAAGAGTCGTATACCTACTTATCATAAACCATAAATCTATCTTAAAATGGAAATATTTTATTTTGCGCAAACATTTTAGCTATTAAATTTAAAAAATTTCGCTCGCGAGTGACTTTTTCCATTATAGTGCAAAATTCTCGTGTTAAATATTCTTGAGTATAATATTAGAAACGTTCGTATGTATCTCATCAATTGAGAGCTGATTTGAGTAATTCATACATCAGACTGCAAGATATTACGAGATGTGAACGAAAACCCATATGCAAACCCGAAAACATGGATCCTACCCACTCATTTTTAAACACAACTACAAATATGCAACAAAATTCAAACGATAAGTAGCGATGGGTGAATTCCACGGGTTCATTGATCGGTATGCTAGATTCCACAATCCTTCATGTACTACAACTTCAGCTATTCTTCCATTGGCTGGTGCTCCAAAGCGTGGCCATCTTTACACCAGGCCTGGTAGCACTCGATTCGACCCTCGCTTACTTGCGCGTTGGCAATTGGCTCGGAGCCATCCAGGGCGTGTCTAACTCTAACCTGTTCAGTCATCGTGTCCACGAACATTTTGCACGTGGAAGTTACTTATTACCGGTACTGTACACTGAAAGGCATCAGTAGAGACGTGCGAAATTCGCGTTATTTTCTGATTGCACGATGAACGTCACCGTCCTAGGTATGTTCGAGTCAGGGTCATATGTTTATTGGCTTCCGCAGAAATCTGGTGCCATTTACCTCGTGACTGGCCCATGATGTCGTTAATTGTTTCTTATTGGTTCAAATACGCCCGGGAGGTGCCCGGAAAGCTGTAATCCAGCAATGAAACCAATATAAATGCATAACGTTTTGAAGCATATTTTGTCCTCAAATAAAAACGTGAATTTTACAGGTCTCTAGGCACCAGTGACCAGACTTCTTTGTGGCTATGGCATTTTCGACACCTGTTAAACATGAATGGTTAATGCCGATATCATCGAGCTGGCAGTACCTCGCTTATTGACAAGTGCTGAACACAAGTAGATCACTTATAAAAAAATTACGTGATTGTAGCACTTAGGCTCATAGAAAAATGCGCAACCGGATGGTTTCGTAAACGGTGAGACAATCGTGGAGAAGTTCAAACGTACACTGAGTCTGAAGTCTGGCTTGTCCTTGAATGAAGACGTGGCATTCTCCAATACCTAACGATAAGTACGGCAAGTCTAGGCGCTGTTCAAGGCAAAGTGAGCACTTTTAAAAATAACTTTTGAAAAAGTCACTGTCCGTAACTATAGTCTGTTCACAGTAAGATGGGCACTTTTGAAAACCCTGCTTCAGATCTACTTTATACACGTTGTGTATTCCTCCGCCCTATCTAAAATTAACATTGCTATGGGCCTCATCGCTGTATTCATGCGTCGGTCACATGGAACTGTGAAATTATGAAGAAAGTAAATACATTACAAATCTGCTGACTTTTGCACTTCGATGCATAAAAAAAAAAACAGAAAGTGAACGAATTAATTTTAAGTTATCACAAGTGGTTACCTAACAATTTTTATTTGACGTTAATATTTGGAACTACTTTCTATCCATCGTTACCAACTTTAATGGGCGAAAGTCACTTCGTGCACCCGTTAAAATATATGCATTCAGGGGCAGTGACTTTTTTCTAATGTTAATTTATAAATTGTTCATTTTATCGTGAACAGCCTTTACATACATTCTACAGTAGGCCTACACACTAGCGTGCAGGCTTGTACTTAAATTGGCAACGCATCAATTAAAATAGTCCTGAGACTCGGTGTTGTTTTGCGAGTGTAATTTTTCAATTTATGGCCACTGACATCAAAGTTTCTTGTTCTATACGTATTAAAATACGTACTTGCTAATAAGTCACACATTTACAATCTAAACAGTTCTTCTATTTTACCTGGCTGGCGTGTAAACAAAGTGATGAGGCCAGCAATGTTAAGGCCGTGTCTCGATTTAAAGAACACTCTTTCAAGGGAGTACTCTTTCGCACAACCTGGCGGGAGCACTGCTTTGCGCTCTCTCACGCTCTCACTCTGTGAAATTGAGACAACCAGTATCTCGTTACTCTCTGACGTCAGGCAGGTAGCTGATGCCAAAAAGGCGACGAAATCGTGTAATGCTAAAATCATGTCCATCGCTAATGAAAGTAGTTTAATTTATGATAAAAAAAATTCACAAACGCCTAATTGTAATACAACCGGAATAATTAATAGCACAAAAACTATTGTTTTTGTTTTATATATTCCTTTCACACGGAAGCAAAGTAGGCAAATATGGAGAGTGGTCAGTATGCGAGAAAGCGCCAGCGAGTATACAATTTCGGGATCTCTCTGTGCTCTCTCTCTCTCTCTCTATCTATCTATCTTCCGCGCGCTCTCCAACGGACGGAGACGACCAGAGAGCGTTCTCCCCGACGTCATAATGACGTGGTCGCGATAGCGACAGCACGAGAGAGCGCTCCTTGGGCTAATTGAAACGCTGCCTAAATTTCAATGTGGCGGAAGCTGTGGCATGTAGTAAGTTTTAATACAGGGTAGGCAATATAATAGCCCCACATATTTAAGTATTTTAGATAACATTTGCTAGTGGCGGGCTGTGGTTCCATTTTAAATTTCTACTAACAAACGCAACTTCCAACTTTGCTTACCCTCCACACGTATTTACCGTTTTATAATACCTAACATTAGTTAGAGAAACGGAAACGAAATGAATGTAATAATAATTAAACTGAGTATTATTTAGAGGGCATATTACAAATTATAAGAAAACTTCCATTTCCCCGAACACTTTCATCCACTTTCCAAGGAAATGTAGGACTGGAGGACGCAAACAGAACGACTGCGTACCCTCCCGAAGGAATGCGGCAGGGTAACTCGCTTGCGAGTTCGATTAATCGCCAGTCGCTCCCGTTTGTGGAAATAAATACTAGATGGCAGCACTACGCGTGTACAGTACGGGAGTTACGGAAATTCTGTTTATCGAGTCGGAAACGGGAAACTCATAATTAAATGTGTTCAAATGTGAAGTTAAGGCGAAAACTATAAAGCGTCAAACATTTCCAATGTGTATGGAGTAAGCATTGCTTACCTTGCGCCACTGGGCGGAAGGATACAAAATGTGCAGAGATATAGATGATGAGCAGGGGTTTTGGAAAGTGCTCGGGTTGCAGGGGAACATCCCGCAGCCAGTTTACCTTGGTGTGTGATGATGAAGAGGTGCTCGTCATGCACTGCCCGGTTGTCCTGTGCGCTGGCTAGACGCTGTGCGTTCAGTACCTTGTCGAGCTGCAGGTATTCGCCGTACAGCATGCCCGTCTGCGAGGCCAGGTGCTCGCCATCTTCCAGGTCGCCCCTGCGAACACACGGCACCGTTCCCGCTGCTCAGTTCCCACAAAGCAAGTAACAAAGAGGCGAAGATCAGTGTTATTTTGGTTGGCCGTTATTTTCCTCTATGAGGTAGAATTTGCTGTCAACCGTGCAGCTCTTAAACATCATTATTTCAATTTTCAGACAGACGTTTTTGTTAGTGCTAATAAAAATTGGGTAAAAATGTTATAATTAAATGCTGTATTTACAAACGGTAAAATGGAACTAAATGCTTTTATTTTTTAACAATAGATGGTAGAGAATACATAGGTTGGTTACTCTGTTAACTGCACAATCTTTATTAAAATGCTAATTGTACATATTGCTTTCTTTTAAAAAGGCATTGTCGCTGATATCAATAACTCTTGTACCATTTATTCTTAGGCAATCAACACTTTAAAATTCAATAAGGCTCAATTACTCCAATTCCTGCAATTTATTGCAAACATCAACTCCTCCTTCTCCAGCAACGAACATAACAACGGAATCAACAAAACAAGTGAATAACTAAAAGCTCAGGGTTGACAGTGCATGCCTACATAAAAACTATATAGTTTACGAATGATGATGAGAATAATTCAAAATAATTTACTTGTAAGTTAAGTGTATTTAAAAATAAAATCATCTTGTTTATAAAATATACAGCTTTCGTTATTAATGAGCATTAGTTGCATTTTCTCAACAGTTGGTGAAGTCATTCTACCTAATAATTTAGTGGCCCATGAAATCCCTATAGAGCTTAGACCCCTGTCAGTATCGTCACACACACACACACACACACACACACACACACACACACACACACACACACGCACACGTCGCAAAGCCCCTGTCACACTGTCAATTTTTTCCGTCAAACAGCTTCCAATAAGTTTGGTCAAAGAAAGTTTGACAGTTATGACGTCATCGAAACGTCATAAACGCCGCCATTTTTGTCTGAGGAAGTTGAATGGCTTCAGTTTCCATTAACATTTGAAGATTGGACCGGTTATAAAATTTCTTTGATGTTTGACGGTCTCAGCCAATCAGAATCGTGCGCGACAAAAACTGACGCCAAGAAACTTTAAAATACCGAAGAATTTCTGTAAACGACGTATTTTATGAAGATAATTAATTTATGTAGAAGCTGTGTGGGCATGAATGCTATTTTAAGTGAATACTGCAGATTCTATTGCGAACTCAGATTCATTAAATTTCATTGCGCAGGGAATATCTGTGATAAATAAAACTAATTCAGTAGAGAAGCAAAAATAAATTACAACATTCCTTATATTTCTTCCTATAGTGGACTGCGTGGAAAAACAAAATCAATATTTCGCTTAGATAATAATTTTTAAATAATAATTAAAATTAGATTCTCCCAGTAGAAACATTTGACAGTGTGACACATTTTCAAACAAGTTCAAGAATATTTGATCAAATTAGTTGGAAGGAAAATATTGATGGCCGTAATTTGTCTTCAAATTTTATTGCCAAATATACAGGATGAGTCCTTTAAAAGAGGCCCCGTGGGACATGTGTGTAGTGGAAAGAGGAAATGAGGGAATACAGTCCACAGGGCCTCTTTTAAATGACTCACTCTGTAGTTGAAGGCGAAAATTTGACAGTGTAACAGGGGCTTAATAACGTCTCTAGATAAGAGGTTATAGAACTGAGGTCCGTGCACCAATGGTGGTCCATGCGTGGCTTGGTCCTAGGCGTGGAGTGGATATTGGGGACGTTTGAGCGGCTTGGGTATTGAGCAGCACCGGAATGCAAGGGCGCGAGGAAACTGGAGATCCCCGAGAAACCCCGCCAACTGAGGTATAGGTGGTACAAGCAAGGTTGATAACCTACACTCAGTGATCCGTGGTAAAGTTTAAGAACCAGTGCTCTAGGTGTCCAGTGTGCCCGAAATAAGAGATAAGCGCCAGGAACGAATCAATACATACATACATATATATATATATTTTTCGCTACATGCGAAGATATGTTTTCTCATCCCTCCCCTCTACCATATTAATACTCTTCACATCACAAATCATTCCTTTTTTTTATTATTGCATCTCTCACTTTAAAATGAGTTTGTGGTAGCAATCTAGAAAGCAGATTATGCATTTTGAAATTATACTTAAACACTCAGAAGAAAAAATAAATTAATAAATTCACGTAATGGGATAATATAAGAATTAACCGCAACGAGCTTATATTAATTACATTTTTTATTTTTATGTTAATACATCGTATATGTCCAAACAAACTTTATGACATACATACTCATATTTCAATACATTAAAATTAACGTAATGATTAATTAAATACTTAGATAACATATTGGGGTCAAGAAACTTTATCTCATCTTCCTCGGAGAGATAAAACCTTTAGGATTGTCAAAATCAAAAGCGCTTACTTAATGGTGAGATTTATTCATTTCAGACCAAAACAAATTTGCTTAGAATAATTTTGTCTTTATGCGTTGCAAGATAAAATAGTTAAGGCACCGCTGATGCAGCACCCCTCAAATTTTGGCGCCGCATGAGACCGCATGTTTCGCATGGGTCTTAATTCGTTCCTGAATTCAGTACTTAAAGATGTCACCGAGAAATACGTTGACTGTCTCCTTATCGTGGATCGCTCTCTAATTAAACTAACAACTAAACAAGATGATTCATTATGTTACACCAATTTGGGGTGAAATATAAACAGTTTATAAATTACGATGAATATTAGTTTGACGAACATAACAGATCTACAAGCGAGGGTAGTTTGACCATAGCAGATATTAGCTTCGTTTTTTGATACAGCGGAATTGTGTAATGGCGTTCCAATCGAGTTCTTACAGTTATGATTGTTGCTGGCTTCATAACGTTCTTTTATTTTGTATTGAGTGAGTGAAGAGATTTGGGCGGCTCTGAACAGCGAGGTCTTCAGAGCTGATGAGGGCGATTGGGGTGAGTATGGAACGGTGCAGGAATGGGGGAGGCGGGGAAACGGGAGATCCCCGAGAAGACCCGCCGACCAACGACATCGTCCGGCACGATTCCCACACGCGAAAGTCCGGTGACCCGGCCGGAGATTGAACCCGGATCGCCTTGGTGGGAGAAGAGCGAGCTAACCGCTCGGCCACCGCGGCCCATTTATTTTGTAATGTGCAGTACAGAAATGTCCCATCCCATACAAATTGATAGAAACAGAACAATGCACTATTTTGTTGTTGTTGAAGAAAAGGGTTATGAAAGGAGAGAAAAAATACCTTATAATTGTACAGAAGATCGTGTTTTGATATTAAATATTAATGCTCCAACAAGTGCTTGTTTGTCTTGGAGGGATATATATTTGAAGAGTATAATGTTTTCGGAGCATTTACATAAATTTTATTTATTTTGAAAATCGTTGTTCATTAAGTTAGATGTGCCTGTACCACGTGTAAAAATTGTCATTAACTTATTTTAATTAAAGTCAACGTACCTGTATTGCAACGAAAATACGATACGGACTGGTGACAGTGACAGAGAAAACAGTCTTCCAGAAATCAAATTTTCGTTTGCTCGTCTGTGTCATCTCTGGTAATTATAGATTAAATGTGTAAGGAATTAATCACAAATGTCATTGTTTTATTCTCGTAATATGACAGGTGAATTGCAACCATCAGTCACATTTTCACATTGTTAATACACTGTGTAAAAAAACGGCAGATTGTAACACTGGGATTGCGTAGAGAAGAGGATACTGGAAATAACATATACGGTTAATTGTTTTATGACGGCCAATTATTGGTCTCAGCTGTCCCATGAGTTTAGCGTACGATCGTGAGTGGGCCACCACACCAGCTACACGTTAGTGATGTGATAAAGGCAGTAAATCATGCATTGTTAAGTTCCACATTTGATACACCATGTAATAACAGTAAAGGCTGTTCACAATAAAGTCCACACTTTTGAAATCAACCTCAGAATGAAGTCATCTGCAAATATTTTAACGGGCGCACCGAGTGACATGCGCTCGGCTAAGTTGGTATCATTGGATGGGAACTAGTTCTATATATTAACGTCGAATAAAAAGTGTTACATAACAATTTGTGTTAACTTGAATTATTTCATTCGCGTTCTGTTTTTTTTTTAATGCATTGAAGTGTAAAATTAAGTACATATGTAAAATATTCACTTTTGTAGTAATTTACATTTTCTCTTTACCGATGCATGAATAAAGTGACGAGTCTCATGCAAATGTTAATTTTACATAAGGCGGAAGATTACACAGCATACATACAAGCAGATCTTAAGCAGGGCTTCCAAAGTGCTAATTTTACCGCGAATAGACTATACACATTTATACACACCACTCTACAGAACAAGCATAAGAGCCGAACTAGCGGTCCGCAATATGGGCACTCAACACTTTGTTAGGCGGGCGAGATTTACATAAGATATTCAAAAATTCCACCGTCCATTCGCTGAGATGAGACCACACACAGCACACTGCTATCTCCCTTCATTATTCAGCATCTCATCAGCTGCAGTAATCGCGGCATGAAGCTTTGCCACCACATCTACAATCCACACACGATCACACGCTATAGTCCATTCAAGGTTTCTTCACACTTTTTGGATCAAACCTTTGAAAAATTACCCCATGTCTGACGTGTTTAGTTATTTCCTAAACATGTCGTTACCATAAACGTTTTATACCACCGTTAACATTAAAGTATCTTGGCTATCGCTACAATTGTAGTTTAACCATATTTTCCTTATAATTTTATAATAATATGAAAACAAAAACAGTGAGAAAACACGTGTGTTGGCAGCGCCTAGTAAGGAATAGTTCTCATGCAAAATATTATTACAACTGAGTCCGCACGAAATCGGTGCGTTGTCCTTTGGTGTAATTTTGTAGACTTAGTTAAGCTTGGTTTACACGAGGCGGAGGAATATCATGGAAGTAGAACCTCGGAAAAGTGCGAAGTAACCTTGAATGGGTTATATAGATTCACCAGATCGCTGCGGGTTGGCCATAACACAAAATGGCCCTTATATATTTTCTTCGCAAGTCTTAATTTCTCTGCTCAAGTCCAGTGTCACAACCCGTAATTTTTTTTTTCACACGTTGTGTAATTTAGCAAATATGCGGTCGCAAGCATCAGGAGTACGAATTCAGTAGCGCGATGTCATGTGTCAAGAGTTGCCGCACAGCAGCAGGAACGAAGACGTCGTGTGTCAAGAGTTGCCGCACAGCAGCAGGAACGAAGATGTCACAAAATTTCTACGCGTTCCATAGGCGTTTCCAGAAATAGACGTCTTTGCTTGTGGTTCCTCGCGGGTGAAAGACGAAACCTGTTTGTGTCCATCCTCATGTTGTGACGCCAAAGCCGTTGGAATCCTGCCTGCCGAAAATACAACACATTTACTATCTTTCGAGGATGCGTACGTTTGTGTCCGAAGTTCAACTCTTTAACAGTTCTCGACACATATTTTAAAACTTGTTTTCATTCACGAACAAGCAAATGCTCGCCTCGCAAAAAGTGTTGCGCCAGTTGTAATTAATTGGTTGCACGTTACGGGTGTTCGAAGGGGCAGTATTCGCGTTGCTAGAGACCTGCAAAAAAAAGCGTTATATTTGGCGGACAGAATATACTTCAAAACTTTATACATTTGTATTGGTTTTCCTACTGGGATACAGCTTCCCTGGCACCTCCCGGAAGTATTTGAACCAATAAGAAACAACTATCGACATCACGGGCCAATCGCGTCCAAACAAGGCAAAAGGGAAAATGGCACCTGACTTCTGCGGAAGCCAATAAACAAAACGACCCTGACTCGAGTATACAAAAGACGGTGACTTTCGTCGCGCAGTCAGAAAATAACGCGAATTTTGCAGGTGTCTGCGCTTTACATATATATATATATATATATATATATATATATGCGTCGAGCCTGGCGTGGTATTCTGTACAGAGAGCGAGGATTATCGTCGGATGCTTTCTCCCTGGGTCGAGAGAGCAACCTGGAACTAGTAAACCCCGGTGGTGGAAAACTCTTTTCAGAGGATGTTCCCAATAAAGTGAGCACTTCTGAAATCAAACTCCAAAAAAAAATGTCACTGCCTCTACCCGCACACCTTTTACAGGTCGCACTGAGTAGCACGGCGGCCAGTGGGGAGGTTTGGTAAAGACGGAGTGAAAGAAGTTCCTGGAAAACATTTGTGAAAACTGAAATTATTTCTTTCGTTTCCTGCTTTTTAAATGCATCAAATTTGAATGATAAGTATAATTACAAAATATCAACTTTCTAATTATTTCACAGCTGCACTCGACCGACATGAATGAAGCGACGAGGACCACGAGAACGTTAATTTTGCATCAGGTGGAAGCATACTTCACGTGCCTACAAGTAGATCATAAGCAGAGCTCTCAAAAGTGCTCAATTGATCGTGAACAGCATATAGAGGCGTGTGTAGTTTCAATGTTTCCGGTATGACAACATGGCGACGGTCAACAAATGGACACTGTAAATATTTTCCTTATAAAGTTCCTGAGCTGTTAGGGAAGTTTTGAACGTATGCATAGTGTGAAAATACTACCACACGTAAGGCTGCAAATGTAAGAATGTTTAGCATTGCAACCGCGTAAGTTGGGAATCTCCATATACACGTGACTGTTTCCTGAGCAAATGTACGACTGCTAAAGATCACCCACGGTAAACTCAGCAGTTTTCGAAAGCACTGCTTGCGATCTACTCTTAAGTATGCCGTGTATTCTTGGGCCATGTGTAAAATTTGCATTGCCATGGATCTGATCACTTCAATCATTCGTCGGTTAAGTGAAACTGTGGAATAATTAGAAAAGTAAATATCTTTGAAATGTGTTAATTCCCACACGTATATGCGTTAAAAAGACAGAGAGCAAAACGAACCACTTTCTCCCAAATGTTTACGAAAAAAAAAAAAACAGAGAAATTGCCTGTAACTGATTGTCAAAACTGTACACTTAATTGTGAGGAAATTTAGATTACATTCTGTACTGTTAACACCTGAAAATAAAAAAATGCAATGTAGAAACACTTAAGCCATATACAGGCTTTTGATCTTACAAATAGTGTCATAGCCAACAGGTTGGATTATAACACCTGAAATATCTGTCTCACTTCTTGTATGCTTAAGCTCCAATCCAGATGTGGTCGGACTTTTTTGTAGGCTATTATAATCACTGATTATGACTGATGAGTGATAGAGTAATACCTAATAGATTATTACTTACGAATACAAAAATTATTCATGCTAAGTGTTATGACTTTCTACTTGCCCTTCTTCACAAGGAATTGGGTTATAAGGCTTGTTTTCTTTTTATCAATTTGAGTTTGGTTCTTCTCAGTTTCTTTCTTCTCTTCTTCCAACGCTTTCCGCTCCTTTTTCAGTCCTTCAAGCATCCCTTGCGCTACATATACTTTGACCATATTGTTATGTTTGATGGCAATTTTAATCTGTTTATCTGCTTCTGACAAACATTCTTCTTCAGCTTTCCTTTTCACTACTTCCTCTTTCTTTTTCTTTTGAAGATTTTTTCCATTTTTTGTATTCCAGTTTTTTCTGCATCAAATTTCTTCTTTGCTTGTTCATTAGCCAGTTTGTCATCCTCTTCAAGCTGTTTCTTTTTCTCTTTTTCAACTTCTTCTTTCCTTTTCTAAATATGTTTTATAATTATGACCAGCACATCTTGTTTGTTTGAGGAGATCGAAAGTTATGGGTACCAGCTCTCGTTTGTTCCCGTATTTCTTCATACATGACAAAGATGGTCAATTTAACATCTAGCAATTTTGAACTCACTGTAGCACGATCTTCTGCCAGTTAACGGCTAGAGAAAGAAAAACCTCACTCGACATCTGCACTGTCGTGACTTAAGGACGAGCATGTCTTTACTAATGTAGCTACACTTGGGTATCTTGAGGAAAACTTGTCTCCAGTAGTGGTCGATATGTTGATCTTCTTTCAGTTGTGAGATTTCTCCTTCAACCTGCAACAATTTCCATACATCAAGAAGTACTTCGGTATCAACATCGATTGGTACGAGGTTTCCTAATTTGGCGATGTACATATATGCTGCTGTCATTTGATGAAATATAATCAGGATGAAGGAAAATCAGATACTTGAAAATATCCTTAGAGATAGGAGTAACAGTGACAACATGTTTGTAGGCAGCAATGTAGTGATCTTGAGCACTCTTCTTGAAAGTTAATGGGTGCTTCTCTGTCAAATTCTTCACGATTTCACTAGTCTCCTGTCCACACTCAACTTGTAAGATTGGTACGAAGTTGCTGTTGTCTGCAATCATACTTTCGTCAAGAATTTTCAATGAAGAGACCACATCTTTCTTAGTAAAACAAAGAAGAATTGTTTTAGCCAATTTCACTAATTTGGAGTGAATTACATGAACAAGGGGCTCGTTCTTCTGTAGTGGGCTTGTGATATCTGCGAAAACCTTTGCACTAGATATTACAAAACTTATCTCAGCTTTTGTTGTAGGATCTTTGAGAAACTTGGATATAGACTGGTATTTGTAAGATGACATTTCCTTGGACTTCTTTTAGGGGTTGAACTTCAAGAAGTATTCGATCAGGTCATCCTATTGCTCTAAAACTCTCCTGCATGTGTCTGTCATTGTCAGCCACCCTGAAGTTACATGTTTCACAAACCTATGTTTTGGCAGCGACAGTTTTGATTGGATCTGAGAAAAGTCCTCCCATCTGGAGTGCCAATCATTGAAATAATAGTATATTTCAATGGTCAAATCACTGATATCCGGTCCAAATTTTTCTAGACCTTTCTGGAAAGCATTACGAACAGTATTAATTGTACATGACCCTAAGTCTAAGAGCTGCTTATTGCACATGAATTCTATAACTTCATTATGAGGTGTTGAATTTTTTTATTTACACTTGGGCCATCTGATCGGATCATGAGCAATGAATGTCTGGAGCCGAGCACTGTCAATTGATAAGTTGATATGCTTGACAAGATCTTCGCCCGTTGCCTTGCCCAAGAAAAACGTCTCCAAATGACTTGACTCTATCTGATTACTGGAATTCGACCAATATTGAACCATTAATTGAAGCTCTATTTTCCCGGTATTGTTGGTGGTTTCATCATACTGGATCATGTAGCAAGGTGACTGCAGTACACATTCAACAATATTTTCTTTGAAATAAGGTCCAATACCATCTGTTATCAGGTACTTAATTTTTCCTGCAGACATAGAAAAATGATCAGGAAACATTGCTCGAAATGTATCTGTAATCCCATCAGACGAAGAGTCGAATAATCTAATCCAAATTATTTCTGCTCTTGTTGCAGAGTCCTTAACACTGTACACTGCTATTGTACCAGCACCAGGGCAAGATGAAACTGGTTTCACACCGGAAAGAGATGATATGTCACAAGAATTTTTCCCCGATTCTGTATTGAGTGTACTGGAAGTACTAGGGCTGATAGCAGGGAGGTGAAGTTGACGACGTTCTAACTTAATTTGAGCATTTTCCTTATCCTTGTTACAGCATGTTGAGACAAACCTTGGATTCCTTTGATTACACTAATTGTTGTTTCACAAACTATGCGAAATCCTTCAGTGTCACTAAATTTTTTTCATCCAACTTGAATAAAGATGACCATTAACATCAGTTTTAGAAGGCACTCCTTGAAATTGCACTTCCCAATTGGTAAAGTAAAAGCATAAAAGTCAAGATGCTGTACTGAAACGTATGTCTTGAAAGCCAATCGCAATTCTGAGAGAAAACGCTACTGTGAGATAAATTGTGATATTGTTAATATATATTTACATGCCAGTATGTTGGAGGCACGCACTTGGTTGGCACACTAAACATATAGACACAATAATAATAATAACAACGCAATCCAAAAACACAAACAAATACTGCATACACAAAGAAAATAGCATCTGCACCTAAAACAAGAACACTTTTAGAATAGCATGAAATTTTATCGACATAAACAGAAACGCAGGACTTCCAATATTGGTGACTGCATTTCATATCCCACAGACCTGCCAAATAAAATGCTGCAACAATCTGGGATATAAACAAGCTGGAGCATATTCTGAACACTCAGATATGCTTCATAGGGACTCAGCAGTAACATAAAATTTAAAATAAGTCAAATTATTGAGACCTATAAGACCAAAGCTAATAATATGTAGGCCTGGATTCCATTTTTTTTATTATTTAAACAAATGAAAATCAAAACCAAGAAAAGGTGACTTTTAGTTGACTGCTTGAAAAAAAGGGACTTTTAGTGACTTACTTTTAGTTGAAAAAGTGACTTGTTATGACCTCTGCATACATAAATATGGCAAAATACTTGAGTATAGTCCTATACAGCAATAACATGGTTTTGAAATCCCCTTCCACAATAAGCCATTAATTGGCCTATTCCACGTATACACGTATACTGTATTCTCGCTCCCTTGTTAATGCAAACGTTACTTTCAAATACTTGCATGCAGCCTGCTAAGATCGTCCACCGTAAAGTGAGCACTATCAACACTTTGTAAAGGCTGTTCACGGTAATGTGAGCACTTTTGAAATCAACCTTTGATAAATGTCAGTGCCGCTACCTGCGTCTATTTGAACTGGCACACTGAGTGTCACGCGCCCAAAAACGTTGGCAACAACGGAGAGAAAGTAGTTTCTTGTGTTTGACGTTAAATTACAAGTGTTAAGTAGATATTTTTGGATACGGGAATATTTTATTTACTACTTGTATTCTTAATGCGTATAAGAGTAACAATAAAACCATTTGTAAAATATTCACTTTTCTGAAAAATATGTATGCCTACAGTTGCTCTTGACTGACGCACCAATAAAGTGATCAGGCCCATGGAAACGTTAATTGCACATATGGTGGAAGAATACACAATGTACATATAAGTAGATCTTAAGCAGGGCTTTCAAAAGTGCTCATTTTACGGTGAACAGCCTATAAAAATATCACTGTCCATAACTAGATGTATGCTACAAGAAACACTGGAATGCGGCTTCCAGTTCAGTTGGTAGCGAATTAATAAAAGTAATCCAAGTCTTGAAG
The DNA here is from genome assembly GCA_029891345.1 of Dryococelus australis. Lineage (NCBI taxonomy): Eukaryota > Metazoa > Arthropoda > Insecta > Phasmatodea > Phasmatidae > Dryococelus > Dryococelus australis. The sequence goes on from CM057005.1 coordinate 46,545,676, forward strand.
TTGTATTACGAGTATAATGTATAAACTTAGCGCCACTCAATTGAGTGTATATTGTTTTGTACGCTAGTACTATATAGTGTATTTGCGGTTTCTTCACACGTTTTGAATCAAACCTTTGAAAAATCACCCCATGTTGAACGCTCTATGTTGTTTACTAAATATATAATGTTTCACAATTGTTTTAAATTTATGTTAACATTAAATTACCTTTTCCTTTTATTTTATCTATAGGTTATATTATTGAATCTATAATAAATATGAATAGAAACAGTGAGAAAATAGGTGTTTAGGAAATGCCTATTAGGTAATAATGGTTATGCAAAATATAACTTTGTTATACTGAGTGCGCACGAATTAGATTCGTTGCCCCTTTGATGTAATTTAGTAGACTTGATTAAACTTTGTTTGTATCAGGCAGAAGAATATACTGTAAGCAGAACTTCAGCAGGGCTTCAAAAAAGTTGGAAGTAACTGTTAATGGACTACAATTAGCATATTAGTAACACATTTAAATTCCTAAAAATTCCACGGTTTCTCTTGAATAACGTATGATTAGAGTGATAAGGCCCACGGTAATGCCAATATTACATATGGTAAAAAATTACAAAATAAGGGGAAAAAAATATCCTGAGCAGGATTTTAAAAAGTGCCGTGTGAATCGTGAACAGTCCATATACATTTCAACCGTGAAAATTCTCCTCTTGTCTTGCGGGTCTGTGAAAACTGCGCACTGGACGCTTCGAGCCACAGTCTTAAAGGCTGTTCACGGTAAAATGAGCACTTTTAAAAGCCCTGCTTAAGATATACTTGTAAGCACATTGTGTATTCTTCCTCCTTATGTAAAATTAACACTGTCATGGGCCTTATCGCTTTATTTATGCATCAGTCGAGTTAAACTGTTACAGATCTGCTCATTTTTACACTTCAGTACATAAAAAAAAAAAAAAACAGAAAACGAAATAAATAATTCGAATTATTACAAATGGTTACCTAACACTTTTTTATTCGACGTTAAGATATGGAACTACTTTCCCTCCAACGTTACCGACTTTGCTGGGCGCATGTCACGCAGTGCGCCCAAAAAAATATATGCAGGCGGGAGCAGTGACATTTTTCTAAGGTTGATTTAAAAAGTACTCACTTCACCGTGAACAGCCCACATTGTAATATCGCTCGTGCCTGAGTAGTATGTTTCAAGATGCGGAATTCTGAAGCAATTAGTTTGTGACGATGTCGGAGGACTTCAAAATAATATCTACATGTAGCGGGCGCGATAACTTTCAAGCACCATTCCGTCCTCGATTTGGGCAAGATTCCTTATAGCTGACGAACACAGTGTAGGCACGTTTAACAGTTCCCTCAAAAACCCCGCATTGCAAACAGCGCTTCAAATGCATTGCAGAGTGTCTGAAATACGCGTTTTTTTTAAACTAAACTATTTGACGTGCGTCAAAAGTGCTGATCTACGAAAAGGACACACACTTCGGACGAAGGGGTGTAGAGCGCTTGCTTTCAAAATGTCACGCTACCATTCCAGAATACTCCAACAAGGCTAGAAACAGCTTTTTTTCAGAGCACCGAACCTTCCTACAGGCTTTCTATCAATAAAATGACAGCGTCACCGCTGAAAATCCCATAGGTATACACGCAGTGCGACTAGAACACCGCACGCCTGTTCAGAGCCTTGCGCTTAGCGGCGATGGTGCACTTGATGTGCATGGCAGTGTCGCCCTTATCTCTCCCCGCGCCCCAAACGCGGACAGTAGCTCCAGGTAGGCAGGCGCCTTAAGGTCGAAGTAAAACAACTGCCTATGGAGCACTGCACCCGACTGTACAACGTGAAGAACTCATAAAGAAAGTAGTACAGCCTCCATAAAAATTTTCAGAAAAGTGTGATCTATGCTGTGTGTGATAGAAGAATGTATATATTTTGCAATAATGTGAAATATTTGACTAAAATATACTTTTTAAATGAAATAAATTATCGATTAATATAGAGTGCGTTTCTAACCAAATTTAAGTGCATTTTTATTCGGGATACTTCAGAAAGCAGAATCTGCAAGAAAATCTTCGCCATGGAATATTGTCATAATGTTTACTTAGATTGTGTGTATAAAAATTGTAATAATAATGTAGGGAATAATTTCTATAATTGATTTTATGTGCGTACGTTGTCAGAAACATTCATGGCAGAAACTGACGTAAATAATGTTAGTTATAAAATTGATATGATACATTATTACCATGATTTTATTACACATGGTCACAGATAATATTATGACGATGTTTCCTGAAGAAGATTTCTTGTAAATTCTGCTTTCTGAAGTACCCGAAACGGAAATGCGCTTAAATTTTTTTTCAAAATGCGGACTCTATAGATTGATTAATTTTTTACATTTAAAAAAATGTATATTTTAGTAAAATATTTTATAATGTTGCAAAATATACACGTTCTTCTTTCATACACGGCATAAATCACACCTTTCTGACAATTTTTATGGTGTGTACTGATTTTTTACGAGTTCTTCACATGGTACAGTCAGGTGCAGTTGCTTTACTTCAACTTTAATGGATGCTCCCCTGCCGGGTCACTCCGTACTTTCGCACGTGGGAATCGTGGCGGACGACGCCGTCGGTCGGCGGGTCCTCTCGGGGATCTCCCGTCTCTCGCGCCCTTTCACTCCGTCGCTGCTCCGCACTCACTCACATCAATCACCCTCGTTGGCGCTCTCAAGACCTCGACGTTAAGAGCCGTCCAGATCTCTTCAGTCACTCCTGACTCGCACAGTGGATCCGTGCGCACGCACGGCAGCGGAAAGACTCTCGGAGGCAGACACGTCCCGCAACACGCGACGATCGCGTGCCGACAGGTCGCGAGTCGCGCAGAAGGTTGCGTGACGGATCCCGTTAGGTGACATTGGATCACAGGTCGGCTGAAGGCGACCAAGCAACCTAGGAAAGCATTACAACCGGATTGTATGCGGCGTTACGCAATACTGAATTCCGTGGAAACCTTGCGCAAGGTCCGTCATGGCTGCAGTTAAGCCGATGTTACACCAAACCTGCAGCCGTACTTGGTTCTTGTACCATCTTCTACAAGCCCTGGTACACGAGCCGGTATACCAGCCGCTGTATGAGCCGACATGGAAGATTCATATTACACGACAGCAGTTCGCGTACTAGCATTTGGCACCCTCAGTGGGTGCGCAGTGTGTGGTTTGTAGTAAATATGAACCCCATTCGTAGAACTGCTACCAGTTAGTAACTTGCGTAGGACTATAAAAAAACTAGCCAGCACAACTTAATATTGACATATTACTGTTCGCCTCTTACATACATTGATTGCTTACTAGTATAGTCTAATTTAATTTCTTGAAAATGATGAGAAGTCACTAGTGTGTCAACGCGTTATTTTTAATTCTGACGAAAATTACTAACTGGTCGCAAAATGATAAAAAAAAGTTTTTGGTGCGACGGAGTTTCTAAATAACGCTCAGGATTCAAGTTTTACTCTCGTCTCTGTGCTACAAGAACTACTAATACATATGGATAAGAAAATTTCGCAAGTTCAGTGACCTGTTGGCTAAACGCCACACTCGAGCCTCAGATGTTTGTTCATTGGACGCTGCCCCAGAGATTAGCCAGTGTTACTCCACACCCAGCAGTATGGGATTCGCTACTTTTTTCCTTGCACGTCTGCTATTGGCTCAGAGTCGTCCAGGGCGTGTCTAATGAACTGTGATGCAATTGCAAACGTGATTCCAGTGTACACGTAAAGGACGTCTAACTCGCCCTGAAATTAATTGGCGAATTTTTTTTCCGATCTCTGCTAATAAGTGGCTACGATTTACAACGGCTGAACATTATTTAGTGGATTGAAATTCTTTTCGATGACGAACTGGTAACAATGACCCTGCTCACACAGGGGACAAACTTCATTTACTATCGCCACAATGTAACACATGTATTCATTGGCACCGTGAAAGGTCAGAGATACTTCCAACTTTTCTGATGCCCTGCTAAAGTTCTACTTCCAGGATATTCCTCCGCCTCATGCAAACAAAGCTTAACAGAGTATTACACAAAAGGGACAACGCACCGCATTCGTGCGCACCAAGCGTAATAAAATTTTGGATAAGAACTACTTCTCATTAAGAATTGCCAACACTCATATTTTCTCCCTGTTTTTATGCATATTAATTATTAAAAAGTATTATAATTTATATATTAAATATTATAATTTGAGTAAAAATGAGGTACTTTTATGGTAACAGAAGTATAAAACGTTTGTGATACACGTCATATTTAGAAAACGACCAAGTACATGGGGTGATTTTTCTAAGGTTTAGTTAAGAAAGTGTGAATAAACTGCGAACTGGCTATACAAGGCAGTCCTCTTCAATGCACTAGGAATACCGTTTGAAGTTATATCTTTTCTTTCTCTGCACAGTAGTATTGGCTGTTCGCGGTTAATGCAGCATTTTTGAAAGCCCTGCTTAAGGTCCGGCCTCACCCGCGATGTTGAATTTTCCATTTATATGTCATAACTTCCTTTTCAGTGAAATAACCAAATATTTGTTACTATAGCATTATCACAATTGACAAACCCCTTCAAATTCAGTCGTCAAACGTCATCCACATGTGATATGGTGATTGTAAAATGGCATTATTCTGTTCATAATTCTCGAAAAAAAATACGGCATGACTACTTAAACGAATTTCCGGAATTTATGTCTGCACTTCAGCGTAACGTATATTGGCATGATTGTATAGTAGAAGTTTCGTAAAAGTGTCGAAATACAACTGGAATAAGCTAGAACCAATAATTCAACGTGGCGTGTGAGGCCGAGCCTTAAGGCTCTTCTGTATCCGAAAATGTTTTGCGCGTTCAAGGGTCAGGTGTGAGGGAGCGCATAGGTGACGGGTGCGCGGAATGCATAGACACATGCAAAATTCACTTTGTTATTCGGCATCAGGCTAAACTTCACATTACTGTATGTAATGTAGCCGGCGTCGTTTCTCCATTGGCAGCTGCATAGATATGAAGCCAATATCTGACTGAATTTCACGTGATTGGGGCACACAGTTGTGAAGAGTTAATTTGTTGGCGCAGAGTTACCCAGGACATGTCAGATACATTATGCTTCAATGACAAACATATTAGAAAAGTACAAGTGTTTAAAGTTTAACGTGTCCCCAAAAAATGGGGCGTGGCTGTGTTGGGGACACGGAGGTTTGTTTTGATGTTTTTTTTTTTTTTTTTTTACGTTCCCGGCAGCTCTACACTCGATCATATGGGGTTTTATGGGTATCACTGGATTGCTTTTGAGATGCTCTTTCCAACCGTATACGATTTCTGTATTTAAACTTGGCTTTTTGACGAGTATAGGCCGATATTGTGTTAAGTTTTCTTAGTTTTTTAAATTAAACGCATACAATTTCAACATAACCACGCCACACTAATGTTCTTATACACGCGATCAATTGATCTTGACGAGAGCTGTCGATTGAAACCTAAAACGAGCGTCGTTACGCGGGAGTCATGCGATGCGGCGAACTCAAAATTGCGCCCCCCCCCCCCCTCCTCACACCATCCGTCACTCCTCACGGCTGACGCGATGCTTCGCAGTCCTCACTCAACGTAACATATTTTTTTTGTTCCTTTCGCAATCGAGTGGTGTAATTGCATTTTGAATGTAGACGATAGATTCGGAGCTGCAACGTCAAACTGTATCCCCCGATCTTGTCATCATCGGATAGTCTGGATTGCCTCTCGCTAGGGTTGCAAATTTTAAGCTGTACTCACGTCAAAAATCTAACTTACATGTTGAAACGGCCAATTACTAATTGCAACTCCAAACTTACCAGCCACAATTTAGTAATTCTTTTGACTTGCATTTAATAGAACTTTCTACTTTACAATGTGTATTATATTTTAAAGACATACTTACTATTTAAAATATATATATTGTAACGGAAACACGAATTTCACGCTGACAAAGTAGCTGGCGAAAGCTAGTTTTACGTACTGAAACGAAGGCACTGAGGACTCATGGGAAGCAGCCGATGTGTGGTGTTTGGGAGATGATAATCAAACACGGGGTTGACTGGAGGAAAGGCGGCCAGCTGGGGCGTATATAAGGAGGGTGTTACAAGTTCGCGACGACCCCCCCCCCCCCCCCTCTTAAGTTACAACCTCGAGCCGCTGGTCCAGGACAGCGAGGTTTGCCAGAGCCCCGTGCGTCCGTCGAACGGCTTCAACTAATCAGATTCAGTGGTGAGTGCAAAACCCAAATTGAGCGTGCGACGGGGCTAGGGAATTAAATGAAATATAGGCCGTAGTATTTTGAAGTCAGTTTGATATAACAGATTGCCAGTTTGCAAATTAGTTAATATTTTCAGTAGATAATCTGTTCTGCTATAGGCTGTTTCACGATAAAGTGAGCACTTTTGAAATTAACTTCAGGAAAATATCACAGCCCCCATCTGCATTTATTTTTATGGATGCACCGAGTGACATTCGCCCAGTAAAGTTGGTAATAATAGATGGAAAGTAGTTCCATACGCTAACTTCGAATAAAGCGTGTTAGGTAACTATCTGTGATAACTTAAATTATTTCTTTGGCTTTCAGCTTTTTTATTGCATCGGAGTGTAAAAATTAGCATGTTGTTAAAATATTTACTCTCCTAATATTTTCAACTTTCATTCAACCGACGCATCAATAAAGTGATGAGGCCCATGGCAGTGTTAATTTTGCATAAAGCGGAAGAATACACAACATGCATACAAGTAGATCGTAAGCAGGGCTTTCAATAGTGCTCACTTTACCGTGAACCGTGTATAATCGACTGTTGAGTCACTATTTTGTATTCGATCTGATAAATGTAATTACTAGTATTGCTTTATATCGTATCGCAAGCCTTGTTGCTAAATATTAAGGAAGTAACTTTGCACATAGGCTGTTCACGGTAAAATGAGCACTTTTGAAAGCCCTGCTTAGTATCTACTTGTATACACGTAGTATATTCTCCCGCCTAATGTACAGTTAGCATTGCCATGGGCCTCGTCAGTTTATTCATGCGTCGGTCAAATGAAACTGCGTAATTATTAAGAAAGTAAATACTTTACAAATCTGTTCATTTTCACACTTCGATGCATTAAAAAAAAAAAAAAAACAGAAAGTGAAATAAATAATTTTTAAGCTATCAAAACGGACACCTTACACTTTTTATTCGAAGTTAAGATATGGAACTACTTTCCATCTATCGTTACCAACTTTACTGGGAAAATGCCACTCAGTGCGCCCATAAAAAATATGCATGCAGGGGCAGTGGTTTTTTCTAAGGTTCATTTCTAAAGTACTCACTTTATCGTGAACAGATTTTAGCTGAATGAGAATAGAAGTAAAGAGCTTGTGTTATTTAACGGTTGGTCAAATTATCGAGTTACATAACCCCCGTTTCTAGTTAAAGGTTTTCTGTAACGTCAACCAAGACGTTACCAATATTATACAAGGATAGAAACTTGAGAAGAAAATTAGATCATAAGCAGAGCTGAGGTTTATTCTATACATGTCATAGAGAAAACTAGATTACTTTTAGAAGAGTTTGGGAGAGGGAAAATTCCCACAGCAAGGTGCTCTGGTGTTCCAAACAGGTAGTTTTTAAGCTGCCGGAAATTTAAGGAATTCTGTATTGTTTGTGAAAGTTTGTGTTTGGTATGATTGTGATCCGTACTTACCCCTGCCAAAATAATAAATGTTAACTTCAGTTTATAGTTATTACGCACACTCTCCAACCGTATTTACATTTTGTAAACAATTCAAACCAGTCGCGTTTAGCTTTGAGCTTTTGTAAACACGCTGAATCAGTCGTTTATAAATTATCCTATGCCCATTTTTGGCTCGAATGGATTCTGGGTACCAGGTAATTCCTTATACCACTTTGCACATTTCCATGCTAAAAAGGCTTTTCTGTGATCCTTACTTTGAATATGCAAAAGAAAAAGGACTTTTACGTCCATTTCTTAAATTCCTTATCGCCAATGGTTAAGGCGTTTTAGGAATGACTGCCTGAATTATGCTAGCGAAACAGATTTAAGGTGAAATAAAGCTGGCCACATTTAAATAAAGTAATCGTGTAATCCGCTGCCTTGAACATTCCAATTTTACGATCGAATATCAAACAACACGTGGACATATTTCGTTATATTTCCACTCTTGGTGCGATTTTTTTCTTTCCGTAGGTTTAAAACACAATATAGTCTATTCACGGTTTCTTCGCACTTTTGAAGTCAAATCTTTGAAAAACAACCGATGTATTAATTGTTCGGTTGTTTCCTGAATATGTCATGGGTCGATAGCGTTTTATTCCTGTGTTAACATAAAAGCATATTAGTTTTATTAATTTAAAAGTTTGTCTTTGTCTATAAATTTTAATATTTCACTTATAGCTAATATGAATAAACGCACAGAGAAAATAGGCGTGTTCATAATTATCAGTAAAAAAATAGTTCTTACGCAAAAGATTATTACACTGAGTGCACACAAATGCGCTGCGTTGGCCCTCTGGTGTAATTTTCTAAGCTTTGTTTATATGAGGTGGAGGAATATCCTGGAAGTAGAACTTTAAGCAGGGCTTCGGAAAAATTGGACGTGATCGTGATTGGAGCATAGGTATCGGAACATGTAACACAATTATATATATTTTATTACAACTGCAATTATTCCATCTGCATATACGGACAAAACGAAAATATAATCGGTACACGTGCGACACCAGTGCTCCTGGCGACGAACATTTTCAGTTGCCAAACTACTAGCATAGGTTATTCGCGATAAAATGAGCACTTTTGAAAGCCCTGGTTAAGATCTACTTGTATGCACGTTGTGTATTCTTCCGCCTGACACTTTATTCGTGCGTATATCAAGTGAAACTGCGAAATTATTAGAAAAGTAAATATTTTACAAATCTGCTCATTTTTACACTTTCGTGCATTAAAAAAAAAAGTGAAACAAATAATTTAAATGATCAGAAATTGTTTCCTAACACTTTTTTTTCGACGTTAAGATACGGAACTACTCCGTCGTTACCAACTTCACTGGGCTCATGTCACTCAGTGCGTCCGTTAAAATAGATACATGTAGGAGCAGTGACATTTTTCTGAGGTTGATTTCAAAAGTGCTCACTTTATCGCGAACAGCCTTTACTGAGCTTGCCAACCTGATTAGAATAAACATTAGCAGTGGTTTCAAACGAGCTACCTCTGACATCCATCCAGTTCACTTTGTCTGGTCGGTGTAGTCTGCTTCAATGTGCCTCAATCTCTAGTTTATAGCTACAAGATCCCTTGTGCAAAGTGGCGAGCGGGAGGGCCTCCGCCGCGAATTCTTAGAACCAGTCCAGCGACGCAGACAGGTTCCGGAGCGCGGCACAACCCAGTTACCAAGAACTCAAGAAAACGTATTCCACGCAGACGCGTCGAGTTCCAGGTTCAGGCCTAGGCTGCCCGCGCTTGTGTCGGGTTCCTTTGTTCGCGGGATTTGTGCGATAATTAAAGCGGCTGCTCCACCAACTAAAGTCATCCATTCAGAAGACGGAGACGGCGAAAGTTTAAATTAAAGTTTGTGTTTTACATTTCACGGTTTTGCACAGAAAAGGCAGACAGTGGCCTAATAACCACTTCTCGATTACAAGCACGATGTTCACACTTTGCGTTAAAATGTTGACGGGTTGTGCTTAATCCATTGCCAGTTCGAACTCTCGCTTTACTGTAGGCTGTCCATGGTAAAAGCAGCACTTTTGAGGCCCTAGTTACTTTTTTTTATTACAGTCATTTTTATCCTTTAACTACCTTTGTAGATAAACGTTGCCATATAAGTAACTGGCACAGCGCGGGCCTCCCGTGGCGCAGTCGGTTGGTGCGCCACCAATCTGGGGTGCAGGAGGCTCTGGGCTCGAATCCTGGGCAAGGCATGGGTGTCAATTTAAGTCAGGTTATAAGTTAGTCTGTAAGCCGGCCCCTGCTAAGCCCTCATGCATAAAACCGGGGGGCGTTAAAAAGCCAATTACAAAAAAAACAAACACAGTGAGAAGTTAATGTCTAAGGCTAAATTAAAATAAAATATATTTAATGACTGATATTTCAGAAGGGCTCACTTTACCGTGAATAGCATACACTTGAATTCATGCACGCACAGACAATCCCTAAGAATTGCAAAATAGAAATCTTAACGTAGCCATTAACCCAGGGGTGCAATTGTATTTCGCACGCGCCGAGTTAAGTCGAGTAATTAGAGCCAGCTCCGCTATAACAAATACCTTATGTGGCAGCACAGGGCACACTGCCTATTTAGCACAGTGACGCTTAGAGAATACCTAGTGATTGAGAGTTATGGTGTAGATTTGCATTTCACACTGTTTCCAGTAACACAATCTCCTAATCAATCAGTCATTACGTGGTCATATCTGTTTTCGAAATTTTTCCATCGTTTTAAAAATCAAGCGAATGTATACAACAGATACCGTTTCGTAAAAGCCTCGCCAAGGCTCACAAATAAACTCTGTTGTTAACAGTTTTACCAAGTGTTCTATTTTGAGACGTGAAGTATACGGCTACAGGCAGCGACCAACTCTAAGGGCCGGTTTCACCAACGGAGATTAACTTTTCAGAATATCGAGATAATTTTATCCAGATGAGATGTTTAACTTCGATAATGTTCAGCGTGTTTCACCACGTTTAATCTCAGTAAAGAATATCTCGTTAAAATGATCTCGATATTCTGACTTAATCGCGATTTTCTCTTGGTAAACATTAGAGATTTGGCTTTGAGTTGGTACAGAGAAATCATTTTGAGATAGTATGGCAAGCAGGGAAAGCGTGGGCAAGGATGCAGCGAAGCCGAACTTTTTCATCCCATGAAAAACACATTTTGTTAGAATTAGTTACAGAACATTTCAATATCAGTGAAAATAAACGAACTGATTCTGTGCCACAACAAAATAAAGCGAAACAGTGGCGAACGATCGCGAGTAGTTTCAATTGTACATATCGTGATCACTACAGGACAGCAGACAACTTGAAGGGGGTGTGGGATTACCTATAAAAACCATACGCGCAAAACCTATGTAGACTAACGTGTCCATTCTAAGGGGTCCAGCGTGTTCTGCCCTCAAAATAGCCACCCAAGATCACTGTATACTGCCACCAGTAAAGCCAGCGGAATGCCATTCCAGTAGAGACTCAGTAGTCAGAAACTCAGCTCAGATGAGTAACCCTGCAGATGCTTCAGATAACTATGCCTCAACTAGGTCCGATGGTTGGAGGAGAGTCTCTGCCAGCCGTGTGAGGAACCGTATGGCAACATCTTCCTGGATTAGTAAACGACTACCAACAATGCACTCAAACCAAAACAAGCTGAAGTAAGTGCCCGGCGTATAGCAACAATTGAGTTAGCAAAACGTTTGTAATTAAAGAAAACGAGGTAATGAAAGTGATTCTTCAACTAAAGTTACAACAGGAACAAGAAAGAACTAAACAGGGGAATCTTCAAACAGAGCTCTTAACTTTGCAGATCCTTAAACTAAAGACAGAACTAAGTAACTAATGTGTTATCTGTAGTGGTTTAGTTTGCAACGTCTGTTTTTGAGTATATTCACAGACATTTTCAATTAAAAACACTACTGATGTTAGTCACATTCTTACACTAATTATAAATTCAATATTATATTTAATAGATAAGATGTAAGTAACATTTATGTTTAACCAAAAATAAAATTCTTTTGTGTTAACAGAAATACAAACGCTTGTGCTCTGCAGAGCATATTTGGGGAAATAACCAAATTTGTCATCTACGGGGTGATTTTTCAAAGATTAGATTCAAAAAGTGTGAAGAAACCGCTAATAGACTATAGACACTTTCTACAGAAGCAAAAAAAAAAAAAAAAAAAATGCTACTTGAACATTTTTACATAACTTGTGATTTAATTCACAAAGCAATACGCGATAATTATTTGATATAGAATAAGGGCATTGTTACGCCAAAATAATTTGCTCATTATTTGTATAGGCGATTCACAGTAAAATGAGCAATTTTGAAAGCCCTGCTTAAGGTTTACTTGTATACACGTTGTGTATTCCTCCGCCTTATGTAAAATTAACATTGCAATAGGCCTCATTACTTTACTCATGCGTGAGCGAGATGAAACTGCGAAATTATTTACAAAGTAAACTCTTAACAAATCTGCTCATTTTCACACTTTGATGAATTAAAAAACAGAAAGTGAAATAAGTAATTTTTAAGTTATCACAAATGGTTATCTTACACTTGCTTATTCGACATTAAGTTAGGGAACTACTTTTCATTTAGGTCTATCTTTACCAACTTTACTGGGCGAATTTCACTCAGCGCGCTCATTAAAATATATGCATGCAGGGGCAATGACTCTTTTCTAAGGTTTTTTCTAAAGTGCTCACTTTATCGTGAATAGCCTTTATGAATGTGTGTTTCTCAAGAATTAAAACCTAATTTAAAAAAATAATAATAACCGTACGAGTTTTTATTGGAAGGAATGTCAAAAGATAATCCTGAAAGAGTGCACTGTGATGAGACAACATGTATAGGCTCCATATAGTAAAAAATAAGTACTGTAGAGACATATGTAGGGGCGTTGGCTGCATCTATATAAATTCCACATCCCGAAAAGATCGACTAAATGCGAGTGATATCGGAATTTATATGAGCTCTATCGTACAAACGTCACGCGAATAATTTTTTTTTTTTTTCTAAATTAATGGAGAATATATACGCGGCAAGCAGATCTAACCAAATGGCATTTTCCTGGAGCAGAATACACGAATAAATAGTAAAAATATATATATAGATTGCGAGTCTAGTTGGGACTATTCGGCAGACCACAGTCTAAAATTAAAATCGTGTGGTTCATCTGCACGATGTTGTAGTATAGCAAGAAAACGAGTATAATTAGAGGGGTTAGTAATTGTATGTGGTCGTCGTAGTTAAGAAAAATTCAAATGTAAGTAACTTCATGCACTTCAAAGTCAATAAAAATAACTGGGTTTGGCTGTGTTGGGAACACGGCCGTTTGTTTTGCGTGAATGCATCTACTTTGACGCGCTCAGACGCCTTGATGGTTTTTTTTTTTACGTTCCCGGCACCGCTTCACTCGATCATGTGGGTATCAGTAGATTGCTTTTGAGATGCTCTTTCCAACCGTATACGATTTCTGTATTTCGACTTGGCTTTTTGACGATCATAGGCCGAAATTGTGTTAAGTTTTCTTAATTATTTTTTTACATTAAACGCATACAATTTAACCATAACCACGTCACACAAATGTTTTATACACGCGATCGATTGATCTTGACGAGAGCTGTCGATTGAAACCTAAACGAGCGTCGTAGCTGTTCCTAGTCAAAAGATATACTACGCGGAAGTCATGAGGCGCGGGGAAAGGAACTTAAAATTGTGCCCCCACCCCTTTTTTTTCCCCCTTCCCGACCCACCCGCCGCGCGCAGTGATTCACAGTTCTCACTTAAAGTAACATATTCTTTGATCCTTCGGCAATCGAGTGAAGTGATTGAATTTTTTCATGTAGACGATAGATTTGGAGCTGCAATGCCAAACTCTATCCTCCGATTTTGTTATAATTGGATTTTCTGGATTGCCTCCCATTATGGTTGCAAATTTAAAGACGCAATCACTTCAAAAAGAAGTAGCAAATTTAACAATAATGCTTTTATTTTGTCACAATTTTCTAACTCATAAGTGTGTCCGAAATTGTTTTGCACACTATTGAGAACTAAATCCTGTGATGTAGAGTGTTGGGTAGTTACTTACTTCTAAAGTAAAAATTATGTAATTACTAATTATTTCATCAGTAAATTTACATTGAAATTTGATTTTGTATATCAGTAAATTAACAAATCGTAACGCTTCTTTAAAAATCTATTTTATCGTTACTTTCATCGCCCAGGCCGGAGTACAATACTGCGGACACCAGCGAGACTTAAGACGGATTAACGAAGCAGGTAAGCCATGTAGGACGCAGAAAGAAGAGGAAGGAGCTTCAGTTAATGAAGGTCAAAGTCAGCATGTTAGTAGGACACGTACAGTTGACCTGCTTCGCCTGGAGCTGTACATTAATGTTTGCACTGATGTGCAGTAGAACGAACCCGCTTTCAGCTAACTGAACACGAGTTTGAACTTTCTTAGCCTGAAGGGAAATTATTTTGACGACAAATTTAGATCTGCTTTCGTGTGTGAGCTGCAAACCCCTTTGTATCAGTACATTTGAGCCAGGCTATTTTTACGAGTTCATTCCATTACTGAAGGCGCATTTAAAAAAAATATATATATATATATAAGCTTTTAATAAGTTGTTTCGGGTGAACATATTTCCCTCGAAATCTCGAGAGTGATCAAGCGCCTGTACTAGTATTCAGCCGTGTGAATGGATACATTTCTATTAGTTATAGCCGATGTTTTAATATTTCATCTCAGAGATGTACATACGCTTGCTGAAGGGTGCGTTTTACTGACCACTTTAATTTCTTAATATTTCGTACTCAAATTTTTGTCATTTTTAGGAAGTACATTTTACTAAGAATATATGTGACTTATGTTCAAAAAATCAAGTTTTACTAAATTCCAAGTGCATTGCATTTTATAAGTAGCACAGGAAAGAGAAACAATTTCTTTTATAAATGGGCAAAATTCCAAGCGTACGCGGTACGATGTATTTATTTCAACTGCTTGTATTTTTGGACAAGTGAAAATTTTACCATCGAATAATATTTTTGGAATGGGATGTAAACAGTATAGTTTAAATTTTACGCACATAATGCCATATCATGTAATGAAATGCCGTTGCTGTTGAGAAGTTACTTCGACAAGAGAAAATCTTGCAGACTTACATTTTCTACAATTTCCCTCCAGACTGAAGGGAGTCGCTGTAGTGTAGTTACGTGGCTAGCGCCTCGTGCTTCCACCTCAACTATCCATGTTCGATTCTTGGCAGGGGCCGCGGTGGTGTAGCGGTTAGACTACTCGCCTTCCATCTCGGCGAAAATGTTTCGATACCCGGCGGGGTCGCTTCCGCTTTTTCGCAAGTGGGAATCGTGCCGGACGATGCCGTTGGTAGGCGGGTTTTCTCGGGGATCTCCCGTTTCCCCCGCCCTTTCATTCCGACGCTGCTCCCTTCTCACCTCGCTTTACTCTCATCCGGCTCTCAAGGCCTCAATCATTCGATTCTTGGCGCGGTCAGGCCCGATTTTCGCAGGTTGGCCGACAGGGTTTTTTTAGGGTACTTCCATTTTCTCCCGCTCCCTTGCATTACATTGTTCTTCCATCTCACTTCAACATTACGGACACTTAAATAAATCTCATTTTTGAGCGCCCTCTAATATAACTTAAGGTGAAGAGTGAACGAAAGAAGACATTTGGGCGGCTCTTAACATCGAGGTCTTGCGAGTCGGCGAGGGTGAAGGTAGGTGAGTATGGAGCAGCGTCGGAATGAGATGGTGGGGAAAAGGGAGATCCCCGAGAAAACCCGCCAACCAAAAACATCGTCCGGCCGATTTCCACATGCAAAAATTCGCAGTGACCCGACCAGGATTGAACACGGATCGCCTTGGCGGGAGGCGAGCAGGCTAACCGCTCAGCCACCGTGGTCCCTTAAGGTGAAGAGGAATGATTGACTGATAACAACTAAGTGGTATCAATCAAGAGAGATAACATATTATAAAGCATATATACAGTATATCAATTATTCGAATTCAACAAAATTTTCTGGTTTCTTATTTCGCGGACAGTATGAACAGTAGGTTGCTATCAGCAGGGAGAACAATTATCATTAAAATGTTTCCACTAATCGTCCATTTTCCCCTGTAAATTCTCTTGAGTGTGCTGGAAATAAACAAGGAAAAAGGGGGCTGTGGAAAATAAGTATTGGGCTGTAGCCGTCATCAAAGCCGTGGAACCGAATACTTATATCACTTGTAAACTGTAGGCCTCAGGAAGTAAACTAGTGTTGCTTTTCATGCTGTGGCTGTCGATTTTTGAATACTAATTGCATCAAGTTGTTGAAATGTTTTATAAGTTTCTAGAAATTAAAAACATTTAACAAGGCAATATTACGGTCACGGATAAAATGAATCTCATTGTGCGTTCCCCACCGATACCACAGAAAATTCATTTCACTTTCATACCTAAACAGTAATATTGTGACGTTAATTATATAGCCAGCTAGAATATTTTCTTTTGTCAGTGGGACTACAATATGAATTGGCGTGTTACAACGTACTGTATCATTCCAATTTGCATATATATATATATATATATATATATATATATATATATATATATATATATATATATATATATATTTATTTATTTATGTTAATAACGTGTTATTTTTATGAACACCGGTTAGTTAGTGATTTTATGAGCTACGCCCCATCCTCATATGCACGTTCTCCACTTCCCTTGTATTGGAAATACTTTAATTAATTTACTTGGTTCAGTGGTCCGGATAGGGTTGGAAAGGGGGAGACATTACACTGGCGGAGCCAAGCTCCACCTGTTTGCAGGTCATGTCTTCATCGTGTCATTACGTGTTTTCATAAGATTTTCCATCATTGTGAAAGTACCAAAAGCACGCCACCTTCCCCCGTCTGTAACAGACCCCCCCCCCCCCCCCCCGGCCGGCCACGCTGACAGTTTTCCGCGCCCAGGGCACGCGCTGCAAGCGAGCCAGCGTGCGGTAGGTCAGTGTTCGCCACGCCCGCGCAGCGACTGCTTGCCTGGAGCACGCCTTTTGCCAGTCCAGCCTGGCTTTTGCAATTGCGAGGTTCTCTCCACTTGTGCCCCGAGTGTGTTTCCCGGACATCTCCTGTATCTCCTACCATTCAGTACTTTTTTAAGTTTACACACACACACACACACATGCGCGGCACCTAGTGCTCTGCCCCCGCAACTTCTCGCTCGCGTGTTGCGCTGAGCACCCCCCAATGCGTCCTCACCGGGCAACTCCCGACGTTTATTGTTTCCCGCCCCGAGCGCAGACAGAAACAAGGGCAGCATCTCGGAGGAATAGAAACCCGCTATTTCGAGCTCGTACCCCGGAATGCTCTCCCTATGAGTGATTTCGGGCAGTTTACGGGAATTTTCAGTGTAAGGCGCATAAATGTTTCCTTCGCAGTCCTTAGCCATGTACCAAGAGAGCGGTGCTATTTTTTTTTAAATATATAGTATAGTCATATAGAGAGTTTGTATGCTAGTGTAAGATATTGGTACCTTACGGAGTTCGTGGGTACCTAATTGTATACATATTATAATGATTGAGCTCGTGTAAAAGTACTTTGCATAAATGTTTCAGTAGACTTAGACACTAAGCACGTTATTGCAGCGAGCATTTCAATGGCAGTACCTTGAGAAAATAACGTAATAATGTAAATGAACGTAACGTAACTTACAAGTGCCACTTAGACAATTAGGAAAAACTTGGGTACTATTTCAAGATATATCTATAACTGTAAGAAGTCCGGTTCAGGTTATGAAACTTGATCATAAAGTACGTGTGCGTTGTGTGAGTAAATTGAGTTAATGGCACAAGGTATTACATTGGGAACTCTATTGCCGTTCGTTAATTTTGTTTTATTTTGCCAACAAGCCCGGGATAGTGAAGTAGCATACTGTTCTCATGAATTCAATAGAGGGAGCTGTCTAGGTGTTTCTATAAGCATTCCTAAGATAAAGTACAGCGTTACACACGGTGTGAACGGCAAAGTGTAGGATGAGAAAACCACATCGTAATATATCTTAATTTCTCCTAAATTACTTAAGTAAAGATTCATGGGCTACGCCCCATTCTGATATGTACGTTCTCCCCTTTCCCTTGTAGGGGAAATACTTTAATTAATTAACTCGGTTCAGGGGTCAGAATAGATCTGGAAAGGGGAGACGTTACAGCGTGTAGTCAAAATGACTAAAACACACTTTATAGTCAGAGACTATATTATAGGGGTCTGAATAAACAATACTACACAGTCTGACTGAATGCGTTGAACATAAGGTACATTTCATCCCTTCTTGTTCTAAGCGCAAAATTATATAAATAAATCATATTTTAAGTGAAATATAAAATTACATTATTCAAATGGAATGAAAAGTCATGAGATACAGGGTTGATTTTTGCTTGCAGAGGCTTTAAATTTTATGTTTTAACTTCAAGGGTCTCCATAACGAAGTAATTAACATTATTCATATGAACGACACACACACACACATACCTGGTTCAGGATTCGGGACCTGGGCCCTCAATACCGTAAGCAGAAGTGTCAATAATTCCCATACGGGTGCCAGGTTTAAAACATATTAAAATACGAATTTTGGTTTATAAATTAATATTATTCTGTTAGACATTACAAAGTATCGATGACGGTAAAAAAAAAAAAATGTTTGGAATAAACTTAGAGAAAAATGTGGGTGATGCCGCGCGGCAGCTGAATGCCGGGGCAACGACCTACGCTCACGTGATCTGTGACGTAACACCCCGTTGGACCTTCCGGCGGGACAGAGCAACTGACCGCTAGTTCATAACAAGAGCACGTGCTGATTTTACACGGCAGAAATAGCCACAGTGGCTAGCATATTAGTCGAGCCTTTTTTTTTTTTAATTTCCGTAAACCTGTTTTCGTTTATACAAATTGGCGGGTTATATAGTTTGAGCAATAGGATTCATGGCTGTTAACTTGGGTCTCGAATAACACCCACGGCTGTGCATTTTTGCTGCGTGTGCTTGTTGATAACGGACAAGTATTAGTGAGAAAATCAATACAAATTGTTTATAGAGAGGTTGATTTAAGCTCGAAATTGAAATCATAAAACCAAGTTGCTCTGCCGTTAAGGTTACATTATTCCCGATATTCTATGTTTAGTTACCAAAGTGTTTTCACGTACGCCTTGTCCACATTTATGATATAATAATGGCATATATTCTAATCGTTTCCTAAAGTAAATAAATCACTGCAGTATGCGCTGCAAAACTGAGATTGAATGTAGGCAAATAAACAGAACTTTCTGTTACTAGTTACTTACCATTTTCTCGTGAATAATTAATTGTTATCATTTAATCTCGCCGTTGTAAACAATTAGCGATACTTTCTTCAAAATGACATTTAAAAATATTAATTAATGGTTATTTCAATTTCAGCTATAAATGTATACGTAGTAATACGATCACTCCAACAACGCTATTACAACAAAAATAGTAAAAAAAAAAAAAAAAAAAAAGCTTCAAAAGTAGATTTTATATAGGCCTAGTACATTCCATATTTATCGTCAAGTATGATAACTTTAAACACAGACACACAGCATTTCATTAAACATATTAGAAAATCCCTTGTTTCTCTGGACTATGCTACAATGCTATTTTTTGCAGAGTTTGACTATTTATTGAAACAAACATGCGATTATTGGCATACACTCCGGTACAAAGCTCAGCAGCTTTTTCATTCTATGTGGAAAAATAGTTACTGAAAAGCACGTTGCAGAAAGTAGAAACGAAACTACGGTACATTTTATTACGGACAAATACAAAAATATGTATTTTTTTTATTCACAGACGAAAAAAATTCTAGTGTATGCCAAAGCACACTGCCAATTACATTACTTCCCAGGCCGAATTAATTTCAGGAATTAAATTTGGGATGTAATAAAGATGTGTTAATGACAGTGGACGAAATGAAACTATAAGCTGAACGATACAATTAATGAAGTTATGATAATCAAAATAGATGATCTTAATAAAATATTGCACATAGAATAAAAATTCATGTAAACCTTCATGCCTTGAGCCATAAGAAAAAAAATTGGTCGCTTGAAATTTGAAATGAAAAATTATAGTAACGTTTTATGTTACGATCTGAAATATGCGTATTAAAAATAAAATAAAGAATATGTAAATGTAAATAGGAATTAGTGAACAGTGTTTAAATATCAGAGCTGCAAGGACTTTCTATTGTGAGGGAAATTTTACTCTTGCTTGTCCCTTTCGCCGCCAGAAATTCAAGTTGCGCTCCTCGTGAATTCGCCTTACGAGGGCGTTACATAACCTCTCGCCATGCATCTTTGCATTCGTTTCCTGCACTGCAGACAGGCGTTACGGTCATGTATAGGCTGTTCACAGTAAAGTGAGCACTTTTGAAAGCCCTGCTTAGGATCTATTTGTATGCACGTTGTGTATTCTTCCGCCTTGTGTAAGATTAACATTGTCATGGGACTCATCACTTTATTCATGCGTAGGTGAATTGAAACTGTGAAATTGTTGAAAAAGTAAATATTTTTCAAATCTGCTCATTTTTACACTTCGATGCATTTCAAAATAAACAGAAAGCGAAAGAAATAATGTAAATGATCAGAAATGGTCACCTAACACGTTTTATTCGACGTTAAGATACGGAACTACTTCCCATCCATCGTTACCAACTTTACTGGGTGCAGGTCACTCAGGGCGCCCGTTAAAATATATGCAGGAAGGGGCAGTGACTTTTTTTTAAGGTTGATTTCAAAAGTGCTCACTTTATCGTGAACAGCCTATAGGAGTATGGACAAACATAGGGAGAGAACTCAAACATATACGCTTCGCGTCTCTCCAGTACAACGAAATCTCCCGAAAAAAAAATTTCTCCCACTGTTTCTGAAATACCCGTTTCATAGTAGAACGGGTGGAATCACAAGGAGAGGGTTGAAGATGGCGGTTTTTTTAAATGACGGCATACTCACCCTCCGCTGTACGCACAGGAACTCATCTTCGGAGAACAGCGCCGTTGAAACGGAGCGCGCAGACTGAAGCTATCGTGCGGTAGTGTCGGCCTTTTTTCAGCTGCACGCTCTCTCGTTCGACAGGCGGCGCTTCCCCTACATTTCCCCTCCTTTTCGCGCGCGCTTCGGTTGTAAACACACCGGCCACCGGCAGGGAATGGCCGGCCATGAATAAAAAGGGGAAAAAAAAAAAAAAAAAAAAAAAAACTAAATATTTATTTTCAAGCACGACGTGGTCTCACAACTCTCAGCTGACGCGGTCTATAAATAACGCCACGTCCATTTTTTTTTTTTACCTATAAAAATTAAGAATGAAAATGTTTCCCTGACGCCTGTTAACACTCACTGTCCACCTTGCGGCGAAAACGTGAAGATAAATTGTTTACACCTTCCCCTTTTGGAGGTACGGCGTCCTTCAGTCGCTTATGGAGAAGAGCGTCTTACGAGATCAAGCGTTTTTTTTTTCTCCATGCTTTTAAGCGGTATCGACTCATACCGAAGATACCAGCATCTGCTCCAATCGGTTGTCGTGACTTGATCTTTGCGACAGTTTTTTTTTCCCGTCCAGTTTCGGCCGAGTTCCGGTATACGTGCATCCTCGCTTCTTTGGGTTATGGGCCAACCTCTCGTAGCGCAGTCGGTCGGTGCGCCAACGATCTGTGATGCGGGAGGCTAGGGGCTCGAATCCCGGGCAAGGTCTGGGTGTTAATTTAAGTTAGGTTATAAGTTAATCTGTAAGCCATCCCCTGCCAAAGGCCGGGCTACAATTGGCATATACCTAACACGCTCACAGCTATAGCGATAAGCACATACAAAACAACACGACCACAGTTGCCTAGCTATAACTGATATAACGATAATAATATTTGTTTGTCTATGCTGCTATATTTGTACCGAAGAAATTAAGTTCTGTATAGTTGATAGTGTTTTTTTTTTGTCAAAAATGAATTTCTCCTAGTGATCTGAGACGTTTTTAAAATTAGAACTTATTTTCAATTCAAATTTGCTATTAACATTACCTAAAAACGTCATAAAACTACAGTGGTTGCAACTAACCAGAAATAAACAAAACAAAATATCTGCCCGAGGAATGAAGTCAAAATACACACTTTCTTCATTTGTAAATAAGCTTTTCATTTGATAACGTAGTATAAGTATAGGGGCTTTTGATTCGCTGGATATTGACGGACAACGATAGTAATAAGGAAACTTAAACCAAGTTGAACTTTTCTTGTTACTATAACTGTGCTTAGGCTTATCGCTATGCGTGATTGTAGCCATTCGAACTGAAAACAACCAGTTTAACTCTTATGCATATCACTGTGTTGTGTTAGTAATGTGCTTATAGCCATTGTAGCCCGGCCTTAAACTTTCAAGCATAAAACTGGGGGACGCTAAAAAGCCCTTTACGATTACAATTTGGGTTTTGGGTTAAGATCCCTATTAGCATTTCGTAATGAAGGTTTATATATATATTTAATTACGATCCTGTTACTGAACTGGTTCTTATGTATCTGTCCACGCCAGACAGGTTCATTGTTCGCGTCCAACAACCCCGGAACGATTAATTTTAAAAGCCCCGAGTAATCAATTTTCTTTATTTATTGCCAAAAGACATTCAAGTTTCAAACATTTATCAATTAATAATAATTCATATACATTACCAATACAAGGAACACGTGACATTTGCTACACTCCCTAAAATAATTATAATATTCTCGTATTTTAATGAACCAAAAATTTTTCGAATGTTTATGTTTTTGTTAAAATGTACTCAAGTCAAACGACTGGTTCAAGTTTAGTGTGTAGAAATATTCGTGTTGACTCGTAAGTGTCACTACTTGTAAACGGAGACATCAATTTTACCATTTAAATAATCGCTATTTGCACAATCGCTGGCAGGAAAAGTGAGCTGCCAAAATTCTCTGGCGCTACTTTGAAAACCATAGTAGCTATATACGGAATACGCGTTACTTTAGCTTTTAGGTAGCTGGCAACACAAACAACGTTCAATCACTTTGTGTTTGCGGTAAATCACTCACCTCTCTTTGACTGGATGCTCATACTTATCACACACTACGTAAGTGATGATGTAGAAATATAGTGCAGTTTACTACCTGGACGAGTGAAATCCGCGTGATTTCTGGCTCGTCTACAGTGAACTGAGATTGATAGTACGGGTATCTGCCGATGTTCAACAGCAAAGTTGCAAATGCTAATCAAATGTTTATATTTTTATGAGAAATAAACACATGCGTGCACAAGTTGATATAGTGTTATGCAGGAAAACAATAACTATCAGTTTTTTCTGCCAAAGAATGTTAATATTTTAGTGAATAGAAACGTAAACCTGTTCTAAAACGGGCGCTGCGTGTAACGTTTAGCTAGAAGGTAGTCGCGTGGCTAGCAGCATCTCCACATCTGTCCCGAATATAGAACGTGAGTGGTATCAGATCGGACATCAATTCCGACCTGGTGCCAATCTGCAGGATATCAAGAGCCAACTACAAAAGCTATAGACCAACTTGGCTCAGGATAGAATGCAGTAGCTTTACATCTCCTCTCCGAGCCTAATCGAGGCATGTATCCAGTACCCAGGGGTTGCTACATCATACTGACATTAACCAGTAGTATGGTTATACCGCCAACTTTGCTGTACGTTGTTATGGTTTCTATTGTGCTCCACAATACACCATACATGTATACATACGCTAATATTAACTGCCAGGCAATTCGTATAAGACACTGGTTTAATCCGTGTTGTAACACAATAAATTACATACAATATTACAATTAATTCTGTGACTACAATTGACTCGGGGAGCTACTGAACGATATTAAATTTATGTTTAATCGGCTAGCAATTACGCCTTCTTGACTTAAGCTAATAAGGACAGTCCCCACCTGAATGTTGAGCCCGGGGGCTGTATCTGGCTCGTTCGAACCACGATGCGCGACACACCCAAGGCAACAAACTCCTCGCTACCCGACGTCCCGACGTGGAAGCTCCTTCCGACGTCTTCGGCCTCTGTCGTGGAAAAGGCCCCGACACTCGATTCGCGCCGACCTATATCAATCCCTTGTTTTACATTAGCCAACTGGCCTCCTTCCAGTTTCAGTGATGGGGGTGTTGTCGTGTTGCAGTCTTTTGACGCACTCCCTGGCGTCCTGGACTTGTTTGAAGTCCAAGGTCGGTTTCATACCGCGATGTGAATGCCAATTTATTAAGGCCCTCTTAATGCTGTCGCAACAACGTGTTATATGATATTGCAATCATTGCGAGAAGTAATATGACCTTTAAAAACGTCCAGTTTCATTATATTTCTACCACTCGATCTGAGTGGTTAGTTTCTGACGTGCATAAGTCTTTAAATTTGCAACCATAGTGGGAGGCAATCTAGAAAATCCGATGATAATAAATTGGGTGATAGTGTTGGCACTGCAACTCCGAATGTATAGTATAAGATCAAACAATATGTTACGTTGAGTGAGGACTACAAAGTGACGCGCATAAGAATTAGAGGAGGGGGGAGGGGGGCACAATTTTGAGTTTCTTTCACCGCGTCTCATGACTTCCGCGTAGTATAACTTTTGACTAGGAGAAGCTACGACGCTCGTTTATGTTCCAATCGACAGCTATCGTCAAGATCAATTGATTACGTATACAAAAACATTCGTGTGGCGTGGTTATGGTGAAATTGTACGCGTTTAATTTAAAAAATTGAGAAAACTTAACACAATTTCGGTCTTTACTCGTCAAAAAACCAAGTCGAAATACAGAAATCGTATACGGTTGGAAAGAGCATCTCAAAAGCAATCCAGTGATACCCATAAAACCCCATATTATCGAGTGAAGCGGTGCCGGGAACGTAAAATAAACATAAAAGCGTCCGAGCGCGTCAACATAGACGTATTCACGCAAAACAAACGGCCGTGTCCCCAACACAGCCAAACCCAAATATTTTGTCACTTTTTGTGTGCCTGTGCCTATATATACACACATGTGTTTATATACAGAGTGAGTCGTTACTGTATGCTAATCCGGTGTGAGCGGAATCCTTTGGGAAAATAAATAAAGAAACATATATACGACATAGGGCCTAAAGTGATTTCCGAGGGTGGAAGACGCCTTGGAACGTTGCGACTGGAAATGTGATACGCAACGATAAATTGGAAACCACTTGTGATTAGAAAACAAAAAACTGATACACGGGCACAAGTTTATAACACGAGTTACCACACAAACAGGAGTTACACAAAGTACACCCCTTCATGCATTAAATAGAGGTTTGCACTCTCCAATTGCTTAGAACTTTGTAACCTTGCGCCTGAAGCAATTTGACATGACATGTTAGTAATCAGCATGCCAAAAGCAACAAAAAAAGGTCCCCTTGGGAGTATCCGCTAATCCCTACTGTTTCCTGATAAAGCACATGTTTAGTTTGAAAGAAGAAAAGTGAATGCCTGGGAAGTAGGCAGCCTGTACTTTTGACTTTGGGTGTAAGACATTCCAACTGACAACGTGGTCCATGTTTATGTCCTAATGCAGTTACATTACATCTTAGTATAGGCTGTTCACGGTAAAATGAGCACTTTTTAAAGTCATGCTAAAGATCTACTTGTATGCACGTTGTGTATTTCTCCGTCTTATGTAAAATTATAATTGATATGGGCCTCAACACTTTATTCGTGCGTCTAAGGTTCATTCTAAAGTGCTCACTTTGTCGTGAACAGCCTTTAACACTCGTTTCGAGTACCACTGATTTATTTGGAAATCGAAGAGTTTACATGGTTACAGCATACGGCCGACGTGTGAGTCACCCGTCTCCATACACGTACGAATGTGACACTCATATGACTGGCCCGCACGCTGCAACATACCGGGGTTAGTATGTTTGGTACGGCATACATCTTGAATACGTTGCCAGAGATAATCCACATTGTCCACACCTGTGCCTTAATGTCACCCCACAAGTAGAAGTCGGCTGGGTTTAGATCCGTTGATCAGAGTGGGTACTGACTTGCGGGGCGACTAAAGTGTGTTAGTGCAGCATCGTGCATGTAGGCCTATCACATGTCGTCTTGGAGATTCAGTGGTACATGAAGATGAATTACACGTTATTTCACCATAAGTGAGCTGCAAGTCCGTCAGTTCCTCGTTATGCCACTCCATCGCACACGTTGTGAAGAACTGTCTGCTGCGTACACTACCAACGCAATGCTAACAGGCAGGCAACATCGTCGCCACCTGGTGCGATAACAGAAACCAATGCAAAGTGGTACTTGTCTGCAGTAAATGTGGGTTTACGATTGACTTAACAGTTCGCCGTGTGCTTAAGATATGATTCAACGTATTCAAGGGTATTAGTTTATGACTGTCGCATGCGAGTTGTAACGGGTCGTGTGCGTTCTTGGCGTGACTTAAGAGACCGTTATATTTTATATCTTAACTACAAGTAAAGACGAAGTAGCCAATCAGAGCAAGCGACAGTTGTTGTTGGCGGGAAACTGTATTTTCAATTTGTATGTAGGTTATGTCGTATTGTGAAATTGTATAGAAGTGATTATTTTAATCGAGAGACAGTATCCTCTTAATTTAAAGAATTGTTGATGGTAATGTTTTCTTTCGTGGAACATGTTATTGAATTTGCTTTAATTAACCTTTCAACATTTATTGTTGTAAATGCCTAATGTAGGCATCTGTTTCTCCTTCTCTAATATTTTATGCTTTTTTTTACGATTACACAAGCAGAAACCACAAATATTTAAATATATGTAAATTGTCAATTTTTCCAGGTTATTTCGGTTGCTTACATCTCCTACGATTTTGATTGGCTAGACTTAACAATTGCTAATACAATAACAAACTGCAAGTCTTCTTATTGTTCATTTTACGTGTGATTATCAGGTCATTAAGAACAATTCTTAGTTCTCCAGTCTTTAATCGTAAACCCACCTTAAGTTGTAAGCCGTCCACAATTTTATAAACGTTGGTACCTTAGAACAGAAACATTAGCCAGGGTATCAGTTCACAAGTCATGCACGACAGGGTTACTTACAGACTGCCTACCTCCCAGGCAACCACTTATCTGCTTTCCGACTAAACATGTGTAATGCCGTTTTGTGGGGTAACCCGCCTTGTATACTTGTGCCTGTGTGCCAATTTTCGTTTCTTAGTCGCAAGCGATCTCCAGTGTATCGTTGCATAACACATTTCCACTCGCAACGTTACAGGGCGTCTATCGCCCCCAGAAATCACTTTAGGCCCTATGTCGTCCGCTCATGCCAGGTTAGCATATTTTAACGACTCACCATGTGTGTGTAAACCACTAGTGGACAGAGTTCTTCTTTGTGCAACAAATGCTTATGCCTTGTGCCAAACCCAGATCCATTTTGTTAAATTTTCTCCATGGCAAAATGTATATATGTCATAAACCGACAACTGCATGCCAACTGTAACAGGACATTGAAAAAGTAAATACAGTAATCTATCAGAATGCTTTGGCAAAAATAGTGGTGAGAAAACCTGGCAATCTTGTGACTCTCGTATGCAACCAACAGCAAATCAGAGCTTTGCAAATCTGGCTTATAATACAGCAGTCTGTAAGTGCGCAAATACTCCCAGGAAAGGAAAGTCAGCGTGCGCAAATACTCCCAGGAAAGGAAAGTCAGCATCGTCAAACGTGACGCGTGTACTGAGGAAATGTGATAATGGGAGCATACGCAACAGGGTGGAAATTGCCACATGGCGTGTGGACAGTGCTTCTGCACATACCATCAAGACAGTCTGACAGAAGAAAGAGCTACCTGGCGGGAACCTAATTTTATCCATTGCGCACGATGTCAGCGTTCATCTGTGTAGTAAGATTTAATGAGGAGTGTACATATCAAGACCAAACAGGCTTGTGTAGTTCAGGAAGTCTACATTCCATGGACGAAAATCAGTACAGTTGTACAGGAAATCTTCTGCAGTCCCGAACCACCAAAAACCTGTGCGTCATCCACACCAGTACAGCTACTACACAAAATTACCGCCTGTATACTACGAATCAGAAGATGTACCACTGGAAACGTCCAGTCAGTGCACAATGGAATGGCCGATAATCTGCTCTCATGCCAAAACAATGCCAACAAGATTCCAGTCGCTGCCTACATTCGCAGGAGTAATTAGCGAAGACCCACTGGGTTTCTTGCAAGATTGCGAGGATCTCTTACACCACTATGGGGTGGACTGAGCAGATTGGCCCAACTGTGTGGGAAAATGCTTGTCATGCTTGGTCTCGTCTAGCCATCTCCTGATGTCACTGTATTCAGCTTTAAAGCACAGTTTGACTGGAAAATATCGAACTCCTAAATACAAGAAAACTAATAATTGGGTTACTAGCCATCATCACGGTTTATAATGGAAGAGTGCATGTATGGAGGATGAGAATATTGAAGATATTTGCAAACATTACCTAAATAATTGTGAAATATACGAACGTGGACTCGAGCAAAAACATAGTTTAGAAAGTGTGTAGAACAGGATAGTAACAGATAATCAAAAAGAATACAATTGCCCATCATTCAAACAATTCTGTAAAACACACAGAACATTCTTCTCTGCGGAGGAAAACTCTAAATTAATGCTAACTTGGGCAATTGTGTCTGACTGGGGTGAAACAGATTATGATGATTCTCCTCCTGAATCACCCATATATATTATTGTAGAGATACAGCATTATTTGGGATGAGAGAACTAATGAGTGAAATTTAGTATAAAAACTATTTGGTTATATGTAATCTATGTTTCGTAAAGCTGTATCAACTATACGAGAACGAGCTCACATGCTCTTGCATAGAGAAATCGAAGTGTAAATTAAATATTAGCAAGTTATTAGCAAGTTGGCGTAAACCATTTTGATTTTGTTTTGGAAAGAAATAGTTTCAGCAACTTTTTGAAACAGCTTATATTTGTATATATTTTTGAAATAATTGTTTAATATGTTTTGTTCATCCTGTATGTGCTAGTGTTAAAAAGTGTTGTATATCTTTTGAATCAACCTATACTTGTTTGATGCTATGTATGATAATGTTTGTTATGTTTTGGGACATCTTATACTTAATTGTGTATGCTTTGCAATACTCTATAGTAGCATAACAGAGAGATTTGTCTGTTAAAAAATGTAGTACATAAATCTGTGAAACAAGCTGTGTTTGTATATATTTTGTGAATAAAATATGTCTTGAAATGAATTTGTTTACTTTTAATTTAACCTAAGCCTTTTAATAAACAAGTGTACTTCCTTTCCTAAGAAATGAAAAAAATATTGATAAAATTCTCTCAACACATGCAGAGAGAGAGAGAGAGGGAGAGAGAGCGCGAGCGAGAGAGAGAGTGATAGAAAGAGAGAGAGAGAGAGAGAGAGTGATTCTAAAAAAATCCTTCTTTTCTATTAAATTGTGTTCATTAACATGTACTAGTGTTGTAATGAAAAAGCCAGAGTATAAGTTCTGGGAATGAGCACTATAATCACTTTTCTATAACTAACTATATAATATACCATGCCGGGTAAGGCATGGTTGATATTAGTTTTATTCATTTCTTCGAGGAAGAAACATAGAAGAGATGTTTGTCTCAGTGGTTGGGGGTGAGGGTTGAAGATATTTAAAAGTCGTGAGTGCGAGAAGGGAGAGGACTGGGTGTTTAGCCTTCCGGCTACTGGTTGGAGCATTTACCTGCGAATTTGAAATTTTTATAAAAATAGCTTTAGCCTCTACGCCACCTTCCACTGTTTCCAGTTGTTTATCAGTGCGGTTTGCATATGCGATATCACTTTCCTATGAAGATAATTTTCTTGGCTTATCTACTCAAGACTTTAACAGAGAACTTGAAGGTTTTAATTGGGATTATTTTTATGATTTAATGAACAGATCGGATGCTATGGCAACAAATTTATTTGATTTTTTGGACGAATACGACGAAGAAAGTGGTTCTATTCTACAGCCGTTGCTCTTGTCAATGCTGTCCTCAGAGCTGTTACAGTCACCTCCAGCATTAGGACTAAATACACCATCACCTTCAACATCGAGAGCAAGTATTTTGATGTCTGTGCTAACAAGACCTACAACATCGCGAGCAGGTATATTGACATCTGTGGTAGCAAGACCTATGGCAATTCCTTCGACATCCAGAGCTACAGCGACACCTTCGATGTCCAGAGCTACAGCAACACCTTCGACGTCCAGAGCTACAGCGATACCTTCGACATCCAGAGCTACAGCGACACCTTCGACATCCGGAGCTACAGCGACACCTTCGATGTCCAAAGCTACAGCAACACCTTCGACGTCCAGAGCTACAGCGACACCTTCGACGTCCAAAGCTACAGTAACACCTTCGACGTCCAGAGCTACAGCAACACCTTCGACGTCCAGAGCTACAGCGACACCTCCGGCGTCCAGAGCTACAGCGACACCTTCGACGTCCAGAGCTACAGCAACACCTTCGACGACCAGAGCTACAGCGACACCTCCGACGTCCAGAACTACAGCGACACCTCCGACGTCCAGAGCTACAGCAACACCTTCGACGTCCAGAGCTACAGCGACGTCTCCGGTGTCCAGAGCTACAGCGACGCCTTTGGTAGCGAGGGCCTATAGCAATGCCTTCGATGTTCAGAGCTACAGCGACTCCTCCGGCGTTGAGCTTGAAAGTTCTAAATTTGTCAACAGCTATCAAATCAGGTGAGCGACATTTTCAAAAACCACAAATGTGTTCGTGTTTCAATCCATTAGATTTAAATGTTATAGCCTTTAATAATGTACAGGAAGATATGTCTAACAACTACTTATTACAAGAATTGGAAGAGTTTTTGGAGTTTAATTTTTTGTCTTCACCTGTGCCAAGGCTACCATCTCCTAAATTGTTATCACCTGAATCACTGCAATGTAAATTAATTTCCCCACCTCCTCCTTCATTCATACTTTCACCACAAGAGATAATATATAATCCTATATTATCACCAATATCACCCCCCTCACCTACTTCACCACCTGTTGTTCCTGTAAATAAATGCAAATTCAACATATATTTTAATTCTAAAGGTAAAATTTAATGAAAATTTAAATTTACAGTGATGAAAGATTTTAAGATGTAACATGAAGTGATGATTTTAATGCTTTCTGATGCTGCATAATTTAATAATTTTTTCAGTTTTAAAATTGTACTGATCTTCAGGTGTGATATGGTTAGAAATTTTTTTTGCATAACATGATGTTTTATTAATTTAACGATTTTCACTTGTACCAGGGTGAAAAGTTTTTATAGTTTTAATCATTGAAAGTATAACTTTGTTTCATATTTTCATAGTTTTAATGTAACATGATTACAAGTTTTACAGTTTAATGATTAAAAGTATAAACTTGTCTCATATTTTCAAAGTTTTAACATAACATGATTAAAAGGTTTTACAGTTTTATGATTAAAAGTATAATCTCTCTCATATTTTCAAAGTTTTAATGTAACATGATTAACAGTTTAATAAATGTTTCTATTTCAATCACAAAATGATGTAATTTTTTACGATTTCTGACGTAATATGTTGGAAAGATTTTTTTTTAAATTCTGATTTCAATCATAAAATTGTGAAAATTCTTTCACTGGTAACATACTTTGTTGTGATTATTTTGCAGTTTTAAGGCGTAAGATGGAGTTTGGGTTAATAAGCTTGTATGGCTTTTACATGTAAATATTTATAAAATGTATTATGTATTTCAGTCATAGCATACTTTGTTGTGATTATTTTACAGTGTTATAGCGTAAGATGGAGTTTTGGTTAATAAACTTGTATTACTTTAACACGTAAATGTTAAAAAAAAAAATGTTGGATGGTTTTCAGTCATAGCATACTTTGTTGTGATTATTTTACAGTTTTAATGAATATTATGATTTTTGAGGTTGTATTGAGTAACGATTTTAAGGTTTTGAGGTTTTCAGTGGTATCTTATTGAAAAGCATGTAATGAACTGCATTATTTGTAACATAGCATGAAGTATCAATTTTTAAGTTTGTAAGGTTTTGAGTGGTAACATGTGGGAAAATGTTTAAAATTTTCCGATTGTAGCATGTTTGATGTGAATATGTGGAGAATTTGTCTTACAAGAATTTTAATTAAGGTATGTTTTAGACATTTTTAAATATAAAATTTTCTATGTTAAAACAGACTTCTGTGATTTGTTATTTATAAGTTTTTGAATTCCTCATTTCATTATATTGTGTATTATAAGTGGATTAATTATATAATAGCAGTAAAGATAAGAAAAATTCTTGGTAAACATGAAAAAGAATAGGTGTCTAGCAGAAATGGTAAGATTATCAGGCCAGGAGCTTTAAAAAAATTTAAAAACAGATAGCGGGATACCTGTTTGCTCACTTTCACGGAAAAAAGTACAGGTTTCTTTCTTTCTTACTTCTTGATGAGGGAGAAAAAAGTTTATAAATTCAATCATAGAACTCTCCATTAAGGAAATTTAATAAAAACAAACTTTGAACGGCTATGGGGAGGGGTAAATTACAAAAATGTTGGGGAAAATCGAACACGTCTGATAAATTTGAAACGAAAGGAGAGGGAACAGCCTAGTATCTTCAGAAAACCTCTGTCGGCCCGCTGGTCAAGTTGAAGAACCCTGGGGACATAACAAAAGGGAGAGTCAAGTGACACAAATACATTTTCCAGAGGCAAGTAGAAAGACCTCTTAGCGACACACCACAGCTCCAAGAATGTTTTCCTGCTACCCTTCAACTCTGCAGCTGCAAGAGTCCAGCGAACTTTTAAAAAAGAATATTTTTGTCACACAAAAACAGATTACAACTACTGCTGCTGATAACTCATCGCGAAGATGCATGCTGGTAAAACAAACTCAGAAAACATAATTGAAGGAAATTTTTTAAACTAAACTTGTGTAAAATGGCTGCCGATTTCCTTTAAATTTGCTTGATTTTGGACTTTTAGGAAAATAAGTCGAAATATCGTGGAAATTGACACGTCAGCTTCGATAGCAGTCAGTTCAAGCTGAATTCGTGCTATTTCAGTAATATCACTTCGAAAAGTAGTATTTTTAAATAAAATAGGTTCAAATATATATTTTTTAACAGCAGAAATTCTAAGCTGGGAAACTTATGGAGAAATCTACACGTAAAAATACGTACAAATATTAAGAAAGATTGCATATGCTTACTATTTCCCTTTATTTAAAGAGAGTTTGTTTAATGCAAGTTTCCAATGGTTGAAAAAAAAGTTTAACTTGTGCATTGCTTAAATATAATGATGTGTGTGTTTCATTACTCAAAAAAATCTAGAGTTTGAGAATATCTCTAGGAATTGTGTTGGTATGAAATTAAACATGGAACAATTTAAACTTAAAATTTATTGTTAGTTTGCTGGAAAACGGGATAAAGTTTGCTGGAAAACGGGATAACAATTATTGGATTAAAATATAAAGTTTTTCTTGGTATGTTAAATCTGGGGATTATCTTGGGGGATTACAATATCGGGTAAAATTTAGCTTCAGGGATATAAGTTTCACTGGCAAGATTTGTGAAATATTATTTCACTGTAAGTAAGACAGGCTCTGGCTTTGGGAGAAACAGTTCTCACAATGCTTCAGTCTCCAAGCGAAAGTCAAAGTTTGTAGCCAAGGTCATTTCAAAATCCGCTGGCCTGAGGGGGCAGGCTTGCCTGCCTGGCTGAGGCAGGCAGGCAGCTCTCGAGATAGCCGAAAATGCACTCTGGGCCGGTGTTCTGTGACCTTGGATCGACAGCGAGGGCGAGGTACTTGGACAGGACAGCTTTCGAGATATCCAAAAAATGTGTTCTGGGATGGTGGTGCGTGGCCTTGGGCAGGATTTGCAGACAGTACTGTTGGATCGATTGCAGTGGTGCATGGCTTTGGACAGGGACTCTCGTTTTGGACAAAAATTCACCCTGGCTGGTGGTGTAAGGGGAGGGGTTGCATAGCGCTAGACAGGTTTTTGTGGTGTTGGATCGATAGCAAGGTGCGTGGACATGGAAGAGGACCTTCTAGCTGAAAACACGCTCTGGGGTGGAGGGGTGTGTAGCCTTGAATAGAGACTGTCTTTTCACACAAAGCTGCAGTCTGGTCTAGGGGTGGGGGGAGGGCGGCTGCAGGCAAGAACTATGTGGACATATCTCGCTGGCTGGCACCATGTTAGATTGATGCCAACCCTCACTCTGGATACACGTACACATCACTATCTCCTCTGAAGCATCTATTCACCGGACGCGGTGGCCAGCGGGCTTTGGAGAGTGTAGGCATATCTTATTCCTGAGTGCTAGCCGCGATTATTGTTAAGCAATATTATATACACGTTTTAATATAAACATTTTTATAAGTTTTAATTTATCGGAGGAAAATTTTTTTTCCGTATGATAAGCCGATGTAGCGCATTCGTTATTTTTATAAGTGTTTATCATCTCAAGTAAGTTTCTGAGCTCGGTCGACGAGAGTTCATAGCATTTCCAAATATTGTTCCATTAACTAGTATGGTGAATTTCACAGACTTAGCATAAATTTGTAGTACAACCATTATTTTAAATAATTTTTCTTCGACCAAGTTTGTGAATTTAAATAATATATAGCATGTTTATGTAAAGTGTTGTAGGGGTATGCTTTATGGGATTGAGTCATCCGAATCTCTCTATGCTTCGACAGAAATTTCAAATTTATTCTTACATAAGTGGAACTTGCGTTAAAAATCTGGGTAAGTTTTTTTTATTATTGTTTCATTGTCTGTTGTAGGACATAGTGTAATCAAGTAGTTAATAGTAGCTTGGTAAGGAAATAGGTTCTGTCATTCGTAAACAGGATATTTTTATTGATTTGTGATGTAATTTCAACTCCCCTGCAAGCTCCACGTCTCTTTCATTGAATGACCTCCCAGACGGACAGACGTGTCTTAGGAGAGCTGCTTGTGCGATTCATTTATTTAAAAAACAGGATAACTGGATTCCGGAATCCGTTTAGTGTTTGTTATGTACTTGTGTTTGTTAGCCGTTTAGTTTATTTGGAAACATTCGTTTTGTATATTCGTTCATTTCCGAGTTTTTCAGCTCATTCTATATTAAAATGTAGGCCGACGCACACACAGGTTCTGTTTGCTCTCAATGCCTCATTCACCTTATAAATCAACATAAGTGGTATAGCCAAGTCAGTACTGTAGCGACCTCCCGAGCGAATGGGCATATATTAAAATCAGTGACTGTTGAACATTCTCGTGTTATGCATGTTAATAAATTAATGTCCTTTTTAATAATCGTCCTTAAACGTAAAATTTATGACTCTGACCTCTATGTTAGTTGTTGCCGACCATTGCATTAACTCCAATAACCTGAAAATCTCAAAAAAAAAAAAAAAAAAAAAAAAAAAAAAAAAAAAAAATCGCAAAAATCTGAAAACAAATTGTAATACATTGAGGAGAAACATAACATTCTTAATGTGATAATCAACAACGATCAGCAGGCGACCCGTCACTGCCAGTTTCTATTGGCTGTTAAGGCCACAAGCCTCCAATCATACAAGCCAACTATGTCAGCTCAAAATATGTACCGGCCAAGTCAGTCAACAGCACCCCCAACCATATGAACCACCCATACCACACAGATATTTCAGCCATCCAGTCCAACAACCATCAAGTTAAACCAACTAATTCAACTGCTAATGCCGACCAGACAACCAGTCGTACAGACTGGCTATTCCTAACAAACCATAACTAGGATCCATATCAAAACACATACCAGCCATCCAGGTTAACCAAGCAGACAAGCAATAAAATGACCATCCATACCAACGACCGACACTTGGAGACTGATTCCTGCAGATTGACTCTAGCCGAGTGACTCCTACCGACAGACTCCTGTCGACTGACTCCTGCAGACTGACGCCTGTAGACTGAATCCTGTAGACTGACTGACATATTTCTGGGGATTGGTGAGGATTTCTGAGGATTGCGGGAGAGGATTACAGAGGAATGCTGAAGATATAAAAGGATTATATATGATTGTGTTTAGTGTTAGCTGCAGTGCTATTTGTGGAACGATTGTGGGCGTATAGTGCTGATTGTTGTGGATGAAGTGCTGATTGTGGTACATGCGGTGCTGATTGCTGTGCCAGTGGTATTGTTGTGGTGTGTGTGGTACTGATTGTGGTGCTGTGGTGCTGATTGTGGTGCCAGTGGTGCTGATTGTGGTGCCAGCTGTGTTGATTGTGGAGCATGTGGTGCTGATCGAGATGCACACCCCCATAACCATAGCAGGTCCAGGGACCGATGATGAAAATAAACATTTTTTCGTCAACATCGAGTCTTCATTCCTGCGCAACCTGAAAAACATCGCAGTTATTTAGTGGGAATAAATAAAAACCTGGTCTTTCAAATTACTCCAAGGTTCAACATGCATAGTCCTGCAAAATTAAACACTGTTTTCGATTGCGAACATTTGCAGACATTTAGTAATTGCTGATCACAGTTCACAACTTAAAATAAAAATAAAATAAAATAATTTAAAAAATAAATAAAATATAATTATTAATAAATAAATAAAAATAGCATTACTACATATTAAAAAAATTCACATTAATTTGTAATAAATAAAATGAAAACAAAAATATGTGTAATAAAACCACCTTCAATACACTATTTAAGTGGGCCATTTTTATCTTTGAACGAGTTATAAACGAAGAATTTTTATAATTGAATAATTTTGATGATAACGATTGAAATGATGATGATAATGATTTTGATTATAGTGAATTTAATGGATATGAAGATGTGCCGATGATTTCGATTATGGTGTATCTAATGATACTCATTATTATAATTAATAAATGATTACAAAAATAGTCATTAAGATTATTATATTATTTTTGATCCTGAAACATATTCTCCTCTAATGATTTCAATTCCTAGTAAATGATAGAGAAAAAAATTAAAACATTTCGAAAACATAAATTTATAAAAAAAATTTAAATTAAATTAAAACGAAAACTTCATATCATGCACTAATTGATCCTTATTATTGTTATTAACCCCTTACAGCTAGAATAAAATCCTTCATTCCCATTTTTTTAAATCTTTATATTCAATAAATTTCACATGCCTATTAGGAAAATAATTCTAAAATTATAATTAATTGCACAAAAATTCTTGGACTATAAATTGTATCTATAATTTTAAAATCAGAAGTTTTATGTCAAGAAATGTAAAAAGTGTAAGGAATAAAAATACATCAGTTATTTTCATTCAAAGAAACATAGATAAAATAAACATATTACACTGAATCTAGATGATAACTTTTAAAACTAACAACATATTTCAAGAAAAAGAACTTTGGGATTGTAAAAAATATATGTATAAAATATGTTTAGAAAAAAATCACATAATGTACAAAAAAGTAAAATTGAAATAATAAATTGTATTTATTTATTTGCTTGTCATCCTAAAACAATATATAAATATTCCAACTAGGTAAACTGTGTACAAATTACACTGATTGACTGTTTAAAAAATATCGCCAATAAAGGAGTAAAGAAAATAAATAACCTATTTGGAAAAAAATGCGAAAGCAGTAGTAAAAAATGAAAAAAAAAAAAAAAACGAATAATCGAGGAATCGAAATTCTGAAGATGTACAAAAAGAATTAGACAATAGCCTTTAAAAATTTTTATAGGTTATAATACGAATATAATACTAAACTAATAAAAAAATTTAATATTTTTACTCAAACCATAAAAAATAATTTAATACCAGAAATGATTACAATTGAAGGAAAATATACAGCATTGGAATCGAGAATACGAACACTCCTAATTGAAAACCTAGAAAATTATACTATCGCAACAAATTTTAAGAATCAGCTATAAAGATAATTGTTTTAAAAAAATTATAATATTTTATAATCTAACAGTACTATAAAATAAATATAGTATTAGAAACATGGTTTATAAATCATCAGAAGAATACAATAATTGATAAATCAACGAATTAAGACTGTCTTGATTAAACTATTCTATCAATTTTAAACTAAAACAACTCACTATAATTAACTAAGACTGGTTAGTCCCTACATTCCATAAGTGACATTAAACTATGAATTAATATATATATAATCCATTAAATGGTTCATTATATTTATGTCTTTGGGATGAAGCTGCATATTGGCCTTGAAAGCCATCACATCTTCTGTGGTTTATCATATATTGAATTACCAAATAAAAAAATTAAAAAGTTTGTGTAAACAAAAAAAATTATAATAATTTTTTTAATTTATTATATAAAGTCAGCTGTTTATCCACCAGATAAAATCAATAAAATATTTCAAAATATAAAACATTTTGTTTAGAACTTCATGAAGGTGAAATGCCAAATAAAGTAGCTGATATATCTAAATTACAAAACCAAATCGAATTTTCAATAAATACTTATTCTTCAAATTGTGAATATGAAATTTATCTATTAAAAATAGAAAAGCAAAAATTATAAACATATACATTAATGTATTTTGCAAATTAAAATATTTCCATTGTTGTTGAATTAATGATTTATAAAATTTAATTTCATTACCGTATAATATCCAATAAAAGAAAATTTTCCCTAGTGACAAATGTTTAATAATATATCATTAATAAAAATGAAATGAATGTAATGAATATTGTTTAAAAATTAAGCTGTAAAAGTAGATATTGCCAAAATGTAAAAGAAGAAATTAATTTTTTTAAATTATAATCTTTCAATTAAAAGGGTGAGTGGGGAAGTGGGTGGGTGAAGAAATGTGGGCAGCTTTTAATATTGATGTCTTGAGAACCGATGTGGGTGAAGCGATGTGAGCATGGTGCAGTGCCTGAATGCAAGGGTACGGGAAATGGGAGATCCCTGAGAAAACCCACTGATCAGCAGTATCGTCCAGCACGACTCCCACATACGAAAATCTAGGGACGAACCCACTGGTAATCGATACTTTGATAATTTATGCTGATTTAAAATGTTTATCAACAATTTAGATACATGCGAACCAAATCCGAGACAATCATATATAATGAAACATCTAAAACATAGAAAAAACATTTTTTTCTTATTATATTAATTATAGTAATGGTTTTTATAAAAACTTATGAGAATGTATTGATAAAGATGCCCCAAAATTTGTTAAAATGATAAAAAAGTAATTACAAGAAATTAAATATTTATAACAATATCAGTAAAATAAATAATTAACTAAGGAAGAACAAAAATGAATAAGCCAACAATATTTCATATTCACGGAGAAAATATTAACACTTTTTTCAAAACACCTTAAAAGATACATTTTAGATTCAGAAGATAAAGTAAAATATTTTCAAGGCTTGTTAATAAAAAATTTAACAAAGAACAACAATATTTGTTGACATATTATAAAAGCTATTATCAAAAATAATAAACATAGAGTTACAGATCATGATTACTAAACTGGTAAATATCGAGGAGCAGAATATTCATGTTGTAATATAAATGATCAAAATACATAATTTATACCGATATATATTCATAATTTATCAGTTTGTTGCTTACTTATTTATTAAATAATCAGGAAACAATGATGAAAATATTATATTAATTGCTAAATATTTAGAAAACATATATTTCACTTAGTAAAATTGAAAGTGGGTTTAAAATTAATATTTTTAGAAACATGTAAATTTATTTATTAGTTCAAGTTGAACTTTACGAATTCAGCCCGAGTGATAGTCAGTCTTATCTTTCGTGCTCTTCTCAGACACTAATACTTATATCAACTATATTCTTCGTAATCCTCTGCGATCCTCAGCATTCCTTTTCCACAATCCACCTCAGCGATCCTCACCAATCCTTCTCTACATTCCTCATTCTTCAGTAATCCAAGAAAATCCTCAACAATCCTCCTCACCTGCCCTCAGCAAATCTTCTCTGCAATTCTAACCATTCCTCAGTAATCCTCCTCTGCAATCCTCAACAATCCTCTGCTGTCCTCAACAATCCTCTGCAGTCCTCAACAATCCTCTGCAGTCCTCAACAATCCTCAGTATTCTTCGTCTGCAATTCTCACCAATCCTCTGCAATAAACAGCAATCCTCATCAATTCTCAAGACTACTCAAGAATCCTTCTTCATAATCCTCAGCAATTCTCGCCAATCCTTAAAAATCCTCCTCCAAATCGTCCTCAGCAACCCCTCCTCTGCAATCCTCAGTAGTCCTCAGAAATCATCACAAATCTTCT
Organism: Dryococelus australis; assembly: GCA_029891345.1. Taxonomy (NCBI): domain Eukaryota; kingdom Metazoa; phylum Arthropoda; class Insecta; order Phasmatodea; family Phasmatidae; genus Dryococelus; species Dryococelus australis. Next base: position 46,585,806 of record CM057005.1, read on the forward strand.
TCTGCAACCCTCCTCCACAATCCTCCTCAGTAATCGGCCCCTTTCCTCCTCAGCAATCCACCACTTTCCTCCTCTGCAATCTTCGGCAATCCTCCCTAATGCTCTGCAATCCTCACCAATCCTTCGGTAAATCCCAATCTCTCGATCGATCCTTCGATCAATCATTTAAATTAATATCTGTCCTGTCCCTTAGTGGGGTTTCTGTTCTCTTAGTCAAGGATGTTTAGAATACTTTAGTCAGAATTTGCTATGTAAAGGGTTTGGCTCATGGTCCATGTGTCTGAGTTCCAATCCCATGAACTGGTCCCTCTTCCTCCTCCTTCACCTCCTGCTCCTCCATCACATTCTCTTTCTTCTCCTCTGCCCTATTCTTCTCCTCATCAACCTCCTTATTCTCCTCTTCATCCTCCTCATACTATGTATGATATAAAGCAAGCAGAAGAAAATAGGTTACAGAATGGTAGGTGCCCATACACAATGCATGCCTCGAAAATTGGTTAAATATTACAGTCCTATTAGACGATATTATTTTTAAAAAAATTAGTCCCATTGCTTAAAGTACATCTCTTTGTGTAAGACCGCAATTCGTGTTCTGGTAGCAACTATATAAAATGGCTCTGGGTAAACAAGTTTCTTTTTGAGGTTTAATTTTCAGGTTTCATTTGAAATTTCATTTTGAGGTTTCGTTTTCGAGATATGTTTTCGTTGGTTGGCCTAGCCAGTTTTGTAGGTATTGGTCTGGGCAGGAGCCAGTCTTGTGCTCAGTCAGTCTCATTAGGAACTAGTCTTTGGTGGAGTAATTCTTGGATGGAGTCACATCTTGGGTGGTACCATTATTGGGTGGAGCCAGTCTTGGGTGGCGCCAATCTTGGATGGACTTAGTCTTGGGTGAATTTAGTCTTGGGTGGATTAAATCTTGGGTGGATCATATCTCTGGGGGAGTGAATCTTGGGTGGAGTAAATCTTGGGTGGAGTGAATCTTGGGTGGAGTGAATCTTGGGTGGAGTGAATCTTGGGTGGAGTCAATCTTGGATGGAGTCAATCTTGGGTAGAGCCATTCTTGTGTAGAGTCGATCTTGAGTGGAGTTAGTCTTGTGTAGAATCTACCTTGGGTGGAGTCAGTCTCCTGTGTAGATACATGTGGACTCTGTAGTGGATGTATAAGGGTATGATATGTGCATGGACTTACATATATATTTTTGAGTGCTTTTTTTAGTAATATATTATAATACAATAAAAACTGAATATTTAATTTTTTGACCCTGTATTACAAACATCCCATTATAAACTAATTTTGTTGAAAAATGTTATAATTACTTCTCTTTAATTAAGTTTACAACTATGGCTATAAACGGCTTATTCAAGCATGCATGCGTACATTCCTGAAGCTAGAAATTATGCTTGCAAACTGAATCTCACGAGCTTATCTATATGCCTGTAACTATTCCCTAGCTTATAGGCTCGCTTGCGGAAATATGGTTTGCTGAACCTTAAAGAAAAATCAGTACGAGCATAGTCGCATAATTTGATTTAATATTCATACCTGACTGAAGAAATAAAGAGTTCTCTAATACATTGCTTGTTTTAAAAAGTTTTTAAAAGGCTAAATACAATGGAATTAAACTAAATACTCTCCAAAATAACAGTTTCCATAAACCATATATGAATTGATTGAAAATAAATATAAAAATAATATAAGAATATTTAATACATAATATATGTAACTGTACAAGGAAGTGCAGCCATTTCGTTTGGACACCTAATAAAGAATATTTTAGCACTTGCCCTTTCATCACCGGCTGTAGCTCAGTGGTCAAAGCACGCGACTTTCATTTAATAGGTAGGTGGTTTAAATCACCATGCCTCCATGAGAAAGTCTTTTTTAAATGTTGCAGCTGCCACGGGAAAGTGCTGATTTTAAATGGTTTAAATTTTATAACTCTATTTTGCATTTATAAATATATATTCTACACAGTAATCTGCATTTTTTAAAATCTGCATTTTTCAAACATCAGATAAAATTTATTAAAATTAATTTTAATTATTTACGAATGCGCCGATTCATAGATGTCTGATTGTTCCACGATTGTTTTGACAAGTCCGGTCAGCCACCTGACTCGCAAGTGTAGAGTGTGTTGCTGGTTGCCTATAGCAAAAGGAGGGAGGTGGTCGATGCTTTTCGAGACGATAAGGGTGGTGAGAAGCGGGGGAAGGATTTCATGATCGTTGCATAAGAGTACTGCATGTCGGTTTTGGGGGAGTGGTTCATAGTCATGCGATAAACGTAGGGTAAATCGGAGGGGGGTTCATGGTCGTGTGATGAGAGGTGGCCTGGGCGGAGGGGGTGATATAACTTTGCTGGTTGGAGGGAGGGGGCATATGTATTAATTATTTAAATATAATTTTCGATGATGCTTGGCACCATGTTATAAATCGCTTTAATTTTTAGACAGTTTTAAAAATGGGATGGATGGATGGATGGTTAGACGAGATGGAGAGGGGAAGTGTGGCGGGGTGGTGGTAAGGTGGGTTGACGAAACTGGATGGACTTTGGGGTGTGGGTGAAGGTTATTTGTACGGTGGGTGATGGGACTGGGTTATGGATGAAGTGGTTGTGGCCGTGGGGGATGAGGGGGGGGGGGATACCTCTTAAATCCAATATGGAGGTCCTGTCATTGGATAACATTATCGTTATGACATCAAGCTCTTATGGGCCTTGAAAAGACGAGTCCGGTGAAATATAACACTAAATAATTATGTGTTTAAAATTTTTAATTATGAAATTAATCTAAATAAAGATTATTTTTAAATAATTTTACTATATCGACTCTTTAGTGTAGTTTGTCTGTGGTGGAGGGGATCAGTATACCGCAATGATATTGTGTGCCATAAACGTCTTAGCAGTAAATCTCACTTTTGTTTTTTTAGATCTTTATAAACACGAATACATAATTAGAAAAAAAAATAATGAACTGCGGCGACGCTGTCGTAGTGTATTTTCTATGCAAACGGGCAATCATTATTAGAGATTCGAAGGTGGCGGGATAATATTCTAAGTTTTTTATTAAATTACTTTTTATATAATAGATTCATTTAATAAAATAATTCTTATTAAAATAATTTTTTAGGATTACGGGACGCGGGGAAAATGACCGTCGACTATGATGACGGGAGCGGGGAGGGGGGGGGGGTTAAGGAGGACAAATGAACATCCAACAAGGCAGGTGAGCGCGACCTTCGCCAGTGACGTCATAGCAGGTGGCGAGTCGTTCTCCTTCCTCAGCCATCAGCAAGTGCGCTCGGAAGAACTATTTATATCTACTATTGAAATACTTATACTGAAACGAAAAGTCGCGAGGATTAATATGATATATATATATATATATATATAACATTACTGTAAAAAGTTTTATACAAGCGGAGCTAAAATATATTTGTATTATACAAATTTTTGTAAATTAAAAAAAATCTTGTAAACCTGCTCTATTTGTACACATACAAAAGCAACAGCTGTACTGTTATATAAAAATTCTGTCGGGAAATACTGACTTTCAGTTAACGGCTGATAGCATCTCAGAAGTTTCAAGTTAAGATCTGTGCAAATGGCCGATGAGTTGGTACTTCCTAGAAATCACTTATCGCAAGGGCTGCTTCTTACATGGGAGGCCAGTACAAAGTGCATTTTCACTGGTTTTAAAATAATGTTTTTCCCCCAAGTTAGGGATTTGAAATATTAAATTTGTAACAATACAGGCAAGGATTTGTAAATTTATGCGATTTTAGCTGCGTTAGTGCGAATTTTCAGTTTCTTCCTGATTCTTTTATGAAAAGTTCTGAATTATTTATTTTTACTAATTTTCTATCCGAACAGCTAAATATAAAAAATCGCTATGCAAAATACGAATACATTAATATGGTTTCACATGACGACCTTTAAATAAAAAATTATGAGTGGCAAAAAGAAGCTACATAATGCATGAATAAAGGAATTACACACACTCCGAAAAATTCAACAGCTGTCAGCCGCATTCAATGTCCTTAGTTTGTACAAAGCTTTTTTTTCCTTCACGTGAGACCAGCATTCTCTTAGTAATTAAGTGTCAAACTAATAATTAAATTTCCTCCGTGAGTTCAGTAAATCCTCGATGCTCTCTTTTGAAGGGAAAATCCCGCATATTAACAAGACATTAGTCTACTTAAAGTACGTATCACCTATCAAAATAAAACCTGAGGTAAGGATGCATCTATGGTGTAGTGGTTATGGGTTTCATTCCCGTCAGCCCGTAGTTAAGCTGGCACATGCGTGATTGCATCTCAACAAATGTGTTCTTTGCAAACCTGGCAGACCTACAATTTCTGTAGCATGAAACTAGTGTGTACCATTTAGCACACAAAACGTTTTGTAGAAGTTCAAATGGTAACATGTAATTTTGCAGGAAAATAATTTCAAAATATTTGGCAACTAGATTCAAAAATTTTTTTTTTTTTTTGTAAAAGTTCAAAAAATTTTACACTACCTGGTTTTATATCCTATACTGCCTCATTTTATTTCCACTGAACACTCCTCAACTAGGGGCCGGGGTGGCCGAAAGTTTATCCTGCTCGCCTCCCACCACGGGGGAAACAGGTTCAATCCCCGGCCGGGTCACTCCCGGATTTTGGCATGTGGGAATCGTGCCGGATGATGTCGCTGTTCGGCGGGTTTTCTCGGGAATCTCCCCCCCCCCCTCCCCCGTCTCCTTCATTCCAGCGCTGTTCCATACTCGCCTCAATCACCCTCACTGGGCCTCAAGACCATTGTGGAGATCTGCCCAAATATCATCATTCATTCACTCGCTCCTCAAATCCCACCCGTTTACCACACGCTGTACTACTGTTACTATGGAGCCTAGTGCCATGCGCCCCCGGGCCGCGCAACTGTTTGAGCTCTGCTGCCCGGAGCAATATGTCGGGCATACGAGGCACCCAAAGACATATCAACGTTACGACATGCAAAAGTGTCAACATTCGGAGCACAACAGCTCAGGCACTTTAACGCGGACTGTACCGTAGTAATAATAAGTGAGTGTTAAAACCATACTTCAGTGTCTTCCTCCTCCAGAAAATACTGTCGATGCAAAAGACAAGACTTCGACCTCTAGGGCCGTCACGCCTACCTCGCAGATTCAATGTTTCCAATACTACGGTGTATGGCGTAAATATTGCGTGGCCCAGAACACAAAGGTTGTGATAAGCCTTCGGTATTTTATCCTTATTTTTAAGTCTCAAATAATATTATTATCTGCCTTCTCAGGGGTCATGAAACAGCTTCGCCATAAGAAGTTAGTTATAATATTTATTTCCTTGTAAACTTATCACTTCATCGTCATTGAACCATTTTACTGGATAACTATATATATATATATACAATTTAATAATAAAACATAGAATATTATTTGTATTTATTGTGAATAGACAGTTTTATATTTTTCCAGTTCTTTTCTGCCTCGAAATCGCAGTATGATGCTATTACACTATAGACCATGTTCTTTGCAATATTTACCAGTTCGAAACTGTCAAGCGTAAATACGTATTAAAATAGCATTGTACAGGAGAAGAGAGAAGGAAATCTAACATGGAAGCTACATATTTGGACATCATTTTTCTATAAGGAATACAACAATTCTCGGAATCGTAAACAAATTCGCCTGTTGACAAAGATTGTCTATGGCTAGTTAAAACCAGAGATAGTAACAACCCAAGTAGAAAGAAGTATATAATATATTTGGACAGCATTTTTCTATAAGGAATACAACAATTCTCGGAATCGTAAACAAAGTCGCCTGTTGACATAGATAGTCTATGGCTAGTTAAAACCAGAGATAGTAACAACCCAAGTAGAAAGAAGTATATAATATATTAAGATCTGGGAACAGGAGCCGGGAGCCGGATCCAGTTCTGTCCGACCGCCATATTGTTTCTGCCGCCATTTTGGAAATCATAAACGTCGCCATATTGGATTTCGTCATCGCCAATAATTTTAATTAGGAAATAATTTTTATTTGATTAAATATTTCGTGTATATTTCTAAAAACTCGTAAACATTTTTAATGCGACCATTCAATTTTGACTCTAAAAAATTGTACCAAAATATCTGAACAATTTCTTGTTTTTGTAAAATCGTTTACATTATCCATTTAATAAAATTAAAATTTTGTATATCTTCAGTGATATTTCCTTTCAAATAATCATAAGTTAAATTTCTTTGTCTAATTAAAACAGCATTACAAATTGTACCAGCCTCAACAGATTTTTTTAAAATCAACAGTAATTTTTATATTTGTTTTATCTTTAACTACTGTCGTTTTTCTATATAGGCAGACAATAGCATATAAATGTTTTCGCCCCCAAAATGAATAATGATTGATATTGCCATGATAATTTATAGTTGGCTTATAATAAAGTTAATTATTTCTATATATAGTATCTAATTTTGTTCTTGAATTTCTAAAATCATTAAACTGATCTTCTATATCAAAGTTAAAAACAGTTGTCACAGCAGAAACTTCTGTTTTCCAAAAATTGCCAGTACTTAAAACTAATATATTTTTAGGATTTTTATATATTTTGTCTTTAATCTCAACTGGTGTATTAGCTTCATATTCAACAATAGGACACATAATTTATAATTTTTAAGTAACAATTTTACCTCGATCAGCATAAGTTTTATCAACCGCACCATCTGCATTTTTTGTTTCATAAACAGACAAATTTCGAATATATATATATATATATATATATATATATATATATATATATATATATATATATAACCACCTTTCCAGTAAACTTCATTGTTATCGCGAATAAAGCCAAACAAAATATCTTAATGTATACACTATTTCATTTATTTTATCACTACGAACAGACTTTACTCGACATTTATTATCAATACCAGTAGACTCTAAATGATTTTGTTCACCTGGTGATCTTAGGAAAATATTCATTGTTGTCGATGTTATTCCTGGATTATCGACAGCCTCAATAATCTGTCCATGTTTTGAAATCTCTTCTCTAGAATACTGAAATGGAAAAAAAAATTAAAACAAACATCAATATTATCTAATTTTTCGTATTTTGCTTCACCTCCGACTTTATCTCTTTTTAGTAGGCGATATTCTTCCAAAACCTAAACTTCTTTTGGAAAAGAAAAGCCATCTCCTATTTGAATATCTAATTCTATTATATTATTGTAAATATTCTAATTCCCCCGCGTTTGATCAGTTGGGGGAAAAGTTTGTCTCTCAAAACTCTCAGTGCTTTCGTAACTCATAAGTGGAAAAAATATATATGGCAGAATCAAAAGGAGTTCATCGAGTGAAATTGCTCATCAAGAAACATAGAAATTATAAAAAGAACCATAAGGTAGAATATGAAAAAAAAAATAAAAATAGACCTATCATTAATTCGTGAATTACAAAATACTGGCATAAAAGTATAACAAGTAAGTGAAGAAAATAAAAATTTAATAACAGCACTAGTACATGTTGCTGCAAAAAATTTAGAGGTTCCACCATCACCAGAAGAAACATCATTTGAAAAAAAATTATTTGCAGAACAAGAATCTCTTGATTTGGATGAGCAAATGGGAATTTTACCATTGAAACATTTACAACCAATAGAAGGTGTTTCTACTATAAATCTCGGAAAATACATTTCTGAAAATATTAATGTTATTAATGAAAAATTCGGTTTACGAGGAGTTGGTCAAGAGTTGAAATTGGTGATACAAAAGTAAAAATAGATGGTGATTTTTTATATGCCAAAGATAAAAAATATGAATAAACAGAAGGTCTTATTAATTTGTTAACACAAAGTACCTATGAAGCACTCGAAGATAATTTCAATAATGTTGACCTAAAAAATTATAAAGTTATTATTTTAGCAACCAATGCTATATTTCAAAAATATATTCCTAATAAGAAAAGGAATAATCCAAGTTCAAGTAGTAATACGAAGTATACTAAGATAATTAGTCCAATTAATGATTAATATATAAAAAAATTCACAGTCAAAAGCATTACCAAATACACCACAAAGAATGGTTTCTCCAAGAACTCCTAAATCTGGAGAAGGTTTAAAAAATATAATAATTTTCCGAAAGAATACATTTTGATGGATGATTTTAGAAAATTAATTGATAGATTATTAGTTGTTCAGGGCGAAGAAAAAGCTGGAAATAATAGTTTTTACAATGAAAAAGTAAGCATAATGAATATGTTATGCAATAAATTTCCTGACTTTTTTTATAAATAATCTAAAAGGTATATCATATCTTATAAGAGTTTTAAATGTTATTCCGCGTTCATTTTGGAATTCAGAACACCATGGAAAAGGTGTGATAAACTGGGAACTAAACAATTTTAATTTGACGAATTACATTTGCCTGGTTATAATTATTGTGGTCCATTTACAAAATTAAATGAAAGACTTGAAAGAGGCGATAAAGGAGTAAATAAATTAGATGAAGCATGTAAACATCATGATTATTGCTTATCGAGATCATAAAGATTTAGAATCTAGACATGAAGCAGATACAATTTTACAAAAAGAAGTAAAAGAAATTATGTTAGATAAAAAGTCCCCAATTGGTGAAAAAATTGCTTGTGCTGCTTTTGTCTCAACTATGTTTACAAAAAGAAAATTAGGATGGATGGGGCATTAAAATTTATTAAACTATTAATATTTTCTTAACTTATAAATGAAGATAACAAATGTAACTTTCGTATTACTTATGAGGAATTAAAAAATTTGGGTTTATATACATTTTTAACAGATGATCAAATTGAAAAAAAAAAATAGCTAGAGGGCAAAATTTCAAATTAACTTTATCACTACAACAGTTTAAAAAATGACTAAAGAAAAAACTGGAAATGGTTTACATCATGGGGGGAATTATTTCCATTGTACTCGCCGCTTTAGGAGCTGCCACTGCAATTTATAGTGCTGTTGAACAAACTATTCAAAATAAAAAAGAATTAGCACAACAACAGAGACATAATTGAGCAATGGAAAATAAATCAGGAAGTGGATTAAAACGAGAAGAGCAAAAAAAAATTGAATTTATCACCACTATCTAATGTCGATGTTGAAAAAAATGTAAAAATAAATTAAATATTACATATTTCATAAATGATTATATGATTGATGAATTGCCAAAAAATATGCACAAAAATGAATGTGCTGTGGTTAATTTTTTATATCTCAACAAAACCTGGCATGCCCTGGGTTTGCTATTTTAAAGAAAATAATGTTTATAATTTTGACTCATGTAGAGGCAATATTCCCACTAATTTAATTAATTATTTAAAAAACAGAGATGTTTATTATAATGATGATCGAATTCAGAATTTTAATTCAGTTATATGTGGACATCTTTGTTTAACTGAATTACACCTCTTTTCGAGACTATTGAAGTTAAACTATATAATTTCTATGTTATTAAATGACAGATATATTTGGGAAACCATGAATCAAATATTTACATAAAAACTTTGTCAATATTACTGAAAAAAAAAAAAAAATATATATTTAGATTCATAATGCAATTCGAGTGTTTCTATTTTACAAAATAAACTAACCACCTGTTTTGATTTTAGAAAAAGTTACATTTTTTTTTGGCTGTAGAATTGTTAATATAGCTGACCCCATTAATGGAAAATATGCAGTTAATAAAGTATTGTTGATATATATATATATAGCAGATTATGCATTAAAAAGGATGTTGATTCCAAATATAAAACTATTATTTCTGATTATGCTCTAAAAGAAGATATGAATTTACAGTTCAATAACACTATTGCTGATTATATATAACGAATAAAAATGCAAAACAGACAAAAAAGAAGCAGATTCAAAATACAAAACTATTTTTGATGATTATGCATTAAAAAACGATGTTGAATCAAAATACAACACTAGTGTTTCTGATTTAATAACATATGTAGATGCAAAGTATAATACCATTGTTTATGCTTTATGAAATCAAATAAGTAAAGTTTTTGTTTACACAACAGACTACAATTCTCTTCATAACTGCAGAATTAATAATATGACTGATCTGGTAGATGGAAAAGGTAATGTCAACAAAAGATTTTTTGATTAAGATAAATTACAAAATTTAAACCAATCAGTTGAAAATAATTGTGAGACACTTGTTAACTTGAAAATTGAAAAATGTAATTAAGGAAGGAAAGTCTCATATTTTATTAAAGTGCAATGTGGAATAAAACTAATAATATTTTTCACTTAGAAAATAATTCAATTTTCTTAACTATTTCGATGAATTGTAATGTTTATAAAATAATTACTGTTAATCCCAATTTATATGATGATACTGTGACTGTTATTAAGGGAACTACAAAAATAGGTTATAGTTAACTATTTGATGTTAACATAGGTGATATTTTTACTTTTAAAATAAAAAAAATTATATATCTGAATATGACGATGGTTTGATGATTACAATAGGAATATTCGTCAAATATAAAGATCAAATAATTGTTTTACTATTAAATGGATAACACTTGGTGCTTGAAGTGTAAGGTCACAAAAATAATAATATAAAAATGAAAATACAAAAAATGAACGATTAGTTCAAAAAGTAAATGTTCTATACGTAATTACAATAAAACGACATAAAAAATATGTCCACTGCGAGAGAAAGGGAATAATTAATTAATTATATAAACCTGCACAAGAAATTTCTCCAAGACAAAATATAATTGATGATTTATATCAGATTGATCTTGTAGAAATAACTATTGGTAATTTAAAAGGTATATCACATACAAACAATGGTTGCAAATATATTATGACTATTATTGATTTTTTTCAAAATTTACATTTGCTATACCAATTAAAGATAAAACAGTTAAAAATGTATCAAATGGTTTAGAATCAATATTAATTAAAATAAAACCAAATAATATACAAACTGATAATTGTTTAGAATTTCATAATAAAACATTTAATGAGCTTATGGAAAAATGTAATATCTACCATTATTCTTCATTTTCTGAATTAAAGCGAGCATCATTGAAATATTTAATCAAACTTTAAAAAATATAATGTGGAAAATTTTTTACTTTTAATGGCAACTACAAGTGGGTAAATATATTGGATGAATTAGTGAAAGATTACAATAATTCGAAACATAGAACTATTGGTATGAAGTCAATTGCAGTTAATAAAAAAAATGGGAAAAAAAATTATTGTAAACAAATTTTGTGTTTACTAGACCAAATGATAAAGTTGGAGATGTTGTTCGTGTGATCAAACTGAAAAGATTTTTTTTAAAGGGTTATACTGCTGATTGGTCGACAGAATTATTTACTATTATTAAAGTTTTAAATTATGATGTACCAACTTACAAATTAAAAAATATTATTGGAGTTGAAATAAATGGTACTTTTTATGAATATGAGATTATGAAAACTGACTACCCAAATGAATATTTAGTCGGAAAAGTTTTAAAAACTATAGGTGAGAAAATGGTTAGGTTTAATAAAGTACACAACTCGTGAATTAATAAAACAGGTGTTTGTGCAGCCGAGTCTGCTTTAGCTAACATTTTGAAGATTTAAATATTTTTTAAAATAATTAAACAATTTCAAAAATGCAATAATGTAATGCACATCATGTTTAACAGCCATTTTAATGTTCGTTCACCATTGTCATTGTGTTGTTGTTGTTCACCATTGCCGTTGTGTTATTCTCATGTCGTTGTGTTGTTAGTTTTAACATAAATATATTTTCAAATTTTTTTAAATATAATGGGGTCTTTAGTTTTATTTCTATACTTTCTTTATTCTATTTTTCTGCTCAAATCTATTGTAATAAAATCATAATCTTCATCCCAGCATTTTAAATAAATTTCTTTAATTTTCTCATAAGTAGAGACCTACAAAATTCACGTTATTATTTGGGGATATGTTTAACTTAAAACACGTATAGTTTTGCAATATGTTTATCATTGGACAATAATTAATTTTACACACCCTTTTAACTCTGCACCAGTATATGAACACTTCATAATATTGTGTCCCAATCACGTGCAGTTCAGTCAGAAAGGGCGAGACTTCACATCTATGCAGCAGCCAATGTAGAAACGTCACCCACTGAAGTATATCTAGTGCTGTGATGTTTAGCCTGATGCCAAACAATAACACGAATTTTGCAGGAGCCTAATCATGCCATATCACCTCCGACAAAATCATAAAAAATATGCTTTAAATTAGTTTCATCTTGTCTAAATATACATAAAAAAAATTTGTATTATCTCTTACCAATAGTGTAAGTATTTTTGAATATATTTGAGCTAAATGAAATACATCGATATTTTTATGTCTGCCCCGGGAAAAATAATCGCGAATTATATCTTGATTTTCTAAAATAACATCATCAATTATAACTAGTGAATATTTTTTGCACTCATCTAACGTAGACATTTCATCAGTATTATTTTTAAAAAGTGAGCCATTTTCCTTTAATTTTTAGTTTTTGGCTGCCTCATCGATATCATTTTGTAACTGAGTATATTTGAGTTGATTTAAACTTTTTGAGCAAACATACAATTTATTAAAATTTTACCAACCTGTTTCATAAATAAAATTAATTATCAAATTGGTTTTTTCACCCTGCTTGGGCCAACAATTATTGTGTGTATATTATCAGGCAATAATTCACCATTTTTTAAATTTTTTGATGTCACTTCAGAAATTGAAATGCCAACACCCGTCAGTTTTTGCTTTTATATGTTAATTTTTTATTTAATTGGATAGAAAAGTATTTAAGTCGACAAGCAATAGTTCTATTTTAAAGAAAAAACTTCATTATGATATAATACGGAATGAAACATCAATTGCATTAATCAGTTTTCATATAAAAAATTTAATGCCAAATATAATTAATAATACTATAAAACAATTGAAAAAATGAGTCCTGTTGTTGATAAAAATGAAGTTACAACTATTCCAGGAGGTCAATATTACATTGAATCGTTAAAAGAAACTATAGATTCAATTGATCCATTTTCAACAAAAAATATTGAATTAATAGCAGATAATGTAAAAAATAGAATACATATCAAATCTAAATTAGATATTAACCTTGAATATATTTATCTGACACCCTTAATTTTGAACAAAAATTAACTATTGAAAAAGACAAAGTTGTTGTAGGCACTAAATTGTCAAATTTTAATCCATTTAAAGCAATAAATATTCACTGTAATTTATCATATAGTATGTTCATAAAATATGATGAATCTAATAATTTAGAAACTGATATAATTGCGAGTTTTCCACCAAAAACTATGTTTGGTTTTAGAGATTATATGATTTACGAGCCTGCAAATCCAGTTTTTTATAAAATTAATAATCAGAGGTTTAATCATATTGTTTGGGAAATTAGAGATGAATATGATAAACCCATTGATTTTTATGGTGCTGATATTAATGATGTCTTAGAAACTAAAGAAGTTTAAAACATAATAATATAAAAATTAATTAAAAATTATTCTTTTTGATATATATATGGTAATGTATAATTTTATTTTTTAATATAATTCTGTTGTTATCATACAGACTTAATGAAATTTTATTAACTTCGACTGAATATATTTCATGTTTTTCACTCCTGATTAGATTCATTGTCCTATATTGTATTTTCTCTTTAAACAAACAATTCTTATAGTCATCAAATGTAATTAGTTTATTAAGTACACATTTTTTTACACCTTTCGATTTTTTATTTTCTTTATCACCAACCTTATAAGCATACATTTTTTATCAAAAACCAACAAATTATATAATTATTTTACCATTACATTCGTCTTTTAGTTTTTCTAAAACTTTTTTTTATTTGAAGTATGATATAAATATTCTCATTTGGATAATCACTTGTATCAAATTTTTCTATCATCGACTTCATATCTTCATAAAAATCTTCTGTTTTTATATTATAAACATATGAATCGGTATCTGGTTATCGTTAATGTAAATCAATTTTGTAACCATATTTTTTTATTATTATGTTATAATGAAAATCATACATTAATTATTTTGTAATATCTAAGATTGACATACCAACATAAATTGGTTTATTAAATTTTACATTAATTTTATTAATATGTATAGCTTCAAGATCTCCATTAAATATGGTACTTATTTTGAAATTTGGTTTTGCTACTAATTTTTCACATTTTTAAGCATCTGATACTAGTTTTATATCAACTCTGTTTATAATATTTTCCATTGTTTTACCAAAAAAACTGAATTATTCATAAGCTTATAAAAATCTTTTTCAAAATCATTTTTAGCATTAGTTATCATAGTTGTGTTTAAATCCATATACTTTTTTTTACCAATCGGACAATATTCTATGTATTTAAGTAAGTTTTAAACCATTATTTAGACACGGTTTGAAATTATGATAGTGAATAACATAAGTTTCTTGATTATCTAAAGTTATTAATAATTTATATTGATTTGGTTTTGGAACTAACTTATTTTCTGGCCAAATGGAGATCTTTATTTAAAATATGTAGTTCTTGTGGATATTCTAAATCAACTTCTAAAATATAGCCATACTCAGAATCGTCTTTCAAATTTATCATTTTTTTTACTCCAGTAATCTAAATCATGTAATGTATAATAAACCCAGTCAAAACCACCATATGGTAAATATTGTTACATTGCCCAACCATATAAATTATTAGCATCGAGATATGTTAAATAATTTGATTCTTGGTCAATGTGAAAATCGTCTAAACATTTTTTATTAGTTTTAACATATCGCTTACAACATTGTGATATTCCACCTCTAATTCCTTTTTCAATCATTAAAACCATATAATTGTGTAATAAATATAGTGGTTATTTAGCAATTTAACATTGCATCCCACGATAAACCTGGTGCTGTAAAATACCATGCAGGATCTAAATCATAGGCATTTATACATATATTTCTAAAATTTTCGAATATATCTGTTAACAATAATACAGCACTTTTTAAATATAAATCATGGTATTCACCAAGATTTTTAATATTTAATTGGTTCCATATGCACTTGCATGTGCAAAATCAGCATCAGTTATATCAGACTCATTTAATTTATTGTAAATTTCACTCTTTGGTGGAAGTTCTGTTTCTTCAAATTTTTCCAACTTCCCATATCATCATATGGATAAACACCTTTTTTAATAACTAAGTCTACATATTCTTTTGGAAAATGTTTTTGTGTGTGTTTTATTTGATCTTTACATAAATTTGATAATTTATCTAAACTACTGGCCATAAATTTAAATGTGTCTATAAATCTCATTTTTAAATTTTCTGTTTGTTTTCCAAAACTAATGAAGTTTTCTTCGTTATTTGCAGTTAATTCTATGTGTTTATCATCATATCCTAGCTCTTTAATAAATAAATGTATATCATATCCAGCTAAATTATGAACATAAATTGGATCAAAATTTGGTAATTTTAATTTTAAATTACAATTATTACATATTGGATTAATTAATTTTCCACTTATATGATCGTGGTGACACACTTTTTTATTTTCTTCCATATATTCACATTCACATGCGGTACATCTTTTAGATTTCCTATATAATATTTTTTCTTCTTTTGTTAGTAGATGCATTGGTTCAATTTATTGATTGTATAGATGTTTTATGAGCATTTGGACCTCTATATACTGCCGGATGCTTATAAGCACCATAATTAGATACAATATAATAACAAAAACCAGATGCTTCGTGTAATTAATATTTCATTGTGTATGATTCATCACTTATTTTTAAATCAATGTCATTTATTACTTCATTAGTAAGATTATATATCGTTCATTAAGTTTTTCTTTATAAAAACCACTATCAATATCATCCTCTGTTAAAATTGGATATTTTTGAATTAATTCAAATTTTTTTTATTTCACTTGGATTTGGTTTAGTTGTTGATATTTTCTTTAATAATTATTAAAAATCTGCATATATCATGAATGGAACCTTCGTTGTATGTTTCTAATTTTTAAATTTTTTTGCTCTCCTTTTGGGGGTAAAGTGATTTTTATCCCTTCATTTTTAGAACAATCTTCAGTATGTTTATTAAATTTTTCTTCAGGATAAAAGAATTGAAGACACACATCACACACATAAGTTTTATGTTGTTGATTTTTTTTTTTGTGCAGAAAGCAGTTTCGATAAATATTTTATCCAACAATAATGTGAATTTTGCACAGCTGCATCTGTTTTAGCTGATGCTTTATCATCTTTGAAATAAAGTAAATTGATATGGTTTTCCATTTTATTCTTTGTGAGTTTATGTGGATTTGTGAGTTTATGTGTATACTGTGGATTTATCATCAATAGAGTATACATTTATAGATGTATCAATTTGATTTTATATTTTTGGTATATCATCAATTTTAATAGGATATTCATATTTATCTGGTACTTCATCAGTATTAAGCCTAGCGTTTTTATATTTGGTTACTCTATATGAATGGCTGTCTATTGGAAATAATGCCGATTTTATCGCCCAAAGAAACCATTTTTGATCATTATTCTTTACATTTATCCATGCTTTTTTATTTTTAATCACTTCTGGTAGATTAATATTTGATGAGGCTCTTAATGGATTATACTTATTTATTACTAATTGTATTCCAATTATTTCATCTAAGGCCCTTCCAGAATCTCTTTTTTGAAATACAATTAATTGTGTAAGTATTTGTTGTATTATGAATTTATATATATATATTTTTAATATCTCCAACTTTCAATACTGTATAATTGGGTGTTTGGAAAGTGAACAATTATACTTGGTTATTTTCTTGCTTATGAAAATTAGCATATAATGCAATACTGGTATTCACACCTCTAAATATTTTAAGATTATTGTGTACTATCCCAAATATCTTATTTTTTACTGAAGTCAAAAATGAATGGGTTGTACTAAATTAAAAGTATTTTCAATGTTATATGTTGATATTATACTTTTAAAAGCTCTATTAACTAGGTAATTTTTGTTGCTTCTTCTTCTAATTTTTGTTAGCAAATAATTATTACAGAATGGAAATATTTCTGTTAATTCTTTTTTATCTTTGGGATATAATTCGTTGATATTTGCATCAGCCAAGGGTAAATTTGTAAAATTATTCTTTGTTCTTTTTATCTGCTTTCTCCCCCCCCCCCCCCTGTATATAACCAGCGACATAAAAATAGTATGAGTTCTAGTTAGATCGTTTTTCCTTAGTGTAGTTATATATTCTATTTTAAGATATTTAGCAATACATCTCAACATCCTCACCCTGTCACCGTTCAACACAGTTGTTATACAAGCCTCAAATTTTATAGTTGTATTTATAAGAGAAAAAAAAATATAAATAAAATGTAAAAACTCACATACTGAACAAATAAAAAAAAGTGCTTAAATTACTGGGAAACCATATTTAACTTCTTGTTATGACGATCATTTTTCATATAATCACTAAAACATTTTTTAAATCGTGTGTGCATATTTTTGAAAAAGTGTTAACAATTTCTTGTTTTTTTTTTGTTTTTTTTTTTTTTTTTTTTTTTTCCTTTAAGTCGCCAGTTTTTGAGAGCTCCTTTTAAAAAAAGCTTTTAGAGTTCAAATTTAACCCTCAAAATACCTTGATTATGGCTTTTTTTTCATGATTTTCACGGCCTTTTCGTTGAATTTCAGATTTTGAGTTTTTAATTTTTTCCTGTACTTTTAGACGAAATAGCCCTATTTAGTGTTCTGCATTTTTTGTTTAATATTAGAAGAAATATCCTTAAAAAGTGGGGTGGTCCAGGATCGGCATTATACATCTACTACCAGAGATAATCACTGTGGTGTTTCAGGACATGTTCATTTAAGTATCGAAATTAAAGCACATCGCTATTACCGTAAGAAGAAAATTCTTGCCTCAGTTACGCGCTGATTTCGCGACAGCCGTCCTTGCCTAGAAGTCGTGTCCTCGAAACCATGAGAATGCTAACCAGTTTCAGAACGTTTGTGCGTCATACATCCGAGAATGCACGCGTTTGGCGAGCATGTTCAAGATAGCTCGCAACGTGAGTACTAAAATACCACGTCTGTTTGTCTCAGTACGGCGGATTTTATAGGCATTCATCTGCTCTCTCTTTAATATGCAGATACAGAATAACAAGAATTTTCGAAGAAGCTAGCCAAGAAAACTCAGGCAATGTTTTAAAAAATATACAACGACACATACACCGGTATGGTAGTTGTTCATCCACTCTACTGAAATATGGAAGAGTCCACAGTGCACGAACCACATGCGGTGTGTCGGATAGAGATATGCAGAATTCGCTTTGTTATTCGACATCAGGCTGAACTTCACAGTACTGTATTTAGCGGAGCCGGCGTTGTTTCTTAATTGGCTGATATGTAGACGTGAAGCCACGCTCTTTCTGACTGTCTGCAAGTGATTGGGGCACACAACTGTGAAGCGTTTATTTATTGGTGCAAAGTTCCTGATATGGTGGTCCAATGACAAACATACTGCAAAGGTACACGCGTTTAAAGTTTAACGTGTCCCCAAAAAATAACGCGAATTTTGCATGTGCCTACCAATGGGACATCCTGCATGCTCGTATCTACCACACGGTGACAAACAGGGGTGTATCGATTATTAAACATAGATGTGTAAATTATATTGTAACTTAACTTCGGTATTTTGTTGTAAAAAAATAACTAGTTAAGTTTGTTAATTGATTGGAAAAGTAATAAGTTATGCTAATAATGAGGCTAGTAAACAACTTTTTAACTTGAATAATAACCTGTTAAAGACTGCTCAGGATAATGTGAGCACTTTTGAAACCAACCTTAGAAAAAAGTCACTGCCCCTACCTGCATATATTTTAACGGGCGCAATATGAGTGACATGTGCCCAGTAAGGTTGGTAACGATGGAGGGGAAAGTATTTCCATACCTACATTAACGTCGAATAAAAAGTGTTAAGTAACTATTTGTGATAGCTTAAATAATTTCTCTTGCTTTCTGTTTTTTTTTTTTTTTTTTTTAATGCATCGAAGTGTAAAAATTAGCATATTTGTACAATATTTACTATTCTAATAATTACACATTTTCTCTTAACCTACGGATAAATAAAGTGACGCGAGGCCCATGGAAATGCTAGTTTTACATAAATCATAAGATCACACAACGTGTATAAAGGTAGATCTTAAGCAGGGTTTTCAAAAGTGCTAATTTTACCGTGACCAGCCTATAACAAGTTAGTGAATGATACCCATGTCTGAATTTAACCGATGCAATGAAAGAAGGCGTCAGTGAAAATACAGAAATACTAGAGAAATATGCCACCCCTGGTTACGAACGAGACGACAGAGGCAGGGGAACAGAGTAACCTCGCCCGAGCAAGATGGACTCGTCCACCAGAACACGCGGGGAAATTCACGAGTTGCCACAGCACGAACCAACACAGTTCAGCGCCGTGGGATTATTGCCGACAACGTAACTGTCATCCTCCACAGTCACAGTTGTCAGAAACAGTTAACATGTAAGATAAGACAGTTCAACTAATACGTACAGCCCCATGATACCCGACAAGTTTAATAGATAGGCGGACAGATCACTATCGATCAGATGGTAATTAATATTTCGAAGACAGATCCTTTTGGACCGGTCAACAATCGAATTTAAAGTTCCGAACCAGAATCATCCTGCAGTTGATGTCACGAACCAAGAAGTTAAACTAAAAGAGGTCGGCAATTTAGGTATCTGAATGTCGACCCAAGTCAACCACGAGAACAATAATGAAACGATCACTAGTCTGAAAATGCAGTGACAAAATTTCTTAGCAATGTTGAATTTTTTATTTATTTATTTTTGATTCAAATCTAGGAGGATTTATTGAAAAGTGCGAAATTAGAAGCTTAGCTTATTACATTCTTTACCCATCACTACGTACATAGTATATGAATTACTAGTGCTTATTTATGGAATAATTAATTTTATACAAAATTCTATATCCTACTAATTTATTTTCCCCTTTTAACGACAATTACGGAACACCCATTAACAATCAGGTACAAAAATGTGCACATAAACATGCTTCTATAATGACATATTTTCAGTAATGACCCTGACTGACTCTTCTGTTATGACAGTGAAACAAATAATTTCTGTATAAGGGGTGATACAGCCTCTTAAAACTGAGGATGTAAGTGAATATGAGTTCTCCACCCCCCCCCCCCCCCTTCCCAAATTCCTTATTTTGACGCTGGGAAATTGAATGAAAAAAATGACACGACTCTTGGAACTTAGCGCACTACTGATAATGTAATATCAACCAATATACTTAGTGTAGATTTTTTTTAAATTTAGAAGTCATTTTTTATTTACCTATTATTGCCTTCTATATGGTGCATTAAAACTGCATGTGTTCTCGTGAGCATATGGTTTCAGCGTAATACGTAGCACTAGATGGTTAATCGCTCCCCGCCTCTTCTCAATCTCTCCCTCGCACACACAGTAGAATAGACCAATCCGCTTCGCTGACACTGGTCTGCATTGTGAATTAATTTGAACCTGCGTTGAGTGAGTTGCTAACACTGAATACATATAAGTTGTATGTTTCCTTCGATGAGAATTTGTAGCAACTATGTTTTTTTAGTGCACTGATTGTGTTTGTTTGCTGTGTGTGTCTATATATATATATATATATATATATATATATATATATATATATATATATATATATATATATATATATAACAAAATAATGCCTTTGACTATCGTGTAATTGTTATACTTTAAACGCAATTTCGAATGAAAGCTTTGCTATGAATACACAAATGTGCAAAGAAACAATTGTCCAGAGCGAGCTAAACGAATTTCTTTCCCCCTTTTAAATGGTTGCTATATCCGCCATTGAAAAAACCCCAGAATCTCTGCGCAAACAGGTTAATACTATTGTTACCTGAATTTGAAAGCAATTTCCTGTTGCACGATCAGGACGGAATACATTGAAGACGTCGTTAAGTTTACGTCCTGCAACGATAATATGAGACCGTGGACATAAAATTCCCACTCAATTTGATAGCGGCTCTGAAATCAGCTGTGCGAGCGAAGGCACAGCGCAGAGTAATGAAAAGGCTGGGATCAACACTAAGATTCACTGTCACGACTCTCAACAAAATTGGCTTGATAAAAATTCTACTGATCGAGGGCGTGATGAATCGTAATGTATGATCATCCCATGCCCCTTACAAAGTCCTAACTTGAAGTTCAAAGCCACTTACGGTGGAGCGCTAGTTACAGTTTTACGGCCGATCTCGATGAAATTGCGTACACTACTTCCTTAAGCTCTTTTTGTTATATATACCTGATTTTGTTCTATTTTTTTCTAATTAGTGGATAGTAGTAAGAAATGGAGCATTCACGCGCATCGGCATATGGCATCGGATTCGGATTGGGGGAGCCACCATGTTATTACTTCACCTGACCGCTATCTTGGATGACCTTGACCTTTGACCTTGACATTTACCCCGAGGACCTTTACCACAAAACCACGAAAAAAAACCGTACAAAATTCCAAAACTCCTCAAAAAAATCCGAAAAAATTTATTATTAAAAATTATTAAATTTTTTTTTAATATTTAAAAATTATTAAAAGGATCCTCAGAAGTAACCAATTTCCCCCTCCTAAATGGCAAATGCCACCCATGTGCAGAAAAAAAGGTCTTTAAAATCAAATTGTTTACAATTTAATTAATTTGAGGGGCTTCTTTAGGACCTACAGAGCAGTGGCAACCATATTGGCTTTATAGGCATACCCTATGCCAAATCGATACAAGGTATAGAGGATAAGACTCAAACCTAAGTATTAGCCATCTTGCATCCATATTGTATGCAGATGACCTTTGACCTTGACCTTTGACCGCCCCCCTCCCACATCACCAATTACTCACCTCTGTTCGAATCCAGCAGACGACTGACTCCCCCCGCACACCCTCCCCCCCAATTACTCATTCCGCGATTTTGTTTTTTTTTTTTCGTTCGTCAGTTGTTTACATGCTAGTGATGGGCTGCCATTTTGTTTGTATGATACTGGAGGCCACCATATTTGCGTATATGTTACTGGACTCGACTATCTTGATTTTGTTGTTCACCAATTGTTTACATGCATCTGGAGGTAGCCATCTTTAATTATATGTTACTAGACGCAGCCATCTTTACTTATATGTTACTGGAGGCAGCCATATTTAATTTTTCGTACGTCATTTGTTTATAAATTACTGGAGACCGCTTTCTTGGTAGGCGACCACCATCTTGGTAGGCATCATCCATCCTCCATATTGAAAGACAAAGACAATGACATTGACCCCCTAACCATGAAACCATGATCTTGAATGACCTTGAAAATAAAAGCTCAAAAATAAATTCGTAAAAGTAAGTATGCTGGATGCCAAGCAAGCTGTCGGCCCTTATATTTATAGGTATAAAAATACTTGAATATTTCAACCTTATTTAAAACAGATGTTTCCAATCAGCAGTATACCTACAAACATAATACGAGACTCTGATGACACGCATAATTTATTAAATATATATTTGATATTAAAAATCGGAAGCTATTTAATTTAAAAAAATTGTTTTATTTAATTATATAGCTGTACATATAGTACAATACTTTTTAATAAAATTAATTTCTTTACTTTTTAATTTTTAGTTATATTCCGACAAAGTAGAAAAACATGAAATAAAACCCACATTTATTCACAGGCATTATTAATTCAATTAAATTATTACAGTCACTAACACCCTCAAAAAATTACAATATTCTTTAATATATCAAAGTAAACTGTCTCTACGGCTAATCTGCTTACCACACCTGTCACACAAATATGACATGCAACAGAGATTTCTAGTATGATTAGAGCACTCATGTCGAGAATTGCTGCTGTGCGTGAAGGTCTTTACACAGAAGCGACACTTATAACGTCGGAATAGTTCAGCAGATACTATTGACCATACAGATGCTGCGGGAACAGAGGCCGATGGTCCAGTTTACGATGCCAATGGAGCTGCCGTAGGTAGCCCGCTCATAGATGTCGTTGGCACTGTCGAAGTCATGCCTGAAGACGTCGATGGCTGAACTGCTGTAGGTGACCCACCCGAAGAAGTCGACAATGCTCTCAACACCATGGATGAAATAGCCGATGGTACTGCACTGGTGGAAGTAGATGCTGCTAGTGACGTAGCCATCACAGTCGGTGGTGAGAGACCATTGGTGGGCAATATCCACTCAACTTTAACGTAACTAGTAATGGGCGTAGTGACGTATAAGCTAGCCGAGACGATCCACCTTTCACGACAGCCGCTGTCAAACTAAGACTCTCAGCGTACCTCCCTACTGCTTATATACGAGTAAGCAAGACCATGGCGTCATATTGGCGTTGAAACAATCGTATTGCGAACATCAACCAGCCAATCACCGAGTTGTCACAAGATTTCAGCTGGCCAATCACGTACAAACACTGAGACATCACGTGCATGAGTCAGTCTCTAGTTCCTGAGGAGGAGGAGGCAGTCTGTATGAGTCAGTTAGTACGTTCTAAATCGGAATTGGTAATTTTTTACTGATTGTCAGTTGAAACTGCTCCATCCGGAATCAGTATAAAAAGAAAACTATTAATCTTTCGGATAAATAAAATTCACTACTACAAACAGTAGAAGATCAGTTATTTATAATCGATTCGTAAAAAGCACAAGGATTTAAAACCGTGCCACTTTGAAATAAGTACAATAATTTTGTCGCAAAACAAAATTATTACATGTACAAGAAAATGTTGGAAGTGGTTGGTATCGAACCGCCACCCCAAAAACGCAAAAGTTCTCTTGTTTCTTTCGGCTGACGTTCTACAAACTCTGCTACTTTGCCACTGAGATAAATGGTCTCGCATTTGCGTCGTAACATAAAAAATACAATGGCGAACGGCTGTAAGTTTCGTAATGCGAAAGTACTTCATGTTGTCGAAATATACATATATTATGCGTACGTAGGTAAATGTCTTTGTAAGGCTCGAAAGTCATTCTAAGTGAAGTTTAGTTCAGATTGTTTGCTTTAAAAGAGAAATATCGTGGTTTTAACGGTGTTGTCGGTGTTTTCTATGTATTTGCCATTTTACAATGCAAACGATATTTTACAGAATGAAACTGTTATTTTAAAGAGACAGATTGTCTAGTAATATCTGTGCCAATTAGAAAGTGGAACGTTAGAAACAATGTAAAATTTTATAAAATGTGTCGTCTCCTCATTATTTGATCTGTTAACTTGCAGACCAGGAATTTTTTGTTTTTGTAAATCCACCTTTCTTATTAAATAACCGCACTATGGCGTATACTAGTGAACATTAATAACCTCGTACATTGAAACCACTATTTTTGTCTTTTAAAGCACAGAATCCGAAATAAACTAAAGATAGATAGACTTTAGAACTTTGCAAACACATTTACTTACGCAGAACATCTATATATTTCGACAACAAGAAATACGATCACTTCACGAAACTTATAGCAATATTTGACATTACATTTTGTGGTTCAGTACCCATAATACGAGCACACGTTTGGCAGTGGTAAAGTAGGGCAGTGGATAAGCTTCAGCATGCTTTGCTTTATGGGCGGAGGTTCGAGCCCAACCACCTACAAAAACGTTTTCGTGTAGACAATTTTGTGTTCTGCGATATAATAAATAATACGTAACTTACATCACACAGGAATGGTATGTACTTATTTATTAGCCAACTATAAATAAGTTGTTTTCTACTGCTTGAATTAGTAGATTTCTCTTAACTGTTAAATTAGTGATATTTTTTCTACAAAATCCGGGTGGAGCAGTTTCAACTGACAAACAGTAAAAAATAACATGTTCCGATTTAGAGTGTACAGATAGTACGTGGAGGGATACAAGGAAAATAGTTCCAAAAATCTGATATAAGCTAGAAACGCACCTGCTTTGTTCCATTCTGCATTGCGAATTTGTTGTGTAAGATTCTAAGTGCCCCTCCTCTACTGTCATCTTTAGCCTATCAACAAGTTTATTCGGGTCTTCGATAAGCATGCAGCCGGAGTTCTCGGCATCTTTTACCTTCCTTCACACCACTTGTCGAAGGAAACTCGTTGGTGAAATGCGCGGTAACGTCGAGAGAATCATCATCGTCTTCAACACTATCACTATCGTCATAGTCATCATCAATGCTGTCTTCATGATCGTCTTCACTTCCTGCTTCATCCCCAATATCAAGTTTGCTTTCCTCGGTAGCAGGAGTTGTATGTTCATCAGTATTTACAGCTGATGGTCGTTTATTTTGAAGTTCGCCGACTTCACGCGAACATGTTGCAAGTGTTCGTTCTGCAAATAACCGACTCTACTGCACTCATTCCATCTTTAGCATTAACTGTCACGCCACAATCGTATGCGGGAACAGTACCCATCGATGTGGCGGGAGGTATTGACGAAATCGTTTCGTTTCTAAATGTTTCCTTTCATCCAATTTCCATCTTCCTGCTGTTTTTTAATATA
This sequence comes from Dryococelus australis, assembly GCA_029891345.1. Classification (NCBI taxonomy): domain Eukaryota; kingdom Metazoa; phylum Arthropoda; class Insecta; order Phasmatodea; family Phasmatidae; genus Dryococelus; species Dryococelus australis. Next base: position 46,611,430 of record CM057005.1, read on the forward strand.
AACATTGTAATGTGACTAATAAATACAGTGTATACATTTCCCCACCCTCAAAATTTAGTGCCTGAGGCCACAATACGGTATATTTATTATTGGTTTATGCCTGTTGGGAGGGTCTTAAAAAGTGCTCGCTTTACCTTGAACAGCCTATTGCAGGGACCAAAAAATAGTAAACGAAGATATAGGTTTCCTGCAGATAAAATAGACCGCGTCTTTGGCGAATGCGCATCGGCATGTATCAGATCACAAAGTTACTTAATATATGTATACACATTCATATTCCTTACATTGCCTAAGTGATGAAACAACTTCGAAGTAGTTTTTCGTAGTCAACAACTTTACTACAGTCAGCTTTGACACATTACTTGGAATATATCGTGCATACTCTAGGTTGTTACTTATTTCACACAAATCGAATGAATGGACATTATCAGTGAAACATAAATGTGCTGTCAATGCTGCTACGTGTGCCAGGCGCTGTAAAACGAGCAGTAGGTAGGCAATAAAGCTCTAAAAGAGGTTTGAAATTTGTGGGAGTGATGTGCGGAAGGCCGTTACATTCACTATTTGTTAGGTGAACGCACGGTACGAAAGAAAAAAAAGGTTGAAATATGTATGTGTGCGCAACACGTGTAGAATGGACGTAGTTCGAGTTAGAAGGTATCAAACGTAGGCTTGTGCGTGTCTATATGCACCTTGATAATTTCCCATCCTTTAGCTTACCATAGAAGGAACTGAGGATCTCTGGATCACTGTAAATAACATGCACAGAAGCAACTTGCATGCATTCTCAGAACTTCATATAAAATGCAACATGTTAAATCTGAATAATTAATATATTAATGAGAGGAAAAATAAATAAAATCAGACCAAATGTGTTATGCAGTTCAACCAGATGTAAAATCCAGATGTGAAATATTTATTAAACATTAAATGTGCGTGTAAGAAAAACACTTTACTCAAAAATCTAATTAAACATGTGTTGATCACCAAAAATTAAGTACCACCATCCAGTAATAAATGGAGTTAAATAAATTAAGGAAATTAAAACAAATTAAAAGATGAAAAATAAAATATCACTGTAATGCTGCTGGGAAATTAAACAACTGACAACTGACTTGAAATGAAAATCAGAAATAAAAATTATTTCATAACCGCAAGTAGCTTTCCTCAGTTTCTAACTGTTAACAAACTGACTAAGCTCCCAAATTAGTTGCATTTACAGTTCTCACGATCCAAACATCTACTTGAAAATTACTCCTCACTTTCCCTCAAATAGTTAAACTCTGCTCAAATGAGATTACAATGAATTCAATAGTTTTTATATGTCAATGTGCTCCGGCGTTACTAGCTCATACGGGATCTCAGGACTACTGATTATACACAAGTTAAAGTTCATAAAATTCCTAGTTCCATGAATTAAACTTCTTCTGAAAATACTATAAGTTTGTAGAAATAGATTACAAGTGAAGTCTTTCACATACGTCTGCACCCAAACTCTCAATCTCCTTGGCGTAACCTGTATTCTAATGCGGCGCTAACGTGACTGACGTGGCGCCTGGCGTCTAGAGATCGGTGTCTTGGCGTCTCCAACAAAACTCACTAATACAATTAGCTAGACACCTGCCACCGACCCTCCTTTATAATCGGTTGTGGCAGTGACCTAATCACTACTTCTGGGACTTATACTAACCTATTCATAGGTTGGGGCTGGGGGTTCCCTAAGATTGAAATCTCAGCGAAAATACAATTAACCATCAATGTTGAAAGTCCCAGCCAGAAGCAAGCCTTCCGACATCTCCATCCAAGACTAGCCAATCGCGGCCTACTTCCGACTAGACCTCCTTAAAATAAAATAAACCAAAATTTCAGATTTTTCTAATAAGAGAATAAAGTAAATAATTAAACTTTAAGAATCATTAAGTAATTACTCAGAATAAAAATAAACATATAAATATAATATTACAATAGTGAAATAACAATGTGTCAAAACTAAGAATAATGAATGAACATTATCATAGAATATAGAAATTAAGTGGACTGGTGGTTTACATAAATCATAAATTACGTGATTTAAAAATGTTACGATTACATATGAGGAATGTGTGAAACTTAATATTCAAATTAAAATAACGCGTGAAATAAAATAAATAATACAATTCAAAAACTTATATAGCTAATCTGCACGTACCAAACATAACATTAAAAAAATGTTCTGTCGACCTATGACAATAATTACTCTGTTCAGGATGTTGCCTTTTAAATATCGTGGTGTGTATGATCAAGTTACCGTATTGATTTAACTACTTTTGACAATTATCAGTATGCAGCAGTATACAGGACAAGCTCTCGACACAATCGGCATTCTCACATCATCGAACGCTGTAGCTTCTCGATAACACCTTATCCCAGTACAAACACCACGTAAGTAGAGAACAGCTGATCTCCATAGACTATGTTTACCACAGTCGACGGTATATTCACTGCAGTTAGTTCTACACCCATATACTAATAAGCGAAAAAGAGCTCGCCCCAAAACGATCTAATCGCTTGAACAGGCAACACAGAATGAATAACGCACAAACACACACTCTGTGAGTCATCTGACTTGGCAACAGGGACTTCTGCAGCAGCATTCTGGCATCATTAAAATAAATAGGTCACGATCCACAGTGATTGCTAGCTGTGGCCTGAAAGTTGTTCATTTGCAATATAAAACAGAAATATTCAAGTGTTAACTGGATATTTTAAAGTATCTGACAGTAATTATCACTCTTATTATTTACTTATCTTGAATCCGCGTTTTGTTCAGAGGCAAAATGTTTGTTATACTGAATATTTTATTAGACACTATGTTACTGTGTTCAGATCTGTGTTCATTATTCCTACAGTTCGCACAATATGCTATATGCAAAGTAATTTACTACACAGCGATTGCTACAACTATGAAGGCATATTCAGATATTCCTTCACATTCCTTCACGCACCAATTTTATTTCTGTTTTAGTTTTACTGGCCTAAATGAATATTACGGCAACACTACCATTCTTCAACGTAATGACTATAGGAATGTAGTTTTGAAACATATTAAAAATCGCATTTTAAAGTTTTTATAGCGTAATTATACCACGATCGCTAGGAAGTGTGTGACCTTCAACAATCTTGTAGTTTTCACTCCATACAGATATCTAGTGACTATGTAGAATCTAAATGGGCAAACAGAAGGTTGTTAAAATTACAGTTGCCTCCTCGTTCTACTGTTAGGTGGGGTTTTACATTTGCAGGTTGTTCGCTGTAACTTGCGCGCTTTTGCAAGTACACAGTGCCCGTAACCGCGTATAGTTTAATATGTGCACCAGCTGAGGTACTGTTGTAATGCTAGCCGCGACTCACATAAACGGGTTCTTTGTTTCGCCATCGCATTATAATAGTCATGTTTGAAACCAATGGCCACTGAAAATCGATTCCTATAATTTGTGCAGGCCTACCACTGAACAAGAAGTGGCAGTGTAGAAACAAGTTAATTTGGCAAATAACTTAACAGTGTTGTTTGATAAACATACTTACTCACTATCATGATAAACATACATATGTATACAAGTTACCTGACCTATAGTAACACCAATGTTGCATGAGGCGAAAGACACAAGAGAGTGGGAAGGGCTTTCAACATTATACTACGTTAATTGTGGGCAGTGTATAACTGGTGATACTGTAGCTGCTAAAGAATAGTTTTCCTGGACCGTTGTCGCAGCATTGTGTAAAGTTATTTGTCTCGAAAGTAAAAAGACAAAACTTCAAGGCAGTAGCCAACGAAGTTCACAATTTTGTCACTATGTAGTGAATTCGATAAATTCTACGAAGATACGTTCAGTGACCACTACTTAAAACGGTATTTATTTCGTGATGTTAATATCATTTTACAACTGATAATTTCATTGCATAAGTAATAATAAAATCATAGCAAAGATTCATAACTTCACTTCATGCGTTTAAAGGTTCGTAACTAAATTTCAAAACTTTTTACATTACTGCTGTGATTCTGTTCTGAACTGGTAGGAGGACGTTGCCTTGATTGTGGTTTTATATGCTAAGTATGTTACACTCTTGCACTGTTTAAAAAAGGTGCAGTTTAGTATATTAGTGAAATCAACCAAATGCATAAGTATTATAAGACTAAACCCAGTAAATCAATTCCATTAAGTAAGTAATACATTAAAAATGACTTCTTATTGTATTTTATTCTCATGAGTATTTTCCCTGTTGCATTAAAAGGTCGTTAATATTCATTAGCATCCAATTTTAAAACAGGTATTTAAATTAATATTGGAATACACAACCATATCCATACATACTTTCCTGTGTAGTGTATCCGATCCTACATATCATTCTAACTACAGTTTCTTATCATGAAATTCAAACTCCATTCCAACTACTCCTGTTCATGAAACATGTCCTCCCATAGTGCATCATGTGTATTTATTGTGGAGTCTATTGTGGAGTCATGTTGATTGTCTTCCATAATGCGTTTCAGTTATGATTACAAATGTTCTATCATATTATTCAGATCTGGTGATCAAGGAAGTCAACGCAAATATTACATGCCTTGTTGGTTCCGAAACCATCAATAAACTGGTTTTCTTCTATGGAATACCATTTTCTATATCTGCGACTATGTTACTCTAACATGCGATAACATTAAAGGGCTCGATGCTTTAATACATCGCTGGCCACTAAACTTGCAATACCATGAAGATCATGAGGCATCACAACCAGATATATTGGACAAGAATAGCTATCATACATGGGTGACATGTTTATACTTGCAACACGATACTACGTATGGATTGTAGGAAATCAGTACTTTGTGCCCCACTTCCCACCCCTCTCAGACAGAATTAACCGCCGCTACACCCTCGTGGCTTCGATGTGTGCCCAAAGTTCATCCGATGTAGTGGCGCGAATCCTGTCACAATTCATTCATCGTTCGATTATGGACCACACGTTTTCGATTAACGAGAGCTCCGGTAAACACGCAGGCCAGGAAAGCAGTGTTACATGGTGGTCATCCAGCAGCCGTCGGACGATGTGTACCACATGAGATCGCGCATTTTCCTATTCGTACATGTCCCCAAGTTCATCCTGAGGTAAGGGGACGACAACAGTTTCCAACACCTCCGCGATTTAACGGTTGCTGGTCAGCATACCAGCGATGTGGACTAGGCACGAGCGGGACTGAAATACGATGTCACCTTATGTCATTATTCCAGGTGCCAGGACGGTATGACTATGCATTATGTAGGACTCGATCAGGCGTGCACCACGGTGCTGCGAGAGGTTAATGCGACCATTGTCATGCTACAGGTAGAAGCGGAACTCGCTGGTGAAGACTAAGGCAAGCCATTTGTCCGTCCATGTCCGACGTTTCACGCGCCATTGCAGTCGCAGGCACCTACATTATGTGAGAATTCAGTGGCAGCCGCAGTAACGTGTGCCTGGACATGAGGCGTCAATGCTCTAGACGGCGACAACTGTGCGTGAAAACACAGATTGATGTACCAGACACCTGATATCCCGAGCGTTCCAGATGTCTATCCTGGCGTTCGTTGGTGCGACGGGGCCGTTATGGCTTCCTGCACATCACTCAGCCTGTCCCTCCTCGACCACTTATCTCATATTTGCTTCGCTGTAGTTTCACCTGTTCCAATCCGAGGACCAATATCGCATTATGATAATCCACAATCTCGATAGGTTATGATTCTTCCGCGGTCTAAAGCGGAAACATGTCTGTGAAGTTTCCGTGTTCTCCGAACCTACATACTGATTCGTTTGTGCACACAAATAGCAGCGAAACTTACAGCCACTACATCCCAGTTGCTCTCCGACCTCCACTTATATACTGCTTCACAGCATGGTGCCACTCGGCGAACAACTAATTACGCCATTGTTCTACGCTATGCTACGCAGTCTCCTAATGTCGGATCAATACGTTGCATCCTTCGTGATAAATTTCGAAAGGCCAGCAGTGTACTAAGCGTCATGTGTACTTGCTGATTACCGTTGTAGTATTACAGTAAGTAGAATTATTTTGGGAAGCCTGCATAAGGGGTAAGGGGATCGGATCATCAGAGATGTTCATGCTCTGCCATTATGGTCAACCGGTGGCCATCTTAGATGTAGCTGACCTTGACATTGCCCATTAACCTTGACCAAGACCTTTAACCTCGACCCCGGTGAACACTGGCCTTGAAAACCCAGAAATAACAAAATATTAAAAAAACATCTAAATCCATATAAAACATTCCAAAAAATCCCAAATATATATAAAAACTTGTAAAATATTACTTCTACCTTTATTTATTTAAAAATTACTAAATACATTATTTAAAAACTATAAAAACACATTTGCAGAGGTCCACAAGCACCACGCTCAGCAGACGACTGACCCCCTCTACCTCCACACACCGAGCGAGGTGGCGCAATGGTAACTCACTGGACTCGAATTCGGGAGGACCCGGCTTCGATTCCCGGTCCGGCTATCCTGATTTCGGCTTTCCATGGTTTCCCGAAATCACTCCAGGCGAATTCTGGAATGGTTCAGTAACAAAGGCAATGACCGATTCCTACCTCAATCCTTCCTGTGCAACTTGCTCCGTCTCTAATGACGTCGCTGTCGACTATACGTTAAGCCAACTACCTACCCACATACCGACCCCACACCCCTCACCTATACCAATTCTGTCATAAGCGGTCATCTTGGTTTTTCGTTTGTCTTTGTTTATACATTGCTGAGGGTTGCCATCTTGGATTTTTATCTGTCTTTTATTTATACATTGCTGGAGGCCACCATATTGGATTTCATATGTTTACATTTACTTCACCTATGCGGTGCTAGTGTATAGATTATTGATTAAGCCACCAGATGGTGGCCATAATTAATTATGTTTTAAAGTATATGTGGTGCTGATATTGGATTCTATTTTCAATGTTTAGGTAGTGCTATGTTCTCAGCTACGCCGTCAGGTGAGCTGATTGCACAGGTTCCCTCCATCCCCACCCACATTTTTCATTGGCTAATTACTCACTTTCATTCAACCCCCGCCAACACCACCCTTGGTTCTCATTGGCTAATTAATCGCGTGTTTTCGGAAACTTTCGTTCCGATCAATCAGCGATCATTCAGAGTGGACTTTTGTTTTCCCCTAAAAAGAAAACAACTCTTATTCCATATGACAGCATTCCCAACATATTAAAGGTGTCCATAATCAGGCGGTATTCTGTGTATGTGACTGGAAGATGCCAAGAGTCGGCGATTCACAACCCGTGCCCCATCGGAACGAACATCCTTGACCTTAACAAGCAGCACTGCTGAATGCCGTTTCGACAGCTCATCGAGATGTATGCCACAAGACTTCATGCGTGCACAAATCAAAATAATTTCTGTGCTCCGTGTAACTCAGAAGCCCTACGACTATGGAGTTATGATAATCCATGATACATTTAACAAATATTATATGTTTAATGCCATCCTTGACTCAGAGATATAACTCGTTTAACAATAGTCATTCCTTGTATTGTATTTGCTATGCAGAAGAAGAAGAATATTGTGTGATGTGTGCATGAATAAATGTGTTTTGTTTTAAAACTAAATGTTTTGTATCTCGAGTTATGTCCTGCTCACGAGGGTTTCCAAAACTCTGTTGGTAAAGAAAAAACATATATTTGATATATTTAGTATATAAGTTTTATTATAATTTCAAGAAATTAAATAATATTCAACAAGACTCTAGTCATCATGTATATATATGTGTGTGTGTTTGTATATGTATCTATATGTATATGTGTGTGTGGGTATACGTGTATGAACTTTATATACATATAGGTCCCTCGGTATAGTTAATATCTTACTAAGTAATTTGTTTTGCACTTTGCAATAAAATTGCCTAGCACCATGGAGGGCATCCAACAAGCTTCACCATTAATTGAAAAAATATTTTGCACTTTGTTTTCAACCAGGCAGCACACACAATCGGTATCGGAGGAAGGAATCGAACATGACCTGCGTTAAGGAACCATCAAATTCCATTCCTGGAGTGATTTCAAGATACCATAGAAAAAACTCAAATCAGGATGTATGGACTGAGAACTGAACCTGGGTCCTCCCTAATGCACATACATTGTTTTATCATGACAGTGTCTCGTTATGTTTCATAGAAGCAGAAATGTCACCCCCACCAATGCTGGGTCATACATACATGTGTATGCATTTCGCCTCGCCTACATTTGTGTGGATGTCATTTCTGGTCTCATTACCATCGAGTTATGCTACTGAGACATTGAATACCTAAGCGCATAAACGGAAAAGTTCGGCATGAACTGCTCAACATTATCAAACTTTCCCCAATTGCACAAATAGAGCTAGGAGCTGGTAAGCCGTTGTGGGTCTGGGACCATCTTTCACAGAAACCAATAACAGATTAAGAATGCTGTTAACTTGAAAAGTGTGACATTCTTGTCTAGATGCACCAATTCCCTCACTATGAACTATGTGGAAAAGCATTCGCCCGCTTTGATGTTTTTCTAACAGATATTTCTCTTTAGGGGTTTTCATAAGGTTGATGATTTCTGCTGGCGTTGCATAAAGGCCCATTTTTGGCAACGAGATGTATGTTAAGCGTTGCTGGCAATATGGTGATGTTAATGAGTTCATGAGCTGTTGAAACATATATTTCTTCCCATTCTTCGAATTTAACACTTACGACTTTTTTCCTTGTGAATAATGATGTATCTGGCAATGACTCGTGATGTCAAAGTACGCTTGGTGGATAGAGAAACCAGATCTTTTTAATACTTATTGATGTATTAAGGCACGAAAAACTATGCTGCTGAAGTAGGATAGGCATGGTGTAATATTCCCTTAGCATGTTTATTGGACTTAGATACTGTAAAATGCATGGTTAGGGTTGTAATAACAGTGAACCGTTCTGTTGAAGTCTGATGCTTATGTTATGAATTTGGCAACTATATCTTATGTGGTTCGGATATTACATTCACCTATGATTATAAGTAGACGTAGGGTTTACTTGGCCATGCGAACCTTCTCGTAGTCGTGGGTGATGTCTATGTTAGGAATTTAGTAACCTTAATCTTATGTGGAAATTACAACCAACTATGCTTATAAGTAGACATAGGGTATACTTGGCCCTGCGACCCTTCCCACCATTGGGTGTGCGGCCTGTGTTATGAATTTGACAACTATATATTATGGAATTCGAAAATTACAGTCAACTATGCTTATATGTTAGGTCTGGTGAGTGTGTAAGCCGATGCTGGTATTCGGTACAGCATTACAGCGCTAGGTTGCCAGATCCCAAAAGGAATGACAGAGCATGAGACTCGGCACCCGCCAGGATGCTAGGTGTAAGGGTACCAACACCCTGGCATCGGATTGACAGAGTTGGAGGTTGGGATCCATGATGGCCGCCACAGGCGTGAAGGAAAATACGAAATATTTTGGGGGGAAACGGGAAATTTTTCCCGCATGGCGTCATCAAAGATAGTGATCGCATAGTTCCCTTGTCCGCAGCTCCAACCCCCTCTTAGATTGCCCGTTTGTATACTACTATATGCGAAGCTTTACTTGAAGATATGCATCAAAATGCTGTACTTAGTGGTTACTACATTAGAAATATAATTATATACAGCTTTTTAAGGTTCCCATTACTTTCACTGACGCCAAAACGGTTGAACAATTTCTGAGAAATGCTGTACAAGAATTATATTTGTGGTAGCGCTGTCTTCCAAATGGCTACCAATATAGACTTATCTACTGGCACCGGCAAACTTCTGTGCATGCGAGTTCCCTCCTACTCCCTAGACTGCGGCTCGGCACGGACCAGCCTCTAGCTGAGTGGCAAGAAAGCGTCCGGTAATATTCGCATGGACACAAAAACATTCGGTATTTTGTTTTGAGTAACAGAAAATGCAAAACTGGACACGGAGACTTTTTACTGGTGCCAACAGGCAGCATTGCTCTTGAGACAGTGTGTGCTGGAGGATTTCTTTACCTTCTGCGTGTATTGTTCGATAGAGTTCAATTGCTTTTCTGTTATTGAGTGCAATTTTTCTGTTCGGATATGAAATAGTATCGAATTAAAATCACGTTAGATAAAAGTAACAATGATGGAGGTGGAACACTTTCTGTGGTTTAATACATCAACAGATTACTTGTTCCTTTTCCACATTTTTATCATATCTTTCACCATTAAAATGGGGGTGAGTGGATGATATAAATATTTGATCTGAAGGTTTACGGCATGGCGTGAGAAATATCTCAACAGGAATGCATTATTCAGGACAACATTTGTCCACAAAATTTGCAAACATTGAGGGGATTGAGAAAGCATAATGCCAAGACAACTTGAACACATTTTACAGCATAGCAGTTTTACTTCTAAAAAAAACCCAAAATCATGCAAATAATAACACACAAATTCGTACAGAGCTGTCATCTATCTAGCCAATGCCGAACGTAATTTCGTAACAGATCCATAGTTGTTAGCACAATATTTTTCATGACATAGAATTCTTTAATAGTGACTCTTGTCGAAATCATCAATCATAATACGGAGCAGCGAATAAATTAATTCTAATAATGAATAATAAATTTAAAACTTTTTTATTATGATAATGTTATATTTAATGATACAGTAATATTCAGTGCAATCACTGCTAGACAATAACACAAAATAGAACTGAGAAAAGGATAAAGATTTTTTATTTTTTTTATTTAAAGAAAAGAGTGATGTATGACGGTTAAGCTAAACTATAAATGTTTTAAAACAATGTTCAAAACTTTACCTGCAGTTTTTGCATTTAATTTAGCGCAAATATATACAAGCGAATACCAACAAACGTGGCAGTGAATTTTGGGTACAATGTAGAACAAGTAACTAATATATTACTTAAATTGTAACTTAGAAATTATCTCCAATGAAATAAGCTGCTTTTTGTCCACTTAAAATAAGTTCTTATAACCACTGACAGTATTCTGGTTGACCTATTGGCTACCCACTGTGGCGCAGTCGGTTAAGTGTTGAGCGTGAGTAGTTCCGGTTCCGAATCCCGGGTAGAGCAAGGGTGTGATTTATGCCTGTCCGTAGGAGTCAACCTTTCATGGGAAATGTCACTTCCAATAGGAAAAATACGAGAAAAAAGTTGTCGCGGAATTAAAAACATTAGTACTGTAGATCTGGAATTGTGTGTGCATTTTATGCTACTTTTACAAGTAAAACCTTGAAAACTATTAACCAAAAGATTACTTGCCTCTTCTTGTAGTAAATTAATTAACCTACTAAGTGGACTTGCAATGTACAGATATTTTACCATTGCAGTCAAGCCTGTATTTCAGTCACATTTGTAAATAGAGAAAATAAATTAATATATAACATACTTTCAAACATATATTTATTTATAACACAAATATAATACAAAGATTATTATCTTTTATATTATATTTAAATGAATAAGTTCCAATTAGAAATCGAACCTACGACTTCTTGAGGAAATACGCGTGGCCTTAACTTCAACACCAACAAACTAATTTACTTATTACTTTAGCCTTACGGTAGCGTTAGTTTCGAATCTGTTTGTGTAGTAATTGTACAGGCATATACTTTTAAACAGTTAATATTTTAGTTTTTAATGAATTTCAAATAGGATTACACATTTGCACAATCTTTGTTTCATAATCGAGAAAATATTTTCTCTTAATGAACATTGTATTTGTAATAACATTTACTGGCATAAATTATAGACAAACGTACATTACGGCCTGTTAAGTCAGTACAAATAACTGTATCATAAATGCTACAGAATTTTTTTTTTTATATTGGTTACACCATCTGCTGAATCCAGCATTATTTGGAAATACATATTTACAGGTGGCATTAATTTTGCACGTGAATCGGAGTTCTAGAGAAAATTTCTAAACCGACAAGATACTTAACACCTTTTTATATAATCTCTCAATGTTTACTGTGATTTTCGTGAGCTTTTTAATTTGAACGCCTAGGCGTATGTAGACCACAATTTCACATAAACTATCGTTTAGCACGGAAAGAATGCTTACACGCAGATTAATTGGGTAGAATTTGTGAAGTATATGAACACTATGCTGTAGATTGTAGTTTTATTTTATTTCTTGTTTTATAAACACTGTGTGTATGCAATCTTTATAGCGTGGGTCAGCCCACTATGAGTAAAACACTAATTTTCGTGACTTTGCGCAAATAAATATATAAAACATTTTCTATAGTTTCGAAAGAAAAGCACTGGCCTGAAATTACTGTTATGTTATACTTTTATAAACTCTACGTATACATTAATTCACGTGGAATTGCACCGAGTGTTAAAAACTAAGTCGTATTCCAGTTGTATAATTTTTATATGTATATTTATTTTTTTTTTCTATGTATATACCTACCTGAGCCCGCCGTAACTGATATTTGTGGAATAGCCGACAGTACAGCCAGACCTGTGTGCGCATATCTTCCACCCCCCCTTTTTTTTTGCTCCATTTAACGCACTCCGCCCGCTCAGACATGCACAGACGTCTGCCAGCTACAGTAGATAATACGATACCTACGCAAGGATTTGGTTTGGCAGGGTAGAAATTAGCCCGGTTAGATAGGACGTGGCTTTTCATGCAGACAGCAGCAGCTAGTTGCAAGAGAAACATTCTTGATGAACGCATACAATAATTACATCTGCAACATGCGCCGATTGTTTTATTGATGTTTAGTGGCTTTATTTACAGATGAATATAGCCATTTATTCCGCTCAAGTGTGATATTCGATTTTCGCAAATGCGTCCGACAGCAGGAAATTCATTTCTGTGAATCGATAATAAAAGACAAATATTATAACTACTTAACGTCTCGCACAGAATAGGGTTTATTTTAATTATTAACAGAGCAATTGCGCATTTCTCTTTTACAGTTATCTGTAATTATAGACATTTCACATACGTTTTATGTTTCATTGTTTGAAGCATCGAATGTCGCATACATACCTCGAGACACGCTATATTGCACAAAATTGTAGCTCAGCTCGCCTTTATGATTGATTTTCTTTCCGCTACATGTTACATGCTTGCACGACTCGCGAACGTTTAACGTGGAGCTCATGTGAGATGATCCCGCTAAAATATCTCAGGACAAGCTATGTTGCACAACACTGTCGCTTAACGCGTATTTACGACTGGTTTTCTTTCCACTGGCTACTTGCACGACTCGCGAACGTTTAGCGTGGAGCTCATGTGTAGTAATTCCGCTAAACTATTTCAGGACAAGCTATATTGCACAACACTGTCGCTTAACGCGTATTTATGACTGGTTTTCTTTCCGCTGACTGCTTGCATGACTCGCGAACGTTTAGTTTGGAGCTAATGTGAGGTAATCCCGCTAAAATATCTCAGAACAAGCTATGTTGCACAACACTATAGCTCAGCTCGTTTTTTATAATTGGCTATTTATTCCACTAAGTGTTGCCTGTTTGCGCGTGCGACACGGACTTCCAGTGAGGAGTTTATGTGAGATATAACGTTTTTGCATTTACTTCATAAATCGCAGGACGAGTTGCTTCATACAATTAAATGCGCTATATTCACTTGGAGAAACCAATGTCAGGATGATACTCCAATAGAAGCTAAAGAGATTATTGGCGCAGTTACAACGCTGAGCGATTGGCCGTACAGTTCTGTTTGCAGGTTGCCTAAGAGCCAAGGCGACACATCTTGTCAAAAGCAGAAGATTGCCGAAGGGGACTTAAACAACTTTTTCCGTCGCTCATTTATTCTGTCGGGAAGTGTACATTGCTCATTTCATTAGACAGAGCTTAGGTATTTTTATTTGTTTTTCAAAATATACAAACACAAATCCGTGCATACTAATTATTTAAATTTTTTTTAATGGAAGCATAGATTTAGTAAAAGGACTCGCGAAACATTGAGATTTACACCCCCTGGTTACATAAAGGTTAGCTAAAATTGGCAGAACGTCGTGAATTTAATTATTTTACTACAGACCAAACCACTTGATTGCCAAGTATTTGATTAAGTCATGAGTCGCCCCGATAGTGGGTTCCCAGACATCACTGGTTCGGCTTTCTCTAGATGTGATCTAGCGTGTTCATAATACGGACCCCAAAAATTACTGACTCAAGAGAATGAATGAAAATAAGAGTTAAAACAAATTCGTCCCCAAAAATATTTAGTTTACAAACATATACATGTGCAATACATTTTTAAAAAATTGTATTTTAGTTACAAAATTAATTATGGTTTCTAGTCATTGTCTAACCTGTATTGTAATGAAACTCGCGTTTTGATTAAACTAATAACGGCGTGCATTGCAGATATATATTATCTATGTGGCGATTAATATAATACACAAATCTAATCAACATTAATCATAACTCCAAAAAGCAGCGAGGAAAACATGAAGACAACACGTTATGCTACAATATTGTACAGAAATACAAAGTATATTCAGCAGAGAACAAATTATGTGTGAAAAGTTAAATAATTGTTAAATTATATTATTTATTTTAACGTGTGATGCTACTGGACACATTACTACCAGAGCTATAATTACTGCCTGGAAAATTATTGCGCATTCTTTATCCTATATGATAGACCCAACAATCCTTATTGCAGTTGTGTAGCTGGCTTTATAAGAAGCCCGTTTTGGGTTGCACAAAAATTAGTTTGAGATGTTATTTCTGAATTGGAATGAAATAAGAGCCCTTATATAAAATAACTACTAGCTCAATTGCAAAACTTACCTTAAAATGTAAATGTTAGAAGTCTAGCGTGTCACCAAAAAATTTATGATTATTCCAAATTATATGTGCATATTTCTACCATCACTGGAAATCTGTTGAATGATTTTGAACCATAAGCTAGTTGAGGAAATGGTGGTATTATGTTTTTTTTTTTACACTGAGAAAACGATTATGTAGAAGATAAGAATATAGTTTAGTGCAGCAAAATTAATTTTTTTTTTCTATCTGTGCAACCAACTATTTTGTTCCTGGACCATACTATGTTTTGTTCGGTTTTAGGCTGTCCCAAACGCGTAAGATTTGGTTGGTGCAAATTAAGATTTTATAGGTGTCCATAAACTATAGATTCGGTCATAAATTTAAGATCCAACAGGACAGGGTGAAAGGGACTCACACTCACAACTACAGTTAAGTTATTTATTGGGCCTCTTTTTCATTTCACTCATTTGGTTATCCATTTTACTGTAATTTTTTTTATATTCTTTTAATCTATCTTGTATATAGTTCATTTTACTGTTACAACAGCCCTCTTGTTTGCTCCCAATTTACATCCAACTATACGAGCGCATTCATTGCCTCCCGTAGAATCGAGTATAGACATAGTCCTTTCGCACCGCTATAGTTGCGACCCCTGAGATAAGGGTACCATACAAGCAGAGGAAACACAGTAATTGCTTTACATAAACCGAAAAGGGAGTCATTAGAGCTCACCATTAGAAAAAAAAATGTGTACGTATATACACACACGCACGCACATTTACAGCTTTTAACATCGCTAAACATTTTCTTTGGTATGAAGCTAGATTTATTTACTTTAAACAAAACACGCTCAAAGCATGTGTATTTGCTATAAATAATATAGTATTATAATTAATAAAAACATATAAAGAAACATTCTAATAACAGGAAACCTGTACGTATCGGTAATCGTCTCTTTGAACTAAACCTATATTGTATTACTGAAAAACCAACACCTGCAAGAAATGTTTTTCCTTTCTATACAGAAAGCTTTGTATGGGTTTTTATAGTGCATTATTTTCATACTAATCGTTTATTGATAGCACAATTATGGAAATCAGTCTCAATGGTAATAAATTCAATTATTTGCAGATATTTGTGAAGAAAATGTTATTAAATTACTCATCATCGACAGCGTGCAATGGTAGGAAATGTTATAGTGTCATACATGCGGCAAGTATACATATATTTAGAGTTCTCCAAATAATCACAGTTAATTAAAATTCATATATAATTAATGGGAATTTAGACACTCTAATTTAAAGACATTAAAATAAACAAGGTATTACAAACTGTAATGTTCAAATGCCACCAAGTCAAATCTGATCATGTGCACCTATACTTAATTACATTCATAACAGCGATTATAAATTCTCTTAAATTATGAACGAATATTATTTCGGAATACAATAGTGTGTGGGTAAAAAATAAAACTGATTATTAAATATTATTTTGTTATATGTTGCTTCACGATTAAGAAATATTCTGGAGTAGTTATATTAGCGTATCGTAACGCACCAATTTATAATGTCTGTCACAATATTGTATATAACTTCTACTTCTTCACCTGAATCGCGCAAAGGCACGTTGCCTTGGGCTTAACCCGTACAGCAAGCAAAAATTCAAATTTCGAATACAAGAAACGTCGAAAACAACGAAAAACGTGGTTAAACACGGTAGCAAAATCCTCAAAAACTCGACAAAACCATTATTCGAAAGTCCATTAAACTTTTAATATCGTCAAACGGCACAAACACAGTGAACCGTCATCGATGGCGTCTACAAAAGAACTCTGTATGTAACTATATGATTTAGAACAGGAAAAAAAAAACCAGGAATTACTTTATTCGTCAGCCATTATTTGCTAAATAACTAACTACATTTTCGGTATGTAGTTGAAAAGTGCAATTAAATCAACATAGCAGTGATCCTTAATCCCTTTTATTTTATTAACTAACGGAATAACATCTTCAGTTTGTCACAGCAGATTAGACTGCCTTTTTTCTCGTTGTTTGAAACTAAACATTTTTTAAGACACCCATGTTCACAGCCAGAGCGTACGGCACCAGCAGACAAAATGGCGCCATAGCTGCTTCGACGATGCTGCTATCTAGCGGAAGGCAGCTGAACTACTTGCAGCTAAATCCAGACATCGGTGTCTCATTCCCAATTACCTTACTAGCACTCCACCTGAAGTAGTAGGGGCGGATCCAAAGGAGGGCGGTGGGTTGTCACAGAGTTCATAACCCCCCACCCCCCAACCAAAAAAAAATAAACTCGCTTTGACGTGGAAGTGTCGTGTGAACGGTTTAAAACTGAACTGAAACAATATCAGGACTTTTTAAAGTAATCATTCCATTGATCAATTTAATATTATTACCTAAAATGGTGATCCATACGAGGACTGGAAAGTACACACCTGCACCTACGAAATAGAGAAGTGATATTCCACTCCCCCCCCCCCCCCCCCCGGTCTTAAAAAGTCTAGATACGCACCTATTAAGCAGAGATGTTCAGTATAGGCTGTTCACGGTAAACTGAACACTTTTAAAAGCCCTGCTTAAGATCTACCTGTATACCCATTGTATATTCTTCCAACGCATGTAAAATTAACATTGCCATGAGCCCACTCGCTTTATTTTTTCTTCGGTCAAGTGAAACTGTAAAATTGTAGGAAACGTACACTCTAATGCCGAATTAGTGATATCGATCAGTGAAATAACATTCGCTGAAAGTCAGTTGATAAGTTGCAGCTGACTGGCTAATCAAGCAAATTAACTGAGAACAAGTGACTTAAAGCAGTTGAAGTTCTTGACAGTCAGTGCATAAATCACAAACAAATCAGTGAAATTCAGTCATTGTATTAATTTGTTAGCTGGCACTGACTATCGGCCGCAAAATTTTCACAGTTTTCATTGATTTGGCTCAATTCTCACTGTTTCCTGTTTAGTGTGTACATATTTATAAATTTGCTCATTCTAAAACTTATACGCATAAAAAAAAATAGAACGCAAAATAAATAATTTTAGTATTCACAAATGTATCTATAGGCTGTTCACGGTAAATTGAGCAATTTTGAAAAAACCTGCTTAAGATCTACTTGTGTGCACGTTGTGTATTCTTCCACCTTATGTAAACGTATCGTAGCCATGGACCTCATAATTTTATTCATGCTTCGGTCAAGTGAAACTTTGAAATGATTATAAAAGTAAATATGTTACAAACCTGCTCATTTTTACTAGTCGATGCAATAAAAAAACAGCAGATACCGAAAGAAATGATTTAAATGATCACAAATGGTTACCTAACACTTCTTATTCGACACTAAGATATTGCGCTACTTTTCATTCCGTATTACCAACTTAACTGGAAGCACGTCACTCAGTACACCCTTTAAAATATATGCCGGCGGGGACAGTGACTTTTTCTAAGGTTAATTTCTAAAGTGCTCACTTTATCGTGAACAGCCTTTAACACTTTTAATTTAATGTTACGAAATGTAACTACATTTCCCACGTCGTTGCAAATTTCACTGGTGCATTGGACAGCCCTTAAAACATACTGTATGCAGGCAGGGGCAGTGATATTTTACGTATGTTGATCTGTGGATACTATATATTACCATGGGACAGCCTCCACCTGCATTGCCAGACGTGACTGATTTGCATGAAGGCAAAGCGTATAAAGTTCATAGTGATATCGTAAAGTTAAGCAAGCTGTGTACCTGCACTGCGGAGAAACGAAGAGAGAGCGTATAACGCTAGCCGTGGGTAACCCAGTTAGCCGATTCTGGGAAAAGTATCTATAAATATCTATGTTTTCTGTATATTCTGGGCAGTGCGGAATTGTTTAAATCGTAAAAGAAAACTGTTCTTGAGTGAAAAATCCTGCCAGCGGTGAGCGAGATGTTCGATATAACATCACCCGTGCCAGTTCACGATATACTGAGCACTATTGAAATCAACCTTAGAAAAAAGTCTCTGCTCCTACCTACGCGGAACCTATTTTAAACGGGCGCACTGAGTGGCATGCGCCCAGTAAATCTGGTCACGATGGAGGGAAAGAAATCCCATGGCTTAGTGTCAAATGTAAAGTGTTGGGTAAGCTTTTGTGATAACTTAAATTATTAAACTCCCTTTCAATTTTTTTATGCTTCTGAAGTATCAGAATTAGCAGATTTTGTAAAATATTTACTCTTATAATAATTTCATAGTTTTACTAAACCGACACGTGGATAAAGTGATGAGGCCCATGGCAGTGTTAATTTTACACATGGCGGAAGAATGTACAACGTGCGTGCAAGTAGATCTTATGCAGGGCTTCCAAAAGTGCTCAGTTTACCGTGAATAGCCTATAGTTGCGTAGTCTGAGGTAGGACTTTTTAGTTTCGATATGAACGACGAGTTAAGTAAACAGTTCTTAAAGTGTGAAAATATCGAAACTACTAACACAGATGTGCACATTGAAAAGCAAAAAATATGGCGTGAGTACTGTGTTGTAGTAAATGTTCGTCATATAATTAAGCCGACAAATGATACTTCGACTAGTTGCAGTTCCAACAGTTCATTTCTATGATTCAACACACGAACTCACAGATACTTGCTCAGAATGCACAAATCAAAAGCTCGAATTGAAGTGTCCAGCACGAGTCTAAAAATTTAAACTGCATGAAACCGTATTTCAAACACATCGTGCAAACAACCGAATGATTATTTTTTTCTTGTCCCTGAACCGCGTATGCTTTTCCATTGCTTACGTCTGAAGGGCTGCTTAAAGAGGAGTTAAGGTCAAATGATTGTTGTTTGCATACCAAGACTTTTATAAAAGCGAGATATTTCCGGAGGTTAACGTTAACGCTTTGTTATTGTTACACGTTTAAATACATGGCATTACTGTAGCCTTGCTAAGAGCGACTTTTCTGAGCCAAAGAGATATTATTTTAATGGTGTTATTATTTAAGATTATATTGACGCTGTGTGTCCTTTAAATAATAGTATGCAAGTTTCCGTGCCGAAACATTTTAACGCGAGAAGATGGCTGAAAGATTCTGCCCAAGGCAGTACCGAAACCAGATCTTTGGTTCCCTAGAAGGTATATTATATATATATATATATATATATATATATATATATATATATATATATATATATATATATATATATATATATATCACCGAAATCTTCGATGCCAATCGGTATGTTTTCCATTTGCGAACCAATTATCTACAGTACGAAAGTACCCTTTCCTATCACCTCACGAAATACATCGCGATCGATCCATCAAGTTCACGAGACATTTTTGGTACTGCTCTAGTAAGGAATACAACTAATGCTTCCAGAAGACATTATGCAATGCGATATATTAATATAAAAAAATATGGAAATAATCCGAGAAAACCCACATACGAAATTCGTGAAAAAAAAAGCACGCTCATTTAGTGAAAAAAAAAAGTTACGCATATTGAGAATAAATAGCATTTGCCTATCTCTAAAAAGGAATTTTGCAAATTCTGCTATCACATTTAAATAATGTAACTGCTAATCCGTTATTTTGCCAAATCCAGTGTTGCAACATAATATTAAATAATACGTGCGATATATTTAGTTGAATTTCCACTCTAATGCGAGAACAAAGTTTATGCCTTGTCTACGCTCTAACACAATACAAATCGGAATATTAAAAAAATAATTTATCTTACGAAAATTGCAATTATCTAATATTTGCATACAAAACTGGGAAAATCCAGTACACGTGGAACAATACTGCTGCCTGTCGGCGAACGTCTTTAGTTGCCCAGCTATTAACACTGAGCTTCCAAACCTGGGTATTTTTAGTCTAGGTTAGTGGAATATGATTATTTCTTGCAACGAGCTGTTGTTACACCTGGCGGAACCTGTGCTGTGAAAATGTACACCAGTTGTCGAGGAAGTGCAATTCGTGTAGTCCACGACACTTAGCTATGCCTGTTGTTTATTGCTTGTTCGATGAAGGATCAGTCTCTTTTATGACGAGAAGAAAGTTTGGGATATTCTTGTAGGTCGTAGTTTAAGGATTTTCGCTGCCGGTAACGAAAACAGCGAATAAAGTTTATTTTAAGGGGAAATACAGCTAATTTAACCTTTAATATTTTATATTTTGACAAAATGTAATTCTATAAATCAACTTGAATTTGGTTAGATTTTGCTTAGGGACTTCTAAAATTATTATTTGGATAAATTTTCTGGAAAATAAATAACCTAATATAATTATGGGATCATATTTGTTGGGACTATCGAAAACTGCAGGCATGTCTTTTCAGTTTGCGGGGTATTGATATGTTTCACGAAATACATCACAATAAAACAGAAAAAAAAAAATAAAATTTATTCGTGCTCTCGTCGCAAAGAAAAATCCGCTACAAAAATTCTAATGTGGTGTCGATCATGAAGCCTAAATGGCGACGAAAGCTGCGCGAAAGTAGATTTTATTTTTCCAAGTCTGTCCGTGTTGTACCAATATGAAGGAAAATGGTGTAACTGCACTACACTACTCCACCTACACTTTTTACGTTTAAAATAAACTTAAGTAATTAATAACTTACTTGTGATCTGAAACAAATTAATCCTTAATGTATCCAGGTTGATATGTTGGTTAGTTGGTTTTATATTATTAATACAAAATGTTGCAGGGTTGTTAACACTTGATAACAATTCTCCCTACACACGCACACAGAAGCACTTATTTCACAAATGCCTCGTATATCGTTTTCCCAGTATGAAGGCACAAACACGATATCATCAACAGATAAATCACAGTCACGTGCATAAAACGACGTAAATATGTCGTTTAAGACCGACAGGGGCCTGAGTACTTTAACGTAAGATATACGAACGTAACTTTCCATAACTGTGCAAGGTAGGCTATTAGTGTTAAAAGCGTTATAACTGAGCGAAGTTAACAGAGGAGAAACAGTTCGCATAATTCTGAACTAAAGTACTTACGAATCAGTCACCCAACGATGCGCAGTGACACAACAATAGACACATTTGCGACGCACTGTACTCGCATGCGTTCGTAAACACGGACACTTAAGAGTAAAAGAATGACAATTTCTTGCCGACGTAGCAGATACGGTTCTAGAAAGTTAATTTCGGCCCGGAGACGCATGCGCGGACGAGCCCAGCGGAGTAGGTAAGGCGACAGGAATGGGAATGACAGAACGGCTGGGAACTGCTGCGGAGAGCGAGTAGATGAACCTGACGCAAGAGAGCGCGGCGAACCAGAACACAACACGGCGCCGCTCGTATGAACGGTGGCGTGCGAACTAACTGCGAGAAACGAGTATTTGCCAATTCACGGTTGCTTAGAACTTCTCTGAAGCCCTGCTAGAGTTATACTTCCAAGATATTCCTCCACCTCGTGCAAACAAAGCTTAACCGATTCTAGAAAATTACACCAAAAGGACAGCACGTACCGTTCGTGCGAACTCAGTTTAATAATATCTTGCGTAAGATCTATTTCTTACTCGGCATTATCAACACACCTATTCCCCCCCCCCCCGGCCGGTTTTAATCATATTTATTATATAAATTAATTATTATCATTTATATATAAAATATAAGAAAAGCTCCATTTAATAAAAAAATATGTTACTAATAGTAGGGGCGGGGGCGTTTCACCCCACCTTTCAATAATCGGGTTATAAATTGGTTATCAAAGGGTTAATTAAAAAGGGCTAATACTTAATCCGATTTTAATCCGATCAAAAAAATCTTAATCCGATGAAAAATGGAAAGGATTAAAATTATTGAAAGGGTTAAATTTATTTAAAGGAATTATTTTATTTTCTTGATTTTCTTTCTTTCTTTCTGGGTGTGGTATCCTGGAGGCGACAGACTAGAGTGGTGGGTTGCAATTTCTTATACAGGTGTAGAGTTAAGTGCAAGTGTGTGTTAAAGATATTTTTTTTTTCTAATTTTCTAATTTTGAGGTGTTTGTAGGGAAGTTGGTGGTAGATAGTCGATTTTTACGAATATATTTAACACACGAAAGAATTTCAGAGTGTTTAAACAATTTCTAAGAGTGGCCTAAGTGTAAATGTTATGTTTTTGGGTGGATATAGCTGGTAGATAGGCGACTTTGAAAGATGCGATTTACGTGTTAAAGGATCTGTTTTCGGAATGCAATTAAACATTAGAG
Organism: Dryococelus australis; assembly: GCA_029891345.1. Classification (NCBI taxonomy): domain Eukaryota; kingdom Metazoa; phylum Arthropoda; class Insecta; order Phasmatodea; family Phasmatidae; genus Dryococelus; species Dryococelus australis. Next base: position 46,634,467 of record CM057005.1, read on the forward strand.
AATTTCAGAGTGTTCTACGTATGAGTAAATTACACGCATAGAATCGGAAATTTTCAAACACCTACATGAATAATGGTAAGTGGAATTACATGAGTACTAAATATGAGTCTCGAGGTTAGAAATATAATTTACACAAGAGAGAATTCTAACTATGTTAATAACATGTGATGTCGACAAGTGCAAACTCAGTAAACGAAATCCAGCTAGTCAGTATGAATAAATAACACATTAACACGATTCAGCCTGTGAATATAATTTAAACTAGACACAATAGCATAATATAAATACAGGTACACTACTTAATGCCTCTCGCACACACCGTGAGTATTTTTTTTAACACGTCAGTTTGATGTCCAGCGTAGCAAATACGTCGCCTTATAAGTCGTGTGTGTGGAGATCCTCATTATATACGTGTAGCGAAGCCGATAGACAAATGAGTTGAAATTTATGAGAAAAACTATGCATTCGTCCTACAACAGACAACGAAACAATCTTTTTTTTTTTTTTAAACTAAAGTTTCACTATTTTCAGAATTTTCACTTTTAACACAAATTATTTCCGTCGAAGCATAGGGACACTCGGATGACCTGAAGAAGTACTTAAGCCTGCAAAGTGTAATCGGGTAACACTTTATAGAGACATACTACAAATTTCCGTTACAACTGTGAGATTCACGTCACTTGGTAACAAAAAACTCGAGTTGTTAATGCAAACTGTATTTTTGTCTACCGAACACAGAAATTGAAAATCTTATCGCAAACGCAGTATATCGATCCGCTCTTAACACATGAAAATGTATATTTTCCCGATAAATTACTACATAAATTGTGGCTATCATTAGAGATTGTCCGTAGCTGCGGTAACCCCCGAGGGTGGCCTAGTCGGCCGCCAAGTGTGTACAGGTGCGGTGTTTATGGAGCTGACAAGTAGCACGTCCGTCTCTTCCAAGCGTACATGAGCGACTGAAGATGGCGCCGAGTGGGATAACTTAGGTCACTTCGCTCCCTGCACCACTCCCCCTCGCCAGTGCGCACTGGCCCGAGCTGGCCGCGATCGTCAAATGTTTTCGGCACAAAGGCAAGATGGTGACAAGTGATTAGCTGTGTTTCGATAGGAGGAGACCTGCCTGCCACCCCCTCACACCCCAGCCACACACCCCTACCCGACACCGCTCAGAACTGGCCCGACTCCACAATGTCAACCATCCCTTACCAACCCTCCTCCTTGAGGTCCTGGAGGTCAGACACCCAAACCGCCTACGAATATCATTTGTCGCAACTGATTCAAGCTGGCGCAATTTGTCTACTTGTGTAAACATAGGTTCCCGATCGCTCGTAGGCACCCCTCACCCCCAGAACTGCAACGAGTTTAGAATGCCAGTCCCCTCCCACCCCACCCGGCGCCCATCAGAACTGGCCAGAGTCCAGAGGTACATGACCTTGTCCAAACCACCCTGCACCTCCCACCCTCGTCTTCAGAGCTGTTGCGACTCCACAGTGCCATCCACCCCCTCCCCACCAAGACATGTCCAGAGGGACGTGACCCCTACCACCCCCACTCTTGATGGCAACTTTTTCTGAAGACCTCCGCTATCGAACGAGCCTGGAGCTCGCAAAAAAATCAGTTTTTTAAGCACCCCTGACCCAGCCCTGGAAATGCTTTTTCGTATTTTTTTTACGTGAGTTGGTGAGTTGGCAGCCTTGCAGTACCAGTTTCAAGACAATGCGCCATCCTCGATACAGTATTAAGAACACATTTTTTCTACTTGTGACTCCCCTGCTTTGAGCGGCAGCCCTCTGAATGCATGTCCCGAGAGATTTGGCCCAACTCGCTGTCTCTTCAACCTTACGCAACAGGTTGAGTATACGAACAGTGAAAAAAATAAATAAAAAATTACAAGTCCCTGAAATCAAGTTCCCAAAATAAGTCCTAGATTTAACATTCCAATAACACCAAATGTATATTTAGAACCAAGCAAACTATAATTTGTAAGATTACACAAGACTTATTTTATTTACTCATTAAAACAGAACTAGTCTTTACAAGTACTCAAGCATGATATATGTTATTCACTCGTTAAGAAATGATTTAACTAACGATTCAACGTATAAGAGAGAAAATATTGGGAGAGATTTGCGCATCTCTTAACATCGATGTCTTGAGAGCCGATGAAGGGAGAAGCGCCCCATCGCGTGCGAGCGCGTAATACTAGGGAAGAGAGAGAGAGAGAGATCTCCAATGAAAAGCCTTGTATCAACGGCAACATCTAACATGTCATCCACACATTGTGAAATAATATGTTTTTATGCTGTGGCCTGCCCGGAAAAGTGAGCATTCTAACCAATGTATTCCCTTTCTTTATGTCTAACCAAAAATGTTCCATCAGCAAAAAATGTATTCCATGTAACATAAAATGTATATATTTGTATTTATTGAATATTTTAACAGTTCCCGATGTTAAGTTTAATGAAACACTGCGAATACAAGTGGAAATTGTGTTTTTCGAAGTTGGAGAACAGCGATTTCAACGTTATTCGCACTTTTTTACTAAAAGGTTATAATTCTTGTAAATTTATGGGAAAATAGCGGCCATTTTGAATCCTTACAGTATATATGGAGGAATAAATATATTTTTTCTCAGTCTTAACTCGGCATCTGCCAAGGTCACTTTGTGTGTGTGCTTGTGCATTAGCATAGATAACAACATCAGGCATCTACTGTAGGCATCTGGGAAGTGTCGACATCAAGTGCAAGCACTGATAATGTGAACGACGCCAGGCATCCACTGCAACAACAAACACTCACTACAATGTCTACTACAGTTCCAGGTGCCTACTACAGCTCCAGATGCCTACAACAGTTTCAGATGCCTACTACAGCTCCAGACGCCTACTACAGCTCCAGATGACTACTACAGCTCCAGGCGTCCACGATTACTACAGCTCCAAGAGTCCACTACAATGCCAGACATCTACTGCTTAATCTAGAACATCATCAACGCAGAATCTACAAGACATCTCATCAGGTACAATGCATCAAGGTCACTGCTGTGACAATTGCGACTCTGAATGCATTGAAATATTCAATGCTATTTTAGCCTATGGGAAGGTTAAACCCTTATTGAGTCTAGAGTGTTCCGAACTGCAAAGTACTGCCCAAATAATTCATAATTTGTTTTGCGGCTCACAAAATAAAATTAGTGTATCCGTTCCTGCCTGACCATTTAAAAGCAGATGAGGGGATTGTATCCTGTTTACCTTGCGAAGACTGTCCTTACGGCATGCCTGCCTTTACTAATGATGACAACTTACAGCATATACGGAGGAATTGTATGTCTTGCAGGTTGGAACAGATGCTTGAAGCTAGAATTATTCCAGACAGGGGTGTATCCTGAAAATTTTGGCAAGGCATGCAACACGAAACTTACTTTAGCACTTCACTTTGCACAGAGGAATTAAATATTAATAATACCAAAATTAAAATAACAGGTTGCTGGAAATATCTTTAAGTTTTTTAGTAATTTTTTCCTATTACTCTTACCTTCATCTGGATTGCTTTGAAACACGAGATAGTCACTAGCCTTAAAATATGCCCATTTAAACACCCAAAATTCACAAAACGCTTAAATTCGCTAGTAGTACATTGCTTGAACTAGGGCTACAGCAAAGTTAAATTTATGCTTGTTAACAAGAATAATTTAAAATATGTTAAGAACTTTAATATTTACCTGTCAAAAACATAATTAAAATTTAAAAATTTCCAGATATATTAGTGGACGATTCTGCAGTCGATGAAGTAGATGCACTGTCATATAAAATTTTATATGAGAGAGGGACTTTTTTTGTAAATACTGCATAAAAATAAATAACGTAAATATGATGTGCTATGCTCAGGGTTTCGAAAACTATCAAGACAACTCCTTCGTAATTAAGGAGCTTGCTATTTCTTATGCAACCAACACTAATGACTCTAAAGTATTATCCTTTAGATTTCCCAGACCTTGGTATAGTGTAAAACCTGAACTTAAAATGATGTTTCGGGAACAGACTTATGAGATACATAACCGGAAATGGGACTCTGGTGACATACCTTGCGGAAAACATTTTCAATGTGTAAATGATGCCTTACTCGAATACTATCCCATGTATGTGCTTGGAATAAGGCAAAAAAAGAAATTTTAAAAACTTTTAACAAATGTAGAAGTAATAAATATTAGAATATGCCATGACTGTTCGAGTACTAATTCATTTGTCAAACGTTATAATACAAATCACTGTGAGGAAAAAACATTCTACTCCCAATGTAAAGCGAAGCTTCGAGAGAATATTTATACAAACATCCTACCTATGTATAAAGATATTAATTTTTCCAAAAATAGCTTGTTCCAGGTAGCATAAGATTTCGAAAAAAAATGGAGAAATTCGACCCTGAGAAGATGTACTCTATAATTTTTGGAGGACACAAGAAAGTGTGGTTCCAGCCTCTAGGCAACATATACTTTCAAACACAGATGTGTAACAGAAATGAAAATTAGAATTTCGCAAAAGTTTCGGAGAAAGCCTGTTTACAGAACGAGTGCTGTGTGATGAAGAAGAAGACTGTCCTGTTTTTCATATGAGACCCGACAGCGAACTGCCCTATTCTTCTTGGGACCTACATTACAAAAATCGCAGTACAGAAATAACCAAAGAACCAGGTTTTCATCAAATCAAATATAAATTGATTAGAGAATTTTACGACACCACCACAACCTTATGGACTGAAACATGTAATAATAACAAATATATCATGCAAATACAAGGCAGTAGCAGACTTTTAAGAGCAATTTATGGAATGTGGGACTGTGAGGTATGGAATAATATTGTTTTTGTCTGCAAATTTGATCTAAAAAGTTGTCTTTGAAGAACTAATTTTAACTGAAAGAACATCTGTCTATATATAAAGAGACAGAATCGTACAGCAGATATTCGGTTAAGATGGAGAGGTTCAACTAATCACTTCAGTATGCTAGTGTTACTCCAGGATTCAGGCGAGTGTGATTTCGAGATGAAGCTGAAAATAGTCCACTACAGATACAGATATGCAACAGAGATGAACATTGGAGGTTTTCAATAATCAATCCTGAATGTATGTACGAAGAAGTTGGAGATTGCATTGGGTGTAAGTATGTAGTGTATAATTTAAGACCTGGCACAGATTTTCCGATTAGTTTAACCGAATTAGTATGGGACATGGAAGGTGAAGAAATCACTTAATATCCATAGTTTAGTAAAATTAAATATAAGTTGCGAAGGGGGTATTACTCTGAATGTGTGGTTTGTACAGAAGAATGCAACAACAAGCAACATTATACATACATTGGTGACCAAGAATTAACTTCTCCCTGTGGCATGTGGGAATGCAATGTTTTTTCAAAGCAAGAACATCTGCCTATATGAGAGAGAATCGTAGAACAGACCTTCAATTACGATGGACATGTTCAACTCATCACTTCAGTATGCCAGTGTTACTTCAGGATTCAGGCAAGTGCTGTTTAGAATTGAAAATGAAGATAGTCCACTACAGATACAGATGTTGAATAGAGATGAGAATTGGCATTTCTCGTTAATCAGTCCAACAGAAACTTTTTAAATGTTCGACATATGTTATGGGCGAAATGATTGTCCTTTATATAATTTACGCCCTGACAGCAAACTATCCTTGTAACGAAGGTAAACGGTAATTTGAAACTCAATGAATACATCACCAAATGCAAGTCCTACAAGAAAATTAAAATACAGAAGGAGTGTAGTTGCTGTTGTCTTACTATAGAATGGACAGAACAATGTAATAACAAGCAACATTATATGTACATCGGTGGCCAAGAATTAACTTCTCCCTGTGGCATGTGGAAATGCAAATATTTTTCTAAGCAAGAACATCTGGCAGACTATATAACATAATGTGCCTAGTATAAAATTGTAAGCCTATGATCTTCCAGCCTACAGATGTATACGAGGTCCTACAAATTGGACAAAGAAGAGTGTTCTTTAAGCTGTATGACGGTCTTCTACAAGTTCATGTCTGTAACTATATAGAACATTGGTGCTACATTTTCAACAACAAACAGTTTCGGCATTCGCTTTGGTGAAGGAATAGCATGCAACGATTGTGCTGTGAGATATCTTCGCCCCGACAGCGACTTACCATCAACCTTAGAAGATTTGATGATTGCCAGTCTTAGTAAGGAAATAGAAGAGGGACAGGGATATGGAGTAATCGACTACCAGATCACCAGACCTCACTATTGGATCAACATTCGCACGAAGGGTTCGGGTCTCTTTTATCGACCAACATCTTCGCTACAAGAGTTTAAGTAAGTGAATATAAAAATTTAGGGTTTTCAGTATTTTGTGTAATTTTTTTTCGCATTTTATTTAAACTTTGAGTAAATTGTTATGTGTCATTTTAATGATTTTCATTATACTATTTATTAAATCTTTGAACTTTTAAAGAATCGTTAACAATTGAAATACATTTTTATCAAATTGAACGATTAATCTTTAAAATTTAGAAACATTTTAATGAGTTGCATTAAGAATCATTGTGACTGAATGATTTTCCTTTAAAAAACATTAGGCCTGAATGAAATTTTATGAAGAAATCATTAGGACTGAATTATTTTTCTTTAAAAATTGTCAGAGCTGAATGAAATTTTATTTAAAAATTGTTACAACTGAATTATTTTTTCCTTAAAATCAAATGAAATTGTTTCACAATTCAGAATATTTATTGAGTAAATTATTTTTAAGGATGTTTACAGGTGGATTTTTTAGAGTGGGTTTTGCTTATGAATGAGTGTAAGTGATTGTGTGAGTGTGGGGGGGAAAGTCATGTCAATTTAATTCCAGGTGTAATTTTTAAATGTAGTTTTGAGTTTATTTAGAAGAGTTGAGAGGAGAGGCAGACCACCTGTAGAAGCATCTTGCTCTAATTGGAATAGGGTATGTGTCAATAACACTCCCCTATAGCCTATCTTTGCTGTCTAAATATTCGCAAAACTATGTGAAAATGCATCTAGAATGCATAGCCAAGTACTCGGATAAAATTTTTTGGTTAGGTAGTTGTATGATTGTGATTGTGTGAGTATTAAATGTGTATGTAGATTTGCTTTAAGTAATACATGTTTAGTTTATACCATTAAATTATGTTTGAATTTTAGACAAGTATTTTAAATGCTTTTAGTGTAACAAATTATTTCCCCTTGCTAATACTTTCATTATTAAACTTATTTTCGAAAAATTTATAAAAATCCATAAAAGTTTTTTGGTTGTGTAAAACTACTTAACAGTTTTTGATGGTGTGTTCTAGGCCATAATTTGTTGACAGTAGAAATTTGATGGTGTAGAAATTTGACAGTGTAGAAATTTGAGTGTGTAAAACTACTTAAAACTTTTTTGATGTGTAAAACTACTTAAAAGTTTCTGACTGTGTAAAACTATCTAAAACTTTTTTGATGGTGTATGATTAAAAAGAAATTTTAATATAAAGTTTAAATTGGACTTAAACTTAAATGAAATATCGTAAACACAGTCTGCTATATTTTTTACAGATGCAAAAGCTTTATGCTGGCAAAGAAAGATGTGGGCTAGACAGGTCGCAAAACACAGTCAATTTATTACAGGAGGCAGGCTGTTTGACAAGAAATTCATGCCGCAGAGAAGCTGACAGAGTGGCATGGCGAGGCCGGAGGGGAAGTTCCCAGTCTCCTGCTGGCACGCATGCATGTCCACAGGCTTTGCGCATCAGTGGGGGAAAAGGGGAAGTTGTCAGGCGAGGTGGGAGGGGAAGTTGCCAGTTTCTCCATTCCCCTCCCTCATTGAAATGCAGAAACACCTACAAGGTCTACGTTATGTGGCATTGGAGGGGGATGGGTGCAGGCTGGGGTTGTCGGCCATGGGAGGGGTAGAGCGAACATATAGATGGCACACGTGGGTGCTAGCGGCAGTCTAGTGTACTAAAGTTCCCCATTATTTTGCCTGCTTCACACTATGCACATCTCCCATCCGCATGGATCGGCCTGGCCTGCCTGGCTTGTTACGCGCTAACCTTGTTTCCGCCTCACCATGCACGTGGCCCATCAGCTGGCCAAGGTCTTGGCCCATCTATTGTATTTCTCCCCACATGCTATCTACCTGACTCTTGTCCCCATTTAAAAGTATTCAGGCTTCACCGTCTTTTTACTCACAGTTCTTGTTTTTGTCCTTCCCCAACAAATACAATACATAAAAAAAACAATTTTACCTATGATGTTATTAATAAAATTATTTTTCACTTATATTGCGTGTGTGAGTTATTAAGAGTGTTTTCTTTTTTTCAGAATGAGGGGTCACTTCACTGTATTTATTGTGGTGTTTAAACTGTTATATCGGGAAAACTAAAGAATGTTTACTAGTTAAGAGTCAAAATGGGTGAGCATAAGTAATCCTGTATTGACATCTTGCTTAAAGATCTTTACATATGTGATTCAGAATCGCAGACGGAAAGACAAGCAATCTGTCGAGACAGTATCCCTTCATCCTAAGCAAACACGAGTTAATCTTTTGGAGGACAATCTCTACTTAAGCGATTCGAGTATAGATTCACTTACGAAGAGATTGTCAAAACCAAAAGGTCAAAACATGTCTGCTTCACCCAATCATGAGAAGGTTGATCTTTTGAATGACGACTTGTTTCTATCAGACTCAAAAGATTCTTGCAACTGGGAAAGTGCTCCAACCATCTCACTACCAACTTTTGAGTCGATTAGACATATTTCGCCAAGGGAGCCAGAAAATAGTTCCTTTTCAGATCACCAAGCTTCAGTGGACGCTTTGCCAGATATGACGTACCAGTTTTTGAATTCAGAGTTTGCAGGAAGACTAAATGATGCGTGGATACGTAATGATCAATTAGAGTCTGATGCAGATTTTTCTCGTTTCTTTGAGAGGTGTAAGTCCCTTTATTAAGCTTATTAATTGCATATCTCCGGCCAGTTAGATTATCCTATCATGTAGTGGGTAAGTACTTGAAATACCTCATGGCAGATGAAGGTGCTACAGACACTTTATTTTCAAAGCAATGTACTTCCTGTCCTCCATTCCTCATATGTGGGGTTAATCGATGGTGAGGATATAATTCCATATCTTACAAACAGACTTGATGAGTTTAGTGCAGGTGGTTCTGGCTGGAGTCTTCAAATGTTGATGTACATGGATGTCCATTTGAGTCAATATCGGCCATTCACTGATGCTGCACACACTAAACTGCCCAAGTTTATTTCCAATTGTCTTGCTTGTGTCGATGTAGACTGCCCAGAGGGAATGCATTTCCACTACACTGTCATAGCATTTTTGATTCCTGCCACATGACATGCTGAGAGAACTTCTTCATTTCCAAAACTTCACCAGGTTTTGAATATCGAAGGTCTGTCGACACCTTTAGTCATACAGGATATTCGCAAGTTTGAGGAGAACGATTCTATTTCTATCAATGTCTACTGTGTGGTAGACAAAGATAGCAGTATAATTGACAAAACTTGCGAAAAGGGTGGGGTTGTAGTACCATGCATATTTATCCTGTACACCAATCACACCATGTAAATGTATTGGTAATTCGTACGAGTGGAAATGCCATTCATTTGAATTTTGTCTGTATTAGAAATTTGTAATGTCTGGTTGGTAGTCAGCTGAGTAAGAAACACCATAGAAAACATATTTGCGATCGTTGTCTCCAGTACTTTGTTAGTGAGGAGAAACTCGCAAGTCACAGTATTCTTTGCCAGCAACAAAAGGCTGTTCGCAGTACTTTCCCCATTGGGAACGACAAGTACTTGGAATTTAAAGATTATAGCAAACAACAGAGATTGGGTTTCGTCGCCTATTGCGACATAGAAAGTTGCCCGAAAGACATGTCCACTTGCTTACCTAATTATGAAACAAGTAATACAACTATCATCAACCAACATGTTCCATATACTTGTAACATTTTGTTGGTATGTTCATACAGTCCAAGTTTGTCTAAATATTTCGAGTTTGTGGGTGGTGATTGTATGTCCAAATTAGTCGATAAATTAGTTGTACTTACAAAGTGGATTGTAGGAATTTACATCATTGTTCCGATGAAGCCATAAACCCCTGCTGATGAAGCTAGGTTGGCTGCTCAGAAAAGTTGTCACATTTGTAAAGAACTGCTCGGTACAGATGATAGTGTGGTCGACCATGACCACCTGACAGGCGAAATCAGAGGCCGTGAACATAATAAGTGTAACTTTAATTTCAGACTGCCCTAAAGACAACTTGTCACTGTTTTCCATAACCTGGATAATTATGATGCTAACTTTCTTATAAAGCCCTTGGCTGAACGTCATGTAACGTTACACGATGGAACCGTGATAATTGAAAATCCTGGAAAAATTCAAGTGATTGGAATGACCTTAGAGAAATTCAAATGTATCACAAAACAGATTCCCAATGGGAGTGATTGTAATGGAAAGGTTCAATATTTCTAGTTGCAATTTATTGACTCATTCCAATACATGAGCACCTCTCTGGAAATTTTGGCAGGTAATTTGCTACCTGTTTCCAGAAGGGAGTTTTTCCTTATGACTTTGTTAAGTCGCCAGACAGACTGATGTGCAAGTCACTCTCACTAAAGGATGCATTTCATAAAGTGATGAGATGCAAAGACATTAGCAATGAGGATTATGCTCACACCCAAGCCACATGGGATGTGTTCAACTGTATAAACATGCTGCAGTATGCCATTCACTACTTACGAGTGGACACTTGTTTGCTGGCAGATATTTTAGAGAATTTCAGGAGCGTATGTTTGGCTCATTATGGTCTTGACACCGCCATTTATGTCACAGCTCTGTCTCTTTCATGAGACGCTTTATTGTCAATGACATGCACGTAGCTGGAGCTGTTGACTGATCCAAACATGTATCTTTTTGTAGAACACAGAGTTAGGGGAGCCATTACCCAGGTATCAAGAAGGTATGCTGAAGCCAACAATATTTACATGGGTGAGGACTACGGCCCCAGTGTGGCATCGAAATATATATGCTATTTCGATGTCAATGGGCTCTACAGTCAAACAATGTGGTCCAACCTTCCGATTGGTAATTTCGATTGGGTTAAGGTTGATTTGTTCTCTTCATGGGATTATGCAAACATGGGGAATGATGGCGACACTTGTTTTTTCGCGGAAGTTGCTCTATAATTCTGAGAGGAGTGTCATGATAAACTATCTGATCTGTCTTTGGCCCCATAAAAATGTCATACCCCCGAAAGGCTCACATGAGACACTTCTTTTAACACTCGCACCATGTAAGAAATATGTTATACATGGGGAAACACTGAGGCAGTACTTGATGAACAGGGCTAAACTTGACTCTGTTCATCGCGTTTTGCGCTTTGAGCAGAAGGCATGGATGGCTTCGTACATCGACTTTAACATTGAGAAATGTTCGCAGCCCAGGCTGCGAACACATTCGAAAAATTGTTTTTCAGGTTGATGCATAATTCCGTTTATGGAAAAAAATTGCAGAATGTCAGCTGGGAAAGGGACAACAGAGTCGTTTTGAGGTATAACATGGTCTATGGGGCTGCGTAGCATATAGGTGCGGCAGATCGTAGATGAAAACTTAGTCCTCATCGAAATGTCAAAGAGTTCTGCTACATTCAACAAACCTTTGTACACTAGTGTTGCCATTCTCGACCTTTCAAAATTAACACTCTATGAATTTCACTATCAGTATGTGCGTACAAAAGTTCTTCCGCCGGCTTTGCACCTCCTGTATCGTGACACCAATTCCGTGGTATGCTCTATTGCTTGTGATGGTGTATATAAAATAATTACCCCATAGTTAATGGTGCAGTTTGATACTTCCAATTATGTGCTAGATAACCCGCAAGGATTTCCTCACAGAAACAAAGGCCATACCAGGGTGATGAAAGATGAATGTGCTGGGCGCATAATCACACACTTTGTTGGTTTACGTCCTAAACTTTATGGTTACATTGTTGGGTATGAGTAATGTATTCTTAAGGCGAAGGGTGTAAAATCCAACGTGCTGCAATCATTCAGGTACAAGGATTATTGAGATTGTCTCGAAAATTACACAAGGGTAATGGGGCCCAATATCAGTTCCGTTCGCATGCTCATCAAGTCTACATCAAATGTGCAACAAAGGTAGTGTTGTCAGGTATAGATGATAAGCGGTACATTGATGCAGATGGGATATCAACCTTACCTTGGGGGCACTATCAAATACCTGAATAATTTTTTTTCAACCCTATAACTGTTTCAAAACAACAATAAATTTATACACCTCCCAACATCTCACATCACTAAGGACGAGCATCTGCCGCCATCACACGCACCTCCTGTTCCACAGTCAATACAGCTTGCTACAACATCATCGCAGCTGACTACACCAATTACTTTTCACCTCTTGAATCATCATCAATGCTGATGCTCCCTGTTTACCTACCTGTAAGCATTACACAACTTCAATAAAAACTCTCTCGATACAAGTGTCTTCGATCCAATTTCCCTTGTCAAAGAAGAAGAAAAAATTTCCCAGTGGAAACTGTGTGCGTCTGAGTGTTATGCCTCAGTCACTTGGAGAGTGTGTGCTTGGCAAAATCCGTACCCGAATGCTACAGAAGCACGCCCCTCTGTGCATCTTTATGAACACCCCACCAGTGTGTCATTGAATGTACGTAATAAATGAACATAGGTAGGAAAGAGACAACCAACAGTTGCTCTTGAATATATTATGTAAAGAAAATTGTTTGTTGTTGTACATAGATCTCTTCAATTATCTTTTAGTTTGTTTAAATATTTTTTATTCTTGTAATATATGACAAACACTTTTGTATCAGTAATGGTAGTAACAGCAATGTAGCAATAATAATAATAGTTTTAGTAACAGTAGTTGTAATGCTAAGTTCCAGATGTAATGTTTGTAAAATGTCGTTGATGAAATGTTATTGATGAACTGTCTTTCAGTTTGTAGGTTGTTAAATTGTATTGATGAAATATCTTGTTTTTGTAAAAATGACTTGTTTTTGTAAAAATGAATGGTTTGTAATTTAGAATATTGTTTGTTGTGCATAAAATCTCTTAAGTTGTGTTTTAGTATATGTAACAAATAACTTGATTTAATGGAAATCAATGTCTTTGAAAAAATTAATATAAGTGTATTAACTCAATGCTTGTTGTAATTGGTTGTAGCTTTTTTGTACATAAATGAGAAAATGTGTTTTAGTACGTGGAAAAAAGTTATTGTTTGGCGAATTTTACTGTGAATAATGAATTGTTCGTTGTAAATTCAGTCTTTTTTGTGTGGTATTGTAAATACATAGGTTTAGGAGAATTATTGAAAAAAGAATATTTCATAATGAAATGTTTTAAAAAAATGAATAGTATGTGTCTTTATTATTTTTTAATACCTTACATCACTAACATTTTTCAATAATATCTTATGTAAAATGAGAAAACAAAGCTATGAGTGTATGTCTATCAGTATTGGTAAGCTGATGACTTGTATTTAAATTTTATTAACTATTGCTTGCTTTCACGAAGAAGAAACTATACTTTTCTTAACGTACAATACTTGCATAGACTTTGAAGGACTGAGGGGAAATTACAAATAAAAAATTATGCAGAAAATCAAACATAGCAGAATGAATGAATGAAGCAGGTTTGTATCCTGAGAGGACCTTGACCCACTCAAGTTGCAGTAGGACACAACGGTCTGCTGCCCAACTTTTGTGACACCCCAGGGGAATCTATTGAAAGCAAAGCTCCGCATACCTTCACAGAGGTAGGTAGCAAAAACCTCTGTCCCTCGTTGCCTTCAACCTATGACTGCACCCAACAGTAACCAGCAAACATAGTCTAGCAAGCATTTTACATACAAACACACAAATTACAAGAGTTCCTGTTCAAGATACAACACGATGATGTCTGAAGAAGAAGTTAAACATAATATATTAAAACTAGTTTTTAAATAAAATTCAACTCAAGTTATGTAATGATACCAATATATTTTCCCGTCAATTTACAAGAGTCTAGCCTGCCTTCATCTGTAGTGATAGCCGCGAATTACATAGTATTTTATAGGGAAAATACACATTTTCGTGTGTTAAGACCGGATCGATAAACTGTGTTTGTGATAAGATTTTCAATTTCTGTGTTCGGTAGTCAAAAATTCAGTTTGCATTAAAAACTCGCATTTTTTGTTAACAAGTGACGTGAATTTCACACATTTAACGTAAATTTGTAGTATGTCTCTATAAAGTGTTGCACGATTACGCTTTCCAGGCTTAAGTACTTCTTTATGTCATCCGAGCATCCCTACGCATCGATTTTGCTGTCTGTTGTAGGACGAATGCATAAGTTTTCTCGTAGATTTCAACTCATTTGTCTATCGGCTTCGCTACACGTATATAATCAGGATCTCCACACACACGACTTATAAGGCGACGTATTTGCTATGCTGATCATCAAACGGACATGATTTTAAAATGGTCAAGGTGTGCGCGAGAGGCATTAAGTAGTGTACATATATTTATTTTGTGCTATTGTGTCTGGTTTGAATCGTATTCACAGGCTGAATCGTGTTAATGTGTTATTTATTCATACTGACTAGCTGGATTTCGTTTACTGAGTTTGCACTTGTCGACATCACATGTTATTCACATAGTTAAAATTCTCTCTTGTGTAAATTATATTTCTAACCTTGAGACTGATGTTTAGACTCACGTAATTCCACTCATTTGAAAATTTCCGATTCTATGCATGAAATGTATTCATACGTAGAACACGCTGAAATTCTCTAATGTTTAACTGCATTCCGAAAACAAATCGTTTAACACGTAAATCACAAATTTCAAAGTCGCCTATCTACCAGCTATATCCACCCAATAAACATAACATTTACACTTAGGCCACTCTTAGAAATTGTTTAAACACTCTGAAATTCTTTCGTGTGTTAAATATATTCGTAAAAATCGACTATCTACCACCAACATCCCTACAAACACCTCAAAATTATAACAATTAAAAAAAAAACTGCCTTAGCACACTCTTGCACTCAATTTTACACCTATATATGATTTTACAACCCACCACTCCGGTCAGGACACCACACCGTCAACATCGGACAGAGCTCCTGATACTCCCCTCCCCCACCCAAATAGAAAGAAAGAATGAAAATCAGCAAAATAAAATTATCCCTTTCAATAAATTTAACCCTTTCAATAAATTCAAACTTTCAATAAATTTAATTCTTGCCATTTTACATCGGATTATGATCGGATTAAGAAATTTATAATAGGATTAAAATCTGATTAAGGATTAACCCTTTTAATCAACCCTTTGATATCAAATTGATTATCCGATTAATCGAAGTGGGGTGGAACGCCACCACCCCCCCTACTACTCTAACTACTTTGTGAAACGGGACATATTTACAGAACAACCGAACACGCCGTACATGTGATTTTTAAAAGGTTTGATTCAAAAAGTGTGGAGAAACCGCGAATAGACTATAGTAATATAATTTAACGTGTTTCATTTTGTGTGCTTACGAAATACAATGACTGAAAGCATGGGAAAGAAATTTAATTACTAGTGTTGGGCAATTTTTAAAATTGTTATATGATTTTAGTGATCAATTTTATAAATCAGTTTTTGTCGTGTTCGTTAGTTGTATGCGATAGGATTATGCATTGTAAAAAAAATTGTAAATTTTACTGAAAATTTTTTTTAAATTTTACAAATGCTTGTAACAGTACAAATATATATTTTGTAAAACTACAAAGGCCGTGTTTGTAACAGACCTCAAGAATCGTTTGTAGTAAACTGACCCGTGCCACGTGCTTAAGTAAAATGGCGGACACTCAACGTAAAACCGTATATACCTATTTGCGCAAAAACTATGGGTGATGTCAAGTGTAGTCGCGTGTAAAAATAGAT
This sequence comes from Dryococelus australis, assembly GCA_029891345.1. NCBI lineage: Eukaryota > Metazoa > Arthropoda > Insecta > Phasmatodea > Phasmatidae > Dryococelus > Dryococelus australis. The sequence continues at coordinate 46,650,475 of CM057005.1, forward strand.
GTATTGTAAGTTTTAATAACGTAAAAACCCTTTAAAAAACTCAAATATTTATAATAAAACGACTAGTTCAATAAAACGCCACCATATCACTCATTAACTGTTTCCTAGCTACACAGAACTCTTAAATCGGCTCTCAAGATCTCGTCGTTAAGTGTCGTCCAAACATCTCAACGCAACAACAGAACTCATAAAATGAAACAATTATATTTATCTTAATCACATAACATCAGTTATTTTATAGGGACTTGCAGCTCTATTTACTATAAAAGTAAGTTTTATGGTTGTAAGTCAAGTTGGTCTTTGCAGTTAACGGTGTTGGTTACTGCCACAATGGGTATGGAATCCAGTCCCCATGCTGGGAAAGTGTAGCCTTTTTTTTTCCTTCGTAAATTATATTTTTGAATGCAATTTTTAGTTACTCTCTATTATTATTTTATCACATTTGTTTTCTAGAAAAAATTTATGTACACTTTTCAATTATGTAAGTTGTAATACAAGGCTATAATTTGTAATATATATGTAATATATGTTTTGCAGATTTTTGAAGAAATTTGTTTGCAGTTTTACAAAGGATTTTCTTGGCAACTGGGTTTCCAAGGATTTTATATGTAAAAGTACAAAAAAAATTTAGAGTGAGGTAATTTAATTCATGTTATTAAGATATTTGGTATAAGACAAATATTATTTGGAAAGATAAATAAATTTAACACCAATGAAGGTGTAAATAAATGTATAACATATATATTTACTATAGAATGCACAGTAGGAAGTATAATGTTATGGCGTAGTAGTCATAGTCGACATAATCGTTTCATTATTTCAGATACCTGTAATTAACTTTAAGTATTAATTTAAAGTTAGTCGTCCTAGGTAATGTGAATAATTAATATTGTAAAAATTTTGCACACTTTATTTGATCATTCCAGAGGACAGGACAATTGTGCATTGTAGGAAATAATTTTACGTGTGGGGAAAAAAATCAAACTATAAGATTAAGCAAAAAACAGCAAAGGAAAAAAAAAATATTGGTAGGGAAAATAAGAACTAATTTTAGAATTGTTCCAATCAGGCCCCGGTAATTCGATTCGGAAAAATTAATTCTTTCCGAAGAAACACAAAGGTGAGTTCCTACGTTCTCACATCTTCTGCAGTAAATAAAATTATTTCATTTTAAAGAGACTATTTACTACCTGCGCATCGGGTAAATATACAATAAATTGTAATGTGGCTTTTTCCTTTATATATCGTAGAAACACGCTTAATTTACATATTTAAGTTGTCATGGCGGTAGCACAGTAGTCTTTACACGCGTGGCTTTAACGTCTGTTATTCCATATACGTGTTTTTTTCATGAATATTCGCATGAAACTGTTCATTAAGTAAAATTTTATCTGCATGATTATAATAATGTTCTCTCGAACGCATTTTTATTTTGATATAGTTGCGGATAAAATGACGTAATCAAAAATATTGCCCAGGAAACGTAGCCCAGTCCTAAAATCAAAATTAAATACTCGTTGGTGACTTTGTGAGATTTTTCTATCAACTTGACAAAGTGAATATCTGTTTTATAACGTTGGCAGCACAGTATAACCTACTCCGGCGAACAAATCAATAAGACAGGTCCCTCGTACCGTTTAGTTGAAACCGTTGCAACTTTTCCTTGGATGCTCCTTGATTCCGGCTGTGGAGTAGAGAACTGACCACGATTGTTTGTTCTGAGACGCAGGATATTTGGAAGGGCTGAGCTGAGGTTTCTGGCGTCTTCCGCCCGTGCGGGAGTGGAGCGAGCTTTGGAAACGCGTGCGCCGAAGAACGAACACGGGGACACTCGAGGCGATGGTTGACCATCGACACGCGAGGCTTGACACTCTCGCCAGCACCTGCCCAATCATCGCTCCGGCCTACGGTTTCCAGCTCCCAGATGTGACATTTCGGCTTCAGCTGCCGTCTTGCAAAAATTAGCACTAAAAATGTTTCGTTCGCCTCGAACTCGTCAACCCTACACCGGCAAATAAATGTTCTGCGGCGACTAAAAATATTTTCCTGGTGGTCACAAGATTATTTTGTAACACGAAATATTTTGTGGCAGAAACACACACACACACACACAAACACACACACACACACACACACACACACACACACACACACACACACACACATATATATATATATATATATATATATATATATATATATATATATATATATATATATATATATTTATATTTATATTTATATATATATATAATTTCAATATTTAATGGAAACCACAATAGAACTTCTGTGTTCACCAATAAATTCAGTGTTTTGGTAGACAATAGTTTGTTCATTCATTGCGGTCAGGGGGAGGGGGGATATCGTAACATAATATCCCCCCCCCCCCCAAATGAAAATAAATAGTCGAGAATGAAATTTAAAAATGAATAACGACTTTTATTTTTGTCAATATATATCTATGTAATGTGTTGCCATCCTTGGACATGAAGGATATTTATAACGTATTGTGGTCCCATCTCTTTATATTCGCCCATTGGTTGTAAATAATTTTTTGAAGTAATAATTTTTAATATTATAAATTTCGTATATTTTACAAGAATAAAAATTCGTAATCACCCCTCACCCGAAGTAAATTCCTGTATACGCCTCTAATTTACGATGCATAACGTGTACGTAATGAACGTATGGAAATGAAAGAAGGTATTCTTACAAAACGGTTCACGATCATTGCATCACGTGTCACGTAAGCACATACTCGATATGTAGACGTGTGCCAAATAGCGATAATGTATTTTGTGTCGCGTAGGTAAGGCTTTCAGCCAATAAAGTTAAAGCAGAAAAGAATAATAAAAAGTAATATATTATAGTTTATGGACTATCTCCTTTATAAAATAAAATTTACTATTTATTTTCCATCACTCCTTTAAATAATACGTATAAATGATTACATTTGCAAACAAATCACTTTTCACTAACATCAGGGTAATTTCTAGTCGTGTGTGATTGGTTGAACATAAGACGTGTACATTCAATTCGAATCACACGGTTTTGTACACGTTAATGCAGACGTATCTTGCGTATAGGCTATGCACGGTAAAATGAGCAATTATGAAAGCCCTTTCGTTTGGAATAATAGTCAATATATTTATTTTATTGTATCCTTAGATACAATAGAACGATAAGAAATGGCTCATAGGAAAAAAGTAACTATGGCGTCAAAAGTGCTCGTTTTACCGTGAACAGGCTGTACAGGAAATTGATCGTGAACCGACATTTAGTCACAGCAGAAATGATACGACGCCAGCAGTAACACTGGTTATAGGTTGTTCATAGTAAAGTGAGCACTTAAAAAAAAAAAATCACTGCCCGTTAACTGCATATATTCTAACTGTACCTACATACTGGCGTGAAGTTTCCCAAGTTAGCAGGGAATTGATCAAAATAGTTATATCTAGGTCTTGGCGTATTGGGTGTGTAATCTTCAAAATTATGACCGACAGAGTTTTTTTGGTATTATTAAGAGTACAAATTAGCAAGTTCGTAACACATTTACTATCTTTACAGTTTCAAGTTTCCACTTGACAGACGCATGAATGTAGGCCTACGACAACGTAAGTTTGACGTATGGCGAAAGGATAGAAAACGCATTTCTCAATCAGAGCTATAGGCTGTTCACGGTAAAATGAGCACTTTTGAAAGCCCTGCTTAAGATCTACTTGTATGCACGTTTGTGTATTCTTACACCTTATGAGAAATTAACATTGCCATGGGCCTCATTACTTTATTCATGCGTCGGTCAAGTGAAACTGTGGAATAATCACGAAATAACAAATATTTTTTTTTAATCAGCTCAATTTTACACTTCGATGCATAGAAAAACATATAGTGAAAGAAATTATTTACGTTATCACAAATCATTGCCTAACACTTTTTATTCAATGTTAAGATATAGAACTACTTTCTATACTTCGTTTTCATTACCAATTTCACAGGATGCATGTCACTCGTGCGCCCGTTAAAATATCTGCAGGTAGGAGCAGTGACTTTTTTTTGTCGGGTTGATTTTCGAAAGCGCTCACTTTATCTCGCGAACAGCCGCGGTAATCCTGCAGTGGACCTTGCAGAAACGTTTTTTGGCGGGTGCGCGGACTTTCATTCGTAGTCGAGGTTTAAGAGGAGTGCGTAGCTGGGCGTTCGAGGTTAAGACGCGAAGGAGCGATACGGGCAACACCAAGGCTAGGCAACACGCGCGTGATTTCCTGCTGCGTTCAGCGTGAAGCCACGCCAAAAAAAAAAAAAATAGTGGTCGCGATCAACTATGCCACGCGCGCGTGTCTTCGCGCAGCATGGCTCTGCGACCATGCGTGCCTTGGAGTGTGTGCTGGCAACATCGGCCGGCGTGCGGCTCGTTAATGTGAACACGACACCTTTAAGTAGGAACGCAGTCGTTGCTTTACTTGCAACGTTAATGTGAACACGACACCTTTAAGTAAGAACGCAGTCGTTGCTTTACTTGCAACGTTAATGTGAACACGACACCTTTAAGTAGGAACGCAGTCGTTGCTTTACTTGCAACGTTAATGTGAACACGACACCTTTAAGTAGGAACGCAGTCGTTGCTTTACTTGCAACGTTAATGTGAACACGACACCTTTAAGTAGGAACGCAGTCGTTGCTTTACTTGCAACGTTAATGTGAACACGACACCTTTAAGTAAGAACGCAGTCGTTGCTTTACTTGCAACGTTAATGTGAACACGACACCTTTAAGTTAGAACGCAGTCGTTGCTTTACTTGCAACGTTAATGTGAACACGACACCTTTAAGTAGGAACGCAGTCGTTGCTTTACTTGCAACGTTAATGTGAACACGACACCTTTAAGTAAGAACGCAGTCGTTGCTTTACTTGCAACGTTAATGTGAACACGACACCTTTAAGTAGGAATGCAGTCGTTGCTTTACTTGCAACGTTAATGTGAACACGACACCTTTAAGTAGGAACGCAGTCGTTGCTTTACTTGCAACGTTAATGTGAACACGACACCTTTAAGTAGGAACGCAGTCGTTGCTTTACTTGCAACGTTAATGTGAACACGACACCTTTAAGTAAGAACGCAGTCGTTGCTTTACTTGCAACGTTAATGTGAACACGACACCTTTAAGTAGGAACGCAGTCGTTGCTTTACTTGCAACGTTAATGTGAACACGACACCTTTAAGTAAGAACGCAGTCGTTGCTTTACTTGCAACGTTAATGTGAACACGACACCTTTAAGTAAGAACGCAGTCGTTGCTTTACTTGCAACGTTAATGTGAACACGACACCTTTAAGTAGGAACGCAGTCGTTGCTTTACTTGCAACGTTAATGTGAACACGACACCTTTAAGTAAGAACGCAGTCGTTGCTTTACTTGCAACGTTAATGTGAACACGACACCTTTAAGTAGGAACGCAGTCGTTGCTTTACTTGCAACGTTAATGTGAACACGACACCTTTAAGTAGGAACGCAGTCGTTGCTTTACTTGCAACGTTAATGTGAACACGACACCTTTAAGTAGGAACGCAGTCGTTGCTTTACTTGCAACGTTAATGTGAACACGACACCTTTAAGTAGGAACGCAGTCGTTGCTTTACTTGCAACGTTAATGTGAACACGACACCTTTAAGTAAGAACGCAGTCGTTGCTTTACTTGCAACGTTAATGTGAACACGACACCTTTAAGTAGGAACGCAGTCGTTGCTTTACTTGCAACGTTAATGTGAACACGACACCTTTAAGTAAGAACGCAGTCGTTGCTTTACTTGCAACGTTAATGTGAACACGACACCTTTAAGTAGGAACGCAGTCGTTGCTTTACTTGCAACGTTAATGTGAACACGACACCTTTAAGTAGGAACGCAGTCGTTGCTTTACTTGCAACGTTAATGTGAACACGACACCTTTAAGTAGGAACGCAGTCGTTGCTTACTTGCAACGTTAATGTGAACACGACACCTTTAAGTAAGAACGCAGTCGTTGCTTTACTTGCAACGTTAATGTGAACACGACACCTTTAAGTAGGAACGCAGTCGTTGCTTTACTTGCAACGTTAATGTGAACACGACACCTTTAAGTAGGAACGCAGTCGTTGCTTTACTTGCAACGTTAATGTGAACACGACACCTTTAAGTAGGAACGCAGTCGTTGCTTTACTTGCAACGTTAATGTGAACACGACACCTTTAAGTAGGAACGCAGTCGTTGCTTTACTTGCAACGTTAATGTGAACACGACACCTTTAAGTAAGAACGCAGTCGTTGCTTTACTTGCAACGTTAATGTGAACACGACACCTTTAAGTAGGAACGCAGTCGTTGCTTTACTTGCAACGTTAATGTGAACACGACACCTTTAAGTAGGAACGCAGTCGTTGCTTTACTTGCAACGTTAATGTGAACACGACACCTTTAAGTAGGAACGCAGTCGTTGCTTTACTTGCAACGTTAATGTGAACACGACACCTTTAAGTAGGAACGCAGTCGTTGCTTTACTTGCAACGTTAATGTGAACACGACACCTTTAAGTAGGAACGCAGTCGTTGCTTTACTTGCAACGTTAATGTGAACACGACACCTTTAAGTAGGAACGCAGTCGTTGCTTTACTTGCAACGTTAATGTGAACACGACACCTTTAAGTAGGAACGCAGTCGTTGTTTTACTTGCAACGTTAATGTGAACACGACACCTTTAAGTAAGAACGCAGTCGTTGCTTTACTTGCAACGTTAATGTGAACACGACACCTTTAAGTAAGAACGCAGTCGTTGCTTTACTTGCAACGTTAATGTGAACACGACACCTTTAAGTAGGAACGCAGTCGTTGCTTTACTTGCAACGTTAATGTGAACACGACACCTTTAAGTTAGAACGCAGTCGTTGCTTTACTTGCAACGTTAATGTGAACATGACACCTTTAAGTAGGAACGCAGTCGTTGCTTTACTTGCAACGTTAGTTATTCATAGGTGGAGTCGTCGTCGATTTCAGAGAGAATACTGTGTCCATCCCATATTAATTGAGAGGTCAGCAAAAGGAGTAATTTGTACTCCTGCGTACGAAGATACATAGGGCCTCGTCAATTGAGCAGGATCTCCGCTTTTTCCCTTTCAGTTTTCAGACGAAACTGTCCTTCATACTCGTGCATATTTGTTGTACTTCCTTCGCTAAAACAGTAATATGTGTTCATAGATAATATGTCAAATATGTTATAATAACGTATTTCAAGTGTATATAATGATTCATAATGCTAGTGACATTCTGTTGCAGGTATCTGGGGACTGGGAATTCCATCCCTTCTCTACACTTTTGAGTTTCTTCTTGGACGTTCTACGATTCCTGGCATTATCCGAGACACATGTACAGATATTTGGGAGAAATTAGAAGACATATGCATGAAACCACTGACGACAGAAGAATTCATGTGAATCAGTGATCAGTATGAGAGGAGAGCGAACTTCCCTCATTGTGCGGAGGCTATCGACGGCAAGCACGTACGAATTATTAATCCGTGGAATTCAGGCAGAGTATATTTTAATCACAAGAAATATTTTTTCTATTGCACCCATGGCTGAAAGAGACAGCAATTACTGTTTCACACACATAGATATTAGGTGCATTTCAATGGCGTATCCATGAGGGGGGCTGAGGGGCCGCAGCCCCCCCCCCCCAATGATACATTTTTAAAAACCCTATTATCAAAATGTCAGTCATTATTATTTATATATTTGTTACTACCCACATGACACACATTTTTACAGCCTATATTAAACTGGCAATCACTATATTTATTTATTTGTTACTAACCACACATATGATTACATCTTATACATAAAAGCTTCGTTTTTTTAATAAACGGGGGAAAAATAATTGTAATGTATTACCTTCTAAGTGTAATCAAATGTGGCGGTGATTAGCTTACATATGCGAAAATATTAATGCTATATTTAAAAAATTGAAAATGCAAGATATTTAAATGGCACGGTGATGCAATCTACATATGACTATTGTGTTGACATATTGTAAATTTGTATGTATACGTGAGCGAGTTTGCATGCCTCGTTTCTATCTTCCTTTCCTTTTCTCTCCTTCTTCCGCTGTGACTTGTGAACGATGTACTACCAGTGACAACACCAACACTCATCAGCCCCCCTCCCCCCCCCAACCACCCGAAAGAAATTTCTTGATATGCCTCTTGTGCGTTTGGTCACGAAAGAGGTTCGAGTGTATTGAAAGCAACTGTGGAAAAATTTTGCGTACTTATCCTGCAAGAATCCTGAGTTCCGCACAAAACATTTTCACCTACACAGTGTGGATGTGGTATAAACCATTATTCAAGCATGTTGTGTACTTCACAATTTCGTACGAAAGCAAGACGGGTACAATTTCGATGACACGCTGTTATGCACACTGGAAAGAATTCCTGCATACGGAACAGGAAGAAGCAACAATGGAAAAACTATCCGAGATAATTTTGCAGATGTCTTCTGTTCTGCTCACAGACCCGCGCCGTGGCAACATTGTTATTTAAAAATTCCCTGGATAAATGGGGGCTGTAGTCTGAAAATAAACAGACTGATTGTTTTGTTCATATCTATCTTGAAAAAACAGTTATACCTAAAGGCTGTTCACGATAAAGTGAGCACTTTAGAAATGAACCATAGAAAAAAGTCATATATTTTAATGAGTGCACTCAGTGACATTCGCTCAATAAAGTTGGTAACGATGGATGGAGAGTTGTTCCATATCTTAACGTCGAATAAAAAGTGTTGTGTAACCATTTCCTTCTGTTTTTTAATGTAACGAAGTGTAAAAATTATCATCAGATTTGTAAAGTATTTAAAAATTTCGCTCTGTAACACTATATATATATATATATATATATATATATATACAGAGAGAGAGAGAGAGAGAGAATGTATATATAAAGAGAGAATATATATGTATACATATATATTCTGTATATATATATATACTATATAATTATATATAATGTTTCTTAATTGTACCGACAAACTTCGTAAGGTGATTCCTTATATAAAAATAAGTAGAAAATATGCAGAACATGTACCACCTAAACTGAATATTAACGGAATTATAAGCCCTTGAAAAATAGATTTTGAAATGTGTTTTTGCACTATATCGGAAACAAAGTGAAATGAAATTACAACTCTCCAATCATTGTTCTAGGTTAATTGGATCTTCAACTTAGAGCAAACTGCAATTAATACCTTTCCCCGTACAGGAGATAACAGAGGGCGCCACCCTATTTTCCTCGGCCACTCTTTTACAGTCAGGAATTTCGAACTTTTTGACGATGAATTTTTGAGCAGCGTGGCCTAAGTAATGAAATGTTTCCTCTTGCCGCAGCTGCCCAGGACCCGCCGGTTACGTGTAAAATGCACACAAAGATTCGTCTGCAGGGATTCAGTGCCTGGCACATAGGTAATACCACCTACATCCGCGTACAAATTGCTGCGTGGCCACTGCACAGACGGCTGCCTATTCGTTACAGGCGACAGCTTGTATGTATTACTTGTATTGTATGTTTGGACGGTATTTTCGCAAATCGTAAAAGAAGTGAGATTAAGTTAAATCTCTTCGAATAATGTGTTACGTGACGATGAACGTCAGCCTAAGAGCAAACCCGTATCGATGATCCTCCCTCCCCCTTGACACGGTTTACTGAGTAGATGACAGAGGTGGCCGCGCGTTGGCACCAGAAGATGACAGAGGTGGCCACGCGTTGGTACCAGAAGATGACAGAGGTGGCCACGCGTTGGCACCAGAAGATGACAGAGGTGGCCGCGCGTTGGCACCAGAAGATGACAGAGGTGGCCGCGCGTTGACACCAGAAGATGACAGAGGTGGCCGCGCGTTGGCACCAGAAGATGACAGAGGTGGCCGCGCGTTGACACCAGAAGATGACAGAGGTGGCTACGCGTTGGCACCAGAAGATGACAGAGGTGGCCGCGCGTTGGCACCATCGCCTGCGGTGACGATATGTGCGTGTACCCTCCCTTGCGTTAGTACCTTTGTACAAGTACTTGACAAATGTGCTGCCTACCTAGCAGTCGTTATCACGCACCCCTTCACGTTGAGTCCTAGGTGGTTGCAACAAGAGGACCATTTCTGTTACTTGGGTTATACTACTCAATAAACAAGCGTCACACGTTCGCAGTTTCTGACGGGGAAAAAAACGTTGTATGCAACACGAGGTTGGCCACCCCTGTTATCTTCAATGCGATGAGTAAGGGGGAGGGGGTACATTACAACGGGTTTGCTCTTAGATTGATATTCCCGGGTCACATAACACATGATCCGAAGAAATTTTATTTTATTTCACTTCTTTTACGATTTGCAAAAATACCATTCGAACATACAATACAATGAACACATACAAACTGTGGCCAGAAACAAATAGGCAGCCGTCTGTGCAGTGGGCACGTATCGTTTTGTACGCGGGTGTAGATAGTATTGCCTGTGTGCTAGGCACCAAATCGCTGCAGACAATCTATGGGTGCGTTTTGCACGTAAACTGATGGTCCTGAGCAGTTGCGACAAGATGACCAATTTCGTTATTTAGGCCATGCTTCACAATATTCCTTCGTCAAAGAGTTCGAGATTCATGACTGTAAAAGAGTTGCCAGCAAAAATAAGGCGTACGCCCCTTTTATTTCCTGCACGGGTAAGGTATTAATGTGAGTTGGCTCTTAAGTTGAAGATCCCATTATCATTGAACAATGATTGGAGAATTGTGATTTAATTTCACTTTGTTTCCCATATATAGCAAAAATAGTTTTCAAACTCTCACTTTTCAAAGGCTTATAACTCCCTTAATATTCACTACAGGTAGTGCGTGTCCTGTATATTTGCTAGTTATTTTTACGCAAGGAATCGCCTCGCGAAGTTTGCCGGTCTGGTTGAGAAACATCCTGTACATATCTCACTCGCTACACAATAATGGCGCTTTGTATTACACTACAATAGGCTGGACGAAGCTTGCGCGCGCGTGTGGCGTTTTTTTTTTCCCCCGAGCGTGCGATCACGCAACGACAACAACGCACGCGTGAGAGACCGTGGACAGCGGTCCGTATTCCTGACGAGATTTGCGGCGCGAAATCACGCACGTGTGGCCAACACGCGCCCCTGTCGCCATAATCGCTCCTACGCGCAAGGCGTGCAGCGTTCACGTCGTGGCGCAGTACTGTGCAAATTAGATCTGTAACCAACAGTAGGACTTCATTACACGCGATTAAAGCCCACATATTAAACTGCGCTCGTACGTTCATACTTTTCTCTTATCGCTTAAGGAAACCGCGTAGGCAAGCTTTACAGATGCGATATTTCACCATTTTCACGATTTTTTTTTTCACTCTCCATGTATACACTTAATATGATAAAAGTAAAATCATAGAGGCATAGGTAATTTTTTTTTTCATTTTCTTGATAATCGTCGTATTTCCAGAACATTTATTTACCGATGTATGCGTATTCGCGCAAACAACTATTTCACAGAAAAGTTTTCAGCATTTACGTAGTCCTCTTAACGTCTCTTAGAGAACAGGATTGATAAATGCTATTCACGGTAAATCGAGCACTTTTGAAAGCTCTCTCGTTTGCGATCATAGTCAATAAACATAGTTTATTTTAGCTTTAGTCGTTAACTTCCGAGTGCGGTGGAATATACACACTGTGTTTATTACTTACGTGGCAATATTTATTTGAAAAATATATGGTCAAAGGATAAAAAAATGGTTGAAAGGAAAAAAGTAATTAGGGCTTCGAAAGTGCTCACTTTAGCGTGAACAGCCTATAAAGGCATTAGCCAAAACCTTTATTAAGGTTGAAGTAAAGCAACTGCCTATGGAGCACTTCACCCGACTGAACAACGTTAAGAACTCATAAAAAAAGTAGTACAGACACAATCATAATCGTCAGAAAAGTGCGATTTATGCTGTATTTGAAAGAAGAATACATATATTTTGCAACATTATAAAATGTTTTACTAAAATATACTTTTTAAGTGAAAGAAATAATCAATTAAAGTAGTCTGTATCTTCAACACAATTTAAGCGCATTTCCATTCTGGATGCTTCAGAAGGAATAATTTGCAAGAAAATCTTCGTCATGGAATATCGTCATAATGTTTACTAAAATTGCGTGTAAGAAAATTGTAATAATAAAGTAGGAAATAATTTGTATAATTAATTTTTATATGCGTCTACTTATCATAAACATTTATGGGTGAAACTGACGTAAATAAAGTTAGTTACAGAATTGACACGATACATTACTACTATGATTTTATTACACATGATCACAGTAAATATTATGACGATCTTTCTTAAAGGAAATTTTCTTGCAAATTCTACTTTCCAAAGCATCCATAATGGAAATGCACTTTAATTTTGTTGAAAATACAGACTATTTTAATCGATTTTTTTCACTTAAAAAGTATATTTTAGTAAAATATTTTATAATGTTGGAAAATCTATACATTCTTCTTTCTTGTGCAGCATAAATCGCACTTTTATGACAATTTTTATTGTGTCTTTGCTACTTTTTTTTATGAGTTCTTCACGTTGTTTAGTCGGGTGCAGTGCTCCGCAGACAGTTGCTTTACTTCAACCTAAAGGAACCCACGATCTCCTGGAGCGATTTGTAACGATAGTCGGGAACCGAAATAAAGACGGTCGGACGAGGAATAGAAACGCGAGCCTGCTCGCGTGCGATTTTAGTATTTAGCCAGTGCCACTGTGCTGCCTCACGCGGTGTTTAGGGATATGGCTTCAGCGTGAATATACGACAAATCTCAACTAGTGGCACACACATGCCAAGGTCTGAACTCTACCCCACGGAAAGTTTATTTTCTCGTATCATTTACACGTTACCTAAGGGATAATGTGATACATACCCAGTCTATTGAGAATACCACTCATAAATTACTTCGTAGCCTGACACAAGGAGACAAACACGGATAAATACGACACTGTGGCCAGCTGAGGGGAAGATGGGGAGGGGAGGGGAGGGCAAGAATTTTTTTTCTGCGCCTTTATTTATTTTCCTTACTCGCGACGCTGACAATTGATAGAGCATTCGGAAACGCTGTCACATAGGCTATACAACTGCACAGGCACTATAAATAACTAGGGATGCGAAAATTCGGGTGAATTTCATAGTAAAATACGAAAATTATGTATCCGCGAAAAATTGACAAATTACTTCAAAATCACGAAATTACTGGAAACGCAGCATTAAATTAAAAGAAGCCAATTTTGTGTTATTTACACTGTTAGTAAAAATAATGTGCCATAGACCAGTTCAAATTACATAATTTATTTTGCTGTAAAATGTTTAGTTTTGATTGCCATATTACGTCCTTAGTTTGGTAGGGTATATGGATTTGCTGCCTCTCCAATTAGTTGCTCTTTAACTGGAGCTGTGGGGGTCGCAGTGGTGTAGTGGTTAGACTACCCGCCTCCCGCATAGTCGAACCGGGTTCGATTCCCGGCAGCGTCGCTCCCTGATTTTCCGATGTGAGAGTCGTGCCAAACGATGCCGTTGGTCGGCGGGTTTTCTTGGGAATATCCCGTTTCCCCCCGTCGTTTCATTCAGGTACTGCTCCATACCCACTTCGCTCCGCCCTCATGCATTGGGCCGAGGCGTTATTTCAAGCAATACAATTTTAATATGTCGCAAATACACTACCAATCTATAAACGTAAACTGGCAGACAAAACTAAACATTTTACAGGCAACATCAATTCTGTAATTTAAACTGTTCCAGGACACATTATTTTTATTAACAGTATAAATAATACAAATGGGGATTATTTGATTATAATTTGGAGTTTCCAGTAATTTCGTAATTTTTTTTTTTGGCAATTTGGCAATCTTTTCTTTTAGTGCATGTTGATAGGTCAAGTATCAAGCTATAACTAGCTGAATGCATAATTTTGTAGAATTGCAGTTACATTTGTGAAGCGCACATAACGAATATTGGAAACTCATGGAAGGTTATACAAATATGTTTTAATTTTTAAGCAGTAAGCTGTTCGTGTTAATTTTAATAGTAGTGATTGTACCTACGCGAAATTAGTGCAATCTGTCTAAGAACTTCTGTAAACCTATTTCCATTAATTTTGGTTTTGCTTATTCATAATATTTCTAGTGATCATGTTATTCAGTTATCACAATTTTGAAGTGATAATAAACGTTCCTAACTTACACAATTAATAAGAAAATCTTTTGTTCCTAATTATTGTTTACTTTCTTGCAGTGATGCTCTCAAAACCGTTAAGCATTTTTTATCTTAAGCGAGGAGCTTGTTAGTCACCCTATTACGCAATTACGTTGATACATCTACTTGATTAGTGGTAAATCCACGAATACAGCAATAGCTGCTTTGTATAAGCTTTATTTTAAAAATCGTATTGGGTTAACATTTTTTTAAAGATTTTTTAAACTACATTTTACCTTCTCCGATGCAGGGACGAAAGCAGCCAGAGGTTTTGTATTTGCTGCCTCTTCTCTTTCTCTGTTACTGCTACATATTATCTTGGAAAGAGATACATCCCCGTGTAGATTATAAATAAAGATTAAGGCAAGTGCTCAGTGACATCTAGCATTGACATTTCTTAAATCAACTCTGCCCATGCATGAAGGTATTTAAACTTAAACAGTGGGTGCCGTTTACATAGTAAGTAACTTCAGCAGCAAGTTGCTGAAATTTGTCATATGACTTAACGTTTTATTATACCGAGAGAAATTTTTGTTCCCTCCAACAAATTATTTATTTGTATAGGGCCAAATATATATTTATTTTCACCAACAAAATATTGAGTAAACAAAACTGGAAAATCATAAAGCAACAACATCAATTTTGTTAATTTAACGAAATATACATCCGAATGAACAAAACCTTTGTGTTGGGCCAAAAATGAAATTAATCTGCCAGTAAAATATTTATTTTGATCAGCTATGTATATCTGTTTAACCTCTCATTTGATTGTCTAAGTTCGAATTAAAGCTTGAGTGTATGTTTATAAATTTTGCGGTAATTAGGATAAAAACAGTGTTTGTTGGGCGTTCATTGATGCTATATAATGGTATGAAAATACCATAAAACAATTTCAAATGGAAACTAAAAAACAGAGATGTAAAACTTGAAATATTTATTTGCTCACGTTGTCCACTAATTGGATTTTATGCTTTAAAAAAGTTCTCATTTCGTGAATAGTCCAATTTTTCTGTGGTTGTTAGGGCGTATCTCTCAGGAGCAGATAATCTAGGTTTGAATCACGATCGGGTTTTCAATTTTTTTCAAACAAACCAGAACTGTACAGCCGAACATATGTTTAGTTGCACTAACTAAATCCTACAGATTGGTCCAACAAAATAAGAACAACAAAGTAATTTGGTGTCAACAACAAAATATTCCATTGTTCCTGTTGTAAGGAGTTCCCTTACAGTTGTTCCTCATTTATCATCTCACTCATCATTCATTTATATTATTTGTTTCATCATAAACTAACGTATCCTTAAAAATGTCCATCCGTGTATGTTTTCTATTTAAAAATTTTATTTTATTAAGGCTATGTCACGAATGGGGCCTCGTTGTAAGATGTTCATGTGAAACTGCAGAGTTTATCCACATTCTACCGAGTGTTTTTTACTATAGGCTGTTTACGGTAAAGTGAGCACTTTTTAAGGCCCTTCTAAATTTTTCCTTTCATTCAATTTCCATCTTCCTACTGCTTTTTAATATAAGCATTGCAATATGGCCAAAAAACACAGTGTATATATTTCACCGCCTTCAAAATGTTATGCCCGAGGCTGCAATAAGATATATTTATTAGTGTTTAATGCCTGTTGGGAGGGCCTTAAAAAGTGCTCACTTTATTGTGAACAGCCTATATATAACTTTTTGATTTGTTTTCATCGCACATACAAACTGACTAATTCCTATTAAATTTCTCATACTCTACGTGTCGACATGGAGAACAATTTTATGACCATACAAAATGCAGGTCTCAGGAATGGTTACTAAGTAAAAGCTTTTGTCATTGAGTTGGTTTGGAACTTTTTTTTTTGAGTAGAACATTTCGGCTGGAGAAGTAAAAAGTTATGACGTTCTGGAAATGACGGCTGCACGACTGGACGAGGTAGTTTCCACGACGGAGAACGAGAGCCACAAACTGGTTAAAAGGATGATGTCTCATCGGGTGTGGAGTTCCGTTTAACTGCTGAGAACGACTTCTACTTAGATGGCGACTAGATGGACCGGAGAGTCTGCCTGAATCCTATTCAGAACTGCTCTTATTCCCTGCGCTTCGTAGACATCGAGAACTTCTAGTCTACTAGTCGTCGCAAATTAACGTAAGATTGCAATATCGTATCTTGGATGCTGTATCGGCTTTAAACCCAAGAATGTGTTTCAAAGTACAGTAGCAAGCTAATCAAATACTCATAGGCTAGAGACTTGGGACAAGGTATCGTGAGTCTAAACAGGACTGAGTTATGACTCGTCGGACACCGATATATTTAATTTATTAGCAATTTACAAGAAACAGTGCAAGAATATTAAAGTGACAGTTGCACATGATTTTTGCAGTCATGCATACGGACGAATATCGTTTTCAAGTCATTAAAACTAAACTCATCTCATTTATTTTACATAAATGGCAGCAGTTTTATAATCATCGCTTTTCTCGGTTAATCACTGAATATTATTTTAATGTGGAACCTGTACTTTTTCAATAATAATACTTTGCTTAGTCTTATTTTTAAAAAGGTAGAATATTTGAATTGCCTGGTGTTCTTTGCACTAGTTCTTCAGAATAATACATATGAATGGCTGCTAGCTTTAGAGATGTTGTGTAACACGAGTTCTTGTCATTGCTTATTCCGCTTTAAAGTGATACCGATTATGATGTTCATCTATTCATCTGAAAACGCGTCCTTCGAATATTTAGATTTCTATAATTTAATTTAGTTGTACATTCACCCTTGTGTTACGTTTTCACACTACCAACATCTTAGATCGCAGTAATTTTTTTATTTCGTCATCTCTTACTCTCCACTACACTGCGCAAACAATTAATTTGTTTGTGCCAAACAAACTTTGCTTTAGTCGACAAAAGCTTTTTCTCAGTGTAGAAGTGTTTGAACGGTGCATCGCGTTCGGTAAAACACTTGCGTAATTTGGTGAGGTGTTATCCAAACTTGTTATAGGTTGTTCACTTTTGAAAGCCCTGCTTAAGATCTAATTGTTTAAAGGTTGTGCATTCTTCCGCCTTATGTAAAATTAACATTGCCGTTTGGCCTCATCACTTTATTCATGCGTCGGTCAAGTGAAATTGTAAAATTTATAGGAAAGTAAATATGAAGAAAAAAAAAACTGCTCATTTTTTTACACTTCTGTGCATCAAAAAAGCAGAACGGGAAAGAAATAATTTAAGTTATCACAGATAGTTACCAAACACGTTTTATTCGACGTTAAGATATGGAACTACTTTCCCTTTCATCGTTACCAACTTTACTGGGCAAATGTCACTCATTGCGCCCGTTCAAATATATGCAGATAGGGCCAGTGACTTTTTTCTAAGGTTGATTTCAAAAGTGCTCACTCTATCGTGAACAGACTTTACACGTCGCTGGAGTAAATGTATCTGATAGTCATAATTGAACAGACGTACACAAATCAGCGCCTTTACGGTCACATTTGATGACGGAGATATTCAAGGACGCTCCTGCCAATTCCTTTATATGATAGATCTTGAATTACAACACCAGGATGCTGCTGCCTCATAGCGAGGATAATTTGTGGCGGACTCCCTCGAGGCTGGACCAGTAGCCTCGACGCGAGGACGTCGCCAGGAATGTTACTCGCAGAAACCCCCTTCTTTTAAAATTTTCAAAATTTTGTATTTGGCGTGTGAATGTTTGTTCTCAGCGCCATTAGGGAGATAGGCACATGCTCACGGTGGGACCCTGGAGGACCAAACATAGAGCACCGTGGGGAAATGAGCCACGCAGATTGCTGGGAAGAGAGACGTCACTGTTCACTTCAATAACTTTGATAATGTTGCGTTTGAAGATGGTGGGCAGTGGTAGGATTTAACTATGTCCTGAGTTTATTAGGGCAGTCTTCGTTGCCTGTGGAAAACAATGACCATAAAACTAAAAACAATCAAGCAAAAATATATTTCCTTAAAAAAAATATATTACCCTACAGAAGAACCTAATAATATATTTAAAAACATCTTAAATTTTTTGTTGAAACTCAGTTGAGAACTACGCAGTGTACTCATTTTGTAGTACATCGAATTTTCATTACTTTTACGGTTTAACTCAAGCTGTTTGTGATAGTTTAAGTAATTTATTTTTCCAACTGGGATAAGAAACTGCTATTCATTTTATGGCATAGACTGTTCAGGGTGAACTGAGTACATTTTTAAACACATTGTGTACTCCTCCGCCATTTGTAAAACTAGCTGTTACCCGCGGCTCCACTCACGTGCAAAATTAAAACCTTGATTATAATGACCAAGTGCTCTATCATAATTGTCTTCTTTATTACTATAATATTCTGGATTAGCACGTAGCGTACTTTTGATCCCGGAAAAACGAACATTTACTTAAGGAATATAAAAAAAAAAAAACAGACCATTCAAGTGTAAAGTGACTAGACGTCCCGATTTCAGCGGGGCAGTCCCTCTTTTTGTACAAATGTCCCACCGTCCCACAAAACCGTTGCTGGCCGTTTAACTGTCCCGCTTTCGTAAAAAAAAAAAAAAACTGTTTTTTAAGTTCCCTCGTTTCAATAGAATGTTTAGAAGCGATCGGTGGACGTTACCGGAGAACGGATAGTTGACTATCGATTGTTCTTATTTTCGATATTGACAATCGAAGTCGCTCGAATCTTGACGCTTCCTTTTTCGCGTTTGTTCACGTTCGTTTACCAATGAAGTGACCGGTGATCATCTTCTCATTTTCTTTTAAAGTTTTATCTAAGTATTCAATGTAAATTTTCCAAGATACCAAAGCGTAAGTGTACGTTTAATGACGACCTACTGCCCAATTACAGTCTTATTAAGAAAACAATATCGGGCAGTGATGTACTTTGTGAAATGTGCGGTGTAGGTTTCGGTGTGTCACACGGTGGCTCATTCGATATTACTAAGCATTTGAACAGAAGTCGACATGAATTACATGAACCCAGTGCAAGCTCAAGTCTTACTTGAAGCTATAAGCAACATACGACGAAGTTAATTTGTGATGAAAGATTCACGGATTGGGTGTTTCACTTTGACTTCCCAGAAGTTTTAGTCACTTTTAGTCAAGTGACTACCCCGCACACGAATTGGTGCGGGGGGGGGGGGGGTGGTTTAGCGGCTAGACTGCCCCCCCCCAACCCAGGCGAATCGGGCTCGGTTCCCGGCGGGGTCGCTCCCGAATTTTTTTTTTCCGCGTGCGGGAATTGTGCTGGGACGAAGCCGCTTGTTGGCGGGTTTCCTCGGGGATCTCCCGTTTCCCTCGCCGTTTCATTTCGGCGCTGCTCCATGCTCACCTCGCTTCATCCTCCTACCTCGACGTTAAGAGCCGGCCCAAATCGCACGTACTGGAGTGCCTGCGCGGTAGTCTACGGTGCCCACGAGGGGTTGGGGGGATGGTAATTGTAGCCTCGTACCGAAGTTGCATAACCCTCGGTCAAAAACCTGGCACGCGCGTCTGTCTGCAAGGTCGACAGTGACGCAGATTGCGACCTCCTGACGTCCATCGAATCCTGCAGAACAGGTTCTTCAGGATACGGCGTAGGGAAATCGTTTCACCGATCCTCCACCTTATAAATCTGTGCACATATCAGATCGTGGGAAACACTACCTTGACTGCCACCCCATTGCTATTTGCACCTGTCAGATATATCCGTTAAGCGGTAACATGTCCCACTATAATTCTGCAAGTGGCGGGTTCGATCCACTCCCTCCCCCCCCCCCCTCCGCCAGTCGAATAATAACGGGGGTTGTTTTACGTTTAATTTTTCGACTGGGTTTCCTTGTCCATTCTGAGCTAATATTGATGTGGTTCATTGAGCGTCTTTAAAAGCCAACAAATATTTTCTATATTTTTAGTGTGTTTTATACTAAAGTGGAAAATAGTACCATATTAATTTACAAAATACTCATTAAGGAAAATGTGTGAGTTTTAAATTTATGTATTTTGCTAAACAAATTTCAAAACAGTACATGGTTAACATGGTTACGTAATATTTCAAAATAATATCTAAAATCGCCAGAACATCAGAGATTAATATAATGGAAATTCATAATTTTGTTCGTCCTTCCTTTTAACGTTAAAGGATAACTTTCATAGCCAAACGTTAAACCGCAATTGCAGGTGAACAAAATAGAGGAAATTTATATTTTGTCATGACGTCCCTATGGCCACAAAAAAACATTGTTTACGTAACTTTCTGAAGCTTGCTTTCACCAGTATTTAAAGATAAAATTTTCTTGATTGCCCTGAAAGTATTGCTTGGTGTTGTTTATCATTGAAGTTGGTATTTTATTTCTCAAATGTCCATATAAACAGAGTGAATTATCTAAAACTTGCACTGCAAATATTTCGAAAATGAAAGGGGCTATTGATGTGCTGTTTTCACAGGATTGAAGTTTAGACAAGAGCTCGTAATTGCAGCCCGGGCACAGATTTTTAATAAGTATTAGAATGTTTATTTCTTGAACAAAGTTACATTTTTTAAAAATGGAACAATGCCAATTCAAGTCAAGAAAATAAAATTAATAGAAATTGGAATATCAGTGGTGTCTTTTGCAGGTTTGCAATACAAGTAGTTTACGAGTTATCGTACAATCGTCATTGGCTTCGTCAATTAGAACGTCAGCGTCCATGGAGTGTTAATGTGTGGTGTGGAACAGTGAACCATCATCTCATTGGCCCTTCTTTCATAGAAGTAACAGTGGATCCCCAAAAAAAAAGTATGTTAACCTCCGAAAAGACGAATTTCCCCAGATGTTACAAGACCTTCCACTGCAGACTAGGAGGATCCTGCAGTATCAGCATTGTGGTTTCCCAGCGCATAATGCACGACGTACTACATCTCGTCTTCAGCGATTGTTTCAAAATCGTTGGACTGGACAAAGGGGACCTGCACGTTGGCCTGCTCGTTCGCCAGACCTGACCCGTTTGGATTTTTTTCTGTGGGAAACGCTAAAATACACTGTCTGCAAGAACATGCCGACTGCACCATAAGATATGAAACAGCGTATTGCATAGCTGCCTGTTCTGAAACTTCTGCTGAAATGCTACAGCATTTGCAGCAATCTTTGCATGACATACTGGAAGCTTGTGTTGTAGCTGATGGTCTTCATTTTGAACACAGCCTGTGAAGGGCAGTTTTCTCTCCCTTCTTCAGAATTCACAGAATTTGTTTATTCGCGTTTGAATTCCTTAAGAGAGTGCTGATACATGACACAGTAAAATCACATAAATGTACAATACGCATACGCTGTTCACGATAAAGTGAGCACTTTTGAAATGGAAGCTTTGAGAAATAGCACTGCCCTTACCAGCATTTATTTTTACCACACACACACACCAACTGACATGCGCCCAGTAAAGTTGCTAACAAAGGAGAAAAAGTAGTTCCATGATTGAACGTTGAATAAAAGTGTTAGGTTAACAATGTGAATAGTGAAATTATTTACTTTGTTTTATGTATTTTAAAATGCATAAAAATGTACAGAATTAGAACATTTGGAAAAATATCATTATCCCCATTAGTTTCACAGTTTTACTTGACTGGCGCATGAGTAAAGTGACCAGGCCAAATGGAATTTTAATTATACATATGACGGAAGAATACACAGTGTGCATACAAGTAGATCATAAGCAGGGCTTTCGAAAACGCTCACTTTACCGTAAACAGCCTATAACATGTGTTTTCTTGCACATTCGGAAGAAAACCACACATACACTAAGCGCCCCACACACGCTCAATATTACTGTGCAATGACAAGGTTGGTGCAATAATATTGAACGCATGTGGCTGGTATTGAATGGTTATACAATATATTGTACGAATCAAATAATCTTTTATATCTTTTGCGTAGTGCCGAAAAGTTTGTATCGTGTGTGGAAAAGATTGTGCAATATTGTGGAAAAGATTGTGCAGTTGCGCTTGAAACGCCTCCGAGTGAAGAAAGGAGGAGAGCGTGTGTGTGTATATATATATATATATATATATATATATATATATATATATATATATATATATATATATATATATATAT
Source organism: Dryococelus australis (assembly GCA_029891345.1). Taxonomy (NCBI): domain Eukaryota; kingdom Metazoa; phylum Arthropoda; class Insecta; order Phasmatodea; family Phasmatidae; genus Dryococelus; species Dryococelus australis. The sequence goes on from CM057005.1 coordinate 46,672,820, forward strand.
ATATCCCCCCCCCCCTTCTCAAGTCTACAGAGAAAGAGGACTAAAAAACATTTATTGTGGGGTTTATCGACGTTTAACGATCTTTGCTAGCCTTGTGGAATGTGAAGAGTAAATACTACAGCAACAGAATCAAGGAAAACCTCCAGCACGAATAGTTGCTTCGTAAATACCGGGAAAAAATTTCCAGGAGCCTAGTGGTTAAAAAAAAAAAAAAAAAAAAAAATTAAGTAATTGCGAACCAGCTTCCGTAAAGAGCTCAAGCGCGTCAGTGATTGTGAAAGAAGCGGTGCTGGCGCAGAAGAAGTCGAGCCAACGTTGTGGTACTTTTAAGGAAATGAGATTTATCATCCCTGAAGAGGAACCAAACACATCGAATGAATACCATTGGTGTGGATGCACAAGGGAGTGAACAGGAGGACTGTCAGACAAATGAGGGAAGTGCTTCAGCTAACAGTGCGAGTACTTTGTTATTCGTAAACACTACGACCTACACTGCCGAAGAACGTAGTTCGGAATCTGGGTTTCTTTCGATAACAAAATTTATACTTTAAAAACAATTTATATTACTAATATTTATACATAACTTATGATGCAAAAAAAAATCATTTAAATAAGGTAAACATGTAACAATGGTGAAATAATTACACCGGAATATATGTAAGACATGCAATGTTGCAGTTTAATGTTCATTTCACAACGTAAGCTGCCATGGCATCATTATGCCTGCATTGCTTGCAATATGTATCTCTAATGCGCTTTGCACTAGAGGGTATGTTTCTGGAGAGCGTGGTCTGAAACGATGTCTGATGATGATAATCTCTCCATGTACCGTTGGTCATGATGCAAAGCTGCAAGTCTTCATTACCCACCGAACCCCAATTAATGTGCATTCGTGCCTGCTCTCTTCTTAGACAAAAAAAAAAACATACGCCAAGATGATAATCTGATCCTTTACTGGAGCCAACGCAACAGGTTTCTGAAGTACACCGAACGTGCCAACCAAAATGCCAAATGCATTTTTGGCCACACGCCGTGCACGACTTTGTCTATAACTGAAAAATGCTCAGTTCCAAAGTCGATCCGACTCGGCTATACAGTTTCATACAATGTTCCGCCAGTGCAAACGCGTCATCGCGCAACGAAACATGTGGCAATTTCTCATCGTTGTTTGGCAGAGTATCAGGTTCTGAAATGTGAAGTGTTTGATTTGAAAACGCCCTTCCAAAAGTGATGTAACCGAAAACACCTCGATCCGATATGCGCCCATTTAATCTCCATAATAAATAATAAATAATCTCCATTTAATCTCCATAATAAATTCTTAATTTGAATCCACTACCGCAAACATTACAATACTGAAAAATGTGTGCCAAACTGACACAAATAAAATGTACGCTCCTGAACAAAGTTTCGGTAATATACTTTCCAATTCCCCATATTATACAAAATATGCTAAAAATGTACACATATTTTGCTACAAATAACAAGATCATAAAGAACTCGCCAAAGCTCAAGATTGTGAAAACCAATTAAAAAACCGGTGCGAATAAAAGCTTTAAAGAGCCATAAAAGCACACAAAATATCACAGTTACATTTATCACAACTCACATTTGATTAAATATAATTACCAATTTCACTGATGGCTCTTACAAAATTCCACTATAATGCCTTTACACCTAATAAGGGAGCTTGGTATAAAATATCACTATCTTTAACAGAGAGTTCATTAAAAATGCTGATCAATAAATAGATTGATATTTCCTGAAATCAACACGCAATACTGCGGTGATGGACTGTTAACATTTTATAACATTAATTAGTAGCCCACCATCGCTTCACTCACGTTTTATGGAGTTATTGAAATACATGCCTATAAATGCAAATACCCGTAACTACCTGCGACTACCCGCGACTACCTGCGACTACCCGTGACTACTTGCGACAACCTAAGAGTACCTGCGAATACCCGTGACTACTTCCGACTACCCGTGACTACCTGCGACTACCCGTAACTACCTGCGACTACCCGTGACTAAATGTAACTACCTGTGACTACTTGCGACTACCCATGACTACCCGTGACTAGCCGTGACTACCTGCGACAACTTGCTACAACATGCGACAATCTGCAAAAACTTGGGACAACCTGCGACTACACGCGACTACCTGTGATTTCCCGTGACTACTTCCGACTACTTGCGACGACCCGCAACTACCTGCGACAACTTGCGACAACCTGCGATTACTTGCGACTACCTGCGGTTACTCGGGACTACTTGCGACTACCTGCGACTAACAGCGACTACCTGCGACTATCTACGACTACTTCCGACTATCTGCGACTACTTCCGACTATCTACGACTACTTCCGACTATCTGCGACTACTTGCGACGACCCGCGACTTCCTGCAACAACTTTCAACATCCTGCGACTACTTGCGACTACCTACGACTACTTGAGACTAGTTGCGAAAACTTGCGACAACCTGCGTCTACCCGCGACTACCCGCGACTACTCACGACTACTTGCGACGACCCGCGACTACCTGCGACAACTTGCGACAACCTGCTATTACTTGCGACTACCTGCGATTACTCGGGACTACTTGCGACTACCTGCGACTAACCGCGACTACCTGCGACTATCTACGACTACTTCCGACTATCTGCGACTACTTCCGACTACTTGCGACGACCCGTGACTACCTGCAACAACTTTCAACATCTTGCGACTACCTGCAACTACTTGAGACTAGCTGCGAAAACTTGCGACAACCTGCGTTTACCCCCGACTACCCCCGACTACTCACGACTACTTGCGACGACCCGCGACTACCTGCGAAAACTTGCGACAACCTGCGACTACTTGCTACAACTTGCGAAAACCTGCGAGTACCTGCTACTAATCGGGACTACCTGCGACTATCTACGTCTACTTCCGACTATCTGCGACTTCTTCCGACTAGGTACTTGCGATGACCCGCGACTATCTGCCACAACTTGCGACAAACTGCGATTACTTTCGACTACTTGCGACTACCTGCGACTACTTGTGACTTTTTGCGACAACTTGCGACTAACCGTTACTACCTGCGACTACCTGCAACTACTTGCGACAACTTTCGACAACCTGCGACCACCCGTGACTACTTGCGACAACTAGCAGCTACCTGCGACAACCTGCGACTACTTGCGTCTGTTTGCGACTACTTGCGAGTATCCGTGACTATCTGCGACAAAATTCTCTAAAATCAACACGCAATACTACTGCAGTGATGGGCTGTTAACATTTTATAACAATAATTAGTACGTGTACGATGATTAGTTCAACTTTCTTAAAGCTATGTAAAACCAACACACGAACGAGGAATTGCAGCAGACATGGCCCATTAAAGCATTCCTCGAATAAAACAATCTTATAGAAACATTATTAAAACGCCGTAAAAAAAAAAAACCTAGTGAAGTGGACGGCAGTTCACGAAGAACCCGATCAAGGTTCCCAATTCTAAAAACATTGACGACACAATTTTAAAAGACGTGAAGCTTGATGAGTTGTGGACGAAAAAGTACATTAGCAAAACCAAGGCTGGGCCAGCTAAATGGGGCTGCATACGGACAGAACACTACACGTTGAAAACTCACAATAAAGACACGCAGCAACCCGGTTTAGTTTACGCCAGACAGAACATTTAGAGAGTGCAAAAGAAACCGAATTAAAAAAAAAAACCCTAAATCACTGCATGCCCCGCAAACCCTGGCACGCACAGCAAGAACACTGAAGCCCAAAAATACAACAAATTCGTCCATCACTTACCGTTTCAACGCTCTCTTTCTTCAGCCTGGCTACAATCACTTTAACAACATCATCGACGTTTGCAAAGTGTAATCCACAAATGCGTAGTACTACTCAAACAGCCTTCAGCTGTCGAAGAATATCACAGACGTAGCTTCGAAGTGTGTACCACCGTAGGTGAAAGGAGAAAGGAGGGGAATATGTGCATGCAAATATATTAACGTCGCGACTCGCTAGGAGGGGGCTCAAGGGGAGGAGATAGGAAAGGCTGCCGAGCTCCATCCAAGGTAGACATCGGGCGCTGTTGTAGAGACGATCATTATAGGAACATTTGCGACTGTGGCGCCACCGTCGCAAATGTTTTGTAATTGTAATATAATGACCTTGACCTCGGTGGTTTTCTTATCGCGACGTGCTTACTGTCTACCGCTCCCAAACAATTTGGGAAGTTCCACGTCTCATTTAATCCTCTCGCGATATCTCTCCATTCGTCTTCTGATCTTGGCATCTGTAATGAAAGAAATAACATTTTCGTATTACAATATTTTCTCAAGTCAATTAGTTAATGCAAGACATATATGTTTGTAGGTAGAGCGTCAAGATGGACCTCCCAGAAAGGTGCCAAAAAAAAAAAAAAGGAGAGCCCTCACAAAAGGTGGTTGAGATTGCATGCCAACGTCTTCAACAACCGCCCAATGACTATGAAGAAAGAGTTGTTTCAGCCTGGTCCGAGGAACTTCATAAAATGGAACCCTATAAGCAAATTTCAGTAAAAAAAATTGGGCTTGGCTGTGTTGGGGACACAGCCGTTTGTTTTGCGTGAATACGTCTACGTTGACGCGCTCGGGAGCCTTGATGTTCCTTTTTTACGTTCCCGGCGCCGCTACACTCGATCATATGGGGTCTTATGGGTATCACTGGATAGCTTTTGAGATGATCTTTCCAGCCGTATACGATTTCTGTATTTCGACTTGACATTTTGACGAGTATAGGCCAAAATTGAGTTTTCTTAATTTTTTACATTCAACTCATACAATTTCGCCATAACCGCGCCACAAAAATGTTTTTATACACACAATCGATTGATCTTGACGAGAGCTGTCGACTGAAATCTAAACGAGCGTCGTAGCTTCTCCTAGTCAAAAGTTATGCTACGCGTAAATGAGACGCGTCGAAACGAACTAAAAATTGAGCCCTCCCCCCTTCCCGACGCGCAATACTTCGCAGTTCTCACTAAACGTAACATATTCTTTGATCTTTGGCAATCGAGTGGTGTAATTGAATTTCAAATGTAGACGATATATTCGGAGCTGCAACGCCAAACTGTATCCACCGATTTTATCATCGGATTTTCTGGATTCCCTCCCACTATGGTCGCAAATTTAAAGACGTGTTCACGTCAAAAAATCCATTAACATTATATTTTAAGGAAAAGTGGAAACTTTGCATCGTGATTTGGCACAAATCAATATTACACTACATCCACGCCGTACATTAGTACTTAGTATTATGGACCCGGGTCCGGCGTACCAATATGATATACACAGACTCAGTCGTTGACTGCTGGCATGTTTCTTTCACATTATAAACTACTGTACGTATAAGTGTACTGTGATTCTAATTACAGTCCATTCGTGGTTTATTCGGATGTTTTGAAACGAACCTTTGAAAAACCACCCTAGGAGTAACATGACAACCTGTTTTTCTCAATTACTTGTATAACAGAAATATATAACACTGTGTCAAACTTTAAAGTATTGCATTCATGAAGAAATGAAACTTTAACTTACTATCTTCTATAACTTGTCATATTTATTTCGTATTCAATATGAATAGAAACTAGTGAGAGCAGCGATGTTTTGCCAACTGCTAGCAAGTAATAGTTCACAGATAAAAATATTGTTTTAACCAAGTTGTTGGTATCCTATTTGTAAATTAAATGTTGCCAATTGAAATGTTAAAATTTTGAGGTAGTCCTGATGGAAACATATTTCATGGTTACAGTAGGCCCTACTGACATGGTGTTTTTTTTTTCGACCGAGAAAGAAACTGTCGGTGGAGCGGAGTTTGCCCCCCTCTCCGTCTCTCTCTCTCTCTCTCTCCTCTCCTCTCTCTCTCTCTCTCTCTCTCTCTCTCTCTCTCTCTCTCTCTCTCTCTCTCTCTCTCTCCTCCCCCCCCCTCTCTAGCTCTCGGGAAGTTTTACACCACTAGTAGAAGCAGGAAATTATACATGTTTTCAATTTTTGCGTACTTCATACTTATCAAAGCAAAAATAATGATTTTTGAATTTGTAATTTACATTTTAAAAGCGATTTTCATGTCTGAATGCCTATTATAATATATGTATATGTGATGGCGGGAGGGTTACAAATCTGAAGTTGGCAGAAGGGGCATCTGGCGAGTGGCGACTTGACATGGCGTATTGCTGTTCAACGAAGCGTTAATTTTTGTTGATCTGAAAAATACTACAATTCACCACATCAAATGTGTACACGTTGTGTTTTTTTTTAACCTACCTAGGCAATTTTTTTTTAACATGAGAGTGGTTTCACTTAATACTCATTTTAGCTATTTAATAGTCTGCTCTTAAGACTGTGTCTTATGAATAGTCACCAAAACTAGTAACAAGAGAGACAGGAAAATAAATAAATCTCGTTTCAGGTAATTGATGTTGAGAGTTGTCTTGAGACACGATTTATACACGGTATTCGTTTGTAGATGGTCCTATGTGTGCATTTAAATACGAAAATGTATTTGTTTTATATGGTTTTACTCCATATGGGATCAACAAGACAAATATATATATATAACCAGTGTGTCATTTTTGATAAATTTGCAATTTAAATGTTGTGTACTGTCCCCAGAGCAAAATTAATATATGTGGTAAGTGTTGTAATTATATATATATATAACAATGTAAGCAAATGTTAAGAAAATAGACAAGAGTCGTAATATTGTAGGTCACTTGAGATTATAATTTGTGCACTGTTTGGTTATATGTATGTGATATATTTGATTGCAAAAATAGGATTTCGTGTGGCGTACATAATTAACGATCAATATGACTAATGTTTTTTTAAATTGAGCATAACATAATACATTTAGAAAGTTTTAATCTAAGTTCTTAGTTTACAAATGTTTATCTTCGGCCCTAGTGGCCCTTTATAAACTAACAAAAATATACTTACAGGAATACAATAAAATATTTGCAATGTTAACAATAAAATAACAATTATAGGAAAATTTAATAAAAAATCTATAGTACAATAAGACAATTTAGTGTTCAAGAATTAAAATAAACAAAAAGACATGAAATAGAATGACAAACAAAGATCAATACTAATTTTATCAAAAACAAACAAGAAAATTAAAGTGAAACAGTGCAGCTTATTGGCTGGTAATCATAGAACATTAATGAAAAGAAAACATAATAAAATACCTTGAAAGTGCCTTTAGAGGTCTTTCTAGTGCCCGTAAGGGTTTTTCTAGACATAATTAGGAAAAGACAAAACAATACTTACTACTGACATAAACACTACAGAAATCTTAAAACTAGGAGGTTTAGTAACATATGGCATAACATTACATTGGGGAGCACAGGAATCGACGTGTTTAATGAAAACAAATTGCTCATGACGCGCACTCGAAGGTACCCCATGGGAGTCACTCCCGCACAAGTCACAGATGCTGAGTGGAATTAGGTGATCTGGAAGTAGAGATGGTGGTGTTACGGTGGGTCGGCGAGATGCATGTCCAGAAGGCGTCGATGGGGGCGAAGGTCTGTGGCGTTGTAGTCGGCGATTGACGAGATGATCGGGTTCGGGTGACGACGGAGGGCGGCGAGAAATCGAGGAGATTGATGGTGAATGGTCTCCACTGGAGACCATTCACCACCGAGTTGGTAGATGTGTTCTGTCGGAGTGAGTCGTGGACAGCCGATGATGCGACGGAAGCAGACATTGAAGGTTCGGACGATCGGCCGAAATGTAGATGGGTGGACGTACGACCAGACCACGCTACCGTAGAGTAGAATATAAATTATATAAGCCCGCCGGAGATTAATCCGAGTGTCGAGCGGCAAAGGACATGAGGAGGTAAGGAGTTGGAGAACGTTGAATGATGTTTTCGCTTTGCCAACCGCTATGGAAATATGATGATGCCATGTTAGAGTACGATCGATATGTACACCTAAGTATCGGGCTGTGGGAGACCAAGTGAGACGATGGTCCATGAGAGTTGGTGGGGGCGGTGGTTGTCGTCTTCGCTTGGTGAGGAACATGATTACGGTCTTTTGGGGGTTAATGAGAACGCCCAATTTCTGAAAGTATGCACTTATTGTGCGGAGACTGAGTTGAGCTCGGGTAGCAAGTGTCTGAGCTTCGACGTGAGTCATGAGGAGAGCTGTATTGTGTGCATATTGGAAGACTGAGACATCAGGGATGGTAGGAACATCGGAAACGTATAATGAGAGGCGTGTGGGACTGAGGAGAGCCCCTCGGGGGACTCCAGCAGTAATGAAATGATCTGGTGACATAACATCGTCCACTCGGACCGCGAAGGTACGATGTGAAAGAAAACTATGGAGTACAGAGAGAAGTCGTTCATGTATGGAGAATATGCGGAGTTTCGTGAGGAGTGCAGAACGACGAACGGAATCGAACGCTTTCGCAAGATCGAGCATGATAAGCACAGCGTGATGATGAAGGCAGAAACCAGCAGTGATCTTGTCTACAAAGGCAGCGACAGCATGGAGTGCGGGATATTTAGGGCGGAACCCGAATTATATATCAGGAAGCGTGTGCAGTCGGGAATATTCTGAGCTGAGACGGGCAAGCAGTATAAGTTCTGCTACTTTGTAGAGTATTGGAAGAAGAGCAATAGGTCGGTAGGAGTGTATTTGATGAGAGGGAGAACCGTGTTTGGGAATGGGGTCCACGGTGGCCTTCTTCCATGTGGTTGGGTAATGACAGGTGAGGATGATAGCGTTGATTAATTGTGTGAAGAAAACTATAGATTTGCGAGTTAAGGAACATATGAGCAGAGCAGGAAGATAATCTGCACCAGGGGCTACAGAGGGTTTGATGCATTCGATGGCCTTGGCCACTCCTCCTGGTGAGGTCAAGAGCGAGCCGTCAACCGATAGTGAGGCATGTGGAAGAGAGGTCTGTGAGAGAAGATCATGGCCAGGATGATCTGGGGGAGATGACGAAAAATGTATGGCTAGGACAGGAACTTTGTCAGCCGGTGAATCAAGAGACCTGTTGGCATGTTGGAGTGGAGACATGCGGGTTTTAGAGCTGCGAAAATGCCGGATGAAATCCCAGATGGTGCCTGACTGTAGAGAGAGCTTCGAGATCTTTTGGAACTGAAGTTGAGCTGCCCATAAGTAAATGATCCAATTCGCTTGATTACAGAGTGTATGATATAATTCTAAATCGGGTGCAGTGCGAGAACGTTGCCATTTTCCACATGGTCTATTGCGTCTGCGAATGAGATCTCTGATATGTGGAGGGAATGAAAGCCCAGGATGAATGGGGCGACAATGTGGAATGGAGTTATCAGCCAAATAACAGATGGCTTCGGTGAAGTGTGCGACCGCATGATCCAATTGTTCGGGAGTATGTGGAATCTTGGTTAGATCAATAAGGCCATCCAAAGTTGACTTGAACAATTTCCAGTTCGCTTTACGGAAGTTATAGCGATATTGATTGATAGGCGGCTCGGTGAGAGTGGGATTGAACATTGTGAGAACCGGTAAGTGATCGGAATCAAGAAGATTCAAAGAAGTGGTCCCAGACAGCTGAAAATTGGGCGTAGAGATGTAGAAATCAACAATGGAAAGGTGAAAATTTTGTCTTGATGGGTGATGTGTGGGAGTATTGGGAGCAACAAGAGTGGGATAGTTGTCATGAGTGAATTTTCGGAGCCCTTTAACTCGGCAAGTGGTGGTTTTGATATCCCCAGGCAATATACTGGCTGGTAAAGTCGCCAGCAAGAATGATGGAATTATCAAGTGTGAAAAGTTGGGTTAGATGGAAATGGACCTCGGGGAGGATGTAAACAAGTACAAATGTGAAGGGGGATGAACACCAGTGATTCTGATGGCTGCCACTTCAAGTCCATCAGAGGTGTGTATAGTACAGGAATAGTGCGATATGTCAGATCGCACTAGAATGGTAATGACACATCGAGGGGAATGTTCTCTGTCTGTGTGATGCACCGTGTAGCCAGGGATGCGAAAGTTGGTAGCTGGCTTGAGCCAGGTCTCCATGATGCCGAAAATGATGTGTTGGTGATGATGAAGGACTACTGCTATGTCATCAAGTTTGTGAACGGCAGACCTGACATTCCAAATAATGAAAGCCAGATACTTTTATCGGTAAGGACAGCCAGAATAGTTGGCAGGGTGGGCCCCATTACAAAGAACACATTTTTGGTGTTCTTCTGGGGTTTTTGTACAGTAGCCGGGCTGATGTCCTTGGCGGCACTTGACACATTTAGCCTGCTCATTACAATGGTGCGAGGAATGACCGAGGCCTTGGCAACAGAAACATTGTACCAATTTACCACCGCCTCTGAAGATTTTGACCTGGATGGCCACTCCGAACAAGTTCGTTAATTTCAACACCTGTGGAAGTTGAGAAGTCCCCTCAAGCACCACAAGGAACAATGGAGATGGCTGTTTGTATTCGCCTTTACTGCCCAGGTGGACGATCTTGGTGTGTTTGATGGAAATGTCCTGAATAGGTGTTTCCACATGAAGGTTCCGAAGGACTACACAGGCATCACGATCTTCAGGACAAGTCCATGTGTGGAAACTGATGTTGTCCTTCCTGAGCATCTCTGTCATGCAAAGGTGGTCTTCTTTTTAACCCATTTGAAAGGTGGAAGAATTAGGATAATGATGGACCTGTAATTTGTCTTTGAATTGTGCTTGTAAAGAAGCCATCTATTTGAGGGCATGGGGGGGGGACAGTCCCCTGTGCACGACAATCAGTGGAGGTTTTCGAAATCATGATGGAGAATCTAAGGATGGTTGTGAAGAAGTTTTCGCATTGTGTGAGGGCTGCTGAACAGGTTTCGAAGAGGAATACATGCCAATTGAGTGAGTTGGAAGAGATTGAGATGAAGTGGGTGGTTTGAGTTCCTGTTTGTGTAATGATTTTGAGCCATGTGAGGAAGTGTCTTCTGTGCCCGAAGAAGAAGGAGTGGCCGTGCATGCAGAGTGCTGATTCAGGCGAGGGTCACGAGGCCCACGCTGTTCCTTGGACGCTTGAGAGGAAGAGGTGTTCTTTTTCCTGTGGTTCCTCATGTCTGTAACAATTTCGAAACCATCATCGGAGGCATCCACATCGGTAATGGTTGTGGCAGTGTTCGCTGGTCGTTTGCCCAGTCTGCCTTCAGTGACGTCCATGGCATCGACAGGAGAAGTGATTTCCTTACAATGAGCTTGCAGACGGGCATTCATGTAAGAGATGAGGTTGGGGTGTGGTGGAAAATGGACCACACCTTGCAAGATGGATGAGGTGGTACAGCAGAAATCAGAATTAACAAGTTCGGTGTTGTGACAGACAATCGTGCCGAAGAGGTAATAGAAGGAACAGTGGTGCTGTCAATGGTGTTAGGAACCGTATTAAATGGAAGGGAATTAGCGATGGTGACAACTGTTGCCCCATGTTCCTGTGAGGCTGAAGCCATTGTAGATGGAGTACCTGAATCGGCATGTGTGAGCAGTGATAATGAATAATCATCAGCAGAACGGAGAGTATATTCTTTCATGTGCAGGGCAGGATTGGTGTTAATATTGCGTTCAGACAGTAGATTCAAATTTTGTTGGACTTTCAGGTATTGTTGTGGGTAGCTGTTCCCTGTAACGGAGAGTGGTTGTGAGCAATTAGATGTGGTGATGTTACATGAGGTGAGAATTGCGACACTTGATGAGGTTTTCAGAATCGGTGGACGGAATAGAGCATACTGGCGGGCTTGAGGAGATATTTGTGAGCGTGCATTCTGAGTTACGCCAGTGTCCGTGACAGGAACATCAGAGTCAGAGTTGGAATTCCGATGTTGCTGAGAAGGGGTACCCAGTTTGGCAGGGTTGGTCCAGAGGCGACCACCCCCAGGTGTAGTAGTAGGTGGTTCGATGAATTGAGCTATCTTAACGGAAGTGTTGGAGTGGTCCTGTAGAGTGTCAGATTGAGTGGTATTAGTGTCCATGACCAAAAGAGAGCGAAAAATGGTGACCATTAACTGGATCTGGCAAGATCATGAGTAGATTGATCTGTGTGACAGAAGTGTAGGCAGGTAGATAAACTAGTGGTCGCCAGAGACTAAGCAACGTTTTAAATGTGTGTACGAAATTACAGCCCTCTACGAACATGGAAACTATATTAAACAGTTGCACTCAAGTTAGGTGATCTGATCAGTAAAATTTGTTGAAAGAGGGCTGTATGACGAGGCCGGTGGCCAAGTTTGGAAACCGAAATATCACTGGAACAGCCCGAATCGAAGTGATCATTCACTTTCGGCAGGAGAGAGAACAGTGATGTTATGTGACAGATACACTGGCATCTTTCTGCGAATGTGATTGGTCGAGATATGTGCTCTAGTAACATGGAATGGCCGCGTGTCCGAACCCAGGTGAGAGAGTTCTGATGGTCACTGAGGCTAACACTGGGTAGCAGCACCTCCTGGGCTTGATTAATGCGACTGGAGCGCCATCTCTCGGAAGTACTGAGAACTTCGGCACCAGCCCAGTTGAAAGTCTTGAGTTGTAAGAAGGCTTGTTAGTGGTTACATCACCCTCGATTTGCTGGAAGAGGGGGTGTGGTGGGGTCCTTGGTTCGAAAAAGTGGTCTGAGCAGGGAGATGAAAAATCGCCGAAAAGATCAGGTTTACATCTCCTTCGAATTCTTGGACGCGGGGGTGAGGAGAGGGGAAGCAGAAAATCCGCCCCCAAAGGGCCGCCTGGCCACAGGGGCGGTTACTGATGCGAAGAGAAGTTAGTGTGGACTTTAACTGATTGCCGAATGAATGTGGACTTGGAAATTTTAAGCTACTCCCAGTACCGGAGCTGGGGACTGTCCCTGAAATGTAGTTAGAACATTGCAAAGTGTGCGAATGAGCAAAAAATGAACAGATGCGAGTACCGGGAAAAGAAGGGACGCAAAATCCCGGCACTCATAAGGCGTGATGCGCCCTCACAAACCACCGAGCCAAGCTCGTGTCACACGCAGCGAACTGCCCAGGTTGGTTTCCCCTGGCACGATCCCTCGCAACGAACTACACCCACTATCGGGCACTAAGCTCTTGCCTTAAAGCGTTGACGGACGGGACCAGAGCTGCAAATACCGAGTATCCCCTACGCCAGGTAAGTATCAATTGACTATAGAAGCCATTTATCCGAAGTAAAGGATGGCTATGGGCGTGAAAAATATTTTGTTGTGATTAATATAATAGCTATAATTGCGTACGTTTTAAATTTATTTAAATAATATCACACTGTATAAAAGCAATAATTATTTTTTGTTATTGGTTGAAAGCATTGCTTATGACAAAATTAGTTCGACTGCCGTGTATCCGAAGTAAGGGATAGTAATGCTTGTTTAGTATTGTTTTACGTGTCTTATTATAAAACTTATCGTTACCTACGTTTATTTTACAAAAAAATTCTAATTTCAGATAGATAAATGCCATCTCTGAAAGCTATTACGTGGAAGTACGGCGATATTTCTCCCTACAGGCTGTTCACGATAAAGTGAGCATTTTTAAGGCCCTCGCAACAGGCATTGACCGCTAATAAATATATCTTACTGCAGTCTCAGGCATTAAATTTTGATGGTGGTGAAATGTATACACTGTTTATTGGTCATATTGCAATGTTTACATGAAAAAGGAGCAGACAGATGGAAATTGGATGAAAGGAGCAATTTATAAGGGCCTTATAAAGTGCTCATTTTACCGTGAATAGCCTATACTTGTTATAAAACATTACTTTTCTATTGTCTTTGAACTTACAAGTAGAATTGTTAACGTTTATTCAGTCCTGAGTAATTTTTAGTATTTTTAAAATGAGTTTCCCCACAAGAAACAGGAGAAAATATAACTAAAAACAAGAAACACTCGACTGAAGCTGCAGACAAAGGCACGTCGGCAGCAAAAAAAAAAAAAACAATTTTGTTTCCATGGGCCCTCTGCGATGCTAGATAAAAAAAAAACCGTATATCTCAATCTAATATCACTTGAGAACAGAAACTTGGAATTAATTTCAGCTGAGTACGACTCAGGAACGGGCTATTAATTCGGACGCGTCTGAAGAGTAGAAAAACATCTCAACACTGTATCACGTGATACGATATCAGGACGAGATCTGAGATACGACTATTAATATGGCCCCTAGGCTATGTGCGTTGGGTACACCCAAGTTAGGCAAGTTACGATGTTGTAATAAATCAGACTTTCTATAGCAGTAATATATATACTGTAACCAACGTGTATCGTGACCGCCGCACGTAAAAGGGCGTGGCCGCTTCGTGGTCGTCACTCTGGTCCGGTGTGCGTGTGTGTGATTGCAAATATTGGACATGCGAAATTTATACCGTTAACCATGAACTGTTTTTATGACCAAGTTTTAAATACCCGTCCATTTATTTACCACAACCTTGTAACATTGCCCTAGGTGTGTGAAGCACAGTATTGTAACATGCTTACGTTTCTGTGATTTGAATGTGTGTCAGCACCCCGACAATTTACTAAGCCCAGCCAGAAAATGTTTCATAAATAATCAAATAAACTTAGTAAAAACTAAATACCTATGCAGAGAATGTAAGCAGAATAAACGTTACGGTAGGCCTATTTTCGTGCATTTTTACCACTATCTTTTACGTTTGTCGCTGCTCCTATACAAAAAATAAGCGACACGAGTTGCGTGTTTGAATCTACTGTCTTTTTCGTTGGACTGATTGCTCCTTCGTTTTAATATTTGTTCCAACTGGACCCGCCCTTTTAAAGAAATAATCCAACACTCATCAATAACAAGCGGTTAAATAATACAGTTCTTTCTCCTGCAGCTGTAACAGGGTTACACACAATAATAATCGTAAGAACTAAGTTATCGTCAATACAGACATTGCTAAACACTCAAAAAGCTGACCTAAATATGTTTATAGTCCTAAATTGTAAACATTCGTACGAAATGGTGTTGAATTGTGACAGAAAATTTTAAACAGCGGTAAACAGTAAACAAAGCATATGGCAGTTAAAACAAAGAAGTCACGTGGCAGTGTTTATGTTTACACGTAGCGGAAGGATACGCAATCGGTAACCAAAAGTAGAGATTTGGCAGGGCTTCATAAAGATGTGAAGTAACCATGAATTAGCTATATTAAATAATTAATTAGGTAATATATTAAATTTATTACCTGTATATAATCATTTAGAAATTTTATCAAAGCTGTGCACATGTCCATAACAACCTCGCCTTTTGACTGGGGTGATACAGTAATTCAGATTTTAGGTCTTCAAAGGTATTTTCTGTTGCAAGGTAACGTAGACCAATTAATAAACACTGGATTGGAGTTATAACTTGTCGCATTATGGAATCTCTCCTCAGAATTTGTGGAATAACCATTGCAAGTGTTTCTTCAAACGAATCACTCACCAGACGGAGTTGCGAAAATCTGTTGGCTCCCTCAGCATCGGTTCGTTTAGTAAGTTTTCGTGAGTGTCTTAACTCTTTCGCCCATTTACGCTTCTTTGGTTTTATCTTTTTTTTTTCACAGCCTCGCCCAGTGCAAACAGCAATGCATCACTGTTCCGTTTCAATCGACATGTTCGCCTCACGAGATTACACCGGCAACTAAAATATTGCACAGTAATATTGTGTTGTATAGGGCCGTTCCATTTCAATAGTGCGCAAACGTTTGTGCGGTATTACTGTGCTTCTAGTGGCCGCTTAAAACCGAAACTTAAACACACGGGCATCATAGCATATTAACTAAGCAGTTAAATGGAACTGACGAATGTAGGTATTTAACATTGCCATGTTGTGACAGCACGCAAACTACTTGAACTAGAAACCTGCCAAAAAACACCATTAGAAATTCTAATTACATTTGGTTTTATTTTCTTGACGTCAGTAGGCACTGTTACATTTGAAAAAAAAAAAATGTAACTTTGTTCAACAAGTACACATTCTAATAATTATTGTCATCTCTGACTGGGCTGCAATTATGGGGCCTTGTCTAAACTTCAATCGTGTCAAACGAGCACATGAATTGCACCTTCTTTTCAGAAATATTTGCGGTGTAACTTTCAGATGATTCATCCGCTATAATGTGACGAAACTGTAAGCTATCCTCAAACACCGAGCGGCGAACCTAATCCGTCCCTAAGTCGAACTCATTTCTATCACCAAACAATAGAAAATATGGACAAACAACCATAATTTTTAGAATTGTACCAAAAAAAAATTTATATCTTACTTTGTTCCGTACGCATAAAAAGAAATAAAAATTTACTGTTTTTATTATTACATTTTCGACAAAACCAGCATGTGTTCGAGTGTATTTTGTTTATTACCTTGGAGATATAACGTGTTATATGCTGTTCACAATAAAGTGAGCACTTTTTAAGGCCCTCCCAGCAGGCATTAACCGCTAATAAATATATCGTATTGCTGCCTCAGGCATCACATTTCGACGGTGGTGAAATGCATACACTGTGTTTATTGGTAACATTGCAATGTTAATATTAAAAACCAGCAGGAAGATGGAAATTGGACGAAAGGAAAAATTTATAAGGGCCTTAAAAAGTGCTCACTTTACCGTGAACAGCCTATAGTAATGTAACAGGTGCGGAACAGTGACGTAACAGGGCGTGGCGTTCTCACGACTTTTCCAAATCAATTCCAACGCTTCAGAGTCACTGTAAAGGCTAGGTATAATCGCCCATTATATTTTTGGTCATTCTGGAGTTTACTTCAGTGCGCGTCTATCAGCGAATATTTTCATCCTCATCGACTTTTACAAGGTTTGTGTCAAACAAATGAATCAGAAAACTAGTTCGGTTGTCTGGTTGGAAACTGGAGTTCAAATTTAAATCAATCCTCTTTTCCATTAATATAGATTGGAAAAGCATTAAGAAAATCCCCGACCCTAATCAACACATCGAAAAGAAACCGTGATTTATATTGATAGGCAACTCTGACCAAGTATGCTTACCATTTTTCCTTTTAAGTATTGAGCAATAATGACGCCTTCCCTCAAATGCCCTACGATTAAATGCCATTTTTGGATGGTACTGTTCTGGGTTATGATTTACATTGTCACTTGACAATCATGTAGTATTTATCACAGTTATAATACGTTACTTAATAACATAATGGCAAAAAAAAATCCTTACGTTGAAAAAGGCATTTTATGAAAATGACCTAAGTGACTCGTGTTCCCGCTGATTCCCTTCGAAGTTTACCTGCAAAAATTATTTTTGATTCAACTCGCATTCTTACTGTGTCGTGTCTTTACTGATACAAATCAGTAGCTTTCTATTCGCGGCCTCGCCCATGTTAACTACACCAGAAAGCTATGCACTTCCTCAACCAAACGACCTATTTCTACGCCACATTGCTAAGGTGCTAGGATTATCAAGTTGCTAGCTGAACTTACTCTGAAGCAAACGACGTAGATCTGCCCGTGTGAGAAGCAGTCCTAACACCTTTAACGACTTCCCCTGGACCTCACTCAAAGTCATAACGAAAAAGAACCTCGAGGGGGAATTGTAGTATCTTAAATTTCAAAGGATTCTTGGATGGAATGAGTGGTACACGCGGTATTAAAACGTATTTCCCCCGTGCACATCCAGTGAAGACTATCATTTTAACAAGCCTCCACTTGAAGCCTTGTATTATAGCAGTGTTTTGGCCGTTAAAATTAATGGAGCACCGGCCTTGAGGAGAAGCTATGAAGCTATGTTGTAGCAGTCCAGGAGGTTAGATGCTATGAGTGGTAGCATTATAGGAAGTTTGGGACAAGGGACTGGGGATTCGGAGCCACGGAGTAGTTAATGCTCTGTCATTCAGGCCATCCGGCCGCCATAATGGAAGCCATTAACCTTGATCTTGACCTTTGGCCTTTACGCCTGTGACCTTTGAACTTGAAATACGAAACGATCCTTAAAATCTAAAAAAAAAAAAAAAAAAAATTGAAAACCATTCCAAAACATTCCAAAAAAATTCCAGAACATTTATAAAAAATTTGTTTAGAAAATTAAGATTTTACAAAACCGTAATAAAAATTCCGTTTCTCTGGCGGCTATTTTTCCTTAAAAATTTCCTTTTTCTCCCTATAAATTTCCCATTTTTCCCTCAAAAAGCACCGAGCCTCCCAGAACAGGAGAGGCGAACTCTTAACACCGAGCCAGGGCAAGCGGACCGGGGAGGACCAGTGGACATGGCAGTGGCGGCCATCTTGGTTTTATAGGCAAAGGGTATGCCAAATCGATGCTAGGGTTCCAGGATCGGAGATAGGCCTAACCATCAGCCAACTTGGCTCTGTCAGAAATCTTACCCACCATCTTTGAAGCCAGTGACTTTGACCTTGAATGAGCTTGAAAACCCCGAAATTCATCAAAAAATAAAAAATCCCAAAATATTCCACAAAACCTAAATATATATATTTTAATAATTAAAAATTATTTTAAAAAATTATAACATAGAATTTTTTTGTGTTTATGTTTAGAGGTAACGAGGGACAGGAACCGAGCAAACACCATGTTGTTATGTCACCAAGCAGTCATATTGTATGTAGGCGACCTTGACCTTGACACCATTACCTTTAATGACCTTGAAAACCCAAAAATTCTCTTAATATTAAAACTCATAAACGTACCAAAAATTTGCAAAAAAAATATATAAATAAATAAATAAAAAACTAAATATTTAAAGAAAATTGGCAGAAGATTTATTTTAAATTATTACAAAATTAAACATTTTTAAAGTTTGGGCTTAGAGGTCACGAGGGACTGGAACCAACCAGCCACCATGTTATGACATCACCCAACCGTCATGTTTAACCCAGGTAGCCTTTACCTTTGACCTCGATGCTTGATTAAACCTTAAACGCCAAAAAAATAAACTTTTTTTCTTTATTTCAAAAAAATATTAAAAATTGAAAAATTAATGAAAGACTTGTTCTTTTTATCAATATTTCGATCAATGTTGCAATCTTTCCATCAATTAGCACCACACGCAACCACAATCAGAACCACATGCACCACAAACTCCACAATGTTTACCAATTGGCACCACAGTCAGAACTACAGTTAACATCGCAATCCTTCAATGTTTCCATCAATATTTCAATGTTTTCGTCAATCTTTCAATGTTTCCATCAATATTTCAATCTTGTCACCAAACTTTCACAATCAGCACTGCAATCAACACCGCTATCTTTTAATCTTTCCATCAATCTTTCAATATTTCCATTAATCAGCTCCTCATACAATGCAATCAGCTCCGCACGCTCCACAATCTTTCAAACTTTCACAATCTTACGATCAATCAGCTCCGATTACTCCGCAATCAGTTTCAATTGTTCACAACATTTCCATCAATCAGCTCCCCATACTCCGCAATCAGCTCCGAACTCTCCGCAATATTTCAAGCTTTCACAATCTTTATATAAATCTTTCAATTATTCCATTAATATTTTAAAATATTTACATCAATCTTTCAATATTTCAATCTATCGTTCACAATCTTTACATCAATCTTTCAATTTTTCCGTCAATCTTTCACGCTCTTTGCATCAATCTTTTAATCCTTCCATCAGTCTTTCGCAATATTACCAGCAATAATCAATCCATGGATTTGCCGTTTGTCTCTATCCATACATATAAAAAAAAAAGATTCACCGACTATCTCCAAAATTTGTACATGTCAACAGAAATAATGTTTAGTATACCATCAACTATTCATGGATTTTTATACTAAAGTCTTTATTGTCATTATATAAGCACATATTTCCGTTAATAGTTGAGTGTTATAGCACCACTTTAAAGTTGAGAGGGATAAAATCATACAGCACACAAAAATAAATAAAAACACAATTATTTTGTATGATCTATTATTATTAATTTGTAATCACAAGTTCAGAAGAAAGCAGTTCATCGCATCATGCGATATATCCCCGTTCCTTCCGTTTACTAATGATTGGAGATAGCTCATCATTGCGCAAATCATAACCATGGTTTTTGAAGGTCAGTCAATGTCTGAGTCTATCAACAAGTTTATTGGATCTTCGGGAAATAGGTATCCTGTATTCCCGACGTATTTTGCCTTATTCGAGTCGGTTATTGCAGTAAATGTGTTGGAGGGGTGTGTCAGTGCATCGAGAAAATCACTTTCATCGTCTTCAACATCATCACAGTCTTAATGTTAATTTTCATCAATGCTGTCTTCATGATCGTCTTCACTTCCTGCTTCATTCTCAATATATTTTCTTTTATTTGTAGCTGGAGTTGTATGCTCACCAGTATTTAGAGCCGATGGCCATTTATTTTGAAATTCGCTGACTTCACGCGAACGTCTTGCAAGTGTAAATTCCACGCAAACCGACTATACTGCACTCATTCCGTCTTTAGCATTAACTGCTTCATCACAACAACCTGTCGAATCAATACCCATCGATGCAGCAAGAGGTATTGCCGGCAACACTTGCTGACTCCCAATAGATGAATCCTTGCAGATTTCGGTATGGTCATTCAATGTATTGCCTTGCTCAAACCGCGTGGGACCAATGCCATAATTCTTCATCGCGCGAAAAGGTCTTTAAGTAGAGACCGCTCTCTCATGCCGACGAGCATTTTGACCATAGATGAAAACTCGATCACAGAATCGACACTGGCGGCAACCAGGTTGCGATGATGCAGGTAGCGACTCAGTGATAATTGATGTCAAAGGCAGGCCTTCGTATTTGCAGTTCATGTTCAACGTATGATGAGAGAGTGCTTCAAAATCGATGTTCACCTCATGACGTCAGAATGCCAGCTGTAATTTTTTCTGCATAAATGCGGTTCTTTTTACAGTAAAGAGCATTGCTTGTGCCAACAAAAGGCCTTCCATCACAAAATTTATATGTAAAAGATTATGGGAGCACTCTGAGAAAACCTACATACTCGTTCGACTCAGAAGAAAACACACATTTAGGGCCTGTAAACATAAAATCATTTTTAATTAATTATAAACATAATTCGTATATATTGGTAATATAAAAGTATTTTTAATTTATATTATACATAATTATAATAATATAAAAATGTAAATATAAAATTTTCTTAATATTAATTGTAAACGAAATTATGTATATATTTTCGTAAATTAGAGCTCTGACTTGTTGGTAAACCAAATACAAAGAAAACTTCGTCGTCACTGTTATGTTATTTTGACATTTATCTAGATCATCCGCCAATGTTTCGTTCTGACATTTACGTTAGCAAGAAACCGATTAAATAACGCAACACGAAGATTGGTTACTGCGCAGTTGGGATTTATCCAAACTCATTCTTCATCCAAAATTGTATATTTTAATTCTAAAAATCCAGTCATTCGTTTTTTCTTTGTATTTATCTAGCAAACGCGTGGAAGCAAATGGTGTGTGTGTGTGCATATATATATATGTATGTGTGTGTGTGTGTATGTGTGTGTGTGTGTGTGTTCTATCAACAAGGTATTGGAGGATTCCTCGAAAATACTTTTTAACTCTGTTCAACTTATTAGAGATGGAATTCCGAATAATGCTGGAGTTAATTTTTAGGTATTTACGTGACCAAAGTTTTTTAATAAAGGGCATGGCTATATCTTATTGGGTAAATGAGCTATTGGCAAGTCCTCGAAAACACATTTGACCACTGTTCACCCCCTTTGGGGAAAATCCTAAAATGTGTTTTTAGGGGTTTATATAAGTAGGCCTAGTCTTTTAAAAATAAATGTATAACGACAGCCCATCTGGCTAGTGAGCTATTGGGGAGTCCTCGGAAACACATTTTACTCTGTTCAAACTCTCACGGGTCCAATTTCGAAAATTTCTTTCTTAGTTAGTGGGTTCCTGCACTTTAAGGAGAAGCCATTCATATGTGTTTATGCTTTTACATCCAATGGTTTGGACTGTCAGTCGATGAGAGAGTGAGTAGGGAACTTCATCTATACACAGAGACAACTAATTTATTTAAAAAAACGAAAGTAAATACTGCCAAATATATTGGCAAAAATATTTATATTCATGATCATCATATGCGTACAAGCCAAAATATTTATATTAGATAAAAAAATCAATAAAATCTGTAAAAAAAAACTTGTACAAGATTGTTAAATAGGTCATCCTAAAACAATCAAATCTATTAATTAGTAACCAACCTTTTAAAAACAAACTATTTGAATCCCTTGCTGGTAAATCATTTTTTGATGTAAATTAATTTCCTGTCCATAGTTTTAGTTATACAACATTTTAGTTTCTGGAGCTTTTATTCGTATCAAATGTATCTCCATTATTTCATGTTACTATTATTTTCTTAAATATCACACCGTTGTATTTTGTTGAAAAGTAATTGATTTCACGAAGGCTTAAAATAAGCCTTATAATTTAAACTATACATTTTTTATATTCGTGCTGTGCTCGTTTATTGTTTACTTTCATCCTTCCTCTCGTGTGTATACTATTTGGATTTAGATTTCGGCTGTATTTTTATCGTTTTATGATTTCTTTATTACGTAGCATAGAACAATAACCAATGGAACGAACTGTATTTATGCAGAGAAAGCATAAACTAAATAAATTAAAATAGCCAGTCTCATGTTTCTAACCACACATGAAATAAATAAGATAGAAATAGAGTTACGTCCAATGTCGCACTGCACCTGGGCACACAGAGTTTGTTAAAAACTAACTACAGACCATAGACTAAAACTTTAGTCTATGCTACAGGCACTATAGGCTGTTCAAGGTAAAGTGAGCACGTTTGAGGCCCTAGTTACTTTTTTTTTTCCTTTCAGCTATATTTTATCATTTAACCACCTTTTTAAATAATCATTGTCATGTAAGTAATAAACACAGTGTGTATATTCCACCGCACTCGGAAGTTAACGTCCAAGGCTAAAATCAAATATATTTATTGACTATTATTCCAAATGAGAGGGCTTTCAAAAGTGCTCACTTTGCCATGAATAGCCTATATCAAATTGTTAGACAAGTACGTTTAAGTTACAAAGAAGAAAGCACGTGTGTGTTCACACTGTAAAATATTTTGCTAAAGTCAACTTATTAAAGTTTTTTGAAAGATGTTATAAGATATCTAATTTTCAATTAATATTTAAGCGTATTTCCATTCTGGATGCAAATAAAAACGTTAAGCAAGACCGTGACAATAGTTACTCAGATTGTATGTAGTAAAATATTAATAACATTGTTTCTAGAGTAATTTCAAATATTAATGTAATGGACATCCATTTTAGTTGTAAAAATGATGACTTTAGCTAGTCTCTGGGGTGAATTCAATACTAAAAATTTTTTTAACGCTACTAAAAATTGCATTACTCGCAACTAGAATAATTACTATTTTGGCCACGCTTGTTGAAGGTATTTTGCAAAATGTACTTTCTATAAACACCCAGAATTTAAAATACGCTTAAATTTTGATTAAAAGTGTATCTTATAAATAGTTTTTTTTTTAATATTTAAGTGAGTAAATTATAACAAAACTTTTCACATTGTTGTAAAATATATGCTTTCTTCTTTCATGTTCAACGTATATCATACTTTTCTGGCAATTTTGGTAATGACTGTAATACTTTGTAAAGAACTCTGCGTGTTGTGCGATTGGGTGCAGTGCTCCATTGACAGCCACGTTACTTATAACTTAAAGATTTCGATAATAAATACCACTTGAGGCACCTTGCTGATATTTTTATAATATATATATATATATAATTAACTATAAAAAATTGTATTGTCTAGTTGTGGGGATTAGTGAGCAGCAGGCTTCAAACACAGGCACAGCAGCGAACGTGTCCTTTCCAGAAAAGAGTGGTCTAAAACATGCCCTTTCACAATGGGAAACTTTCACACTTGACTTTACATTTCCTTTACTTTGGCGAAACCACCCATACACAACACAATTGTAAATTCAGAGTTCAAACAATTGAACATCGGTCCTGCGAGCTTCGTGAAAATGCGTATCTTGTTATGCAAATCATTATCATATTATCCAAGAATGCATTTTACGTACCTTTTTTTTTTAAAATAGGCTTAAAATTTATATTGAAAGTTTATTTCAAAACAAAAATCTCACTTGTTTACTTTATTCAGAAATGTAAATTAGTATATTTCCTCTTCACATTATATTCGTTTGCCAAGACTAGCTTAGTTTAATGTACCAAGATTATCGCCTAACCATAAAATAACACACTTTCCACTGACCTCTGTTAGATTCTCAGCAAAATGACTGCTTGACTTTGACTCGAATTTCAAAGTTGTTTGACTTTATCTTTGACAGTTCCATCGTGTCAAGTTCCGTAAGAAACAACATGCCGGAAAGCAAACGTAAAGTCAAATCTTACAGTTTTCAATTGTATGAAGGCCTTAATGGTTTTCCTCACTTCCCTCTAATGCCCTGTTGCACCATCGTGGTTCGAAATTCGATCCGAGATCAGATCTTAGATCGACACAGAAAACTGTTGCACCATTCGAGTTCATAACTGAACTGGAGATCGAGATGAAGTTTATTTCAAACCGCTGAAATTGGTGGTTCCAAAACTCGATCCGAGATCAGCAGCCATCGTCGACAAATGTAGTTTGAAAATACGCCAACAGACAGAACTACGGTCGATTGTTTTCTTGGGAAATTAAAACAACATTAAACGCACTTTAATATTATTCAGTAAAATTTCTACAACAATAATTCACTTAAAACAGATCAAAACATCGCACATCTAGTTCTAGCTATAGTGAAAAATACGCCTACTTCCATGACGTCATATATCACGAACCAATAGCAAACTTTGTCTCATACTTAATTTAGATCTCTCACTTTTGAACCAAGATCGTCGAATCGGAGATCCAGAAACATAAACATTACGTTTGTTCAAACACTTTTACATTGGAACCAAGATCGAGCTAGATCCTAGTTTGGAGCTAGGATCATTTGATCTCGGATCGGGGAAGACGTTGGTGCGACAGGGCATTAGCGACTTAGGTGATGAACACTTGAAGGAATGTGGAAAGGAGGAATCCCAGGTAGTGGCAAGCTGGGACGACAAGGGACAGGTAGTGTGGGCAGGCGGCTCTTAGCAAAGTGTGTTCCCATATAGGCTGTTGACGATAAATTGAGCACTTTTTTAAGGCCCTCCCAAAATGCATTAACCCCTAATAAATACATTTTAATGCAGTCTCAGACATTAAAATTTTAGAGAGGAAATGTTTATGCTGTGTTTATTAGTCATATTGCAATGTTTGGATTAAAGAGTGGCGGAAAGGTATAAATTAATTGAAAGGAAAAATTTAGCAGGGTGTTAACGTTATTCATGTATAGCATGAACAGGATAAGATACTGAGGATAATCATCTTTACGTTACTCTTACTCTGGGGGAATAACTCATACATAGCTCAATGATACAAGGCAATTACAAAAACTACTAAAGCTTTAATTTCCCTTTCCTGTACGAAAATGATCTGAAATAACCAAATCGTACTCGAAATTTCAGGGTGCCAGACATCTGAGCTGAATCGAACAACTACTTAGAATCAAGGCAAGCGTGAATACGAGGTCCGGAAATCAATGAGACAACTCCCAGCACAAGCCAATGGTGTCACCTAAAATCTAAGTAGTATTATTAACACGCTCGTTCTGGATCACCTCTGAGTGGACAGTAGATACTGGTTACTACTGGCTGAATAAATGCTACAAATAGCTATTACAGCATTCGCAATGTCTTAAACCCGGCAGCCCACGATAGTATTAGGTGGGCTGCCTGTCTGCTCACAGTTGATTCTGCACAGCCTACAACAGACCATAAACGTGAGAAATTGCAACTGATACATTTTTTTTAAACTAAGCAACTGTGTCGCAAACTATGAATGCGTGTCTTACAAAAATAATTGGTTTTATGAACACTCACTTTTTCTACACACGCCCATATACAAATTACACCTTCAGATATTATAACCTAACCAGAACAAATTTCCTCCTTAACACAGATTTTGACGACACTGGGCCGGAGCTCCTCCGCCTCGTAATGTCGTGTAGTTGTGGGGGTTGACCGTTCAGGTCAACGTCTCTCCAAGAGGTCGTTCAAGGATCTCGGATCGCCCTGGTGGGTCGCCCTCAAACTGCTCACGCCGAAGTCCGGCGTCGATGGCCCTCGATGCGGTGCCGACAGAGTGGGTCAGAGAGTGGAGGTGTTGTCATGCACCAGCAGCCTTATAGACTGTTTGGTTGACCAACGCACAGGAATATATTCTGCCACCCTCGCGGGCTCCCTAGCTCCTCTCACTGCGAGCGCACTAAGACATCGCTCGATCAGCAAGGTGCGGGATCAAGCTCCGCGTCCATTACAAGGGCCTTAAGAAGTGTTCACTTTACCGTGAATAGCCTATGGCATCTTCGGTACATGTACAGTGCAAAATTAAACATAATAGTGTCAAAATTCGTTTTATTGCGCACCATCAGAACATGGCGCATGTTGGCATCAACAGTAGTTATAATTTTTAAAAAAGATTCCTTTTAATTGAAATATTGAAAGCACTCCATTTACGTCATCAATGTACACAGGGTGCGAATTAAAGTTTTAGCTGAGAAGGGGAACTTTGTTTCTTAGTGAACTCGAGACTTTTGGAGATTCTTGTTTTTTCCACCAAAGTGGCTGATAGATGATGACGAAAATATGTACTAGTTTAAAGGTAACAAACAAACTGCAATGTTATATGTCTCCATTCTGTGCTTGCTGTGAAATAAATTCAGCAAAAATTAGTGACCATGACAACAAGAGCATGCGATCTCTGTCAGAGACTGTCCGCCCAAAATTTTACTAATATACTAACATTTTATTTAGGCACAATTATACTTAATACTTGTAACACCTGTTACTAATTTAAATATTTGAATAATTATTTTATACATTACATAAATATTGAGTACTTTACAATTAAAATTACCAAGGAGCTCCAACAAATGAACATACAATGATTATGCTTTTAACACAAGGATGGTCACCCACTTGATATGATGACGCAGTAGAT
This sequence comes from Dryococelus australis, assembly GCA_029891345.1. NCBI lineage: Eukaryota > Metazoa > Arthropoda > Insecta > Phasmatodea > Phasmatidae > Dryococelus > Dryococelus australis. Next base: position 46,699,899 of record CM057005.1, read on the forward strand.
GTAACTGTCTCTCACATCGTTGGGTGGCCACGTCTCGCAGTGACACTGCTGTTGACATCGTGGCTTTGGAATATCACTGCGTCCCTGCTGGTAGCGTAGCACTTCCTCTGAAACACTTATAAGTATCTATGTGGAGCAGTTTAATACATTCCACCAACCAACCGTTTCAATTGTTAGCTCCTGCCTTATCAAGTAGGAGTCCAAATAATGTTTCTCTTTGGAAATAAAAGTTCACTTTGGGTGATGTAATACATGGCCCAAATGAACACTTGTGAGTGTATTTTTTTTAAGTCATTACCACTTATTTTAGTCCTCAGACTACGTCACTTTACAGTGTCCTAGTCACAGTTCACACTCACCATTTTTTTGCACCTTGCGCAAATTTCCAGAGTGACTCTGACAAATAAACTGGGTCCCCAAACTCACCCACCAGTGCTCACAGTGGTACGATAATTAAATTATGATAGAATGGTTTATCAACCATAGCATCGATTAGAATAATGAATATGTGTAAAGAAGACTCTCGGCCCTCTAAATAAGTAACTTCAGAAGACCTTACCAAGGAAAAGGATTTGTTTCGTTATTGTAAATTTACATCAGCCAGTACAAAATATTGTATATTAACCCATTTCATTGTCATTGCCGACAGCAAATTTGTACTTCTTGTTCTCCTTGCCACCTTATTTAGCGTAAATTAAAATTGGTTAATGGCCCTTGCTAAACATTGTTACCAATTTTTTTCTTGCTGATTAGTTTGTCCTATTTAGGCAGTTTACATGGCTTGCGTTTCGGACTCTGAACTAGGCCGAACATTTCCATACATCGCTCAATTGCACCTTTATTTTAGTTGGAAAACTTAAAGTAATATACTGCAAACCCTATTAGGAAATCATCAATTCATTATAAGACATCGTTGTCAAGGAGGTACGCGTTCAGGGTACAGTAAAATATTATTAGACATGGAACAAATTCTTATCAACTGGCGGCATTAATCTTTGCCTTATTATTCGTTACACATCATTTACATAAGCTTAATCCCCAAACATTAATTAATACAACAAAATTCCACTTTTAAGACAGTAATTCTCAATAATTACATCTCAAAATTACACACTTCTCATTTGCAGCTAAATGATACTTATTTATTTTTCCAACATCTTTCCTAAACCTCTGAAATTGGCTGTTGGTACTCTCTTAAAGCCATGGTGCTCAGGACAAACTACTTCGTAGCAATTATGATTACAGATCTTCGAAATTCGTACTTGTCCAACATACAGTGGTATCAATTTCTTGTAAAGATCCCAAGATTTGGAAATGCAATGAGCTCGAACCAACACAAGCTGTCCGACTGCTAGATCCTTCTTCCGGGATTTCTTCGCGTACTTTTTCTTCGTTCAGCGGCTAAGATTAATCTTTTTCTTGTGAATTCCGACATTTCTCTCTTCCTTTCTTCGGCGTCTTCTTCATTTTCCGTTGGTTTAGTGTCGGGTGGAGGAGGTAATTTTGATATGTCAAATACTGGGGATCGCTGACCTGATAACGCTTCCAGAGTTCCATGGTTCGAAGTGTTTGTTTCCTGTCTGATGGTGGCTCCAGGATCTCACGGCATTTCGTTCTGATTCTTTCTTCTAATTACTTACTTTCGTATCTTTATCCTTTTCTTTCTTCTTATCTTTATTTTTTCTTCTTCCTCTTCTTTCTCCTCTTCGTCCTTTCCTTCTCGCCTTTCTTCTTCCATTTCTTTTTTCTCGTCTTCATTTCTTTCTTCCTTATCTCTTTTCTTCACCCACTTCCATCTTCTCATTAAGCTGTTTATTTTCAGCTTCACGATGACGTGACCTAGCAGCAGCAATTCTGGTATGGCAGTTGTGGCTTTTTCATACTACTCCCTTCGAACGAAAGCATCTGGTCTGCCCAAAGTTTACTGGGGTGGTACAATGATGAACTCGTAAAACAAATTGATTGTGTGTGGTTGTTAATGGCGTGAATGGGTTTGTGTCTGTCCAGCGAACTTGTAATCACTGACAGATTACTGAAACTAGTAGGATATTCAGAGTTCGGACTGGTATTTCTGAGCTGTATTTCCTCTACGGATTTAATGACATCATTTTTTTCCTGTGCGCTACTAACTTTACTTCATCACCAACACGGTTCAATTTAATTTCCGTCCAGTTTACGCTCACTGTCCAGTTTACGCTCTACTTGGGTTCCAAAAGTTTTAAATTGTACAGATACTCTTTCCTCCATTTCGGTGGTATTGCGTTCGACTGCAGTAGATCATTGCTCAAAACTTTCTGATACAGTTTCTGGTTCAATGTGCGCATGGGAAATTTCTCCTTGTGAAACCTCAGAGCTCTGTTCCAGCTTCTTAACTATGGTCTCTACTTCTCGCTGCACAGAGAAGAATTGTGCGGATCATGCCTGGGTTAACTGATTAAGCTGCCTGAAATTCTGCAATTCCGCCTCCAGTTCTGTGTCTAAATTTCCACTCGTATTAGCCATTGCCTTATATGTGGGAATTGACGACATTTTGTTATCTACGTCTTTAGTCTTCCTAAGAAAATATGGTGACGTCGTTTTGCTGTTCATAAATTGTAAATATCATGAACTTAGATAGCTTCCTCTATGGAAGCTCTTGTTGACCATAACTTGAAACTTTATCTATGGTTCTCAGGATTGATATGAGTTAAAATTATGTCGAAAGCCTCACGATTTGGGTAGCCAATTCTGTAGCCCCAAATTCGTCGTTTGTTAAATATATGTACAGTTGCTAAGCTTTGTTATTATACGCCTCACGAAAAAGAGACAAGTCTGCACCAACCCAAGTAGGAGAATTATTGGTACATACTAATATCCTGTTTAGTAACTCTGTAACACGAGTGGGCGCTAACTCTGTACCTAATATAAAAATTAAAATAGTTGGCACTTATAAATAATCAATAGTATTTATCACTTTAAAAATATATTATTAAAAATGATTATCCATATTTCGCTTGCCTCGGCTATGAGAATCTTTTAAATGAAGAGCAAGTGTCAACATTATCTCAATCAATAAAGCCCATTAAACCTGGTTACTATTCAAAAGGTAAAAAAAGATACTGAAATCAAATTTAATCTCAAACGACTCCTGATGTGTTTATTAATGAAAAAAAAAAGTGCGGCAAATGAAGTTGCAATTAAAACAAAATGGATACTCCTTGGAATATTAGCTTTCTACCAATATCAATTAAAATTAAACTATACATATCTAGTCAGCACATAAGCTTAAAATATAGCATCATTACAAGAAAATGATAGATGAGTTTTTATAAGGAAGTTGTTTAACATAGTAAGCATTAGCAAACAAGGTTGGATCCCGACTAAATGTATGAGTCGCTCTGGTTTAGAGCACATTAATATTTAAAATTTGAAAAAACCAAGAAAGTTCCAAATCAAACAGGAGACACTGGACTTAGCTGTTGTAGAGCAGAATTAGTTAGTTCGCAGCTGAATATGGAGTTCTCCCCTTAGATCAGAACCTGGTGCTCCTTGTGTCCCAGCAGACTGCAATTACATGACAGCAATAAGCACTCCGACATCCTTCGGTCAGCTTAAGTGCTTTAGCTTACTACCGTATCCAACGACTGAAGCGACGTATAACTGCGCTGACCTGGGCTCCGAAGTTGAGGCTGCTTCCGGTGACGAACCTCCTTCAGAATTAGGTAGCGAAGAAATGTCTATATGTTACTCGTTAAACTAATGATGAGGCCCTCGGTTACTTTGGAATTCACTGATGACATCTCGGCCTCTGAAGACTTGCAAATACGCCATTAATTTATTACTTTTGCATATTTTTATAGTTCAATCTTGATTTCCGTTTACTCACAAATATAAAACATTCTTCCATTAAACATCATCGTCAAATTACCATCAATCACGAAGCACATAAAAATTGGCATCATACTTCTCTGTTTTCTTATATATATATATATATATATATATATATATATATATATATATATATATATATGTGTGTGTGTGTGTGTGTGTGTGTGTGTGTGTGTGTGTGCGCGTGCGCGCGCGCGCGGTATTTATGTTTTAAAAGAGAAAGCATAGAAAAGTACCTGATCAAATGTCACGAAGTTATAACTAAGGAATCCGTTTAACATTCATACATCTATTCACCCTTTTAACTGCAACAATTTTTTTTTATATGTACAATTTGTGACATTCAAATTATGTTAATGTTATTCATCAAGTTAGGAATAAAAACTAGGTGTTACACTGCAATGTTGTATGTCTCCATTCTGTGCCTGCTGTGAAATAAGTTCACCAAGGGCCCAGGGTTTTGACAGCCAGTATTATGTTAGTTGTCTGTGGCCTCGTATGTCTTCCAGCCAGTACTGCCCATCTGAAGTAGGCATCGATGTTCGCTGTTATAATTTATACGTGGTAATGATAAGTCCCGTCAATCATAATGCGTTATTACTCTTCAGGAGAGGAAATAATTTTCCCTGGCTGGTAGATAGTATTTTGTTACATGGACCTGGGAAAAAATGTTAATGTTATGAGAAGGGGAATTTCCTGACATAATCTCCTCCCCCCCCCCTCCCTACTCCTTCAACTCCGGCCGTGTAACGTCGCAAAATTGGGCCATATTGAGATTTTATTTATTTGTAAGACATAATCTGTTTTCATTGATATTGTTGTTTTTTTTTCATTGGCACATTAATTATATTAATTGGTATGTTATTTTACTGCTCGCTTAAATTTAGATTTTTTATTTTATCGTAAACACATTTATATGTATTTCCATTCTGTTATTTTTGTAACGTGTTTAGAAAGTCCTAGTATATGAGAATTTTTTGATCCATTGCCATGGTAACGAAGTGAATTTAGAATCCTACTCTTAAAATTCTGAGCTAGTTTGAAGGAAAGGAAAAAATTATATTAATTTATTTTCCTGGAAGCTAGAACATTTTTTTTTTTTTTTTTTTTTTTTTCAATACAAAGTCTAAAGCAATATGGAACACCTCAGTCAGGGTAGGCTAGTGTTGCTGAGGCCGCACATAAAGTCTAGTCAATAAAGTGATTGCATTAACTGTCATATTTCATCTGATTACAAGATAGCTAACCAACTAAATTCCACAATTTTTCTTGCAACGTCTCTGCTGCGCAATTATTTCACGTAGCAGTAGATATTTTCCTAGTGATATTTTGGGGTTGTTTTGCATCTGAATTTCGTTGCGTTATTCGCGAGTGTTCTTTGGTCACACTCTAAAGTTCTTTACAACTCTGTTACACGGTGTTTCTCTACAGTTGCCTAGTTAACTATAACTCCATATATCGCACGTTAAGCTGGTTCCACAATACATCGCTGCGTTGCGGTGCGATGCGTTGGGCTGCGACGAGCCATACTTACGGTTTCATAACTAAGCGATGATCTGAGTCGGCGACGGGTGCCGTCTGAGATGGTGCTGCCATCTAGTTTAAGGGTGAAAATTTCATTTTCAGACCTCACGAATATAACAAAAGACACACGTAAAAAGTTGAAACTGTATGTTTTAAGTAGTAGGAGTTAATAGGGTAGTATTAACGCGATGTGTGATGAAAACTAGCGGGATCGAGACGTAATAAGACGAGGGAGAATTATTTATATGTTATTAAACTAATTCCATGACATTATCTATAAGAAACCTTGTCTTCTATTGTGTACATCCATGCAGCAATAATAATAATACAAACACAAAAACATCGGCGTAAACGCAATCGTCGTTTTCAAAAAAAAAAAAAAAAAAAAAAAAAAGTATGTTTTTATTCTCGTTGTAAACAAACACTTTTTCTTCTTCTTGTCCATCGCAGGTTGACGCCGACAATCGCAACGCAAGAATTTCGTGCAACGCACTCGACGCCGACGCGCTGCGACGGAATCTGCTTCATCCTGATTGGCTACTGCTCGTCGCAACACATCGCATCGCAACGCATCGCACTATTGTGGAACCAGCTTAAGGCATACGTAACTTGTTGGTGTTGTTACATCTGGTTTCGACCGCATGGGGCGATCTATCTCACACTACTACACGTAGGGTCTGGAGCCCAATCGAAATCTACACTGTATTATGTTACACATACGTGTATAGGCTGTTCACGGTAAAAATTGACCATTTTTGAAAGAATTAACATTTCCGTGGATGGGCGTAACCACTTTATTCGTGCGTCTGTTGAGTGAAATGGTGCAGTTACAAAACAAAACCTATTTTGCTAATTTTTACACTGATAAGAATTTACGAAAAAAACCGGAAATTGAAAGTATTCATTTCAGTAATCACAAAAGTTTGCCTGAAGCTTTCAATTAAACTTTAAAACGTGCAACTACTCCCCCTCGTTCGTTGCCAACTTTACGGGGTGCATGCCACTCAATGTTTCAATTAACATATGCATACAGGTAGGGACAGTAACGTTTTTCAAAGGTTGATTTCAAAAGAGCTCATTTAATAGGAGCATCTGTGGAGCAAGTACACGTAGGTAGCGCCATTAAAAAGGCAGGCCAATATTTAAAAGCGCTTGGTAGCCAAAACTTTTATTATTTTATAGGCTATTTGTGGATATTTTCGTACGATATACTTCTGAAAAAAAAATAATTATTTCCGTAATTTTGCATACAAACACTTGTTAAGTTCATACATTTATTAGTTTCCGATCACAAATTAAAAGAAACCAACAATTAAAATAACTAAACAACAAACGCTCGAAAAATATTGTTTTAATTAAGTTAGGATAAGTCGGGCGTAAACTATTATAACAAAAAAATTAAACAAATATTTCAAATTTTTTTACAAAATAAAAAAAAATATTTTTAAATAGTTTCCAGCCATATTTAATATAAATTATTGATATTTCCGAAGTCTTTATTATTTTCGCGTTCCAAAAGCAGCAAAAACAATAACATTGACGCGTATTTATACGGAAACTATGGTTCTTCTTCTTTGTAGCGCCTCAAATAACCACTACTTATTCCTGTCATAGTTGTCTCAGTTTATTTTTGTAATGTGTATGCTAACGTTATATTTATTCGTTTTACTTATTATTTCTTGTGGCAGATATGTTTTATTTACTACAGCTCTAATTCATATTATTAAATGCCAGTTGTTTTAACATCAGAAAACGTATTTTTATGAAATTATGTTAGTAAGTCGTTCTGTTTGCAGTCACAAAGTTATTATTAATGTGGGCCGCTTTGCATATATGAATTTGTTGATAGGTTGCTGTGGTAATGCAAGACGTATGTGTAAAATATGATGTAGCCATCCTGTGATTGGCACGATGTTTAAAGGTGTCATTTTAGGATGCAGTTTTTATGGCTTCTAGACATCTTGTTTTTTCCATCAGGCAGGCGATAACCTAATGGGTCGTTGGCCTGTGAAATAGTTTAATTTTGCTTGTTAATTGGCTGAGTCCCGTACAAAAATGCAGACTCCTGATAGGGCGAAAACGAGCGGCTTCTTCAAGGTCAGTTATCTTGAACATCTTCGAAAGGTGCGATTTTACACATAGCTTCATCTTTCCATCATTTGAAAAGATCAAAAATTCATCAACCCACACAGCCACAAATAGCATTGTTTTATCTTCCACTTTGTAATATATGCATGAATCAAATCTTGATTCCTGAGTCCAAAGCTTTTCAAACAGGAATCCGATTTGTTGTTCCAGGCTCTACTGGCTTGCTTAAATCCATATACAGTTTTCCTTTATTCGACTTACGTGGTTCGATTTGTTGTCATATCCTGGAGGTTTACGCATGCAAATTTCCTCGTCCAGGTCTCCTTGTAGGAATGCTGATACAGCATCCATCTGGTCAATATCGAGGCCATGCTCTGCAGCCAAGGCCAGAAGAAATCGAATTGAGCTATACCGCACAAATGGAGAAAAGTTTTCTTCATAGTCCATACCCCTCCTTTAGCCGCATCCCTTAACCACAAGCCAAGCTTTGTATTGAACAATTTTGCCAGAAGCATCCTTCTTCATTCTGAACACCCATTTGCAATCCAGTGCTTTCCTTGTAGTGGGGAGGTCGACCAATTCCCATGCTTTTTTGTGCAGTTACGATTTTAATTCACGGTCCAAGGCTATGACCCATGGATCCTTGTCCGCGCGATTCGAAGCCACTTCACGAGTAATAGGATTAGGATCACCAACAGAATCATCAGGAATGTCATCAGAATCATCAAGATTTCGATCACTGTCTGGATCGGTAGCAATGGAATCATCAATAGCATCAGGTTCATCAAGGATTACATAAAAATCTCCAGCAGTCGGCGGTATAGATTTTGTCAACACGGAACTGCCCCACTGGTCGTCAGCAAAGGTGACATCCCTTGACACAAACATAACCCGTTTTGATGGCTCATATAGTCTATATCCTTTTGATTCCAAGCAGAACCCAACAAATATGCAAGGTGTGGACCGCAGGCACATAATCGTATTTTTTTCAGCATGAATGTGCGCAAATGACTTACATCCAAACGTTCGAAGATTTTTTAGAGAGAGCTGTTTACCTGGCCACACTTGTTCTGGGGTGGTCTCTACGGATTTGCATGCGATCTGTTCAAAAGATAGACAGCAGAATACACAGTGTCGGCCCAAAAGGCATTGGGCAGCCCTGACTGTAATAGCAGATATCTCACTCGATCGAGAAGCACCCGATTTAGTTTATCCAATTTACTGTTTAGAGCCAGCATGTAAGTGCAACTTGTTTGATGCAGAATGTCTGAGGATTTGAAAAATTCACGAAGATTATGATTACAATATTCCCCTCCATTGGGGGTATGCAGAATTTTAATTTTCCTGCCAACCTGGGTCTCAATGTGCTGCTTAAAGAATTTAAAATGTTCGGCGACTTGGTCCTTCGAATTTAAGAAGTAGACAAACGATTTATGGCTGCAGAAGTAATCAAGAAAAGCCAATATATATCTCGATCCCGCCAAAGACTCCACTTCCACTGGACCAACCAGGTCGAAATGCACAAACTCTAGCACATGACTGGTAGTCGAATCACTTGTTGAGAGAGGCAAACAGTGGCATTTGCCTAACATGTATGTATCACAAATGGTGGAATGTTTCTCGTGAGATGAAAAATCAATATCATGGGCTATACCACGCAAACCTCTTCAAACTATCAAAATATAGGTAAGCCTTGCATTGGTGCTATAGATCAACGTCATTGCATTGCATAGAGTACACTTTATTGGTAGAAGGAATGTCTAACTTAAATATACCGTCCACCAAAGTTTCAGTAGCAATCAGTTTATTTGCTGAGTTGTAAACTCGACATCCTGTGCTGTCAAACACAACAGTATTTACTTTCGAAACAATTAATCTACTGACAGGAGGTTTGCTTTATTATCGGGTACATGGTAAACATCACTTACCTGAATGTCAGAGTTGTCACCACAAATACTCACAGGAAAATCCATATTGCCAGTGGTATCTGATACTGTTTTCTCATTATTGGCAGCAGTAATTGTCAATTTAGGGGCCCTTTCTAGTATTTCCCAGGCGTTTTGAGTCACTACATATATGAACTGAAGCACATGAGTCAAGATACCAGTCAATATTCACTTGAGACTGCAATTGCATCGAAAAAGCAGCTGCAAACATTGATTTCTAACTATTACCAGTTATTTTATGTTGTTTATACTCATTACTTGACCATAATTTCGCATAATGTGGCCATACCTGTTACATTCATAGCAGCGAGGTCGTTTTTGGTATGTTTTCTCCATAGACTAAAGATAAGGTAGACCGATCTCGCTGGCTGAACACAACCAATCTCAGTGTCCCAACATTGAACTGCTTTTCTGCCTGTACGTCTAGCAAAAATGGCATGGATTGTGTTTGAGGTTAGAACACAGTTTAGTAAAAAAAAGTGTTTTTGAGATGTTTTTATACTTCATCTTATTTTGTAATGCTTTTTGATAACATTCAAACTGGTAAAAGTATTTTATTAATATAATAGTGCTTGTCATTTAATAACTAAGATGTAAACATACACGTTCGTCACTGTTGACCATGCGACTTTGACAGTTGTGTAGGATTGGGGTAGGTCAATGTTGGGTACATGTGCAGAAGACGAATAAGTAGTCTACCTCATCTTTAGTCTATAGTGTTTCCAGAGACGTGGTTGTTACTGGAACTGTTAGGTATTGTTCCTATGTAACATTCTTTTGGAACTAGAATTGTGCAACTCCGAGTCGCCCTTGTCATAAGTCGATTCGGATTTCACCGATGTAATATTCTGTAATAATTTCGCCATTATTGAAGTCACCCAGATCCCCGAACTTTCAATAGCCATGATCCTCGGCTCGTATTTACTAGGTAAACCAGCCAGGAGTATAGCACCAATCCATTCATCACAAACTTGTAGACCAACTGTTGATAATTTGTGCACCGTATTCACGATCCGGTTCACATATTCTTCCACAGTATTGCATAATTCCAATCTTGTAATTATTCGAATATGGAGACGACAGATATTTTTCGTCAAACTGCCATCCTGAAATACCTTTTGAAAATTTTCCCAAGTTGCCTTTGTAGTGGCCATGTTTTGAATGGGCACATAATTCAGCAGATCAACCAATACAATTAACTTGGATCGGTATTTCGAGTTTCGTTTTGCATTTGTATCGGTACCTGTAACACAATCCCAAAGGTTTAGCTAGATCTTTCAGGTATGCCTGAACAGCGAACTTCCATGTGTCGTAATTTTCTCTCCCTTTGAGATGCTCAATGGGAAGCGTGGCTGGTTGACTGGACATAGCAAATGGATTTTCGTATTCAAGCATTTTTGATCGCAAATATCCCTTCAAAAAATTTTGTGCAGCCCATAACCTATAGGAAAGGGAATTCTATGGGACTTGCACAGGTAATTGACGTATATGTATACACGACTTGCTGAATTGAACGAACTGGCATCATTTTATTGACAAGTAAATACAGAATGACACAGGTTAGATACATCAACGATGCCATTGCACACAAGACTACAATGTACGGATTCGATCTACAGGTCGGGCGAAAAGTTCATTTAGCAGTATTGACTCAACTAATATTCCAACACAACAAACCAAACGCCATCAAAATGGCTTGCCATAATGTGGGGCTTCGGAAACCAGCAGAAAAGCTTGGAGCTCTAATTTTTTGAGAGAGTGTAGAAAGCCAACTCACTCTCGGACAGTTGAATGGAACAGAAAAAAGACAAGTGATTAGAAGAGTTTAAATGCAGAATAACTTGTGGGGCTTTAACACAAGTCATGTACACAATGGTTCAACACAAGCACTCTTTAATCGACTTCCAAAATTCGTCAACGTTTACAATCAAATACCTTGTATGAAACAACTGAGCACAAAATTATTACTTCTCGATTGAGGTATTCGGAATCTCTGGTGGATGACATGAAGGTGATAAACATGTGAGTGAAAAATATTTAAAAACAAGGGAACTCGACTAATAAGGCCTTTAGGGTTGGAAAGAGAGTTTCTTTTAGTGTTGTTTATGCACAAGTTACTTGTGTGGCATTCTCCTTGCATTTAATTTGTGTGTCCACTCTGGACAGTACACAAGTTCTAGTTCCTCAGATTCATGAGCTTAAGAGCACTCGGCCGCATGGCCTCTCTACACTTTCCTGCCTAGCACTTCCCTGCTACACACACATCATGCCGTTCAACTCTCGCTCAATGATGCAGTGTGTTCGACTTTAGTTCAAACATGCTTCCGAACTTCACTGGTGCACATGATTGCGCCAGTAGATCCCGGTGTCGGCTGCATTGCACTGACTTCTACTTCTACGGGCAAATGGTCAGAAGGGTGCTGTTAGCATCAAAATGTGTGTGCTAATATCAATGAAGGATTGTTCCGGCAATCCCATGCCATTAACAAACACACATTTTCCGGTTAAAGGATAGAGAAGCGAACCTATCAAATATATCGGACCGCGATTTCCAAAACATTCTGATTTATTCAATTTGCTTCCTCATACGGAGCACTTACATACATTTATCTCCTATAAAGTCGGAGTACAATTATCTGCGAAAATGGCGCGAGGCCGACAGGCATATACATGATGTGCTGAGCTGCTGTGTGGCACGCTACCCGGATAACAAAATGAGTTGACATTCCGTTATTAACTTCACCTACTGATATGCTACATAACTGAATAAAATTATGAAGGTCTTGGGCTGATGCGACGATGTACATCCACACAGCATCGAGGCGACCACACTACTTTCTTGGCGCTAGGTGGGCTCACTGGCCAGCCCGTACCAAGCAACTTATGAAAAAAATTTCATATTCACTTTTCTAAGAATATTAAAATGCATGATACTCGGGGATGATTGCGAATGTTAAAATGCAATGTGTGAACACATTCATTAAGCTCTGCAAATTTTAAAATATGAAAATAATACTTATTATTCTCTACACCGATATGCGGCCACTTTACAGTAACATCAAGAGCTTACGGCATTCAAAATACAACTTTTTCACACTTAACTATGGGCAAAATAAATTGTACGGTTTTGAATTTAATATGTCACTTCACTCAATTTAATATTGGCTTTTCAGTGTTTAAAGTAATAGTTCATGAATTTACAGTGTTTTTAACTTTTTACGAAAGTGGGGTTAGGAAACTCATGTTTTCGCTGTTTACATTACATTATGACATTTTGTAGCAACCTAACCTCACACTACTGGTCTGCTACTGGATAGGTACCGCCTAATATTGACTTCTCATACATCAAAAACTTATATTAACTAATTAGTATATTGCACTCTTAATGACTATGATGGAAAATTACCTTGTAGTTTTCTACATGTTGCACCAATGTTACAAGTGCGAAATGCAATGTTGGTTTACAAGGGCACTCAGGTGAGCTCTGCGCATCTCACACGCAACCCTTTCAAAATACATAAAAACACACTTAAAACTATACACAATGCACTGAAAATATTTAACAACCTGCACCATAAGTTTAATGGTTAGCAGTAACTTACCATGTATATACTGCATGACATGCATGGCGATGCACTAGTGCGTCTCGTTGGGAACAAGGGAAATCAACTATGTATATTAATAAATTACTAAATCAATAACAACAAACAGCACCTGCATAACATTGCCAAATAAAAATTATCTGTACAAATTGAGACACGTCATTCATAAAAAACCTTTTTGTTTACATTTGGAAACACACATGTCAACATTCACATAACCCTGAAATTACACATGGCATCTTGCTCGTTGCACTGGATGCATTCTACACACTTACATTAAGTTTTTCTAACAAAAATAAACAACTTTATTATACTAGTTTACAATCGCGCACTACCACTGAACCGATGCAACTGGTGAAGACAAGTGGATCGGTACTCTTTCATGTTGACATCTCTTGTGGCCGATGAGTGTTGGTCACGTAGTCATGGAGAACAGCCTAGTGTCGACGGAGCACGTCAGTGCTTTCATTAAGCATTGTGGTTGCAAGTACCGTTTTTACATACTCCAAGTATTTACGTTTCCTAGGTCTTAAGATTGTTGGTTTCAGGAAATAGGCTAAATGTTGATTTTACTGAATGATTATTAAATAAATTATTTCATATCAGTAATGGACAAACATTGTAGTGAAGTGTTTGTGCAAGAATTTTCATTTAAAAACATGTATTCAAGAGGTTGCGAATTACAAACATAAGTAAGTTGGCATGTTTTGTAAATAATGTAATTGGAAAAGTTACTATGATGTTTTGATGTGTGCCACGGTCAACTATCCCTAAGACCATTTGTACAGCCCTGGCCTGCAATGCCACCACAGCAGGTTTGTGCGCTCTACCAATGGGTGGAGCTTGTGCCCAGTCGCTGAAGCGATCAGGAGCAGTGCAGTGCAAGTGCAAGGGCAAGCTAGTCCTGAGCAGTCGGTGGTTGCCATGAAGACCAGTGACACTGTGAGGCAGAAGGAGACGAACTAAGCATAATAATAACTGAATTTACGAGTCCAGGGCTTATGTCAGACATTATTTGATATCCTTATTAATAGATGTATTGATTGTTTTGTTTCTCTTGTTTTATAGTGCATTATTAACATATAATAATTTATTCGGTTATGCATCTAGGGTTTTGTTCATTCCATTCATACCTGTTTTGTATTGCAGGGTTCTTTTGTAATTTTTAATATGTATGTTTAATTAAGAGCATGTTGCAAGGTAAATAAATGCAAGCTCATTGTATGTCGTAAGATGCTTTTTCAGTTTCACCGTAGTGGCCAGTTATTGCCACCCAGTGTTCATATCAATGCTCTCCTAGGGGAAGATGTAAATTCATCAAAATAAATATGTCTGTGAACTGCATTTATTTTCTATTGCTCTATGCGTGCCAGGGTATGGGCCATCATAATACCTACTCAGTGAAATTTTACATTAACCATTTCTTTTGCAAGTGTCAGTAAGCATTGTTCCTAATCTTATGGGCATGTGATTGGCCCTGACAATCCACGCATGCGAGTGTTAAATATCTAGTCAGTTTTCCCTCCAAGATCAACACTGGTGCATAGTTGGCCCACCAGCTACCGTTTAACAAACAGCATCAGTCATCTGGAGCAGTAATTAATGGGGCAGAGGTCACCAGCATCATCGGCGAGGAGATTGGGTCCGGGTGGATGGTTCGCAACCTCAAGGTTAAGAGAGACAATAACCACATTGACATCGCCTTGATGGCGTCTGGCCTCAACTGGGTATAATCACATCCTGGACCTCACCTTCACCGCACCCAAAAACCCTATCTACCCCTTCTCCAATGTCTCACAGGTGTCAGTTTGAAATGCACGTACTCTAAAAAGGCAGCACTTTCAACACTTTTGGCTTGGAAAAAATTATATTTGTTTACTACGCAGGTGCTGTTCAGCCAACCAGTGTAAAGTTAACTTCGGTAAAAGAGTGTTTTATTGTGAAATCATTGTAAGTTTGCATGTTTTGTAAATCATGAATTTGTAAACCGTTACTATAATTGTTGATATTCATGTGGCCTGAAAAGCCACACTTTGAACACTTTTGTAGTGCGTAAATTATATTTGTTTATTTGCCTACAGCATGAATTTAACAAGTGTATGGTTAACTTAGGCCAAAGTGTGTGTTTGTATGTGTATTGCTGCATCTGTACGAATACGAACAGCGGTGTATATATAACATTTTGTTTTTTCATTGAAGTTAAAATTATCTAAGTTAGAATAATTTGAATGCTGTTTCCATGTGAGCAAAAGTTTCCACTGCTCCATCAAAACAAAATACAACTCAAAATGCCATGCACTCCAAAGAACTGTAAAACAATGCAGTGTCACGAGAGATGTTAAAGTAAATGCATCATCCCTCTCCCTCAACCAAAACTTCTCATATTTCTCCCGAAATATAAAATAAAGAGAGCCCCAGCAATCAAAAATTAATCATGTTGGAATGTCAACCTAGCTTTGATACCCTACATTGATTACTGGATGGAGGTTAACTAATGTTTACTGTATTTGCTTTCACATTCAGCCTTAAGGCAAAAAATCGCACATATCGCATTTTGTGCAGAATTCACTTTGTTGTTGCGAAGTGTGGTATAAGTAACAATCGTGTATAACCATAACCATTGAAATAATGAGTTTAAAAAAAGTAAATCCAAACTACAGAATCAAATACTTGATGGAATGAAATCTAGACCCAAGCGAGATACGAATTTGATTTGAATCGCATGTCTCACAATCTCCGAATTCAACCAACCACCACGTGAAAGTAGCAGTGTGTTACAAGCCAATGTTCCACATGTGTGTGTTAGAGCATTCGTGTAGTGCATTTGTGTAGTGCATAAGTGCATTGTGTTTATGTTTATATTTATTTAAAGTGTGTTTTATTTTGATGGCCTTTTTAATTGATAATTTATTATGCGCAGCGTAATAAATATTCCATGTGAAGTGTTAGTTGTTTACAGTGTTACGTTAGGTTAGTGTGTGTCATATTCATTACAAAATTGAGTGTTAATTTTATTCTGCAAGTCACAAGTTCTAATAAGGTGCCTATACATGATCTTACATTTAAAAAGTGTTATTGTGTGTTTATATCGAGAGTAATAATTCATTAATAAAAAAGATCTATGTCATCTTGATGCGCATTACCTCACATTGAATATTACATGTAATGCGCATTTCAAACTTTCAGTGCAAGGAACCAAATATCATTTGCACACATTTAGCCAAACCAAACATTTGCACATTGAGTATTATTTATTTTAATATGCATGTTCCCATTCTACCACTGTTCCATCGACACCAGACGATTCTTTCTTAATCATTATTCTTTTGTATTTTAAGGTTTTATCATGCATGCGCGGAAGTGTTCGGCCAGTCAGAGAGCTCACCACAAATACCAATTAGTTACATAGTAGGACTCACATGGAGAGGACATCCATATGTGACCTCCCTGGCACAGCATCTTTTTGTGTACTCATTATGTATTTTTCAAATTTATTTAGTCGTAACCCTAACATACGCCTTCACAGACAGGGATCGTGCTGCTCCACAGTCTGCTCTGTTTTTAAATGGCCGGACATAAATTTTCATCATTAATACCATATAAGCCGCGTGAAATTATCGAACTTTTGTAAAGCTCTCTGAGTTAAAGTGGAGAATGTTTATTTAAGTGCTGCAGTCAGGGGAAGCAGAGTAATTAAACAGTCTTCATGCAATAAGCTTTTTACTTCTCCAGTGGCGTAACAACTGTTCACCTGTTTTCATGAACTTTACTTAAAATGTGTTGGCCGTGAGAATGGCCTAGAACAATTCTCGTGGGAGTGAGTAAGCATTTAGAAGGCGCTTGGATATCCTCTTATAGCCTAGGCCATTGAATTAGAGCATCATCATCTGGAGCATCATCCAGAGACAGTGGAACATCAGGGAGGCCACTTAGGACCGACGATCCATGACCCCACACTATGTGCTCACCTTGAACACTGGTGCGCGACCAGAGAAATTCCAATCTACGTACATCCCATCCACATAACCCTTTTACCCTGATAGTACAGTTTCCAGGTACCATCAAGTGTCGCCTCTCCATGTGGCATTTTCTTCTTGCCAACTAGTCACCAACTTTTCCCGGGCCGTGTGTCATCCTTCAAAGTTCATTTTACTGGTGTTGCAGGTTGCACATAAGTTACCTATGATTCCATGCAATGCTTTACCACTCTTGGTAAACCAGGTATTTATCAGTGTTATGTGTATTTAAGTTTAGAGTGTTTCCATGATTCCCATCCTTGTGGCCACATGCGACCACATGTTACAGTCATAAATTATATTGAGCCTCTGCTGAAACATTTTTGAAACTGGCAAATTTCCTACAACATTCGCCCTACATCAAGAAATTCGGACCACAGGATTGCCAGAAAATCTGTGAAAAAATTTTGGCACCTGAACATCGCCATTGTGTCAAGCCAACAAGGAAGTCTGCCATTTTGGAACATGCGTGCAATGCTACATTGACCACCGCAGCTGTGTGTAGTCAGCTACCACCTCCATCTTGGAGCAGTCCTTCACCAAGGGGAAGACACCACCTGTCACCCCCTTCCCTAAAAACACACCTCGCTGTACCGGCACAATCACTCCGCACACATCACGCTGCACGGGTGATAGCAGCAAGCCATGAGACCACATGGTCCAGCGGGAAATATCAACAAACTACATGACGGCTTCACATCAACTGCACTGCGTTTCTGATCAGGGATCCTGGACTGGCGAACGGCGAATGGGGAACCGGCATCATTGTGCACGAAGTTTTTATGGAGCACAGTAAGTCAAAAACAAACTCTCATCGAATTGTCAGTGGGAGACCACTACATCTCTCATAACTCTGCAGCCAAGCATCAACTGCAGCAGGATATAGAAAAACTGAACATGGAACTCAGTGGTGGAGTATTTGGGTGCACATTTTCGGGTCATCAAGAAGAAGTGTGTACGTAGTTCTTACGCCCACATGAAGTCAAAGGATTTGTCAATCCTGTCTGTGTGCCTTACTTGTGCACGTGCACACCCTCAATGTACTACATCGAATAATATTTATCCACTTTCGAAGTGTTTTATGAAAATTCGCAAATACCAACTGATGCTATGGACAAGGTGTAGCAACCATGGTGTATGAGAAATGCTTCCGAATTTACCACAAATAGTGTATTTTCCTGGAAGACCAGGCAACGCTGTTGAACACATACTAAATCACTGCATCTGCTGCTATCCAGAATCATCCGACCCAAACTGCTGCCAACTATTGAAAATCAGAACCAAATCAGCATTTAGCTGAATAGAACTTCCAAAGCAGCAGGAACAGAAATCAACACCCCACGTTATAACACAAGAAATTGTGTTTGGAAGGATAGTAAGGCATTGATAACAAGGAGTACCATATTTAGCCTTGATGCCATTACCAACTCTGTGGACTGCGGGAACATCACCTTTTAGCCCACTCAACGCCGCTACTGCAGATGGAACCGGGAAACAGTAAACCAACTGAACAAACCACAAAGCATGTAGAGAAAACATAAGGATATGGCCCAGGCATCAAACATGCCAACAAGATTCCAATCTATCTCATCATACTTCGGGACATACAACAAGAAGCAGCTAGCATTTATCCAGGACTGTGAAAACAGGCTTCAAAGATATGGCATCGACCAAGACGACTGGGTAAATTTAATTTGGGAGTATTTCTACGGTGATGCCAGAATGTGGTGGCGAGGCATCACACACTATGGCATGACCTGGGAAGAGTCATTTTTTGCAAACACTTTTGCATCACTACGCACTAGAAGCAAGGTGATTTTGGAGGGACAGGGAGAAAACAGCCTCTACCAGTTCGCCATGCAAAAGATCAGTCTAATCCAGAACTGTCACTATGAGAAATACTCGAGGTCGTTGGGAGCTCCACCCGACCGGAGTATTATGTGGCCTTAGCCCCAGTGATTCACGCCACCGAGAGTGACTTCATGCAAAGAATAATGCTACTTGAAGCCAGCATTCCTAACCGACTGCACTGCGACAAAGAAACCATGCAATTGCGGCTCAGGACAGGACAATCGAAGGGCAGAAACACCACGTCTAACGAAACAGTGACAAACAGTGGTGCAACCATCACAACAAGCTGTCAAATAACATCAAAACCAATGCAAGAAGAATAGAAGGAGATCAGGCCTGCCCCCCCCCTTTTACCAGCCATGTGGACCCCATCAACTGCCACACCCATGCAGGTGGTGCAGAGGCCCGCACTGGAACAACCAGCACCCTACATGGGTGGATTATGAACCACAGGTGGAGAACACCATATTGATGGGAAACTGACGAAAGGAGCAGGGAGGCCTGACGACACTCACTCCATTCCAACCATAACCTCACCGGTCCCTACTCCACAACAAATCCTACTTTCTCAAATGGCTGGCCATAGTCACTGTTTCATCCACATCGTCGTCCTCATCAAAAAAATACCATGCAGAGCCCATATTCATACAGCCACCTCTCACAACTTCATCCGGACTAACCTGATCAACATCAGCTAAACTAAGCAAGTAAATCATGTCATTCAACATGTTGCATATAAACATACAGGTGAAATAGCTGGAGAAATCAACATTGCAGTACAAATTCGTGACATTGAAACAATAAAGACTGCATTTGTGTCCGACAACATTCGGGAAGACGTAATCCTTGGTGTCCCATGGTTAACAGAACAAAACATGGTGGAGGAACCTGCGGCGCGCCGAATCCATTTCGGCCAGAAAGAACATCGAACAGTCTACATCCTCGATCTTCGATCAGCAGTATGTTCACTGGCAGTGCAGTTAGATGATCTTGACCACGCTGTACACCCCGAACACCAAGTGGATATGCAGAGACTTCTGAATGAAAGGTGGGACATATTTGCAGTCGCTAACCTGCTATGTTGCACGACGGTAACAGTGCACAGTATCCAACTCAACTCCGACCAACCAATATATGACAATACGAGACAATATTACCCCCATCAATGTAATATCATCAAAGAACAAATTGCCTAAATGCTCCAGGAAGGGGTAATCGAACCACCTGAGAGCGCTTACAACTCCGCCATCACCTTAGCCCCCAAGAAAGATGGAACTTGGCATTTCTGTGTTGACTTCCGATGCCTTGGCATCATCAGAAACAGTGCACCGCCTTCATATATTCACATCAAAGATGTCCTGAACAACTTGGGACGGGCGAAGGTAGTCGCCACCATCGACCTTCGAAGTGGCTACTGGCAAATTCCTGTCAAACCATAGGATCACCACAATACAGCCTTTACCGCCCCAGATGGCCAGCATTTCCAACTTTGTGCCATGCCATTCGGCCTGAAATGTGCGCCCTCGAAATTTTCGATCTATGATGGTGCGAATGTTAGACAGCCTGGTAAGTGAGTGTGCACTTACAAATCTGGACGATGTAATTGTATGGTCAGAGTCATGGGCGGACCACATACATCATCTGTCACTAGTGTTCGAATGCTTGGCCATAAACGGACTGATGAGCACGAACTGTAAATGCCACATTGACAAGGAAAACATCCAGTGCTTAGGTCACATCGTGGACGAAAAGGGGAGATGGGCTACTCTGCAACAATTAGAGGGCATTGAAGATTACCCCATGCCCATGACACGCAAATAAGTAAGAGAGTTTTTCGGTGTGCTAAAATGAATATGTGAATACATACTGGAGTTTGTAGATGTCACCACACCGCTTGTGACGATTCATAGATCGTCACCTAGTAAAATGTAATGGTTTTAGTACTTTTGCACCACAGTTGGTAGCACTCCGTAACTACCGCTTTTATGTGTTCTTATATTTGGTTATACACCGGCCGGTATATCTTAGTCTCATTGCCTATTTATTAAATTATTATGTATTTTATAGGCACGTAGTTTATACAGTAAAATTATTCTTATTGTTTAACATTAATCTATTATTAATTTTCCTGTACGTATTTTATATGGGTGTTGTGTATGATATTTGTAATCGATATTATTTGGCAAATCGATTTGTAAAGAGTCATGACCATGGCACTTAGGGTGGTGAGATATAGCGACGTCACCTGGCTATGACAGCGCACCCTAGCCAGTGTGTGAGTGTACGCCGAGGTATGTTCTCTACCACGGAGCGAGACAGTATCGTGAAGTCGGGCGGACGTTTAGCAGTAATGGACTTAGGGTAATTTCTCCCCGGTCGTTATGTGCCGAGTGTTACACGAGCAAGTGAATGTCGCCGTAACATTTTCGGAAGCAAACAAATGAACTGTTTAAAGAATATTATAATAACATGCCAGATGTAACCATAGAAGCCATCATCTATGTTTGCCTGTAGCACACAGCTCCTACCAGTGAAATATGGGCCTAGTATCGCAGAGATTTAAACTTGATGCAGACGTACTATGTGGGAGAAAGCTGTGTGTACAAGTAATATTCACTTTAATATGAGCATCCTGAAAATCACGGAAATAACTGTGCGACAGCGACTTGTGATTGGTGACTCGCTGGTTAAACTGTCCATTTTACATGCCTTGAGGACGAGCATTTTAAAGTGTACAGGTAGTAACAGTGATGTACGTCAACGGCCCGTGTTTTTTGCAATATTTCCTTGGAGCCCAGAAAAGTATCTCTAAACATTTCTCTGCAACTTGTCCTATGCAGACTTTATTGCGAATGGTGTTTCATGTCGTTAGAGTGCTAGAAGAATGCCCGTACTTTTGTGTAACGACTAAACACGCCGAATATTCCCGAGTGTGTCAGTGCAAATCAACATGCCAGTGAGTGCAAGATAACTGTGCATGGGTGCGTGAGGCCCCGAGGTGAACGACCCATCAGCTGCTCTCCTTTTGATGGCGTCGAGCAGGCCAGAGTCTACAACAAGCTGACACTGGGCAGCAAGGGCATCCCCCGATGTGGCCAGGTGGTCGGTGGTATGGTATTCTGTACGAATGCCAAATTTAAGATTGTACCCAATGCCACAGCAAATAAAATATTATTACTCTGAATTCTAAGAATACATATATCATTGTAAAATTAAGTTGAATTTGAACTATACTGAGGTCGTGGCATGGTACACATTTAATTCACAACAGAATAGACTTTATTGTAAATATTTCATTGCATATATATTTTTCCTCAGAGAGCAAGTAATAACTTCAAAAAAATTAAAAGCCTGGTAACTATTTGGTAGTTAAGGTTGTATTCTTTTCTTGAAGTTTTTGAAAGTACATTAAATATATATAAATTTGAATTCAATTTTTTATATTAGAATTTAATAACAAATCATATTTCATAATCTCGAGTTAATAGAAGTTATAAATATCAAAAAGAATGGGGCCCCGCACTATTATAAACTTATTTTAATGTAATTAATTGACAAACTTTGTAAATGACATCCAACCTTCATCTAGGTTTTTAAACATATTATGCCAAGGAATTTATTGGTGACAATGCAATTAACAGTTCCTCAAAAACAAATAGAAAATTTTTAGCCCTATATATAGTGCATCCGCACAGTGTCCCGCCGATCCAGTTCCCCTGATTACATATCGGCGGCAGGTATGTTGTCAGCACAATCTGCCAGCGCTGTCAAGTGTGGCTCAGCCCAGCGGACATCCGGGTTGCAAAATTTTTCAAAACCAATAATTCCATAAGACAGTAGATGGAAGAACCAAGACCGAAAAGAGGAGGTAGAATCACGAATCACGAACCCTCTGCAAACACACGGACAGGGACTACGAAAAATTAATATCGGTCCTAGTTACGGGATTTCCGAGGCTAAACATAAAGCCAAACTTACCCATTGGAGAGTTCTTTCTGCATCTATACGTAGTAGCTCATCGGAGAGCCATAGTTGAGCAAAAATACAAACACCAAATAAATAAATACTAAATTCACACTATCATTGCTATTCTACATCTTGAATTAAAAGGAAAATGACTTCATCGTAGTCAAAATCCAATGTTGGCGAACTACATCTCCTCATCACAAGCTTTGGAAAAAGGACGTCTGAAGTTGCGTGGGTTCTGTCTCTGCAGTAGTCTCAGAAATGGCGCGGACACACATCTTCATTCGCCATGTTGTGACCCAAGAGAGAGCGCTCCTGGACCGGTGGAGTTCACATGGACTTAAGTGCTTAGTTAACGCCACACCACTAGGTAGCATTAAGAGGCAGTAAACTCGCTTTCATGTGGTAGATACGATGTTCTTTTACCAAAACCTGCACTGAAAAGTCCTCCGTTAGCCAGTCTCTACAGCATCGCAGGGCAAAAAAAAACAGCTATCATTAGACTTGATCGTCATTTCATACGACTTCGTGTCAGTTCGAGCGGAGCACGGCAAAACACCCTGGTATCATATGTGACTAACCTGCACCATCGTGGGTCTTGCAAGAGCGTCTCGCCATGTACAGCCGGACAGGAATGGTGAAGCTGTCTTAGAGACAGTAAACTCAGCTAGCACAGTCTCGTAGTGATTTAATTTTTAAGAGGCCCCTTACCAAATTATGTCATTAGTCACTAATACCTTAATAAAGAAAACCAAAATGAAACTAATTAAATTTCTTTGTATTAACTTGAGGCCAATTAAACCCAAAAAAAAATTCAAATTGCCCCTAAAAAAATTTTTTTACAAGTGCCTTACTAAAACGGCACAAAGTATGAGTTACTCATAAGCGCCATCGTAAGCTTGTCCCTGCAGAGTCCATTGTCCTTTTTTTAAGAACCTCAAGCACTGCGGAAACGATTCTCGTTTATGGTTTTAATATGAATTTTATGAGCACAAGTTATTGAAAGATACCACGTAGGGCAAAAGACGTTGAACGTTATTAAGGGGTTGGACTGTGCAATATGTAAATTTGAGTGCAAAACTTTTTAGTATATTTTATCGTGTGTATGTATGAGTAAAGTCTGTGCCTGTATGCAGTCGTTTTGGTGCAAAATAAATAGTGAATCAAAATATATTGGAACTTAAGAGTAGAAAGATATTATTTGCAAACGACTCTGTGATACTTGGCCCATATTAACTAACAGGAGCTGCGCACCACAAACAAACATGGCTATAACATATCTACATTCACGTCGGGCATGTTCTCATAATATTTTTTAAACAGTTAATTTGTTTGCTCACGGAAATGTTACGGGGACATTCACTTGCTCGTGTAAAATATGGCACATCACGACCAGGGAGAAATTACATCGCAGTCCCATACTTCTAAAAGTCCACCCGACTTCCTGATACTGTGCCCAGCTGGCACGCGAAACCACTGGCCCCGCGATCGAGCGTATACACCTTGCGGCCATCTAAACACAGCGGCCGAACCTCACACACTGTTTATGGCATGCTGTCTCAGCCAGGTGTCGTCGTGGTATCCTGCCACCACAAGCGTCAAGGTCGCAACTCTTTATAAATCGATTTGTCAAATAATATCGATTACAAATATCATGAACAACACCAATATAAAAGGCGTACAATAAAATTTATAATAAATTAACACTGAGCAATAAGAATAATTTTACCATATAAACTACTTGCCAATAAAATACATAATAGATTAATAAATAGGCAATGAGACTAAGATATACCGGCCGGTGTATAAACAAATATAAGTACACATAAAAATGTTAGATATGCAGTGATACCAGTGCAAAGTTACTAAAACCATTTCATTTTACTAGGTGATGATCTATGAACCTCGACGATCTTATTCCACATTACAGACGATGGAACATGCTGCATTCTGGATTTCGGCAGTGCTAAATTTGGCCCAGTAGTGCGATGTTACGACGCAAGCCAGAGGGAGTGTATGACGGTAGCATGGAGCGTGAAGAAATACTGCCAACTTCTAGAATATCAATGCTTCACACACCATAAAGACAACTGCAGCCTGCTGTTGTTACATAACACCAAGGAGAGTCACGGCAATTTGACCTGCTGGGCATTACTGTTACAAGCATATGGCTTCGAAGTGAAGCATGTGGGGGAGAAGAGAACCAACTGGCTGACTATCACTCTCACACACTAGGTGTAAACAGTGGCATGCGACGAGAAAGAGTGGAACAGTGAGTAACCCCCCCCCCCCCATGACCTATCGTTCATCGACCCATTTTACGTAAACACGACAGCTACTGGAGTCATGCAGTGCAACAACATAACAGCATCACCCGCCACGTCATCATTAACAGCGATAATGGAGGAAATCATCATCAAACAGGCTGAGTGTCCCACAGCAACCAAGTGGAGAAAAGTGTACAAACAATGAACAGTGGATCAGTCGTGTGTTATTGACAAGTGTGTGCAATTCTGCACGGACACTGACAGTGACATGTAGCGCGTGTTCGTGCCCACCACAGCATGTAAATTAATGCTCCACTATGCCCACTCTCACAATCTCACTGGCCACCCAGTAACGTACTCAAATATTTTCATTGGCCGGGCATATCAGCGCAGGTGAAAAGTTTGGGGCGAGAATGTAAAACATGCAATCATTTCAAGAGCCAGCATACTCATGTCGTACAGCAACAGCAACCCTGCATGCCAGCAGAACCATTTGAGACACTGGCCCTCGACTTGATGGGTCTCTACCCATGCATGTCAACCGGAAAGTGTTTCATAGTACCTGTTTTCATGTTGGGTAGAGGCCTATCCAGTATCGAGTGTGCTGGCTAGAACAATGCGAAAAGTGCTGGTAAACAAGTTTTTCTCCTGCTGGGACTACCTGCGAACATTATTGACAGATAACAACACTCAATTACCATTCACATGCGGAGGGAGTTTTGTACAAAGAGTGGGTTGTACATCACCACAAACACACAACAGTAGTGTACCACCCATGTACCAATCCACGAACCCAGCATTTTCCGCACACCGGGCGGCATGCATTTTTTTTAACATATCACTTTAATACCATAGTTTAATTCTTCAGAACCGTTTGGTTTTCCGCCATCCGGTACACCACCCTCACTTCTCCGTGGTTTGTATTGCCCAAGGAAGCTTCAGTTTTTCTGTGAGTCTTTCTGCATGGCGTAAGTCAGCTTTAACAGTGTCACCACGATGCCCAGTTTACAACATCTATGCATGTCACGTGTCTTCCTGAGAGAAGTGTTCATTCATACCGAATAAAAACCCTGTAAACTAATCAGCGAGTAAGTTATTTCGGTAGCCGCAAGGTGTTTAGGGTTACGGGCCCTAACAATGCCCTCGCTCGACATAAGCATGTGTCAGTGTTAATGGCATCGTAACAGTATGGGTCCACATCGCGAGACGTAACAGGGATTACCAGTTTGTCACCAAAATGTAACTGCAGAAGTACGGTGTGTGATCAGCCCAGGGGTTACCATTTAGTAAACACTTATCAATATCATCTCTACAGCTTCAGCTGTGAAAAGGAAGAGGTCAACAGTTCAACAGACGTTTTCGTCTGGGTGTACGGCCCCCAACCCTGAGGTCACCGAGAGTAATCGAGCTACAGCATCATTCACCATCATGGCGTCGTCTTGACAATGCCTGGCGCCTAGTGAGGTAACTACAACATTCCATCGACCTCACACTTCATCGCCTTAGAAATCCTATCTCACCCATTTCCATGCCACCGCATGCCGTCATGCATCAGCACATTTGTGTAAATGTTTATATTTATTTTAGATGTGTTTTATTTACATGGCCCTTTTAATTGATAATTTATTACACACAGGGTAAAAAAATGGTCCATGTGAAGTGTTAATTGTTTACAGTGTTATGTTAGGTTAGTGCATATCATGCGCATGAGCAAATTGAGTGTTATGTTTAAGTTGTAAGCCACGTGTTCTAATAAGGTGCATATGCATAATCTTAAATTTTGGAAGTCAGTAGTGTATTATAGCCGAGTCTGGTGCAATGTATTTTTAATGGAAGCCATAGCAACTTATTGAGGCTTGTGAGGCTGGTGGTCTTCGGCTCGTCTCGGACGAGCTCGGCTATCTTCGACTCGACTAAGGGGGTGCTCAGATGTCTTCGATTCGGGTTTGTCGAATGTATCCGAAGATGCACGGTGGTTACATCTACCAATTTTCTTCAAGCCAGTAGGTTTTTTTCTGTTAGCCATATTGGTTTTATAGGCATAGGGTATGTCAAATCGTAAATCAGTATTTTTATTTGATTTTAAAATTTATTTTTTAATATAATTAATTTTTATATATATTGTGTCGAAATATTACATGCAGTATAGCAAAATGTTCTCTCAACTACATTTCCAGATCCTCTCTTTGGTTTCTCTCTCTTGCCTCCTCATACAATATATTTCTCTTATTCCATCCCTTTCTCCCTCTCTCTCTCTCATTCCATCTCTTGTCTCTCTTTCTTTGTCTCATTCCATATCTTTATCTCCATCTCTCTCTTGTCTCTATTTCTTCCTCTCTTTCGTTTCTCCCTCTTGCCTCTCCTCATACAATATGTTTCTCTCATTCCATCCCTTTCTCCCTCTCTTTCATTTCTCTCGTTTTCTCTCATTCCATCTTTCATCTATCTTGTCTCTCTTCCTTTCTCACATTCACTTTCTCTCTTTCCATCCCTTTCTCTTATTACATTTCTTTCTCTCTTTCGCTTCCCTCCTACTCTATATCAGCCTAGAGGTTTTCTCCGAGTCCTCTCATTTTTGTTGTTTCGTTTCTTTCTTTCATTCTCTCATTCCATCTCTTTATCTCCATCTCTCGTCTCTCATTCCATATCTTTCTCTCTTTTGCTTCTCTCTTACTCTATTTCAGTCCATAGGTTTTCTCCGAGTCCTCCCATTTTTGTTGGTTAGTTTCTCTTTCATTCTCTCATTCCATCTCTCTTTGCCTGAATCTCTCTTGTCTCTCATTCCATATATTTCTCTCTTCCATTTCTATATTTTTCTATACCAGTCCATAGGTTTCTCAGAGTCCTCCCATTTTGGTTCTTTTGTTTCTCTCTTTCATGCCATCTTGTCTTTCACTCTACATCTCTGTTTACATTTATCTCTCACCACTTTTCAATAAATCATCACGTCATTCACCAATAATCACCAAAGGGACCACTCTTATGGGGTTCATTAGGGGTCATTAAGGGGTCATTAGAAGTCATTTAGGAGTCATTAGGGATCATGTTGGCATCATTATGGGTCATGTTGGGGTTATTAGGAATCTTTTAGGGGTTATTAGGGGATATTTAGAGGTGATTAGATATATTTAGAGGTCATTAGGGGTCATTTAGGAGTCATAAGGATCATTTAGAGGTCATTAGAGGTCATTTAGGGGTCATCGGGGGTCATATCGGGGTCATGTATGGGTCTTTGGGATCGTTTAGGGGTCGTTAGGGGTAATTTAAGGGTCATTAGGGGTTATGTATGGGTCATTAGGGGTCATGTTGGGGTCATTTAGGAGTCATTTGGGGTCAGTCTTTTGAGGTGTCGGTCCGACAATAGGAGTCAGTCTGTAACTTGAAATATTTCGGGCTCTTTGGGTAGATGTGTAGGTGCATGTATGTGTGTAATAGCATGTAAGTGTGTAGGTGCATGCATGTGTATAGATGCATGTGTAAGTATCGTATCTTCGTTTTTTCTGAGTGTCTCAAAACAAACAATTAAATTACAATCACAACACACCACAAGGGTGTATTGTCCCTACAGTTCACCTTCCAGGTTAACGACTTTGCTTTCGGTCCCAGTATGTATGCGTATAACATTTTTTAAAAGTGTGTGTAGTTGCGTGTATGTGTATAGGTGCATGTGTAGGTATTCTTACCTTTGTTTTTTCTGAGTGTCTCAAAACAAACAATTAAATTACAATCACAACAGACCACAAGGGTATATTGTCCATACAGTTCACCTTACATGTGAACGGGTTTTGCTGTCATTGGTACTAATATGTATGCGTATAACATTTTTTAAGTGTGTCACATGATGCTCATGTGTTATTTTTCGTTCTTGGTTGGCTGTTGCCCACGTGACATCTTAGGCTCTTAGGGTATATAAGGCAGACAGATTCGCACATCGTCTCAGTTCTTTGTCTGATGCTACATGTGATGGATCGTCTTATTCCTCTTGACCTTAGCATTCTGACTGGTAAGCATTTTTAATGACCACCTCTTCCATAAAATTCTGTAGGGAATTATCAATCATGCCCATAAACATAACTAAGTAAATTCCATTTTGTATGATACAGGTCCCTTATACCTTTCGATTATCAGATGTATTAATTCTTATAGTTTTTTTCCTTTGTGCATTTAATGATGTGCCTGCATGTGACGTCTCGACTTCTTCTTTAATTGTACAATCAGTGGCCCCAGATGAGCTGAATATATCGCCATCTATGTCGTTCGTAGTGACCTCGTCGGCATCTTCAATTACATCTGTGCCATCTACTGAATCATTACTTACTCATGTCACTTCTGCGATAAAACATTCGTGTTCAACCACGATGCACGAAGGCACGAGAAGTATGGCTGTGCGATGAATACAGATCGAGTGGTACACAAGTGCATCGATTGTGCACTGTCCTTTACTAGGTGCGATAACTTGCAGAGACATGCGAAAACCTGTAAAGCTGTAGGAGCTTCACCTACCAAAATCACTTGTGTACAGTCTCCTTCACCACAATGTATGAGTATACATCATGCAAAACCAAGGTTTCAATATGTTAATCCACCTTTGTACCAGCGACCATCGCATCTAGAGCTGTTAATGAGAATGGTTTCGTTAAAGCTGAAACTGCTTTCCGGTGTAATTTAAATACATACGTGGTGAAAATGTAAATGGTTCGTCAAAATATATTCGTAACTTTTCGGCTCACATGAAGAAAGATATCATTGACCAGCTCGCCGACGAAGTACGAGAGCAGGGTTCAATTAAATGTATTGCTTGAGTGTAACTATACGAAATCAGAGCCGTTCGTCAAAGGTATCGACAAGAGAGCTTTAAAAACAAAAAAATTATCAGTATTCGAGGCTAGCGATATTGAGAATGTGGTACGAAACAGCTTAGAAAAAATATGTGGAAAGGAGGATGCATACAGAGAGCATGGTTCGGGGTGGACACTGTCGTTGGTCAATCACCTGCAATTCAACATATACAAGCTGGACTCCCTTCGAGACTCGTCGTTCATAGATTTGCCAGAATCTATCAAGAAGGCTGTAATTAACCCACAAAACACAAACGAACATGTGCTTTAAATGGGCTGTTCTAGCAGGTTTTGTAGAAGGGATAAACTGTCAGCAATTCGACCACCTCTTCAATGCTCTCGAAACCAAATTTCACTTTCCAGGCCTCAAGTTCCCTGCACAACTACAGCAATCACAGTTTTCGAGAAAAACAATGTGTCAGTGTCTGTGAACATTTATGGTATAGGCGAAAACCAGAACATTTACCCCATACGAGTAGCCAAAGAAGAAAAGGATCAGCACATCGACCTCCTTCTCCACACCACCGAAGGTGGGAATGCTCACTTCTGTTGCATAAAGAATTTCGAACATTTGGTAAGATCGTAACTGACAGCTCACCAGGGTAAAATAATATATGTAAGTGCTGCTTCAAGTATTACGACGATCAAGCGAGGGAATCAGGGCTGACAGGGCAACAGACAGTGTCTAGAAGAGCTCAAGCAATACTGCAACGAAAATTCTCCACTATGCTCAGAAATGCCACAGCCAGGGAAGGATGGTAGTCCGCCCATTTAGAAATTAAAAATTTACCACCACATGAATAAATTCCCGGTAGTTGTATATGCGGATTTCGAGTCAATACTCAAGCCAATTCAGACCTTCGAACCGGACCCCAACCATGCCTACACATATGACTATGAAAAGCACGAGGCCCACAGTTTTTCTATTTACGTCTACAATAGTGTAATTCCAGCAGCACTAATATCCACACTGAGACAGGAGCCCATTATATACATGGGGGGAGATGCAAAAAAGAAATTTATGGACACCCTAGTGGATATTGGCACAAAAGTAAAATATATTTACACCATTTCGAAGCAAATGATACCGCTCACCCCCACAGAAAAGTCAAGCTACTCACAGGCGACAAGATGCTACAACTGTGAATCAGTGTTCACGCATGAAAATTATAAAGTGGTGGACCATGACCACTGCATTGCACGCTACAGAGGGCCTGCATGCACAAGCGGCTATTTGCTGCTTGGCTGCCCTAAAAAAAACTACTGGTATTGTTCCACAACATCAGCTATGACAACAACTTTATTATCAAACATATTGACTATGGCGACAAAGAAATCTTCATCATCTGCATGCAGAGGAAGAATTATTTAACTTCTCGAAATCACTGGGAGAAATCTTTTCTATTCAGTTTATCGACACCTTCCGCTTCATGGCCCACAGTCTGGCATCCCTGGCCGAGTACCTACCACCTTCAAAATTTATCAACACTGTAAAATTCTTCACCCACAACCAACTACCTGACATCACACACTAAGATATTTTCCCCTACGATTACGCCGACTCGTGGGAGAAGCTGAACGAGTCACAGCTATCTCCTAAAGATGCTTTCTTTAACAAGCTGACGGACTTGGGGACCAGGAAAGAAGACTATACTCACGCCCAAAGAGGAAACAGCAATAGTTCAACTGTAACAGTCATAAGACATATTCAGAATTGTATTTGAAGACTGACGTGCTCCTCTTGTCCGATACTTTTGAGAACTTTAGGGACCTCTACATTTCCACGTACAAGCTCGATTGTGTTCACTACATCACTACATCAGCGCTCCGGGGTTCGCTTTCGATGACGAGGGTCAAGCTGGAACTTCTAAGGGACTACGATATGCATATGTTTATTGATAGTGGAATTTGTGGTGGAGTGGCAGAGTGCGTTAAACATCATATGGTAACAAATAGCATCTATGCACCAGAAACATACGACCCCAGCAAGCAGACAACATACCTGCAGTACCTCGATGCAAACAACCTGTACGGCTGGGCTATGAGTTTACAGCTCCCGATACGTAATTTCAAATGGGTCAACATCAACATCGGCATCGTGTCCATTCCAGACAATGGGGCAATGGGTTATATTCTCGACGTGGATGTCGAGTACCCCACATCCCTGCACGAAGAACATTCGTGATTTAACATTTTTTTCCCGTCAACCAGTGTCCACTTGGCTCCAAACATTCGAAACTGATGATGACTCTGGACGACAAGAAAAAATACATCGTCCACTACTGCAACATAAAACAAGTTATCACTCATGGCTTGAAGCTTACGAAAATACATTTTGTACTTGCATTTGAAACAAAGTCCCTGGCTAAAACCCTACATCGAACTCAACACTGTGAAGTGACAGGCGACCACCAACGATTTTGAGAAAGAATTCTTCAAATTGGCGAAAGAGAGGGTGGACATTTGATGAATGCCATGTGCCCTTACCTCTAAGATTGTTTGTCCGGTCGTGTCCTACAACGCCACCACGGCAGTGCTGTGCACTCTACCAATGGGTAGAGCATGCACCAGGTCACCAGTGAGTGATCAGGATCAGTGCAGTGCAGCGTGAGTTCACGCCGGTGCACTGCAGCTGGTGGTTGCAATGAACGTATGACAGAGACTCCACAAGGCTGAGTGATATGAAAGTAGACATGGTAACAATTAGACTTGTGAGCACAGAATCTATGCCAGGTACTCTTGTTGGGTTTTATTAAAGGCTTTATTGTCTGTTGTTTATTCCCTGTTTTCTAGCACATTTTTTAAGATGCTATTATTTGTCTCATCGTGCATCCAGTTTTTTATGCATGTATCATTCACCAGTGTTTCATGTCGCAGAGTTATATGTTTAATTTTTAATTTAAGTTTTATTCAGTAGCTTGATGAAGAACAGAATATTGCAGGTTGTAGCAGGAAGTAGTTCTACTCTTGCATGTGGGTTAGAGGAGACGCGCCCCCACGTTAGGCTGGCATGTAGTCAGCGAGTAGCATCAGATGAGGGTGGTATGTGTGTCATGATCTCCAGCTTTTCCCACACGTGCCAGACGGCAATCATCATTTTTGGTATGTCAATTTAATTGAAATAGATTCTAACTAATTCTCGAACCTTTCATTGTTTAGCCGCCTGGTACACTACATAGTCCTGGAAGCATAGTTCTGCCATAATTTCATTTTGGTCATAAGACTATTATAACAGTATAACCGCAGTGTCCGGTGTTGTTCGCCAATTTCTTCGCATGTAAGTGCTCTCCTAGGGGGAGATTTATTCAAGTCAAATAAATACTACTGTGGACTGAACGGTACGTAAATTATTTCGACCGCCTTGTTTGTTTAAGGGGAAGGACCCTAACAATACCGCCCGTATCATGACTTACTTCATTCAGTATTTGCAAGTGTGTATGTTTTAATAAGTTATTCTGTATGTTATGGACGTGTGGTTGACCCCAACAATCTACATACACGAGTGTTAATGTCTAGTCATTTTTTCCACCAAGAGCAACCATCATGGTACATAGTAGACCCACCAGCTACCATTTAGCAAACAACTACAATATAATCTAATCTGGAGTAATAATCGATGGGGCAGAGGTCATCAGCATCAGTGGCGAAGAGATTTTGCTCGGGTGGATGGCCCCCAACCCTGGGAGCAACAGAGTCAACAATCATCTTGATATCGCCTCGACGACGTCTGGTCCCTAACCGGGTAAACCACATCCTAAACCTCACCTTTACTGCCCCCAAAAATCATATTAAACCATTTATCAGTACATTCACATCCATCAAAATGGCTTGCCCAAACATGTGGCAATATCTTTACCACTTCCTTTCCAACATTTGAGGCAGTGTCATTTGACAGCACGCTATCAGAAGTAAACACAATTATTGGACAGTTACTCTTTGAACACAGACGCAAATCGTATTAATGTGTATAATATAGAATATCATATCTATTCTTTAACGTAATAAACATCACACACACAATCTCAAGCATATCTGATATTATGATGCATCTTTAAATTATAATTTATTGTCTCCTGCAAATATGTAGTTGTCCCCATTTTAATCACCAATCCTCACACTTCATAAATTACCGAAACAAGCTGCTGTCCACGTCCAAACATCGCAGTATAAACATAACACCCACTAGTTGTCGTTTAGGTTATAATTACTACACAATATCAACAACTTTTAGGTTCGAAGAATCGTTATTCACTGCCGCTTAAAAACACAGTAGTACATGAAAAATCATTTGCAACTTATGTATCAGTGAGGCCGTGAACACCTTGAAGCAAATTATTTCGTTGGCCACTCTAGTTCGGGTAGTGGGAGTGAAAATGTGTGAACAATAGAGCCACGCCCACTTATGTTCGGTGTATTTAATTACACCAGTTGTTATGGGTGCAAGTGCAGAGGAGTTTTATTTGTGTTGGGTTCCACAGTTGCAAATGTTAGGTACTTATATTTAATCAACACCCCCCACCCCCCTCACGTGCCAATAAAGAAGATAGCTGTCTACCGCACATTTAGTCCATGCTCCAGATGAAACACTTTAAATTTCTTACACAATAGAATACTTTTAGCATTTGACTTTACGTTTCCTTTCCTCTCAAGAAAGCACCAATACACAATAGAATTGTAAAATCAGACTTCAGACAATTGAATATACGTTCTGAGAAACTTCATACAAATGCGTATCTTGTTATGAAATTAATTGTGTTATTATCAAGAGTGAATTTTACGTACCTTTATTTTAAAATAGGCTTAAAATTTATATTAGAAGTTTACTTAAAAACAAAAAACTCAGTTGTTTACTTCATTAAAATATGCAAATTTATAAATTTCATCTTCCCATTATATTAATTGCCCCATTTAATTAATTTATGACGAACTTTGTTTAGTGGCACTACAATAAATATACTACCTTTTCTCAAAAACCTCTGTTAGACTATAGACAAAATGGCTGCTTGGTATTGACTACTTATTTTAACATTTCCAAATAGTAAACAGTACTTATTTTTACCTTTGAAAGTTCCATTGTGTCAAGCTCTATCAGAAACAACATGTCGGAAAGCAAACGCACAGTCAAACGGTAAAGTAAAATGTTAAAGTTTTCAATTTTGTAAGTGACTTTAGACCCATTAAGATGGGTTTAAAATTAAAAACACTTAAGAATTTAGAATTATACTTAATGACTCGATAAACACAAGTAAAATTACAATTAGAAGGTTTGCAGTTTATGATTGAAATAACAACACTTAAGTCTAGCGAAACAAAATCTTAGAAAATGTAATCAACCGAAATAAACTGGAAAAATAGACAATTTACATATATTTAATTATCTGTGGTTTCTGCTTGTGAAATCATTTTAAAAAACTAGTGAATTATGGAAGGGGAAGCCGATGCCAACATTAGGCATTTACATCAATAGATCTGAAAAGGTTAATTAAAGCGAATTCTATAAATTAAGAGGATATTGTCTCTCGAATAAAATCATTAATTTCAAACAATTTCATAATACCACATAACATAAATACAAGTTGTAAATAGATTACCGCCAACAATTGTCACTATGCTCTGATTGGTTACTTAATCTTTACATGTACTTAAGATATAAAATATAACAATCTCTTGATGACATCCACTTTCCCCTAGCCCATTTACCTGCCATCGCGGGCAGCCACAGCAGCTACCAGCAATCTACCGGGCGCTCGTACACAATGGTTGTGGAGTGCACCGCAGCGGCCGAGGCCACTAAGACCTCGGTTACAAGTGCGGCTGCATGGGCCACAGAGAGCACTTGTGATGTGAGCGGAGTAGGGAAGTGTTAGTGCCATACAAGCCACGTGCACCCACGTGCAAAAGTCTTAAAAGAAGACCCTGCAAAATTAGGCGTAAATGAAAGGAGCCTTAAGTAGGGAATGTTCAAGGACACCTGTCCACACAACCCTAAGTTAAGGAGCCCTATAGTGTTTTAATGCCCCCGCTGGCTTTAATTACTGTATTTTCTAGTTTCCATTATTTGCCATTTTCACGTGTTTCATCCTCATTTCATTTCACAAAGTGTAACACGTTTATTAAAGGGTTTCCATGCTAAGAGTAATGGTTTTTGTCAAAGTTATAATATTTCAATTCACGTGGATATGTTTTCAGAGATTTTGTGTGTGTAATAAAATAGTCTGCACAGCTGGCCTGCCCACCAAACCTCAGCCGGCATGCCGCACAGAACAGACAGTGACATCTCGAGGAGTGGGACATGCTGACTGACGGGATGGCATTTTGCTCTCTTGGGTGGCGCTTCATCTTTGTTCGCCAATCACTTCACAGCAATATACATTAATTAACCAGAACATTTGTATATTTCGTAGCCGCCTAAGAATTACCACTCCTCCCTTCCCATGGAATAGCATCACCTGGGAAGCCTTAAGTTTTCATATAAAATTTTTGTTGCCTTTGGGCATTTTGTAGAGTATCACCCTGCCGGTAGGTTAAGCCTGGCAATGTGTGTAATTTGCTTAATAGAGGACCCTTAATAAAACCCAATGATCTAACGTAAATAATATGTCTTTTCATTCAGGTTTCCTGCGGGCCATATGGGCATGGGCCCCCACTTATTCCCGCAATTCATCAAGGGTGATCTACGTACAACTAAATATGGGTTTGTAAGCAGCCCTAAGATCTCATTGTGAAGGTTTTCAGTATTGCAATTGTTTCTGTATCAATCACGACTATAGGAGCACCAGGAGGACACTGCCTGTAGGTCGTCAGCACACGTCCCCGGGAGAAGAAGAGCCGGCTCTGCCGAGCTAGTTATTATTTCTCTTCCAAATACCTGGCGCCTATCATTTACAAGCCGAAGAGTTGGTGATAATCTACTGAACATTTACCTGTCCCACTCCCAAACTTAAATGAACATCACTTTGATACACTACCTTGCCGTCAAATAGCTTTCCCAACTTAGGGGCGTATTCTACCGCAAAAATTCTTTTTCAAAACCATGTCGAAATTTTCTCAAAATTTTCCACTATTTTCTACAATCAGAAAATATCTTTCCCACATCCCCGGCCAACAGCAATGCCAAGGAGGCATGAACAACACCTACTGTGCACATCTGGAGCCGTGGGATGCCGTTGTGATGCCACAGGATGTCGGAAATATGATGCACGTGGTGTAAGGGAAAAGTGAGTGGTATCTGCAAGGACACCTCCATTATAACCATAGTGAGGGAGAAAGCAGAATGACAAGGGATATGGCCATCTTGCCGCACTGTGATGTCAGCCAGCTTGTGCCACCCAGGCACCGAGCAGACAAAGGGGCTGCAATTCTTCCCCCTATGCTCGCATTACGCACGCTCCAGGAAGACGAAGGACGAAAAGCAATGAGAAGGTAGAAAAGAAAATCTCCTCCTTCTCACACTATCTGCTCCCACGCCGAACAGTTGTGTGCACACACCGTGCATTGACCCCTACTTCTCGCCACGCCAAGAAGGACAGTCGTGCCATGATGTCACCTGCTCCTGACCACGTTCCTGCGTGTTGCACATCTGCAACAACTCCCCGCTACTACGTGGACTTGTTTACAAACACGATGGCTGGTCAAACCAGTAGTGACTTCATCGAGTTTCTCTGTCTGCAATGCTTTCGACCACAACTGCAGCAAATTTATTGCCAAATATGGGTGTAGCAATACCCACTTTAAGTATGCCCAGCAATCCAGCCCAAACATCGTTGTCGGGAACAACCACAAGAAGGAAGAACAAGTGAACAGTGACATTTCGGTAAACCAAAAAAAAATTGGTGCCGTGACCTACTCTGCCCAAGTCCTTACACATTCTTATTAAAATGCCAACTGTATGAATCACTATCATACAGAGTGCTTGAATGGAAATGAGTTGCAAACCATTAAAGGGCTAATGTTTTCATGTAAGCAGTGCAGTACACAACCCTTAACACACAAGCATACTATGTATAATTGGGACACGTTCTTTGGCGAGTTGCAAAGGATAAACACGTGTGACCGTAATGGATGTACGGGGAACTCTGATGGAAGAACAAGGAGCTGTAACTAATGCCACATTAGGTTACACATACTGTGTCAAATGGAGACAAAATGGCAAACAAACAGTGAGGAAAAGTTCAAGTATGGAGATTGCGCGGTAAAGGAGGAAACCACAATTGCTGAGGTAACAGATGGTCAGACCATGTCTACAGTACCACCCAGGGTGAATGCACTCAAGTCACAACCACTGCCTGTAGCTACCCTCTGGTACCAACCTTTGCCATTAATACCTAGTACACCCTATGTTCCGCACATGCAACCATATTATTGTCCGACTATGTGCATCCACATTTTTCCACAGTATTGCCAACCCAAGAGAACAAATTTCCTACCTCAACACCTTTTCCAAATGTACCAACAGACGTAAACAGAGCAACAATGGCTACTTCCAGTGTTGCCAATCTCACTGATGTACCATGTAGACCAATGCCTGCTAAGTATCAGACACTGCCAACCTTTTCTGTCCAAATTAATGAGGATCCGTCTGCCTTTATGCAAGGCTGCACAATGTGCCTGCAAAAGTACGGATTATCGAAAGAGGAATTGCCTGGATGTATCGGGAAACAGTTAGAAAAACGCACGGTAATGGTGGCAAACGATGAATCATTATGGACTCAGTTGGGGAGAGTTCGTCCATGAGTTTCAGTGCCGCTTCAGAGGTATGTTCACCTCAATCCAAGCCCAAAGCAAACTCATGCTCCAAGAACAACAGGAGAGTGAAATGTCATCAGCATTCGTCAACAGGAAAATGCACCTGGTATGAAGATTCCATCCTAGTTTGAGTGAACGAGAAGTCCTCGAAGTAATAGCCAATACAGCATTACCAGAGTACAGCCTTAATACCCCTACTAAATTACGGACTCACAGAGTTCATGTGTGCCGCCATCATCTTCGAACAAAACACAAGTTTTCCGCAACGTGAATCAGGCGGCGCCCGGATGCGCCAAGGACATCACGAGTTCGGGAACTACCGCGGCGATGACCACCGGGTACACAGACAAAACTTTCAACCACGATGACCAGAACAGCAGCGAGGGGGACCAAATAAACAGTTTTCAACTCTGTGCACGAGGTGACGGGAACAGGCCAAATGTGCACGAGTACCATTACGCGAACTGGTCCATTCGGTGGGACTGTACGAGACCACCTATGATGCTGTGCCGGTATTGCCCAGCACAGCAGCTCCACTGGCATGCCGATTGCCCGGGAAATCCGCATCGGAGACCGCCGAACAACAGCAGTGAAAACGCCCACCAACAACCAGACAGCAATGAAGACCAGCAGGGAAATGGGTTGTAGGGGTAGAGCAAGCTACCACAGACTTTACCCCTCCCTGCAACACCAGCACAGCTGTTAAAACCACAGCAAGCCCTAATTACCAAGGTCAGTAGCCACAGTGCTAAATTTATTCAAGTAATTGTTCATGTATATGGTATTTTTTGTCATGCCCTTGTCGACACAGTTGTATCACACAACATTTGTCATCCTCGTTTTGTCAATAAATGTGACATAACCTCAACCGGACAGGTGATCAGGATTGCTAACTGGGAATGCACTGATACAGTAGTCGGCCAAGCCATTGTTACTATCAGGATAAGAGATTTAGAAACCATAACTGCAGCAATCATTACTAATGAAATTATCAAAGATGTTATTTTAGGAGTATCGTGGCTCCCAGAGCAACGTACAATAGTTGAACAAGTCTAACGTCGTATCCACTTTGGAGCAAAGGAAAGACGAACAGTTTATAATGTAGATAGTTGTAGCCATGAACATGTGCCTAAGGTAAGTTTAAAAGAGTTTGAACATGACATACCCACAGTGCACCAAGCTGCTTTTCAGCGCTTGCTAGATGAACGTAAACTAGTTTTCGCAAACCATAAAGCATTACACAGGACAATGGTGGCAGAACACACTATCCCATTGACTCAAGCAGAACCAACTTTCAGTAACCCCCGCAGCTACTTACCTTACCAGGCTAAAATTATCAAGCAGCAGATATCCGAGATGCTTGCAGACAGGGTAATCAATCCGACTAGGAGCCGGTATAACTCGGCCATAACTTTCGCGCCGAAAAAGTATTGGACCTGGAGGTTCTGCGTGGACTTCAGGCCCATCAACCAGGCCCTATATCAGCATCTAAGATGTCCTGAGTTCGCTCAGAAGGGTCAGTATTTTGTCGTTACTCAATTTTCGAAGTGGCTACTGGCAAATACCAGTACGTCAGGAGAACCGGGAAAGGACTGCCTTTACCGCCCCGGATGGACGACGAAATAAATTATTCACCATGCCTTTTGTGTTAATGTACACTCCTACCACATTCCAAAGTATTATGGTACGGGTCCTCGATGGTATGATAGGCGAATTTACACTCGCCTACCTCGACGACGACATCATATGTTACATATAGTGGGAAGAACACCTGAAACACCTGTCTCTTGTACTCGAGAGATTAGAGGTTAATTGGCTCACGTGTGCCGTTAAGAAATGCCGGCTTGGCAAGAGCGATCTAGAGTTTCTAGACCACATAGTGAACGAACAAAGTAACCAACCGAACACCGACCATCTGGGGCTGATTGAGAATCAGGCACAACCACGTATATGTAAACAATTATGTAAATTCTTCGGTCAAATAAACTGGTAACATGAACATGTGCAGGACTTTTGAAGTAATCACCGCACCTCTCACAGACCTGCTGTCTCCACAAAAGCAGTACGTGTGAGGCAGCAAATAGGAAACTGCCTTTCTGCAAATTAAGGAGAAATTCCGAGAATGCCCTGCTCTAGCATGGTACGGTCCAGCAAGACACCTTTACCTGCAGACCGATGCCAGACAGAAGGGACTGGGCGCAATACTCTACCAGTACGCGACATAGGTGAGAGAATGGTAATTGACTTTGCGAGTGCAAAATCGGGAAGTACCGAACGCAGATATGACATCAATGAAAGAGAATGCCTTGCAGTGATATGGGCGATACGCAAGTATAGGCCATATGTAGAATATTTTGTGTTCATGTTGCGAACTGATAATCACTGCCTCGTATGGCTCAACAACATGAGGAAAGCCAGGAGCAAACGTACGGGATGGGCACTTCTGCTACAAGCTTACGATTTTGCTATCGAACACGTACTGGGACAAGAGAACGAACTGGCAGACATGCTGTCACAAATTCCACAGGTGAAAGCAACGGTCACAGACGATGTTAAATGGGAGGAGGTATTAGACTCCATTACTAATGAACCAGTGATGGAAGCGAACATCAACAGCTAAACGGTAGAAGAGAACGACCAGCTGATAGCAAATTTGTACCATGAGGTAGTGGCAGAGCAGGAGACGTGTAAGTTTGCAAAGGAGAAGAGAGTATAGCGATGTGGAAAGG
Organism: Dryococelus australis; assembly: GCA_029891345.1. Taxonomy (NCBI): domain Eukaryota; kingdom Metazoa; phylum Arthropoda; class Insecta; order Phasmatodea; family Phasmatidae; genus Dryococelus; species Dryococelus australis. The sequence goes on from CM057005.1 coordinate 46,741,338, forward strand.
AACACATAGACGGATGGAGATGTGTAGGAGGGTGTATTGAGATGTGCCCCCCAAGAGACAATACGAAATGGAAACTGTATGTACCACCTAGTCACAGGGAGAAAGTGTTTGAAAACACTCATAGGAGCATAACAGCAGAACACCCGGGAGCCAAGCAGACAATTAAGAAAATTTTAGAACAGTTTTTTCTGGCTCGGCGTGACGTATTATGTCAAGAATTGGGTATGCAGATGCCACAAAGGTAATTTATTCAATCCCGGTGATCTGACAGAAACGAACAGCAACAGACAAGGCAGCCTAAATTACCATTTGAAATGGTCTGTTTAGATATCATGGGGCCTTATCTGATGTCAGCCGGAGGGAGATGGTTCATAGTAGTAGTGACCGACAGCTTTTCGAGATGGATCGAAGCTTACTTGGTAAACAGTGCTAGGACCAGACAAATCGCGAAATGCACGGAGACCGAATTTTTCACACGCTGGGGGTATCCCAGAGAATTACTTACGGACAACGGATCCCAATTTACCGGGAAAAGATGGTGTGAACTTTGTATAACCTGGAGGGTGTGGCATATCAAAATGTCTATTTATCATCCCCATGCGAATCCCACAGAGAGGTGCAACCAGGAGTTGAAGGTACAACTCTGGCTCCATGTGGGTGAGCACCACAACAGCTGGGCCGAACATCTGCCCGCCTTACTCTTAACGCTCCAGCGAAGAGTAAATTCTGAGACCGGACATATCACGGCACATGTCCTGTTAGGCAGGAATATCACACTGCCGAGCGAAAGAAATTGTCCGCAAGAGAGAGACAGTAGCGAGACAGAAATGAGTAGTGCGTGAAACGAGAGGCGCAGGCACCGTTATTACGAACAACAGGATCGGCAAGTGAGTAACGCCAATCGTTGGTTGCCAGTAACCAAGCGACCACCATCAGCCCTAACAGTAGACAAGGTCATATACATCTGAGCTCATCCGCAGTCAACGACCTGCAAGAACATTTGGGCCCCATAAAATCTGTGTTCTTTATTAATAATAGAGTGGATTTATACCATTTTCCATTTTTTTCTTCAAAAAAGTCCCTCGTCTTTACATTACCTCGACGATATGTTTACATGTACCGGAACCTGCTTTCCATGGGCACATGCAAAATATAAATTACACACCTCTATCAATACACGAGAATAATGATTTTGATTACGTGGTCAATCCACCAACTTTGTGGTTTGATGCCAGACTGCTGTAGTGTATAAATTATTTGCATTGCAGTTTCGAGACGAAACACCACAGCCCATTGCACCTTTAATATTTCCGAGCACTCAATCATATGGATACATAAATTGCTTACATGCTTCCATGCATAGGCTTATACACTGCAATCTCAAACATGCAGGCTGGTTTAATACTAACACAATTCTTCACAAAAATAACATTCGCAACACTACACTACACAACTTCCCAGCAGTTTGTTTTGTGCTATCTTTAACCTTGCAAAGCAAAATCAGCGAATTACACTTTATTTCCAGCCAGCAGGTGTGTGAAAATGTCCAATTGTATTTTAGTTGTCGATTATTTTGGGTACATATGCATGATATTCCTTACTGCTACACCCTACCGTGAACATTTGTTTTGACTGAAATGAAAATGGAGGACAGAGGTTCATGTGGCTTCAGACTGGAAACACTTCCGCCACTCTATGGAAGTTTCTGAATTCTCAGTGTATAATTGTTAAATATATACATTTGCGTACTAGCAGTGATGTGTCTAGTTGTGTACTTATTGAAATTATTCGAACATGTCATCAGCTATTCATGTTAAGACTGGTCGCAAATTCTAGTAGAAATATCAGACTATATGTGACAACAGAAAAATTCGGTGTAATATGGTATTACATATACGTTATGAGGCCATCAGTTGGACGCCGAGGTAGGAAATAACTGTGGAAGGAAAATGCCCCCACTTGGGCCAGCCAACTGACGCTTGGTGGTGAGATGATAAAGGGTTAAATGAGGTTTTGGAGGCGGTGAAGGTTAGGTCTAGGATGTGATTATACCCGGTTTGTGCCAGATGCCATCAAGGAAACATCAATGTGGATGCTGATTCTCTTAACTTCGGGGTTGCGAGCCGTACGCCCGGACAAAACTCCTCGCCGAAGATTATGATGACCTCTGCCCCTTGGTTACTGCTCCAGATGAATGCTGTTTGCTAAACAGTAGCCGGTAGGGACTACATACCATTGTTGCTTAACTTTAACTTAGACAGTTCCATTGTGTCAAGTAGTGATAGGAAATATAGTTCATTAGAATGAACTAGGTCGTTTCGAACTAGTCACATTCTAGAACAGTTCCTTGGGAACTGTTCTTTTGGACTATATACGTCACACTCGAATGATCACGCATACTGGTGAACTGCAGAGTGCAAATGCAACCTCGGTCCAAGAACTAAATAGGTCTTTCTCTGTACCACAGCCAAAGAACTAGATAGGTCTTTCTCTGGTTCCTTTTTCACAGTTCCATTTACTCTCTCCAGCAGAATCTAAGCAAGCGTGAAACGGAAAGAGAAACAAATAAGTGATGTTTGTAAATTAATTGCTCAATAATATGGGGCATTATTGTGTGTAGATGAAATTACATCTTTTTTATATAGAAGTAAGATAAATGAATAGTGAAAATATCTTTATACTGAGTTATCCACACCTATGTTGTGTAATATAACGTCAAATTACTTTTGACACTGATAGTAACGACCACAACAATACTATATTAGGTTGTGTTGCGATAGACAACCAGGTGTAAAGTTAATTGTTCTAAATCAGGCATGTACAAACTCAACAAAGATAAAATAAAAATTTGATTACCAACACTAAAACTATGTTCACCCATAACATATTATAAATACACATCTCTACTTATTTTTTTCACTCTGGGAAAACTGATAAATGATGTTAAGTACCATTTTTGACAATCACAGTGACTACTAGCCTGTGGCCAGGTCAACACATTCAAATATCTTTGGTGAAATATAGTCATCGAAAATACATTCAACACTTTAATTAAATTATGGCAATGTGTAACTGACCTCTTTCCACCAATATTTTAACTGATTTAAGTTTGATACGTACATGTACTCTGACACAAGTTTCAATTTGATAATGAAATAAAGGCAACTGTATTTGCTGAAAAACTATGCCATTTAAAGAATTTAAAGAATATATGGATCCTGAGTACTTCTAGTAGTGTACATAACTGCCTCAGAGTATGACAACATGAGATACAAAAAACAGTCTGAAAATCTCCATAAAAATTACTGTCAGGAGAGTCCAACAAACATAACATTTGAAACATTTCCTGGATGTAGGTTACCAATATGGATACAATAACTGTATGATTTAATATGTAACTGTATCATTAAATTTGTAAAGAAACAATAATTATATATCATAATCCAAATACCCCTGTATTTGTACTTCGGCTTAACTGTAGAACAAAAACATCCTTACTATATGAAGGATGCAAAATGCTTGTTTCATGTTTATTAACAATTAATCTCATGGAAAATTTTCAGTACTCCAAATGCAAGTACATTTAATACAACCTCATGAAGGGTCAACGAAATATATTGAATGATTGGATGCAATTTTTTTAAGCTTAAAAAAAAAATTACCTGTAAACGTCTACAAAAGATTTCTTCCATCGGAAAGCTGTTAGTTCAAATGAGGGAAAGAAACATAATCAAAAAAATTGGAAAATGCATACTTCTGAAGAGGAAATTGTACAAAGGAATAATGAAAATATTAATTTTTGAAATATTATTTATTTAATGTAAACACAATACTACAGCATGATAAAAAGGCACAACAAGAGTTACTATTCAACACAACTGATGGTACTGCATAATAATTCAAGTTTTTATTCTCCCTGGTGGTGAAATCCGAAGGCAATCTATTTCTGCAGTCTGTAAAAGACAAATAAAATTATCTTTGGCATGCTTAATAAACTACATAGGGAGACATACAGGTAAAATTCTACAATAAAGATTGAAAGAAAAAATCTAGGAAAGTGGTATAATTACACTCTACTAATTACATAGAACACAAATTTACTAGGGGCATCAAGGTATGGCCACTAGAAACCCCAAAAATTATAGTTGGGAGGGCTATGAAGATCAAGGAAAATGTGGGGTAAAATAAGTGAAAAATATGTACACAATTGTAATATTTATTCACAAAAATACATTAAATTGCAAAAATACCCAACCAAACAATACCTAAATTGACAATGTTACCAATAACACAAAAATACGATAGCGAGGAGGGTTATGAAGATCTTGGAAATTGCAGGGTAAACAAATAAAAAGTATGTAAGTGTTCATGATGATATTGCACCCCGCAATTTCCCTCCAGTTCACAGCCTTCCCCACTATTATATTTGTAATTTGTATGGGTAATATTGCCAATTCAGGTACTGTTTGGTTACATCTAGTTGCAATAAAACATATTTTCATAATACAATATTAGAATTACATCACACATAGCACGACAACAGGTTAAATTGCAATACACAAACACATTAATTTTCAGTGCAAATGTGCTACACTTGAAATTCACTTCTGGGGAAACTCCAAGCTTAGCTTCGCGTCACTACCTACAAAAAACAGCCAGCATGCCTTGAATCACTGTTTGGGAAATTTACTCCCCTGCTAGCGCTGGGACACTGGATCGGTGCTTAATATTTGGCTATGCTTGTACTACCTGTCTGATAAGTAATTACTGGAGAAATTCGGGGGAACTACAGTGTTGGTATGATGTAATCACATCGTGCAGACAGCAGTGTACAGTCTACACCACTACGCAAGGGCACCTGTGAGCCACACTCGTTGTACCAGAGTGTTGTGTGGGTCTTAAAAGATTGCAGTGAGCATTGATCGCTGCTGTTATTTCTTATGTAAATGAAATGTAATTATGAGTGTTATAGTTATGTAACAGAATAGAACAACATACGATTTGACAAGTAATCAGGGCCTATGTACAGAATGAAGACTCCTCCAAAGAAATCATGGGAAGTGAACCGGTAACAAAGTATAAAGATTATTTACAATGTTTTACCATTTTGTAAAGAAGAAAAGAAGCTGTGTCTCATTAACCCATTAGACAGAGCAGTATAAAGAGCGGTCAAAGCAGTAGGCTTAGGTAAAAGTTAAAATACAGTGTGTAACATAGCCAGACAGTGTGAGATAGCCGACAATGACGGAACTGCCATTTCCATCCCAGGTAAACGTCGTCCATGCCAAAAGAAGACGGAAATTGACGAATTCGATAAAAGTGTCGTGTGCCGAACGTTCTTGCAATATTATGAAGTGCACAAAGGAATTCCCACTCTGCATAAACTCCTTATTACCGTGAAAGAATACCGTTTTCCAGGAAGAAGGATACATTTTGGAGAATTATTAAATCCATGGGATTTAAATTTAACAAATTTAAACATGTTGGATACAAGTCAACGGAGTAAAGTGATATTGTCGCACAGCATGCAGCATATATACGTGCATTGTGCCAAAATGTAAATGGACCGAAAAATAACCTGTAGTGTATACGGACGAAACATGGGTTCATACTTATTGACGAAGGTCCATGAGTTATGGCAGAATAGCATGTGTTGTGCTCATTAGCCTCCTATAATCTATTATGCATATGCATGGAGTGTACTTGCAATCCCATCTGCCCATACTACACCCCTGAAATACCATAGTCTAGTTGTCAACAGACAATGGCACACTCGCTCCTTAACATTAAAGACTTGTCAAACATTAGTACAGTATTTTTAAGTGCGAGGGGGCAACGCTTAAATATCATAATCATACATTAGGCCTATCACAGTAACATGTGGGTAAGTTTGTATAGGTAATATTGTGAATAAAGATTCATTTCAAACAATATTCTTACATGTAATAAAACTTAGCTACCCGATACTAAAATATTGGACGTAACTTATACGTGTTCTACTGCATAAACACCACGATTTTCAATAGGCATTAGTCCCATCACATTTAATTCTTTTTATAACAAACTACTTGAAGCTCCACTAAAATTCCTATTGAGTATGATTAGTAATAATCATATCTAACATATCCAGGCATTATTTTCCCCATTAAAAAAAAAACCCCATATTCTAGGAAATTACTGACATACATTCACCCTAATTGTAAAAAGGTCATCTAGTAAGTACATACACAATACAATCTTCAAGATGAAATTGCACTGAGAATGCTGTGGGTAGTGAAACTAATCATGTAGGCAGACTTCAATTACTCTACTGAGTTGCACTAGGTGCACACTGGCAGAGTGCACTTATCTACAATGTCACTAAGGTGTTTAGCCCTGTAAGTGTGCAGCGAGTACTATTTTTCCTGTACTATCACTACAGTCAGAGTAACTGTTTTAATTGCCAATATGCCCGATAATCAAAAAAATATTTAAGGCTTTGACAGAATAATATAACCTTGTGTATTTTCGAGGGACAACCAAGTACTCACCCAGTATAGTTTATTAGGAGTATTTTTTTAATATATATTTTGCTCTAATTTTACACACAAATGGCTGAAATTCGAAACATTGCACAGTTACTATACTATCTCAAACCCAGTGCACAATGATCACTCATTATCAAGAAACATAATCGTATAGGCACAATGTACCCAAAACATTCTATGGAATTCACATTTGGAGAGAATTATAAGCAACAATTTAATTGAAGGGTCAAAATGCTTATAAATTCAATAAATATTTGAAACACTATATTATAAATTTATTTTGGACTTAAAAAGAAGATTCTATCTTAGGCTAGATTACATGGCCTACAAAAAAAAACGCTTACTTGGCAAAAAAAAAAAAGCTCGCTAGGGTAACTCAATGAAACTAAGTATCCTAACATATTACAAAATTCTTCTAGTAGCGAGGTGATCCATGAGCACAATACTCGACAGATAAATGAACTAAATATTTCCAGGTCAAGCCTTTGTACAACTAGAAAACCATATCCTTTATTAGCCTCAAAAATTTACAATTCACTATCTCAAGAAGTAAGGCAAATGAATGTTAAATTATTTCATAAAACTCTGCAAAAAAAAAAAGGTAAATAAGCCACTTTATTCTCTAGAATTGAACTCAATATAGAGCCCCTCTAGGATGGAAACAATGGTTTTAAATATGAATTTTAATAATATGTTGTTATAATTTTTATCATAACTATGTATACAATCTTGTTTCATGTTTTGTTTTAGCTATCTCAACTTTATTTGTGAAATGATTATACTGTCTTAATGTTTTGTAATGTGCTACTTTTTTTAAGTTATTTTTCTTTGATGCAGTCATTTCTAGTTGTAACCGCTAAACAAAGTAATAAATACATAACCTATGCCAAATAGCAATACTTTTGGTAATTAAAAGTGTGACTACAGGAAGTTAATCGCAATAATTGTGCAAATATTGACACATTTAAAACATTTTTTACTGGCCGTGAGACCATTTTCCTCATCAATGACATCTGCAAATGTTATGTGAAAGTTTATTTTAGTGTTAGTAAAAAATGAAACATTAAAATACCAACAAAAAAAATGTTGTGCCACCTAATACTTGACATGAGTTATTTAAAAAACTCTTGCAATTGAAAATAAGTTCTGTTTCCCCTATTTACAGCAAACATACAGTACGACAATAAGTTCACAATATCACATAGCCAAACTTAGCCGAATGCTAAAATGGAGAACATTATATTAAATCAATATTAAATTTGAAATACTGTATATTAAGTACATTATAAATTATGCACACAATAAGGTTACAAAAATATGGCCATCACAAACTGCAACATTAGCTTAGATAAACAGTTCTAATATATTCTTAGATGGGCCTAGCTACACAAGCAAAACACAGGGATATATTTACACTACCACTTCAAATTAGATACATAACTTTACGCAATAAAACTACTCTAGCATTCCAACATAAAACATGCAGAAAAGCATGTATAAGTACATACCTACCCGCACCACGATTTACATAAACATGACCTGTTCCTGACGTCCATGTATCCCTTGTGCCCGTTTGTTCCATCGCAGACGTGTCAACCACACAGCAACACTCGACCGATCGACATTAGGTCGCGATTTCGATCAGTGCAGGTCGACACGAACGGCATTACACTTTTCTTGCCGCCCTGTAACTCGTGGCCGTGGGTCATAATATTAAACATTCACCACAAGAGGTAACTCTCGTGATGAATTGATATGTGACCTAAACGAGTGTGTCCCATGAAGCTATGACCGTTAGATGCAACAGCCATTGGAGGGAACACTGGGGTAAGCGGCGATGCTTATTCTCACGACTTTCCAATGGTCGAATCCGGAGTGCGACGTGGCTCCGGGTGGTTTCAAAAGACGGGGAATCAAATTCCCACAGAAAATGTGAAGCAGTGGCAGCTGCTGAGGGAGGGCTACAGCGCACAGCCCCCCCCCCCCCCTTTTATAAAATCTCAGAATGCAGACCTCTATGTATCTGTTACTCAGCAAATAATACTGCGTACGAATACAGAGGATATTTCTCAGCCGATGTTTTTGAGATGGACGAGACTTCTCATGAGAGAAATATTTTTGGAAATGTCGAGAGGTGGGGCTACAGATTCTTCGCCCCGAAGTGGGTGAAGCGAGAAGAGAGAGATGACCGTAACAATGTACGAGGGGTGCTACGGGAGGGAGAGAAAACTTCAGAGGCTCGTCCCTTTTAGGCCAATCACATGATGTAGATCAGAGAGAGCAGGGCGCACCCCTGCTCTCACACAAAAATGGTTTCCTGGAACTTGACAAGGCTACCAATACTGAAACTTCGAATTCCACTGTTTAACAGAATATGTTCTACAGTTATACACTACATGTTTTGTAGGCACACTTTCGCGCTCCACTCTTTTGCAGTTGTTAAACACATTTCATAACAATGCTTGTATTTATTTCCAATACTTTTTATTTATAGATATCGTTCAAACTCGTGTGAGCTTCAAATATAGTGTGTAATATTCTGAATAAGTTTGTTGTTAACGATGAGCCATGAGCATCGGTGAGAAGCAGGGTTGAATTGTTGTAAATGTAGTGCTGTGTAAAATTGTAAATAATGGATAATTCTGCGAGTAACATTTAAACCTTATTACGACAATATTTTTAAATTACGAGAATAAACTAGATCCTAAGAATTTGGGATCAGCAAGGCCACAGTTAAATATAACAAAACAACAATGCCAAGGGGGTAAACGCATTGGTTCATACACGAGAATTCGATTTAAGTACATACAATTTCGCAGACTGGCTATGCGGGTATGAAGTTAGAAATGCATTGTTTTGTTTAATTTTTTTTGTTAGTGAAGCCTAATGATCTTGCATGGATTCTCAATGGGGTAAAATATTTGAAACATTTGGTAGACAAGTTAAAAGACATTACACCCGTTTACAACATATAAAAAAATCTATACAATTTTCAGTGATTGGTAGGGTGAATATTCATTGCCAGTTAGAGAGCGCGTACTGATTAAAGAATGTATTTTGTTTACAAATGTATTAATTAAGATGTGCCACTTTTACCCTCTAATTTAAAATTACAGGCATTTTGTATGTGCTGTATGTAAATTAGTATTGGTTTTTTAAAATATTTGTTTTAGTATCTTTATGTTATCATCACCATTAGTATAGTAGAACTAGTATTATTATCATCTTATCTCTCGTCGTCTCGTGTTATATACCACACCATGTAGGTACTGGTTGGAAGGCCTATAACCTACACAAACTTAAAATAAACAAATACCTGTGCTAATGATTAGCTATGAACCAGTGGCCAAAGTATGTTGACCATTGCAAATCGAGTGATGATAAATTTTTCTTCAAACAAGCACTTATCACTGTGCTTATTTAAAAAATGCTATTTGTAATGATCTGATTTAGGATCGCTACAGCCCTCCCAGTTTCAAAAGTCACCACCCGCCACTGGTGTGAAGTGGCGAGCAGTTCCCTAACAGCATTAATTAAGAGGAGCATTTTTAAGCATAATTCACTGTGATTACACCATAACTCACTAGGGAAACCGCCCACTCCAGCATAGAGAGTCAATAACATTCCATAGAAAACAGGGTGTAGCTCCGCCCTTAGTTATGAAATTTGTCTCTCGTCACATCCATACACATTCCTGAAATTAATTACTTAGCGACACACGCCGAGTCTAAAATGTTAATTATAAGAGGGTACATGTAATCATCTATCTAGAATCAGCCACCTGAGGCATCATTTCATTTAATATCACCCTTCATGTGTGGTGACATTCTCATGATGTCACATACTTAGCCATATCTGGGGCTCCGGCATTCACTGGTATGTCACCAATGTGTTTTAGTTTCGCAATGTAAATTATATACAACATCAATTTCACTTATCATATTATTCATTAAGTTCAATTTTTTTCATGTTTTCATTTTGGCGCTGGATTCGCCGGATGCGCGGCGAAACCGACGCCATATAGTTAGTCAGACTTCAGTATTCGAGATAACCGGCAGGGCAGATGGTATGCTCCACGTACCCAATATTCAATATATGCTGCATTTTTCTTCATATCCATAGTTAACGTAATTCAAGAACCTTTTATTTATTTAGCCGAAGGGAGGTCTCCCTGCATCCTGATGTAACATACCAGGACTTCATGCGCGGGGCGTGTTTCACATAATTACAATCTAAGGCCCACGCCTTATTTTCCAGCATTAGCGACCACACACTCAGGTCCAGCGTGCTAGGTCCGCTTAACTAAGGTACGCATTAACAAGTGCAGTAACATTCCGTTGTACCTTTACGGTAATAAAACAGTCGTACCATAATTAGACGTGTTTTATTGCATTTAATTCTCCTGAGTTCATCGTGTACTGTGCCCTAATAGCAGCCTTCAAATTTATAGGTGTATTTCTGTGTCCTTTGCATTTACGGGGCCTGCCTCCCTGAAGCAGGGTAACTTCAGTGGTAACATAAGCGTGCGAATTGGCCGACAGCTTCGCCCACAGGCAATCTTTTGCCTTTATATAATATAAAGGACAAAGTCACTCAGCTCTCCTTCATATTGACCGCATATCCAGAGTCGCCAAAGGCGGTCGGCCGTACGACCCCCATCAACAATCGTTCTCTATAACGAATGTGGCACCTGGCACATCATCAGTTCCTGTTCCCCACATGCTCTCAGATGGGACACGAACACACCACCAGCACCTCTGGAGGCGCAGTGCGTCAAATGTTATTTTCACATGTCGGTACCAGACAACGATGTGTGTTCCTCTACATTATTTCATAATGGCACTTTCCCAACCTGTCAGAAAAAATATGAATTAAAGTGATGATAACAACCAAATAACTACAACGGCCAAAATTGCCACATTTGAAGCGGCCATTGAACAAAACATGTACGACATGCATACTACACAAATCAAATTTAGTAACACTACAGTAACGAAATGAAAACAATTTAGTGCATTTACGCTCAGCTCTGGATTTCGCAAAAAAAGTTGATTAAGTAACCTGTTGGCCTATCCAAATTGCACGGGCGATTCAAAGGTGAAGAGTTGGGTCGGTAAGTTGAACCGCTATACAAAAATTAAAATGCATAAAAGATTAGCTGCGAATGAATAACATAATGCAAAACACGCGGGGGAAAATAAACCAACGGAATCACTTACCCACAGTGGTCACAAAGTAGCCGAATTACATATTAATATTGAAGAAACTTGGGAGGGTAGAAAGGAAACAATAAAGTCACGCCATATTTCAAGGTAGAAGTAATCAACACGGACTTTTCGAAATTGTTGCCAAACTGTATCGATACTGGAAGGTCAAGCACAATGGATATTTAATATTACAATATTTTACCAAACAACAAATACGAAATGCAAAAAGTTTTAGTTT